>CM038144.1:73571254-74771254 GCA_021437245.1 Aegilops speltoides | reverse complement strand
CGCCAGTGGTCGTTACTCCTGGCGGGATCTAGACTGGCCCCACAGATCAATACTAGTCTTTTCTGCGCACTTTGTCCTCACTCATGCGCACCGGAGCAACTTCGGCCGGTCACCCATCCCGAGACTACTCAAGTGAGCACGCTTAACTTTGGAGTTACGTCGAATGGGCTCCGGAAAAGAAGGAATTCCTTATTGATATGAGTAGTCTATCATCCCTAATAAGCCGTGCTATCACATACACCCACACTCGGAGGAACCGACGTCCTCGTCAGGCCACAGAACGTTCCCTCTTGGCACAACCGTCTCGTGCATCCGATCCGGTACATGTGCCATGCCGTGTGCCACGACGGGTCACAAACGTCATGAACAACATGACCGCGACCTGTCCGCAACCATCCGTGTAATCGCGAGGGTCGGCTCGATACCAACTTGTAACGCCCGGACACACCCGCCGGTGGTCGTTACTCTGGCGGGATCTAGATGGCCCCACAGATCAATACTAGTCTTTTCTCGCAAGACTTTGTCCTCACTCATGCGCACCCGGAGCAACTTCGATCGGTCACCCATCCCGAGACTACTCCAAGCTGAGCACGCTTAACTTTGGAGTTCTGTCCGAATGGGCTCCCGGAAAAGAAGGAATTCCTTATTGATATGAGTAGTCTATCATCCCTAATAAGCCAGGCTATCACAGTCAATAATCTAGTTCACATCGTTATGTGATTAACACCCAAAGAGTACTAAGGTGTGATCATGTTTTGCTCGTGAGAGAAGCTTAGTCAACGGGTCTGTCACATTCAGAGCCATATGTATTTTGCAAATATTTTATGTCTACAATGCTCGCACGGAGCTACTCTAGCTAATTGCTCCCACTTTCAATATGTATCCAGATTAAGACTTAGAGTCATACGGATCGGTGCTAAAACTTGTATCGACGTAACCTTTACGATTTAACCTTTTTCACCTCCATAATTGAGAAACATATCTTTATTCCACTAAGGATAATTTTGACCAATGTCCAGTGATCTACTCCTAGATCACTATTGTACTCCCTTGCCAAACTAGGGAAGAGTATACAATAGGTCTGGTCCGTAGCATGGCATACTTTTATAAAACCTATGACTGAAGCATACGGAATGACTTTCATTCTCTTTCTATTTTCTGCCGTGGTCGGGATTTGAGTCTTACTCAATTTCATACCTTTGCAACACAGGCAAGAACTCTTTCTTTGACTGTTCCATTTTGAACTACTTCAAAATCTTGTCAAGGTATGTACTCATTGAAAATCTTATCAAGCGTCTTGATCTATCTCAATAGATCTTGATGCTAAATATGTAAGTAGCTTTACTAAGGTCTTTCTTTTAAAGAATTCCTTTCAAACACTCCTTTATGCTTTGCGGAATAATTCTACATTATTTCCGATCAACAATATGTCATTCACATATACTTATCGAAATCTTTGTAGTGCTCCCATTCACTTTCTTGTAAATCTGAGGCTTCACCGTAAGTGCAGATAAAACTATATGCTTTGATCAACTTATCAAAGCGTATATTCCAACTCGAGATGTTTGCACCAGTCCATAGATGGATTCTTTGGAGCTTGCACATTTTGTTAGCACCTTTAGGATTGACAAAACCTTCTGGTTGCATCATATACAACTCTTCTTTAAGAAAACTATTAAGGAATGCAGTTTTGACATCCATTTGCCAGATTTCATAAAATGTGGCAATTGCTAACATGATTCAGACAGACTTAAGCATCGATACGAGTGAGAAAATCTCATTATATTCAACACCTTGAACTTGTCTAAAAACCTTTTTGCGACAAGTCGAGCTTTATAGATAGTAACACTACTATCAACGTCCGTCTTCCTCTTGAAGATCCATTTATTTTCTATGGCTTGCCGATCATTGGGCAAGTCCACCAAAGTCCACACTTTGTTCTCATACATGGATCCCATCTCAGATTTCATGGCCTCCAGCCATTTCGCGGAATCTGGGCTCATCACCGCTTCCTCATAGTTCGTAGGTTCGTCATGGTCAAGTAACATGACTTCCAGAACATGATTACCGCACCACTCTGGTGCGGATCTTACTCTGTAAGACCTACGAGGTTTGGTAGCAACTTGATCTGAAGTTTCATGATCATCATCATTAACTTCCTCACTAATTGGTGTAGGAACCACTGGAACTGATTTCTGTGATGAACTATTTTCCAATTCGGGAGAAGGTACAGTTACCTCATCAAGTTCTACTTTCCTCCCACTCACTTCTTTCGAGAGAAACTTCTTCTCTAGAAAGGATCCATCTTAGCAACGAATAACTTGCCTTCGGATCTGCGATAGAAGGTGTACCCAATAGTTACTTTTGGGTATTCTATGAAGACGCACTTCTCCAATTTGGGTTTGAGCTTATCCGGATGAAACTTTTTCACACAAGCATCGCAGCCCCAAACTTTAAGAAACGACAGCTTAGGTTTACTGCTAAACCATAGTTCATACGGTGTCGTCTCAACGGATTTAGATGGTGCCCTTTTAACGTGAATGCAGCTGTCTCTAATGCATAACCCCAAAACGATAATGGTAAATCAGTAATAGACATCATAGATCACACCATATCCAATAAAATGCGGTTATGACGTTCGGACACACCATAACATTGTGGTGTTCCAGGTGGCGTGAGCTGTGAAACTATTCCACATTGTTTTATATGAACGCCAAACTCGTAACTCAAATATTCGTCTCTGCGATCAGATAGCAGAAACTTTATTTTCTTGTTATGATGATTTTTCCACTTCACTCTGAAAATCTTTGAACCTTTCAACTATCTCAGACTTATGTTTCATCAAGTAGATATGCCCATATCTGCTCAAATCATCTTGTGAAGGTCAGAAAATAACGATACTTGCCACGAGCATCAACACTCATTGGATCGCATACATCGGTATGTATTATTTCCAATAAGTCAGTAGCTTGTTCCATTGTTCCGGAGAACGGAGTTTTAGTCATCTTTCCCAAAAGGCACGGTTCGCAAGCATCAAATGATTCATAACCAAGTGATTCCAAAAATCCATCTTTATGGAGTTTCTTCATGCTTTACACCGATATGGCCCAAATGGCAGTGCCACAAATAAGTTGCACAATCATTATTAACTTTGCATCTTTTGGCATCAATATTATGAATATGTGTATCACTACGATCGAGATCCAACAAACTATTTTCATTGGGTGTATGACCATTAAAGGTTTTATTCATGTAAACAGAACAACAATTATTCTCTGACTTTAAATGAATAACCGTATTGCAATAAACATGATCAAATCATATTCATGCTCAACGCAAACGCTAAATAACATTTATTTAGGTTTAACACTTATCCCGAAAGTTTAGGGAGTGTGCGATGATGATCATATCAATCTTGGAACTACTTCCAACACTAATCGTCACTTCCCCATCAACTAGTCTCTGTTTATTCTGTAACTCCTGTTTCGAGTTACTAATCTTAGCAACCGAACAAGTATCAAATACTCAGGGGCTACTATAAACACTAGTAAGGCACATATCAATAACTTGTATATCAAATATACCCTTGTTCACTTTGCCATCTTTCTTATCCACCAAATGTTCAGGGCATTTCCGCTTCCAGTGACCATTTCCTTTGCAGTGTAAGCACTCAGTTTCAGGCTTTGGTCCACCTTTGGTCTTCTTCACGGGAGTGACAACTTGTTTGCCATTCTACTTGAAGTTTCTCTTTCTTTCCCTTTGCCCTTCTCTTGAAACTAGTGGTCTTGTCAATCATCAACACTTGATGCTCTTTCTTGATTTCTACCTTCGTCGATTTCAACATCACGAAGAGCTCGAGAATCGTTTTCGTCATCCCTTGCATACCATAGTTCATCACGAAGTTCTAGTAACTTAGTGATGGTGACTAGAGAATTTCATCAATCACTATCTTATCGGAAGATTAACTCCCACTTGATTCAAGCGATTGAAGTACCCAGACAATCTGAGCACATGCTCACTAGTTGAGCGATTCTCCTCCATCTTTTAGCTATAGAACTTGTTGGAGACTTCATATCTCTCGACTCGGGTATTTGCTTGAAATATTAACTTCAATTCCTGGAACATCTCATATGGTCCATGACGTTCAAAACGTCTTTGAAGTCCCGATTCTAAGCCGTTAAGCATGGTGCACTAAACTATCAAGTAGTCATCATATTGAGCTAGCCAAACCTTCATAACGTCTGCATCTGCTCCTGCAATAGGTTTGTCACCTAGCGGTGCATCAAGGACATAATTCTTCTGTGCAGCAATGAGGATAAACCTCAAATCACGGATCCAATCCGCATCATTGCTACTAACATCTTTCAACACAATTTTCTCTAGGAACATATCAAAATAAACATATGAAAGCAACAACGCAAGCTATTGATCTACAACATAATTTGCAAAATACTACCAGGACTAAGTTCATGATAAATTTAAGTTCAATTAATCACATTACTAAAGAACTCCCACTTAGATAGACATCCCTCTAATCCTCTAAGTGATTACGTGATCCATATCAACTACACCATGTCCGATCGTCACGTGAGATGGAGTAGTTTCAACGGTGAACATCAATATGTTGATCATATCTACTATATGATTCAAGCTCGACCTTTCGGTCTCCGTGTTCCTAGGCCATATCTGTTATATGCTAGGCTCGTCAAGTTTAACCTGAGTATTCCGCGTGTGCAACTGTTTTGCACCCGTTGTATTTGAACGTAGAGCCTATCACACCCGATCATCATGTGGTGTCTCAGCACGAAGAACTTTTGCAACGGTGCATACTCAGGGAGAACACTTCTTGATAATTTAGTGAGAGATCATCTTAAAATGCTATCGTAAATCAAAGCAAGATAAGATGCATAAAGGATAAACATCACATGCAATCAATATAAGTGATATGATATGGCCATCATCATCTTGTGCTTGTGATCTCCATCTCCGAAGCACCGTCGTGATCACCATCGTCACCGGCGAGACACCTTGATCTCCATCGTAGCATCATTGTCGTTACACCATCTATTGCTTCTACGACTATCGCTACCGCTTAGTGATAAAGTAAAGCAATTGCAGGGCGTTTGCATTTCATACAATAAAGCGACAACCATATGGCTCCTGCCAGTTGCCGATAACTTCGGTTACAAAACATGATCATCTCATACAATAAAATATAGCATCACGTCTTGACCATATCACATCACAACATGCCCTGCAAAAACAAGTTAGACGTCCTCTACTTGTTGTTGCAAATTTTACGTGGCTGCTACGGGCTTAGCAAGAACCGTTCTTACCTACGCATCAAAACCACAACGATAGGTCGTCAAGTTAGTGCTGTTTTAACCTTCGCACGGACCGGACGTAGCCACACTCGATTCAGCTAAAGTGAGAGAGACAGACACCCGCCAGTCACCTTTAAGCACGAGTGCTCGTAACGGTGAAACCAGTCTCGCGTAAGCGTACGCGTATGTCGGTCCGGGCCGCTTCATCTCACAATACCACCGAGCCAAAGTATGACATGCTGGTAAGCAGTACGACTTGTATCGCCCACAACTCACTTGTGTTCTACTCGTGCATACGACATCTACGCATAAAGCCTGGCTCGGATGCCACTGTTGGGGAACGTAGTAATTTCAAAAAATTTCCTACGCACACGCAAGATCATGGTGATGCATAGCAACGAGAGGGGAGAGTATTGTCCACGTACCCTCGTAGACCGTAAGCGGAAGCGTTATGACAACACGGTTGATCTAGTCGTACGGCTTCACGATCCGACCGATGAAAGTACCGAACGTACGGCACCTCCGAGTTCAGCACACGTTCAGCTCGATGACGATCCCAGGACTCCGATCCAGCAAAGTGTCGGGGATGAGTTCTGTCAGCACGACGGCGTGGTGACGATGATGATGTTCTACCCGCAGGGTTTCGCCTAAGCACTGCAACGATATAACCGAGGTGGAATATGATGGAGGGGGCACCGCACACGGCTAAGGAACGATCACGAAGATCAACTTGTGTGTTCTAGGGTTCCCCCCTGCTCCCGTATATAAAGGAGCAAGGGAGGGGGTGGCCGGCCTAGGAGGAGGCGCACCAAGGAGGAGTCCTACTCCCACCGGGAGTAGGATTCCCCCCTTCCAAGTAGTAGGAGTAGGAGTCAAGGAAAGGGGAAGAGAAGAGAAGGAAGGGGGGCGAGCCCTCCTCCTAGTCCAATTCGGACTAGGCCTTGGGGGGCGCCCAACCTCTCCTCTCTCTTTCCCCTAAAGCCCAATAAGGCCCATATACTCTCCGGCGAATTCCCGTAACTCTCCGGTACTCCGAAAAATACCCGAATCACTCGGAACCTTTCCGAACTCCAAATATAGTCGTCCAATATATCAATCTTTACGTCTCGACCATTTCAAGACTCCTCATCATGTCCCCAATCTCATCCGGGACTCCGAACTCCTTCGGTACATCAAAACTCATAAACTCATAATATAACTGTCATCGTAACGTTAAGCGTGCGGACCCTACGGGTTCGAGAACTATGTAGACATGACCTAGAACTATTCTCGGTAATAACCAATAGCGGAACCTGGATGCTCATATTGGCTCCTACATATTCTAGGAAGATGTTTATCGGTCAAACCGCATAACAACATACGTTGTTCCCTTTGTCATCGGTATGTTACTTGCCCGAGATTCGATCGTGGGTATCCAATACCTAGTTCAATCTCGTTACTGGCAAGTCTCTTTACTCATTATGTAATGCATCATTCCGTAACTAACTCATTAGCTACATTGCTTGCAAGGCTTATAGTGATGTGCATTACCGAGAGGGCCCAGAGATACCTCTTCGACAATTGGAGTGACAAAACCTAATCTCGAAATACGCCAAACCAACATGTACCTTTGGAGACACCTGTAGTACTCCTTTATAATCACCCAGTTACGTTGTGACACTTGGTAGCACCCAAAGTGTTCCTCCGGTAAACGGGAGTTGCATAATCTCATAGTTACAGGAACATGTATAAGTCATGAAGAAAGCAATAGCAACATACTAAACGATCAAGTACTAGGCTAACGGAATGGGTCATGTCAATCACATCATTCTCCTAATGATGTGATCCCGTTAATCAAATGACAACTCATGTCTATGGCTAGGAAACTTAACCATCTTTGATTCACGAGCTAGTCAAGTATAGGCATACTAGTGACACTATGTTTGTCTATGTATTCACACATGTATTATGTTTCCGATTAATACAATTATAGCATGAATAATAAACATTTATCATGAAATAAGGAAATAAATAATAACTTTATTATTGCCTCTAGGGCATATTTCCTTCACTCCTGGTAGTTATTGAAACTTGCCACCATCAACTGCATACTCAGCTCATCATTCAGTCCTTCCAGAAACTTCTCTTGCTTAGTCGCATCTGTAGCAACGTCATCTGGGGCATAACGTGATAGCTTATGAAGTCATCCACATCTTCGCCAATCAGACGTCCTCCCCGGGCGTAAGTTGCGAAACTCACGCTTCTTCATGGCCATAGCTCCTGCTGAAAGATGAGCGGTACGAAAAGCCTGCTGAAACTGATCCCATGTGACAGTGTCTACTGGATAGGTGGCTGTGAAATTCTCCCACCATGATGTTGCGGGTCCCTCAAGCTGATGTGCGGTAAATCGCACCTTCTCCACATCTGTGCATCCTGCAGTGGTCAACTCCCTGGCTGTCTTGCAAAGCCAATCATCTGCAACAATCGGCTTGGTGCTACTGGAGAACACCGGCGGATTCAGCCTAAGAAAACGGGTTAAGTGATCAACAGGTGGTGGTGGTGGTGGGTTGTTGTTGTTGTTGTTCCCCTGATTCTGATTCTGGACTAGTGTCTGCATTAATGCATTCTGCTGCTGGATCAACTGAGTGAGCTCCGGTGGGAAAGCAAATCCATTGTCACGTCTCGGAGGCATCTGAGGGTTGAGAAAAGATGAGATTACAAAATAGAATGAGGTCTAGAGGGAAAAACACTACCCATATGCACATGAGACAAATTTCAATCAAAACACTTCATTCAAACAAGCAAGGGCATCCAACGGTCTATCTATCGTTACAAAAGTGCTCGGACTATACTAGATACATGGGGAAATATTACTATTGTTATGGTGGTCTACTAGAAAAACTTCTCCGATGAAGAAACCATGATATCTGCTCCAGCTTCATTAACATAGTCATCATCACTATCGTCTGGGTCCGAGTCGGTGTCGTCGATGATGATGTATTTCTCTGGACAAGTGCAATCTTCATCTTCTCCAGTTGTGGGAAATCCCATAAACACTCTTAGCTTCTTCTTCAGATCATCGTTCTTCTCGACTAGCGTTGCTATTTCCTCCTCATATCCATCACGTGTAGTCTTGAGTTCTTCCTCCAGTTCCATGATTTTGGTCATGGCCTTCTTCAGATCCATCATGCCTACGCACATCTGGTTCTCCTGGCGTCGAATATGCTGGTTTAACTCCTGGATGAAAGTTGCAATTGATCTGTCCTTCTTGGTGCTAATCATCTCCCATTGCTCATCTCAGCGCCCACAAATCTGGTAGATAGTATCATTAAGCTCCTTGTGGTAAACTTCTCCAATACGTCCCATGGTGATGTGGGCTGCCATGCTCGTTCCTATACTCCAGGTTGGTGCATCAAAGGAAAACTCTATGGGCTCAGTGACGGGCATGAACGTCCTTCCTAGAACTTGAACTTGAATCATCCAGCGCTCCTCTTCAGGTAAATTGGTGTTGTAGGTTCCGGTGAAGCTTGGTACTCCGATGTTCAAGTATCTCGTGACTTCCTTTAGGTGTCGTCCAAAGGGTGTATCTTCATCCGGTTACGTGAACTTCTTCCTTGCATCTGCCATCCTAAAAGAGTAGAAAAGATGAGGAGTTAGAAATGAGAAGAGAGAGTAGTGATCTAGGGCTTTAGCTTAGTGGTCGTGTCCTCGATCGGTGTGTGCTCGATACCATCTTGTAGCGACTGGACCTCAAATATCGATCTCTGTGCATCGGTGGCATCCTGGATCAAGAATAATCTTGACACGCACAAGATACTCAAAGGATTTATAATAAAGTAGCAATCACACACTTATTACATCGAATGTCTCAAAAGAGAACTTATTACAATAAATATGGCTTAAGGCCATCTAATAACGATAACAGAGGAAGGCTTGGAAGATAAGTGAGTCCATCAACTCCAACGGCATCACTGAGTATAGAACCACGATCCTAAAGCATCTTACTCGTCGTCTGAAAAGTCTGCAACATGAACGTTGCAGCCCAAAAACGGGTCAGCACAGGGAATATGCTGGCAAAGTAACACATAGAGAGTAATGAAAGAACAAAGCTATACTACATGCATATATGGCTGGTGGAAAAAGCTCTATGGTTACAGTTTTTGCGTAAAGCCAATTTTTTCCTACTTCAAAGGAATAAATTTTATTTAACTATCATGGTGGTTGTTAAACATTGCGAATGGATGACAGCATTCTCAATCCCAATTAAGTAACATCATTATTAAACAAACCTAACAACATTAATTAAAGTAACATGGTGAGATTCACATGATGATCCAAGTACTAGATACTCAAGACGTCCATAACCGGGGACACGGCTAACCATGATGAGTTTACACACTCTGCAGAGGTTGCGCACTTTTCCCCACACGACTCGATCTCCTCCATTGGTTTTCTCGCACTACATGGTGTTTGAGAAACGGATGACCGAGACATAGTCTTTCAGAAGTGCTAGCGCCTTACGATGGGTAGACCTGTACACCTACTTTCCCCTACATCTGCTAGTCTACCACTGTAAGAGTTCACACGACTTAGGCAACTATGCTAGAGCCCATAATAGCATGTGGCTGCACACGGAAGTTTCTAGCACGAATAATCTTATGATCCCTTTGAGCCTGGGTGGCGGTCCAAAACAACAGGCAATCCTGGAATACCCAGGTACCTCAATCCACCCAGATGTGTATTAAAGTTGCCACCTTAAATAAACCATTAATTAACAATCTCACATCTGTCATGGATACACTCACCCAATCCACGTCTACTAGCATAGCATGGCATAATAAGGAAACGTAGAAGTAACTCCCAAGGGTTTGATATTAAAACATGTAATAGGTACTAACTCATCTACTTCCCAAAACCCACAATTTAGTTAGATCCTAATCATGCAATGTTTGAGGATTGATCTAATGCATAAAAACTGGGTAATAAAGAAGTATGATCAAAGTGTTACTTGCCTTGCTGATGATCTGCGAAACCTAGGGATTCGAAGTAGCAAGCGACGCAATCCTGGTACTCTATCACAAACAAACAAACAAACAAGTATACAATAAGTACTCGTCTAATGCATAGGTAAAACTCAAATAAGAGATCTAACCAGAAAGTTCAACTTAAGAACTCCGATTTGCAGAAAGAATCAAATCGAACGAAGCAACGAAAGTCAAACGGCAAAAGAATCAAGCTTCATTTACTAATCTGGACCTAAGTAAAATTTTAAAGTAGCAAAAACTGGTTTGAGTAGATATTTGGAAAGAGGGTTTCGAGATGAAACTCTAGCCGCTTGAAACGCCTGATTCCGATAAACGAGCGAAAAGTTATACTAGAACGAAAATCGGATCAGAAATCACGATCAGAAAAATCGTGGAATAAATCCGAGAAAAAGGAAAAACGACGAACAGATTAACGAACGAACGTTTGTTATCTGGATCTAAACGGCGAATGCGTCTGTTAAAACGAACGAACGAGCGAACACTCGCTAAACAAATAAACCGAAAAACCGCTCTATTTAAAAAAATGAAACTAGGGTTTTCTTTAAAAAAACGAAGTGGTTTTTCTTAAAAAAAAGTCCGGCGGCGGCTCGGGCGGTACCTCAATGAGGCTCTCCGTGGGCGGGTGGCTCGGCGGGAGGAGGGGGGGCGGCGGCTCGGTGGTCGGTGGCAAGCGGCAGAGGCGGGTGGTTCAAGGCGGGGGGGTGGGCGGTTGGCGGGCAGGAGGCCAGGGCGGGCGGTTCGGCAAGGGGAAGTGCGGTGGCGGCGGCGGCTGCGGCTTGGGGCTCCTTAGGGGGCCCCGGACTGGGTATTTAAAGGGGAAGGGGGTGCGGCGGCTTGGGGAAGGGGGCAAGCGGCGGCGGCGGGAGGCAGAGTCCGACTCGGACTCTGCAGCGGCGGCGCACGGGGAAGGCGGCGGCGCTGGGTTGGGCCGGCCTAGCTGGGCTTCGGCCCAATTGGGCGCGAGCGTGTTTAAAAAAAAACAATTTTGCCGAACAGAAAAAAAATCTAGAAAATTAAATAAAAATCTAAAAATACCAAAATAAATTTTCATCGTCCAAATAGAATATTTAGAACAAGATGAACATTTTTTGGCCCTAAAATGCAGTTTTGAAAAACATGCAATTTTTCCTAAATTCAAATAAAATAGCAAAAACACCAAAATAAATATTATTTAATTTTTTTATTAAATCCTCGATATTTCTTTATTTTGGGAAAGTCGTTTTATTCCCTCTCTCATAATTTATAATTTGAAATAATTGAAGATAAAATAAATAAAATCAAATGATCCTATTTTAAAAATTTGAGAAAACTCAAATATGAAAATATCGAAATCCCCAACTCTCTCCGTGGGTCCTTGAGTTGCGCAGAATTTCTAGGATCGAGGAAAAATGAAATAAATATGATATGCAATAATGTTCTATTTGTATAACGTTCCAAATTGAAAATTTGGGATGTTACAAGTCCAGTCCCGAGCGGTCCTTATCCTCAGAGGATTCGCTGGATCCGGCTGCAATGGACAGCGAGACCCTTCCGTCGGCCACTTCTCCCCGGGATCTGGATGGCGCCGAGGCATCGTCCCGAAGGATCCCCGTCCCAGGAGAGAATCTAGGGCCGTACAGGAGGCGCCAGAGGGTGAAGCCTTGGCTGCCGGACACACGGGGGAGCAGACCCCCATGGATACTGACGGTGGGGGCCGTTTCAATTTGGCCCTCATCCGAATATAACTCCGGAGACCCCTACGGTTCCGAAATCAGGCGAGCAACCCCCTTCGAAGGAAAGGGGCACACCTATACCTCCGGTGACCTCTGTCCAACCAGAGGCACCGGACAGGTTGGTGGAAGCGCTGAAAGGCGCTTCCATTGTTGACAAACACCGTACCCTAATGGGTACGGTGATTGGGAAGGTCCAGGCCACGAAAAGCGGGTTGGCCAAAGCCTGCACTAGCCTTCTAACAGGCTTTGAGGTAAATAATATAATTGTAAAGATATTGTTACAGTATAGACAGTAGCCCCTGATGCTCTGTTCGGTGTTCGAAAAGAAAAGCCGAGCAGAGGATCAAAATAATTTTCGTAGGAGTCTAACATAATATGTCTATGTGAATAAGCAGGCGTCGCTGCTGGCTGTTGCCGCTCATATTGCGGAGGTCTCCGGACTGAAGCAGAACCTAGAGCGGGCCGAGGAAGAGCTCGGCCTCGTGAAGAAGCAGCTAGAGGACAACCAAGGTATGCAGTAACCTATGCATATGTTTTGGAAGGATGAATGGTTCGTTCTCACTAAAGTGTCATGAACTTTATTAGTGGCCACGACCGAAGTAACGACCCTCAAGAAGGCATTGGCCAAGGCCGAGGACAGGGCGGCTAAGGAAAAAGTTGTGCGTGAAAAGCATGAGGCTCGGGTCAGTGAGGTCCAGCAAGAGCTCCAGGACGCCGTCAAGAACTACGAGTCCTTAGAGCGTCGTTTTAAGGATCGAGAGTCCGAGCTTGCCAAGGCCCGCCAGGGCGCCCAAGATGCCCAAGCCAAAGCCCAGAGCGCCCTCTAGGAGATCCAGGCGGCCAAGAAAATCGCGGCGGGTAAGGCTTTTAGAATGCAAAGCAAATATGTGAAGGATTTCCTCTTACTGACATGGATTTGGAGTTCTCCAGGGGCGTTTACGGATCTTCCGCGCAGCGTGTCAGACGCTGTCGAATTTTATCGAGCCGAAGAGGGGGGCTCTATGGAGAAGCTGTTCTGGTCTTAATACCTTGGACTAGAACATCCGGCGCCCTTTAGCAATCAGCTGAAACTACTGGTCGAGCTGCATAAGGTGGCCAAACTAGCCACGAAGGACTTAATAATCCGGCTATGGCCTGTCGAGCCCATGCCCAACAACTACTTCGGCCTCGTGAAGCGGCTTGTCAGTGCCTGCCCACGGCTTGAAGCCATCAAGCGGTCGGTTTGTATCGAAGGCGCACGGATGGCCTTTGCCTGCGCTAAGATGCTTTGGGCGAAGATGGACGCCACGAAGCTGATGACTGAGGGGCCCCCGGAGGGCAAGGAGCACCGCCGACCCGAACTTTATTTTGACAGTGTCCTGGAGGGATCCCGCCTTGTGGCGGAGCAATGTGCCAAGGATATCATATTCCCATGAAAACCTTCATGTTATCCTGTCCTGTAATATGAAACAATATTGTTATGTAATATAATGCTTGTTTATTTAAAATTTTACCTCATGTGCGGCCGTTTATGAAATCTGAGAGTTGGCCAGTCGTCGGCTTCTACCCCCACATAGATAGTACGGGGCTGTTCGGGATAAATCTAAACAATCTTTACTCCACATGTTGGTCCTTAAAGGAGGTGTTTAGCGCAATGAATAAGGCAATCAGAATATACAACTTTATCACCCTCACTTAGCCATAGGAGTTTCACAATGGAAATTTTGGCGCAGCCCCTGGTGTTCGGAAGGCCGAACTTGGGGCGCTATACACGCCTAATCGGACAAAAACCGATTCCTCGCATAAAGCGGAAAAAATCTCTAAGGATTTGAAACCTCTCGAATAGTTGATCAGCTCTCGCCTCATCATGACAGTCTACTGAGGTGCTAGTCCGGAAGAACCGGGACACAATCGTAGTAGTTCTCCCTTTACTACCCTAGCCGATATAGCGGAACCTAAGGTAGTAAGCACAGGAACCGGGCAACCCAACTATTGACCAAAGACATGATTCAGAGCCGATGCATATAATGCTATAAGTTTGGGGTGACGAACTGTAATGTAAAAGTGTTCGGACTTTGTTGCCATATTGCGGGGCGTAATGAAGCCCCTAGAGAGGTAATGCGTACCAGAGTGTACAGGTGCAATTGATAAAAAAATACAATGATAAGGAAAAAATCAAGTAATAAGCTGACGCCGCGAATTATTTTCCGTTGTAATTTGGTTAATACATCAAGGCGTATTTGTACAAGTAATGCGATAAGCAAATAAGGCTATTTGACATGCCATGACCAAGGGCAAGATGTGTGCGGGTATTAAAAACAGGTATAACAATCATTAGCAGAGACCACCTGGGGATTCCCTTATACATCAAAGCTCCTTGCCTTCTTGGTGTATCCGCCCCGTAATAGGTCCAATGTTCAAGTTTTCAGAAAGGCTTCAAGAAGAGAGAAACCTGAAATGAAAAAAGGAAAAGGTGAAGGTATGCAGATCCAGGGGCAGTTGAGCCGCATTATCGACCACGGTCTAGCTGTGCCTCCGTCCATGCCCATGGTATTTTGAGTGTGTATTTATGTACGCATGGCACAAATGTCACCGCTTGATTGGGACTGGGACGGAGGCCGAATTGCTAGTCAAGCTCTGGACGAGCTGGACAGTCCTACTACAGAGTACTTAGGACTCGCTTGACAGTGTCTGGGAGCTTTACTATCGAATTGAGGTTCTTCCTAAAAAGGCTACTCTGTACTTCTACTGCAAGGGCCGTGTTGTGCTCCTCAGTACGGTGGGATCATTCTGTATTTCTGTTGACCGTTATGACACCGCGTGGTCCGGGCATCTTGAGCTTGAGGTAGGCGTAGTGCATTACCTCATTGAATTGAGTGAATGCGGTTTGTCCGAGCAGTGCATGATAGCCACTCCGGAAGGGGACAATATCGAAGATTAACTCTTCACTTCAGAAACTATCCGAGGATACGAAGACCACTTCCAGTGTGATTGAGCCCATAAAGCAGGCCTCTACACCTGGTATGACACCTTTGAAGGTGGTTTTTGTGGGCTTGATCCTTGAGGGATCGATGCCCATTTTGTGCACTATATCCTGATAGAGCAGGTTCAGGCTGCTGCCACCATCCACGAGGACTCGCGTAAGGTGGAATCCATCAATAATTGGGTCAAGGACCAGTGCGGCTGAACCGCCATGACGGATACTGGTCGGATGGTCCCTGCGATCGAAGGTGATCAAACAGGAGGACCATGGGTTAAACTTTGGGGCGACTGGCTCCATCGCGTAGACGTCCCTGAGTGCACGCTTGCGCTCCCTCTTGGGGATATGGGTGGCGTATATCATGTTCACCATTTTGACTTGGGGGGGATTTCTTCTGTCCCCCTATGTTCGGTTGTCGGGGTTCTCGTCATCGTCATTGCTTTGCGACCCTTTCTCCTTATTCTCGGCATTTAACTTGCCGGCCTGTTTGAAGATCCAACATTCCCTGTTGGTATGATTGGCTGGTTTATCAGGAGTGCCATGGATTTGGCATGGTCGATCTAGTATGCGGTCCAGACTAGACGGGCCCGGATTGTTTCTCTTGAATGGCTTCTTCTACTGATCGGACATAAAGCCACTGAATCCAGCGTTGACCTCCATGTCTTCGGTGCTATCACCGTTGTTTCGACGATTATGTCTATTGTTTCAGGGCTTGCCGTTGCTGTTTCTAGCTTCGGAAGTGCCAGGTTCGCTTGTATCGTTGTTGCTACGGGATAGCCAGCTGTCTTTGCCCATACAGAAGCGGGTCATGAGTGCCGTAAGGGCTGACATGGACTTCGGTTTTTCCTCGCCGAGGTGTCTGGCCAACCATTCGTCGTGGATGCTATGCTTAAACGCCGCTAGGGCTTCGGCATCCGGGAAGTCGACGATCTGGTTCTTTTTAGTTAGGAACCGAGTCCAGAACTTCCTGGCTGACTCTCCGGGCTGTTGGATTATGTGACTTAGGTCGTCGGCATCCGGAGGTTGGACATATGTGCCTTGGAAGTTGTCGAGGAAGGCGTCCTCCAATTCCTCCCAGCTGCCAATGGAGTTTTTGGGCAGACTGTTTAACCAGTATCTAGCTGGTCCCTTGAGTTTGAGCGGGAGGTATTTGATGGCGTGAAGATCGTCACCGCAGGCCATATGAATGTGGAGAAGAAAGTCCTCAATCCACACCACGGGGTCTGTTGTGCCATCATATGATTCGATGTTCACTGGTTTAAACCCTTCTGGGAAATCATGTCCCATTACTTCATCAGTAAAGCAAAGGGGGTGTGCGGCGCCTCTATATCGGGCCAAGTCGTGACATAGCTCGGATGGAGCTCGTCTGTGGTTTTCGGCCCGGACGTGGTTATGTTTGTCACGTTCAGCAGGATGGCCATCGTCGCGCATCGAGGCACGCCCCTGTGATCCATAGATTGATCTTGTCTAACCTGCTCTCTTTAACAAATCGCGTCGCAGGTCATGCGTATATCCCCGAGCTGTTGTATTTCTGTTTCTTTGACGAGGTAGTGCGGGCTGGTGTTCGGCTCGAGGTGCCGCTTTGTCCTGGCCACATGGTGGTCGGTCAGCCACATTGTACCTTGGTAGGATGGGCTCCAGCGCCTCATCATCGAACTGTGGTTGCAGTTTGCGCTTCGGGTAACTTTTGTTTGGGCGCTCGAGGCCATATTCCTCGGCTGCCAGGACATCAGTCCATCTTTTGTTGAGCAGATCTTGATTAGCTTGAAGCTGCTGTTGCTTCTTTTTCAGGCTTCTTGTAGTGGCAATTAGCTGACGCTTAAAGCGTTCCTGTTCGACGGGCTCCTCAGGCATGATCAAATCTTCGTCGCCGAGGCTCACCTCGTCCTCGGAGAGCGGAAGGTAGTTGCTATCCTTCGAGTCTTTGTTCGTGGCCTATTCGCCGTGGCTGACTCTCCCATCCTCCCGTTCCTCCTGTTCGGAGGTCGGCTCAACGGGGTCTTCATTGTTTTCGGCACCGTCCGGACTGTCGTCCTCTTCAGTGACATTATTGCTGTTTTTACTACGGCGTGGCTTAGAGCGGCACCGCTAACGTCGGCGCTTCGACTATATCTCAGGAGGTTTATCCTCGACTGGATTTTCATCATCGCCGTTGTTTTCTTTGGGTGTATCCACCATGTATATGTCGTATGAGGAGGTGGCTATCCAATGCCCTATAGGTAGTGGTTCCTGATCCTCTCCGGCATCGTCGTCCATACCGTCGATGTCTTCGGAGTCGTAGTCAAGCATGTCGGTTAAGTCGTCGACAGTGGCTATAAAGTGGGTGGTGGGTGGGGAACGAATTTCTTCATCATCCACTTCCCATTCGAGCCGGACATAGTTCAGCCGAGAGTCCCCCGACAAGGAGAGGGATCTTAATGAGCTTAACACGTCGCCAAAAGGCGAGTGCCGGAAAATGTCCGCATAGCTGAACTCCAAGACTGGTGCCCAATTAGGTTCGATGGACGCGGATGCGCGTGGTCTGGAACCCATGGCCGGAGATGAGTCCGAGGTTCCAATTATACAAGCCCAGCCTGATGTTGGGTCTGTGTGCGGCTCGATCGCCATTGAGTCTGCGGCCTCCACGGCGGGGTTGAGCTTCCCGCCTTCGGACGACGCAGTCTGCTCCGGCTCTAAGGCCAGGGCGGTCACATGCGCTATCTCCTGTGCGCGGCCAGATGACATATCTAGGTCATTGTCGGATGTGGTTCATCATGTAACAGTCATAGCATAGGGTGACACAGAACTAGCTCCAGTTCATTAATGTAATGTAGGCATGTATTCCGTATATAGTCATACGTGCTTATGGAAAAGAACTTGCATGACATCTTTTGTCCTACCCTCCTGTGGTAAGGGGGTCCTATTGCAAACTAAGGGATATTAAGGCCTCCTTTTAATAGAGAACCGGAACAAAGCATTAGCACATAGTGAATACATGAACTCCTCAAACTATGGTCATCACCGGGAGTGGTCCCGATTATTGTCACTTCGGGGTTGCCGGATCATAACACATAGTAGGTGACTGCCGGTGTCAAAACCGGCGGATCTCGGGTAGGGGGTCCCGAACTGCGCGTCTAGGCGGATGGTAACAAGAGACGAGGGACACAATGTTTTTACCCAGGTTTGGGCCCTCTCGATGGAGGTAAAACCCTACGTCCTGCTTGATTAATATTGATGATATGGGTAGTACAAGAGTAGATCTACCACGAGATCAAGGAGGCTAAACCCTAGAAGCTAGCCTATGGTATGATTGTTGTAATGTATGTTATGTCCTATGGACTAAAGCCCTCCGGTTTATATAGACACCGGAGAGGCTAGGGTTACACAGAGTCGGTTACAATGGTAGGAGATCTACATATCCGTATTGCCAAGCTTGCCTTCCACGCCAAGGAAAGTACCTTCCGGACACGAGCCGGAGTCTTCAATCTTCTATCTTCGTAGTATGGGAGTCGGCGGATATTGATAGTCCGGCTGTCCGGACACCCCTAGTCCAGACTCCTCAAGAGCCCTCGAACCAGTCTTCAATGACGATAAGTCTGGCGTGCATAATGTTCGGCATTGCAAGGCGGGTTCCTCCCTTGAATAATCCGGAGAAGATAGTGAACACCAGGATAGTGTCCGGCTCTGCAAAATAAATTCCACATTCCAAACGTAGAGAGAATAAAACATATACACTGATTCAATCTGCTGACGTATTATGCGGCGTGACATCACGCCACCACCATGCCCTTGTTTGAATTACTATACCACCTCAGCACGTTTAGCGAAGCGGTTTCCTTGGCACGTCCTCTCGAAGCAGAGATCGTGTTCCCCTTATTCCGGGATTCTCATCAATACTTGAGTGGGTAACCCAACCGCGCCATTGATGGTGGCGCTTGGGAGATAAGCGAGTTTTACCAGGCCGGTGAGGGACGCATAGTTTTGTCCGCCTATATATAAGGGATAAGGATTTACCTTCTCACCTACGCCTTCTTCCTCCTTTGCTCATCCGCCCTGCGAACTCAAGCTCCAACGCTCAAGCTCGCAAGATCTCACCTCGACCCTTCTCCGAATATGTCCGGAGGGGAGGCAAATGGATGGCCTCCACCGCCAAGGAGGAGGACATCACCAAGCTGCGCGACGCCGATACCTTTCCGGCGACATCACAGATCGGCCGCCCGACGCGGGCAGCTCATCCCCACCCTGTGGCCTCATGAGAGGGTCGTTTTCTTCCCCACTTCCTCCGCGGACTATGCTTTCCGCTCCATCCATTCGTCCGGGGCTCATGTTTTACTACGGCTGGATTTCCACGATCTGGCGCCGAACTTCGTCCTCAACATCTCGGCGTTTATTCGTGGGTGCGAGGCCTTTCTCGCATCCGCCCCACTTCGCTGTGGCTCAAGACCTTCAACGCTGTCAAGGTTGTGAAGGGACATAAGCGAATGCGGAGGCGCCATGCTGGGCAAGCTGCCCAACGTCCCTTGGCTAGAAGGGACCTTCGTGGACTCCGTCAAGGGGTGGCAGTCGGGGTGGTTCTACATCACCGAGCCGCGCGAGCCCACATGGGCGGCGACCCCCGAATTTAGATCTGGAATCCCCACGCAGCTCACCTCCTGGAAAGAGAAGGGCTTGCAGTGGGGTGATCCGGTGGAGGTGACGGGACTTCGAGCCTGCATCAAGAAGCTGGTGAGCAATAGGCTCCGGCTCGTCGACGTGGTCCAGGTCATGCTCCTCCGGCGGATTCTCCCATGCCAAGAACGGGTATTTAATCTGTGGGAGTTTAATCCGGAACAGCACCAGACGTTGAGTGGGCTCTTCGATACAACGTACAAAGGTGCCTGGAGGGTGCTGTTCAAGGGCGCCGAAGCCCCCGCATCCGCCGATCAAGACCGCTGATTCAGCTCGCAGATCTCCGATCGACGAGGTAAGTGATTCGACCCCATTACGGGACACCTGTAGTAATTAGATTGACTCTAGCGAGGTTTTTAATCTGCCTCTTCCTTTGACAGGAATGGATGGAGAAGGCCCAACTGCTCATCAGCCCGGCTCCCATGCCAGAAGAACCAGTGGATGCCCGCTTAGCAAGGCTGCTGGTTCCGGCACCGTCACGTGGTGCCGGAGAAGAAGGCCAAGAAGGTGGCCATGGGGACTCGAAAGAGTTCCCAGAATCAAAGCGTCGACAACGACGAGGACTCCTCCTCCGAAGACGAGGAGGAGGAGGAGTACTCTCTCCCGGAGGAGGGAGAGAAGAAGAGGAAGGCCTCCCCAATCGGGGCGGCCGAAGGGTCCAAGAAGGGGAGAACTATCCCCCCGGACAGTTTCGCCAACATCAATGTTGGCGAGGAAGAGTGGCCTCCAAGGGCCAGGCGTCCGGCAGGATCGTAAGTACTCAGATCATTTATACGCCGTACATTGTATGCCATGTAGTGTCCTTCTAACACCGCATTCTGCCTGTAGTCCGGCCGTTGACGATCTTCCCGACTCGATGAGCGGGTCTTTGGCGCCGTCGGATGTAAATTCCATCCCGACTGCCTCTACCCCACGCGTCGACGAGGACGACGAGGCGGAATCCCACAGGGGGACCCGCCAGGAGGAGGCTCCGGAGGCGCCGTCAGGCAACCTCCCGGACTTTGTGCCGGACTCTACCTCGGAACCCGTAGCGGTTCCAGAGTCCGGCAAGCGGCCCCCTCGAAAGAAGGGCAGGACCGTGACGCCGGCGGCCTCCGTCCAACCGGAGGCACCGGATAACCTGCTGGAGGCGCTTAAAGGCGCTTCCATCAGGAAGAACACCGCACTCTCATGAGTGCGGTGATTGAGAAGGTCCAGCTCGCTAAGGGCGGGCTGACTGAAGCCTGCAACAGCCTTCTAATAGGCTTTGAGGTAAGAAGTTTAAAATTATGTAATGTAATGCCGCATAGACAGTAGCCCCTGATGCTTAGTTCGGTGTTCGGAAAGAAAAGTCGGACTAAGGATCTAACAAGATATACGCAGGGTTTCTAAAAATATGTCAATATGGGTTTGCAGGCTACGCAGTTGACCTCTGCCGCATTAACGGCGGAGGTCGAGGCGCTGAAAAAGGACCTTGAGCGGTCGGAGCAAGAGCTCGGCCATGCCAAGAGGCAGCTCAAGGAAAAAGAAGGTGAATGACACCACTTTAAATAAGTACCTTACAGAAAAGGGTTTTGGTTGCAAACAAAATTAATAAGGATAATATGTGTATTGCAGGGGCCACTAAGGAGGTGGCAGCCCTGAAGGATGCCATGTCCATGCTGAACATAATGCGCCACGAACAGCCGAGCAAGAAAAGCAAGTGGCGCTGGTGGCGGAAGTTCGGCAAGAGCTCCATGCTCTCATGGGAAAGCATGAGAGTTTGGGCGTGACTCAAGACTCGAGAGTCCGAGCTTGCCTCGGCTCTCAAAGTGCCCATTCCGCCAAGGCCGAGGCCCGAAGGCCCTTCAGAGGTAGAGGACATAAAGAAGATAGCGGCGGTAAGGCCTTTTTCATGCAGAGCGAGCACGTTAATGTAAATTACGGATACTTACCCGAATTCGGAGCTCTCCAGGGGCGTTTGCAGATCTGCCGCATAGTGCGTCTGATGCCGCCGCGTTCTATCGTGGCGAGGAGGGGAACTCGACGGAGAAGGTCTTCGGTCTCAAGATCTCGAGTCCGCCATCCGGTGCTAAGCCAAGCGACCAGTGAAGCGGTGATCGAACTCCACAAGGTAGCCGAGGAGGCCATGAAGGGCCTCATAGTTCGGCTATGGCTGGACAAAGCCATGCCGGCAGCTACTTTGGCCTAGTGCGCGGCTGGTGGATGCGTGCCCCAGCTGGATGTGATCAAGCGCTCCGCTTTGTATTGAAGGCGCTCGTCGGGCCCTTGCCCGCATAAAGGTGCAATGTGGCAAACTGGATGCGAGAAGCTTCACGGATCCGCCGCTGCGGGCAAGGAGCATCGCACGCCGAGCGATATTATAAAGTTGTCTGAAGGGAGCCTGCGATATTGCGGATGAGTGCCCGAGATGTAATTTTGAGTGAACTCATTGTGTATTTATCCCGGGCGCTGAAAACTTCGTTTATATGCGCCATGAGCAACGCTTATTTAATTTAAAATATTACCTTACAGGCGGCCGCTTGTAAAATCGAGAGATGGCAAGTCGTTGGCTTGACCCCCAAGCTACAAGGGCTGGGGTGATCGGTGATAAACTTGAGCACTCTTGTTCCCATTATTGGGTCCATCTAGGGAGGCGCTCAACACGACGAACAAGGCGACCGGACTTATAATGCTTGAACACTCTCACTTAGCCATAGAATTCTATAATTTTAAATTTCGCAAAGCCCCGGTATTCGAAGACCGAATCCGGGCGCTATCCACGCTTCGTCGGACATCATCCGAACTTCGCCAAGCGGCATGAGTCTTTAGGGACCCGAAGAACCTCTCGAACAATGACCAGTCTCTCGCCTTATCATGCTTGTCAGTTTTAGCTTTCTCCACTGAGGCGTTAACCCGGCTCAACCGGGGTGCTACCTTAGCCGACGGAACGGAACATAAGGTACCAAAACATGGGAGCCGGGCAAACCCAACTATTGACCCAAGACATGATTCGGAGCTGATTCATATAATGCTATAAGTTCGGGGTGCCGCAATTGTGAAAGTGTTCGGACTTAATTACACCATAATTCGGGGAACAGAAGCCCCTGGCATATTCGGCCGTACCAAAGTATACGGGTGCAAGATGTCATATAATGAACATATATAAGAGGTAACGCAATTGCAATAAAAAGGTAATGTACTTGCAAAAAGGAAGTGCTGCGTTATTTATGAAAGAAGGTCGGCTAATAAAGCGGACTGATACAAATAGTGCGGTAAGCAAGGGATTTGGACTAAATTAACATGTCCCCCTCCAGGGATGAGCTGCAGACTTGGTGTATGTAATCGAATTTAATGCTCGTAATGGAGACCACCTGATTGTTCGTCGCAGCCTTCTTTAGTCCCTGACTGTTGCATCGTGAGTTCGGCAAGTGCGCCGTCGAACAAGGCTTCTGATTAACAGAGTCCTGTGTACATAAAAAGAAGAAAAGATAAAAAGTAAACCCAAGGGGGGCGCTCGTCGGGCCCTTGGTGTGGTCGAGTCGCACTCTTTGTCCCTTGTGATCTAGCCCCTCCCCTGCGCCCATGGTATCTCCAAAGCGTAATGATGTACGCGGAGTGTTATTCTTGCGATCATGCGCGGGCGAGGGGTGGGGCCGCATTGCTACGCGTGCTCTGATCGCGCCAGGTGGTCTTGGTTGGCATTGCTCCGGGCGCTTTTCTTTGTATCCGGCTTTTAATTGCCGGACTTGAGAATTACTCGAGAAGGCTGCTCAGATTTCCGCCGAGAGCCATTGTATGTTCCTCCGTTCGGAGGAGTGTTCCGTATTTCCATTGACCGTGATGACTCGCGAGGGCCTGGCATTTTGAGCTTTAGGTATGCATAATGCGGCACCGCATTGAATTTTGCAAACGCGTTCGTCTGAAAGCGAGCATGATAGCCGCTGCGAAACAGGACTATGTCGAAGATTAACTCTTCGCTTCGAAGTTATCCGTGATCCGAAGACCACTTCGGTGTGGTCGAGCCTGCATAGATTGGCTTCCTCTCGGATGACACCTTTAAAGGTTGTCTTTGTAGGTTTAATCCTTGATGGGTCTATGCCCATTTTGCGCCAGTATCCCGATAAAGCAGAGTTCAGGCTGCTACCGCCGTCCATCGGGACTCGTGTCGTGAAACCCATCGACGATTGGGTCTAAGACCAATGCGCGCGAATCCGCCATGGCGTATGCTGGTCGGGTGGTCTCTTCGATCGAAAGTGATCGGGCAAGAGGACCATGGGTTGAACTTTGGGGCGATCGCTCCATCGCATAGACGTCTGTAGTGCACGCTTCCTCTCCCTCTTGGGTATATGGGTCGCGATATCATATTCACCGTCCGCACTTGTGGGGTAACCCTTCGTCCTCTATTGTTCGGGCGGCGGGTCTCTTCCTCGTCGCCGCTATTTAGCCCCTTGTCATTGTTTTCGCAATTAACTTGCCGGCCTGCTTGAACACCCAACAGTCTCTATTGGTGTGGTTAGCTGGCTTTTCAGAGGTGCCATGTATCCGCATAGACGGTCGAGTATTCGGTCCAGATTGGGACGGACCCGAGTGGTTCTTTTGAACGGCTTCTTCCGCGACGGGTTTGAGCCTCGAATCCGGCATTGACCGCCGATCCTCCTTATCGTCGCCAAGCACGCGGCGCTTTGTTTTTGATTCGACGTGACTGCCGTTGTTGTCCTTAGTATCCGGACTGCCGAGTTTTGACGGAGATTGTTGCTTTGCGGGCTAGCTAGCTGTCCTCTCCGCCGCAAAAGCGGGTCATTAGCGATGTGAGGGCTGCCATGGATTTCAGCTTTTCCTGCCCCTGTGCCGGGCTAGCCATTCGTCCCGGATGTTATGCTTGAAGGCTGCAAGGGCCTCTGATCCGGACAATCGGCGATTTTGTTTTTCTTCGTCAAGAACCGTGTCCGTAATTGTCCGCCGATTCGTCGGCTGCTGAATGATGTGGCTTAAGTCATCGGCGTCTGGTGGTCGCTTTATACGTGCCTTGGAAGTTATCAAGGAATGCGGCCTCTAGGTCTTCCCAACACCCAATCGACTCAAGGGGGCTGTTAAGCCAATGCCGAGCTGGTCCTTTAAGCTTGAGTGGGAGATACTTGATGGCGTGGAGATTGCCGCGCGGGCCATATGGATGTGGAGAAGATAATCTTCGATCCATACCGCTGGGTCTGCTGTACCATCGTAAGATTCGATATTACTGGTTTAAACCCTTCGGGATCGATGATCCATTACTTCATCGGTGAAGCATAACGGTGTTGGCGCTTTGTATTGAGCAATATCGCGACGTAGCTCGAGGGAGCGTTGTCTGCTATGTTCGGCCCGGCCGGCGTTATGTCCGGCGCGACGGTATTCGTCGTGGGTCGTAGGGCACCCACGTGATCCATAGATGGATCTGGATTGTCTTGCTTTGTCCTCCAATATATCTCGCAAGTCCGGCGCGTTCCCTCTTGGCTTCGCGCTTTTGGAGCGATGCAGGGTACGATTTGGTGGGGGCACGGGCGCCTCTGTCACGACCACGAGGTGGTCGGTCAGCCATGTCGTGCGCTGGTGATGAAGGTATGTATGCTTCCTCCTCGAATCGGGGGAGCAGCTTGCGTCTTGGGTAACTTTTGGAGGGGCATTCGAGTTTATACTCTTCGGCCGCGAGGACCTCGGTCCATCGATCGGCCAGCAGATCCTGATCAGCTTGGAGCTGTTGCTGCTTTTTCTTTAGGCTATTTGCCGTGGCTATGAGCCTGCGCCTGAAGCGTTCTTGTTCGACGGGATCCTCGGGTATGACGAATTCATCATCGTTGAGGCTTGCTTCGTCTTCGGAGGGAGGCATATAGTTATCATCCTCAACCCCTTCGTCTGCCGCCCTGTGGTGAGGGCTTGCTTCTGCGTCCTCCTGCGCTGAATCTTGCGGGAGGGGATCGTCTTCGGCACTCTCCGGAGTGTTATTGTCTCCCGTGCCGGAATCTCCATTCTTATTGTGGCGGGATTTAGAGCGGCGCCGCTGACGTCGGCGTTTGGGCTGCTTCTTTAGAGAATCTTCCTCCGTTGCCTTTTCGCCATCCCCTTCTTTTGGGGTATCCACCATGTATACGTCATATGACGAGGTGGCCTTCCAGTGCCCTGTAGGCGCTGGCTCTTGTTCGTCTCCGGCATCGTCGTCCATAGCGTCGATGTCGTCGGAGTCGTAGTCTAGCATGTCGGTTAGATCCTCGACAGTGGCTACAAAGTGGGTGGTGGGTGGGCTCTGAATTTCTCCATCGTCCCAACTCCAACCGCCCCGCCATAGTCCGCCAGATTCTCCTGATAGCGAGAGATGCTTCAGGGAATTCAGGATATCACCAAAAGGCGAGTGCTGGAAGATGTCCGCGGCGGTGAATTCCATAACCGCGCCCAATCCGGATTAATCGGTAGGGCGCTGGAGGCCCGGAGTCCGGCGAGGAGGCGCCTCGGGATCACGAAGTTCGCAGGGACAAGATTGGTATTCGGCCCATCACCGTGGGTGTTGAAGCCCCTGTGGCGTCTATCCACCGCCCTCGATATGGGCAATCGGCTCCGGGCCAGTGGCAAGCGGATCAAGTGCGCCACCAAAGCACCGTCCGTGGCAGAGCTAGATCATGCCCATCGCCACAAAGGTCGGGCGCTTGGTGTGGCTCGAGTCCATCGAAGATCAAGTCTCCGCGGTCATCGGCCGTGAAGTTTAAGCTTCCGAATCTGACCTGATGGCCAGGGGCGTAGCTTTCGATCTGCTCCAGATGGCCAAGAGAATTGGCTCGCAGTGCAAAGCCGCTGAATATGAAGATCTGTCCGGGGAGAAAAGTCTCACCCTGCACAGCGTTGATGGTTGAAGATGCCATCGAGCCTATCGGTGACGACACAGAGGAACTCTCAATGAAAGCACCAATGTCGGTGTCAAAACCGGCGGATCTCGGGTAGGGGGTCCCGAACTGCGCGTCTAGGCGGATGGTAACAAGAGACGAGGGACACAATGTTTTTACCCAGGTTCGGGCCCTCTCGATGGAGGTAAAACCCTACGTCCTGCTTGATTAATATTGATGATATGGGTAGTACAAGAGTAGATCTACCACGAGATCAAGGAGGCTAAACCCTAGAAGCTAGCCTATGGTATGATTGTTGTAATGTATGTTATGTCCTACGGACTAAAGCCCTCCGGTTTATATAGACACCGGAGAGGCTAGGGTTACACAGAGTCGGTTACAATGGTAGGAGATCTACATATCCGTATTGCCAAGCTTGCCTTCCACGCCAAGGAAAGTACCTTCCGGACACGAGCCGGAGTCTTCAATCTTCTATCTTCGTAGTATGGGAGTCCGGCGGATATTGATAGTCCGGCTGTCCGGACACTCCCTAGTCCAGGACTCCCTCAGTGGCTATAGACTTGCAAGATAGGATCAAGAACGCACATATATTCATGAAAACATAATAGGTTCAGATCTGAAATCATGGCACTCGGGCCCTAGTGACAAGCATTAAGCATAGCAAAGTCATAGCAACATCAATCTCAGAACGTAATGGATACTAGGGATCAAACCCTAACAAAACTAACTCGATTACATGATAAATGTCATCCAACCCATCACCGTCCAGCAAGCCTACGATGCAATTACTCACGCACGGCGGTGAGCATCATGAAATTGGTGATGGAGGATGGTTGATGATGACGACGACGACAAATCCTCCTCTCCGGAGCCCCGAACGGACTCCAGATCAGCCCTCCCGAGAGATATTAGGGCTTGGCGGCGGCTCCGTATCGTAAAATGCGATGAAACTTTCTCTCTGATTTTTTCTCCCCGAAAGCCAATATATGGAGTTGGAGTTGGCGTCGGAGGGCCACCAGGGGGCCCACGAGGTACGGGGGCGCGCCCAGGGGGGAGGGGCGCGCCCCCCACCCTCGTGAACAGGGTGTGGGCCCCCTGGCCTTCATCTTTGGCGAGGATTTTTTATTATTTATTCTAAGATATTCCGTGGAGTTTCAGGTCATTCCGAGAACTTTTGTTTGCTGCACATAAAACAACACCATGGCAATTCTGTTGAAAACAGCATCAGTCCGGGTTAGTTCCATTCAAATCATACAAGTTAGAGTCCAAAACAAGGGCAAAAGTGTTTGGAAAAGTAGATACGACGGAGACGTATCAACTCCCCAAGCTTAAACCCTTGCTTGTCCTCAAGCAATTCAGTTGACAAACTGAAAGAGAAAAAGAAAAACTTTTACAAACTCTGTTTGCTCTTGTTGTTGTAAACATGAAAAGCCAGCATTCAAGTTTTAGCAATTATTATGAACTAACCATACTCACAATAACACGTAGGTCTCACAGTTACTCATATCACTAGCATAATCAGCTAGCGAGCCATAATAATAAATCTCGGCTGACAACACTTTCTCAAAATAATCATAACATGATATAACAAAATGGTATCTCGCTAGCCCTTTCTGAGACCGCAAAACATAAATGCAGAGCACCTTTAAAGATCAAGGACTGACTAAACATTGTAATTCATGGTAAAGAGATCCGGTCAAGTCATACCCAATATAAACCAATAATAATGAATGCAAACGCAAGCAGTGTGCTCTCCAATGGGTGCTTTTTAATAAGAAGGGTGATGACTCAACATAAAAGTAAATAGATAGGCCCTTCGCAGAGGGAAGCGAGGATTTGTAGAGGTGCCAGAGCTCGGTTTTGAAATGGAGATAAATTATATTTTGAGCGGCATACTTTCATTGTCAGCATAACAACTAAAAGACGACGATATCTTCCATGCTAAACAGATTATAGGCGGTTCCCAAACAGAATGGTAAAGTTTATACCCCCCTTCCTCCACAAGCATCAATCCATGGCCTGCTCGAAACAACGAAAGTGCCTCCAACATTCAACGGGTCCCAAGGGAGTTTTGTTTGCAGTTATTTTGATTTAGTTTGCATAAAGCATGGATGGGCATCCCGAATACCAGCCATTTTCTCGTGAATGAGGAGCGGGTCCACTCCTCTTGAGAATAACCCGCCTAACATGGAAGATAAGGGTAGCTCTAGTTGACATATGAGCTATTCGAGCGTGCAAAACAGAATGTTTATTTGAAGGTTTAGAGTTTGGCACATACAAATTTACTTGGAGCAGCAGTGTAAATACCATATAGGAAGGTATGGTGGACTCATATGGAATAACTTTGGGGTTTAAGGAGTTTGGATGCACAAGCAAGATTCTGCTTAGTACAAGTGAAGGCTAGCAAAAGACCGGAAGCGATTAATCGAGAGAGCGACAACGATCGTAAACATGCATTAAAATTAATTCACACCGAGTACAGGCATGAGTAGGATATAATCCACCATGAACATAAAGATCATGAAGGCTATGTTGATTGGATTCAACTACATGCGTGAACATGTGCCAAGTCGAGTCACTCAATGCATTTAAAGGAGGATACCACCCCATCATACCATATCATAATCATTCTAATAGCATGTTGGCACGCAAGGTAAACCATTATAACTCATAGCTAATCAAGCATGGCACAAGCAACTATAATCTCTAAATGTCATTGCAAATATGTTTACTTTATAATAGCTGAATCAAGAACGATGAATCATCATATTTATAAAAACAAAAGAGGTCGAGTTCGTACTAGCTTTTCTCTTCTCAATAAGTCCATCATATATCATCATTATTGCCTTTCACTCGCACGACCAAGCGGTGTGTATAATAATAAGAGTGCACGTGCGTTGGACTAAGCTGGAATCTGCAAGCATTCAACTCAAGAGAGAAGACAAGTAATATGGGCTCTAGTTATAAATAATCAATCATGCATAAAAGAGCCACTAAGCATTTTCAATATGGTCTTCTCGACCCCCAAAGAAAGAAAAAGAAATAAAAACTATTTACACGGGAAAGCTCCCAACAAGTAAAAGAAGAACGGGAAATATTTTTGGGTTTTCTTTTTAATTCTACTACAAGCATGGAAAGTAAACTAACTAATTTTTTAAAAAAGTTTATCAAACACACAAGAAGAAAGCAGGAAAAAGAAAAATAAACTAGCATGGATATTACAGTGAAAGAGTATGAGCACCGACATCTACCAATCAGTGTGTGTGAACATGAATGTAATACCGGTGAGAAATACGTACTCCCCCAAGCTTAGGCTTTTGGCCTAAGTTGGTCTATTGACAGCGATAGCCTGGCAGATACCCATAGGTGTAGCTGGGGTCATACTGTGATGCAGAATAGTTGGGATCATAATGTGATGAAGAGGACTCGACACCTTTGGTCGGCAACCGCCTCAGATCCCAAGAATAAGCAGACATTCGTGGAGGCTCATCTTGTGGCTCGGTTCCGGGCTGGTGCGAGATTCGATAGGATTGAACAGCCACCACGGAACAATGTAAGGCCCTGTAGACAAGTTAAACAAAGAGGGAGCAGGCAAAGTAATAGTCTCGGGGTGATGTTTATCAAAGTACAATTTATATTTAAGCTCCCCTTCGCAACTCTTAACAAGAAAATCATGCGCTATCATACTCTTGTAATCTAAATAAGCACGGGGCAGTGTTGTTTCTTCTTTCTCTGCATGCCTAATAGGTATTTCAAAATGTTCAGCTAGGCGCGAAGCATAAATGCCTCCAAAGATGGGGCCCTTAGTACGGTTCAGACTTAACCATCTAGAAAAAATTCCACCCATACTAACAGAGTTATCGCGGTATAAACCATGGAGCAAAATAATAATATCAGGAATACTAAGTTCCCACAGTTCCTGCGTCCAATCAAGCAGCGACTAGCAAATAAGGCAAAGTAGCGTAAAACAGGATAATGTATGCTAGTTATCCTTGCGTCAGAAATCTTCCTGGTTTCTCCCACCGTGATAGTGTTAATAAAAGCTTCTACTTCGTTACGGTGGGGTTCATCTAAGGTTCCCTCAAAGGGTATTCTGCAGACCTCACAGAATTCAGCTAATGTCATCTTTTTAACAACGTCATATAAATGAAACTCTACTGATGGAGGTGATTTCTTAGGGAAAAAGTAGAAGTTTTGCACAAAAGTATTTGTGAGTCAGAGATACTGATGACGTTGGTCGCGGAGGAAGTTGGTGAGGCCGGTGTTCTCAATCAATATATAGAAATCATCATAAATCCCATCTCTCCTCAGGAAGCCATCGGAGGGCCATTCACACGACCGGACCTCCGCGGTGCGAGGCAAATTAAATTTGGGCTTCTGTTCTTCTTCCTTTTGTTTTTCCTTAGAGCTTCGGCTCGACGAGCCCCTCAAAAATTTCTTCATTATTTCTGAAACATCTAAATTTTTAGTAACTTCAAATAAAAGTGAACCAACTTCAATAAAATTGATAGCAACAACTCCCATAAGTGCTTAGAGTCTATATAAAGCATTGGAACTACTTGGAACCATATAAATTTGACATGCAAGCTCAAGAACATGGTCACCTATGCAGCACAAATTTGCAATGAATAAAGCACTAGAACAAAAACTAATTGGACCAATGGAGGAGTCACATACCAAGGAACAATCTCCCCAAGCAGTTTTGCAAGAGGTGCTTTGAGCAAGGAGATCGAAAATCACAAAGAAATTTGGAACTCGTGCTTGAGTTGGTTTTTCGTGTTTGTGTGAGGCAGAGGAAGAAGATGGGTGCATGAATAAGTGGAGGAGGGCCACCGTGGGCCCACGAGGCAGGGGGCACGCCCAAGGGGGTAGGGCGCGCCCTCCACCCTCGTAGCCAGGTGGCAGCTTCCCCTGTGGTAATTTTTGCACAGTAAATTCTCAAATATTCCCGAAAAAATCATATTAAATTGGCATGGCATTCTGAGGACTTTTATTTTTGGGATATTTTTATATTGCATGGATAAGTCAAGAAACAGACAGAAAAATATTATTTTACTTTATTTCTACTAAATAACAGAAAATATAAAGAGGGTACAGAAAGTTGTGCTTCTAGTTTCATCCATCTCGTGATCATCAAAATGAACCCACTAACAAGGTTGATCAAGTCTTGTTAACAAACTCATTCGAATAATCCGGAACGGAGAAATTTGAATGACACTAAGTTACCTCAACGGGGATATGAAAATCCCCAACAATAAGAATATCATACTTTTTCTTGACAGTAGGGAGAGGAAATTCGAAACCTCCAAATATGATTAATGGAACTTTTCCAATAGAGTTGATACTTTAAACTTGAGGTTGTTTCCTCGGAAAATGCACCGTGTGCTCATTGCCATTAACATGAAAAGTGGCATTGCCTTTGGTGCAATCAATAACAGCCCCTGCAGTATTAAGGAAAGGTCTTCCAAGAATAATAGACATACTATCATCCTCAGGAATATCAAGAATAACAAAGTCCGTTAAAATAGTAACGTTTGCAACCACAACAGGTACATCCTCACAAATACAGACAGGTATAGCAGTTGATTTATCAGCCATTTGCAAAGATATTTCAGTAGGTGTCAACTTATTCAAGTCAAGTCTACGATATAAAGAGAGAGGCATAACACTAACACCGGCTCCAAGATCACATAAAGCAGTTTTAACATAATTTCTTTTAATGGAGCATGGTATATTAGGCACTCCGGGATCTCCAAGTTTCTTTGGTATTCCACCCTTAAAAGTATAATTAGCAAGCATGGTGGAAATTTCAGCTTCAGGTATCTTTCTCTAATTAGTAATAATATCCTTCATATACTTAGCATAAGGATTTGTCTTGAGCACATCAGTTAATCGCATACGCAAAAAGATGGGTCTAATCATTTCAGCAAAGCGCTCAAAATCCTCATCATCCTTTTCCTTGGATGGTTTGTGTTGGGGATATTACCACTAGGTGTAAACCGGCCAGCTTGGGCCGGATTAGCTCCGTTAGTGGTATAAGCAGAGAAAGGCCCAAGGCCTGTAGTCGGTTTAGAGCTTGTAGCCGTAAACCGGCCTGATGTATAACTTGTATTGTAAGTTAGGAATAGAGAGATACCAACCGGGATACGAGTGTGAACCGGTTGGGACTCTACGAACCGACGGGCGTCACTCGTGTATATAAGGGGACGACCCGGCGACGGTTCAAGGACAGACAACCACAACTCGAGCCTAGGCGAAGCTTGTTTGCTCCCTAGCCATCGAGACTACATCAATTCCATCACAACTAGACGTAGGCTTTACCTTCATCGAAGGGGCCGAACTAGTATAAAACCCTTGTGTCTTTGTGTCCGCTTTAACCCCTGCAAGTAAACCCGTAGCGATGGCTCCACGACTAAGTCCTTACGCTAGGACATCTGCCGTGACAAATCCACGACAGTAGGCGCCCACCGTGGGGCGATCGCACGATGGTTTGACGATCTTGGAGGGCAAGCTCAAAGGACTCGAAGGCTACGTCGTGGGCCGGATGACCAAGAGTCGTCGCGGCCGGATCTACATCGACGACGCCGGATTGGGTCCCGAGGCCGATTCAATCGAGTATGGATACCAGGTCCCCTTCAGCGGCATACACGTTTTCATCGCCAAGATCGGGGAGCCTGGGCCTGAGCCGGACATCTGCACCGACCTCATCGAGACGGCTCAGCGTGCGCGACCTGCCCAGGTTAAACCGGCCGTGAGGCATGTCTTCGTTGGAGTCACCCATGGAGGAGAGTACGACGCCGGTTCAGAACACGGTAGTGAGACCGTCGTTTATTCTGGCGATGAATCTTCAACCGAGAGACCGAGTCATTGTACCACCGAGGCGATATGATCGAGGGCTGTTCCGACGGTGACAAGATTCCGGACCCCCAAGCCGCTTAAACGGGTTGGAGTATCCATGGCGAGACGCAGCAGCAAACCACTCTTCAACCGCGGCAGCAATGCTTTCCGGTTCAGCAGCGGCAGCAGGGGCAGGAGGCCCGGTGCGCCCGCCGGTTCAAGTTCTGTCAGATCTGTTTGATGCACTAGCAGCGCTTATGGCGGAGGACAACCCAGCAGATCAGGAGGCTCATAATGCAGAAATTGCAAAGGTGAAAGAGCAGATCACGCAAGCCAAAGCGGATCTAGCGGCAGAGAAGGAGCGTATGGCCGCAGAGCGGGCCGCTTTAGACGCAAAAGCTTACAAACTCATGCTTGACGAAAGCGTCGCAGAGGTGTTGAAGCGGAAGTATAGATCGCTACCGCCATCGATTTGATCCTAGAAATCTTTTCCAGACCGGAGCGGACCCGATAACCCGCTCCAAAGACCGGGAGGTAAACCGGATTGAGGCGCCAGGAGCAGGAGCGACGGTCCAGCCGCGCCTAATGGAGCCTCCACAGCAGAACATGGTGGTTCCTCCGCCGGTGCAAACACCCCTGTGTCATTATTCTAACCCTATGGACAACCTTGTTGCGGCCGCCGCACGATTGGAGGCGATCGATCAAGGAGATTCCCCAAGCGGTTGAGACACGCGGGTTAAGGAGCTTCTCGGACTGCTCGATCCAGCAGAAGCGTATTCATACGGCCGTGATCGGATTCACTACGCCCGCCCAAGCCGGAGCTACAAAGAAAGCGTATGGATGAACCGCCCCTAGCAAGCAGCGGGACCGTGAAGCGGCCCGAGGCAATCACCAGATAGGCGGCATTCGTGATGCTCGGGAGGTAGTGGATCGGCCCGCACGCAGGAGGCCGAAGTTAGCAAGACAGATGATGCGGGTCAACACACACGGTTCGCCCTACCACCTTCGCCGGGCGAGTCGCATCCGCTTTGGGGTGCCTGTTTAATCCCCGCCACGCAATGTGCGCTCGCCTAAGGATTTTAAGGGCCCACGCAAGGTGCCGAATTACACCATGGATCTGTCCCCAAGCGTGGGTTGAAAGTTATGAGATGGCCATGGAGATGCTAGATGTGGATGAGACCGCATGTGCAAAGTACTTCACCATGATACCGAAGGCACAGCCCGTGCTTGGTTGAAGAGCTTACCGCCCAATTCTATCAGTTCATGGGCTCGATTCACGGGCCCGGTTCATCGTAACTTCGGGATACGTGTAAGCAGCCCAAGTCCATAGTAGACTGGCGGCTTGCGCCCGGGAAGAAGGAGTCAACAACCCGTTGGGTACACCGTGTGTCTGAGATTCTGCACTCTTCTGACCGGATCAACGCTGACTCGGCGATCTTAACATTAGAAGGCAACTGCCGGTTTGAGCCTTTGAAGTTAAAATTGGGACGCATGAAGCGGTTCTGCAATGATATGGGAACCCTCATGGCCGCTTTGGTAAAGTATGCCGATTCGGACAGTACCAAGGATCCTGAAGCTGATGATGATGAAGCTGGGAAGGGAAAAAAGAACGGCAACTCCAAGGGGCAGCAGTACAAACCGGCGGGTCATGGAAACGGGGGCAAGCGCAAGGCCGATGGCAACTCGGATTTCGTAGCCAACACTAATGCGCAGGACAGAGGCCCGCGGCGCAGAGGCAAGGCGAATCGGGGTCCAAATCCTAATACAAGCCGTTTGAATTACTTGTTGAATCAGCCTTGCCCCAAGCACGGGACGAAGGAGTCCCCATCGAACCATCTCTGGAAAGACTGTTATATTATGCAGGAGTTCAAAAACTCCAATGCTTTCCGGTATGACCAGGGGTCAGGTGGCGGTTCAGGATCCGGTTTCCATGGGCCGGGTCAGGATGGAGCTTCTGGTTCAGGGCCTAATCAAGGCAATCACAATAATCAGAATAATCAGGGTGGCAGCAGCAGCAGCAGCAGTCAGGCTATCAGAGCCAACCAAAGCAGTTGAATAGTGGGCAGTATCATGTTTTCACAACCAGTTTGGACAAGCGGGATCGGAAGCTTCACAAACGGGCAGTAAACTCTGTTGAACCGGCCTTACCGCGGTATTTACGCTGGTCCGAGCAGCCTATCGTGTGGAGCAGAGAGGACCATCCCCCCCGGGTTGATAATCCGGGTCAGCTGGCATTGGTGGTAGACCCTCAGGTGGGGGGCTATAAGTTCACTAAGGTGCTTATGGTCGGAGGAAGCGAGATTAATATATTATACTATGAAACTTTCCGTCGCATGGGTCTCATAGACAAGGATCTCGAGATCGTCAATACGGTGTTCCATGGCGTAGTACCGTGCAAATCTGCTTATCTGTTGGTAAGATAGCCCGGATGTGGCTTTTGGAGACGAGCACGATTCACGGTGCGAAAAGCTAACTTTTGAAGTGGTGAAAATCCGGAGTCGGTATCATGCCTTGTTTGGACGGCCGGCTTATGCTAAATTCATGGCACGACCTTGTTATATTTACTTGCAGCTCAAAATGCCGGGTTACAAAGGAACGATAACGGTGCATGGAAGCCACCGAGTTGCTTTGGAATGCGAGGAAGGCGACGCAGCTTATGCAGAGGCGGTTTGTGCCACGGAGGAGTTGAAGTTCTATAAAGACAATGTCGATCCGGCAGATATGACCCCTTTGAAGAAGCCAACTACGGAGCATGAATCGGATCTGAATTTTAAATCGGCAGCTGAGACCAAGCTTGTTGACTTCGTGCCAGGCGATTCGTCCAAGCAGTTCACTGTCAGTGCCAACCTGGATCCCAAATAGGAAAGCGCGCTCATCGAGTTCATCCGTGAGAACCGGGATATCTTTGCATGGAAGCCATCTGACATGCCAGGTGTCCCGAGGGAACTCGCTGAGCACACACTTAATGTGGATCCCAAGTATAAACCGGTGAAACAGTTTTCCTCCGCCGGTTTAACGAAGAAAGGCACAAAGCCATTGGAGAGGAAGTAGCCAGGCTTTTGGCGGCTGGTTTTATCATTGAGGTGTTTCATCCAGAGTGGCTTGCTAATCCGGTGCTGGTCCTTAAGAAAAATGGCACTGGCGATGTGTGTGGACTACAGATCTCAACAAAGCTTGTCCGGCAGATCCTTTTGCCCTCCCCCGCATTGATCAGATTATTGATGCCACGGCAGGATGTGAGCGTTTAAGCTTTTTGGATGCATACTCTGGATATCATCAGATCAAAATGGCGGTTAAGGACCAGGAGAAGACAGCGTTTATAACTCCCTTTGGAGCCTTCTGCTATGTATCTATGCCTTTTGGGCTCAAAAGTGCCGAGCTACTTATCGGCGGTGTGTCTGAATTGCTCTGCATACAGATCGGCCGCAATGTGCATGCTTATGTAGATGATATTGTGGTGAAATCAAGACAAAAGGAGACACGGTGGAAGATTTGAAGGAAACCTTCGACAACTTGCGCATTTATAAGATGATGCTTAATCCGCCAAGTGTGTTTTGGTGTTCCGAGCAAGTTATTGGGGTTTCGGTGTCTAACAGAGGAATTGAGGCTAATCCGGAGAAAATTAAAGCTATCACTTCCTTGGCTAAACGAAGTGTATCAATGATGTTCAGCGTCTGGCGGCAGGATCGCTGCGTTGAGCGGTTTATCGGCCGCCTCGGAGAGAAGGCCATCCCTTATACCGATCTTTGAGGAAGCAGATAATTTCGTCTCGAGTCCGCCGACGAAGCATTTGAGGATCTAAAGCAGCAATTGGCCAACCCGCTTTGTTCTTGCGGCTCCGGTTGACAAGGAACCATTGTTGTTATATGTGGCAGCCAATGCTCGGCGATGGCGTGGCCATTGTGGTAGAGCGCAAGGAGGCGAGCAAGGAGTATCGGTTCAACGGCGGTTTATTATATCAGTGAGGTGCTCATTGAGTCCAAACAAAGGTATCCGCATTGGAAGAAGCTCGTCTATGGGGTTTTTATGGCCAGTCGGAAGCTGAAGCAATATTTCCAAGGGCACCCTATCACAGTGGTTAGTTCAGCTCCTTTGGGTGATATCATACAAAACCGGGAGGCGACTGGCCGGATTGCAAAATGGGCCATCGAGCTTGGGCCGCATGGACTAAAGTATATACCACGCACAGCAGTGAAGTCACAAGCACTTGTTGATTTCATTAATGACTGGACGGAGTTACAAGCGCCAGAGGAGAAGCCGGATCACACGTACTGGACTATTCATTTCGACGGATCGAGCGGTTGGAAGGCTCGGGGCTGAGTCATTTTAACTTCCCCACGAGGTGATAAGTTTTATTCGTTCTCCGTTTAATGTTCCCTTGTACTAATAATGCAGCTGAGTATGAAGCCTTGCTCCATGGTCTCCGGATGGCTAAGGAGATGAACTTAAGCCGGGTTAAGTGCTTTGGTGACTCGGACCTGGTGGCTCATCAAGTATCTGGCACTTGGGATTCTAAGGACCCGCTCATGGCCGCATATCGTCGAGAAGTGGATAATATCGCAGGTTGCTTCAAGGGCTATCAAGTGGATCATGTGGATCGCCGGAAGAACGAAGCGGCCGACGCTTTAAGCCGGTTGGGTTCTCAGCGTAAACCGGTCCGGCCTAATGTCTTTTTGGACGTCTTGCACAACCCGTCAGTCCAGCTCCCTGGCGAAGCGGATTTGGCTATTCCTGATCCGGAGGCTCAGTTGGTGGCAGCATTACATGCTATTCCGGATTGGACGATTCCTTTCCTTGCGTATATGACTCGAGGAGTTGCGGAAGATGAGGTTACGGCGCATGATAATCCGCGCCCAAATCTATGACGATTCTTAATGGTGAGTTGCATCATTGCGATTGTATCGAGGCGTTTCAACGCAGTGTTTCCCCGAGGAAGGCTGTGAAATTTTAAGAGAAATCCATGAAGGGATTGCGGACATCACGCGGTTCAAAGTCCACAGTGGTGAAGGCGTTCCGCCACGGATTTTCTTGGTTAACCGCCCATGCCGATGCGGAGGACTTGGCCAAACGGTGTGATGGATGTCAGAAATTCTCCAGCGTGCTCATGTACCGGCACAAGAATTGAGGATGATCCCAATAACGTGGCCGTTTGCGACTTGGGGGCTGGATATGATTGGACCCTTTAAGCGATCCAAGGATAAGAAGACCCACCTGTTGGTGACAGTGGACAAATTTACCAAGTGGGTCAAGCGAGCACATCGGCAAGTGTGATGCGACAACAGCGGTGCGAGTTCATCAAAAGGTGATTTTCGGTTTGGCTTTCCACGGTATCATTTCGACAATGGCACTAATCTATCCAAGGGGCTATGAAAGAGTTACGTGAGCGTGAGCACATCCGCTTGTGTCGTCGATGGCGCATCCCGATCCAGCGGGCAGGCGAACGCTAATCAAGAAATCTTTACGAGGCATCAAACCCGACTTCGGTTCCATTACGAGAACACCGTGGTGCTGGGTTGAAGAGCTCCCATCGGTGCTATGGAGTATCAATACTACGCCAAACCGGTCCACCGGGTATACACCATTTTTCATGGTATATGGAGCGGAGGCCGTTCTCCCCAGTGATATCCGGCACGATTCGCCCCGTGTAGCGGCTTATGTTGAAGCGGACAACGAGACGGCGCGACAGGACGCTTTGGACCTGTTGGATGAGGAGCGTGATATGGCAGCCGCTCGTTCGGCGATTTACCAGCAAGATCTTCGTCGTTATCACAGTCATCGGGTTAGAACCAGAACTTTTCAAGAAGGAGATTTGGTGCTTCGTCTCATCCAAGACCAGACAGATATGCACAAGTTATCCCCACCTTGGGAAGGACCTTTTGTGGTCGACAGAATCTACACAACGGATCATACTATCGATTGATATTCGAGGCGTCAAGACTCACGTGACGTCGAGGAGGAGACCAACAGCCGTGGAATATAGCTCATCTTGACCTTACTACACTTGAGTCATCGACTCGGTTTATGTACATATCATGACAATGTATATATTATCTTCGATATAATAAAAACCGAGCCTCGGCTAAAGCGGGTCTCTGTCTTTCTTATCATGCGTGGTTACATGGAGTGTTTACATTTTTTAAAGCGGCCTCTGGTTTACCCTTGACATTTATATTTATCACTTGGGGGCTTGGTGGTGTCGAACCAATGCAACACCTCTTGATAGGAGAAAGCCACCAGATCATTTGGGGACACGGTCATGTCTCGAACCGGTCCGCCTCTTGGTCGGCCAATAGGGCAGAGTCATTTGTGGGCTTGGTCGAACCCGAACCAATGTCATGCCACTTGGCGGCGTACTCGCCAAGAGTCTTTTGGGGACACGCCGACTAGCACCATCGCTACGCCTTCGGGGCTTGGTTGCGTCGACCATGGTAATGCCATCGACCAGCTCCATGAAGCTTTTCTTTTGCAAAGAGTTATTGCCTTTGTTGCCATATTTTCACATAATTGGTATTCGATTTTTTTTGTTGTTGCGTTTTTTAACCCGACAAATATTTTTATCCGGTTCAACGGTCAGTTACAAACTGACAGGACACGGTTTTACGCCGGAGTTTTCTCTGCCCGGTTTACCTTCTTCCTGTCCATCACCATGGAATAACAAGGGGGCTTGTGCTGATTCAGCACGGTTATATGGGAGTTATTATCTCCCCAGACGGTCATGGTTTTTAAAAGGCCTCCGCTTCAAGTTTGGCTACGCCAGCTTCATGTCCAGATACGGCAGGTATTTGTATAACATATTCATTGGAATTCTTATATATCTATTTGAATACCATAAACCGGCTGGTGGTATCACTGCCGCCAAGGTTCGACTTTTTCTGGTTGCAGGATATACGAATCACGCAAAAGTTTTACTACTTATGCACGAAGGCATAGTCAAGCACAAAAGTTTTAACTAAAGTTATTACAAGGCAACACAGTGCCCAAATGAGATCATTGTTCTCTGGGCAAACCGCCCGCAGCAGATGTTTAACCCGGCTACCGGTTCAAGCCTACTCTTCATCTTCCGCCGCTTCAGCCTCTTCATCCCTACCCATTGGCTGGAAATCCACAGTGGTCCAGTCGATTCCCATTAGCGCTTGGAAAACAGCCTCTTCGTGGATCAAAGAAGACGGTTCAATATCGGGTGCGTAAGTATGCTTACGGATTGGAGGGATCAGGTTTTCCGGTTCAAAGGTTAGGCGGAACACTCGCTTGTTTTGATCATTATATTGTGCTTGGTAATGCTCCAAGTCGGCTTCTTCGGCCAATTGACAAGCTAGCGGGCGTACTGCACGGTTTATCGCCCGTAAATCCTCTTCACTGAAGTCAGAGCCATCTTCTTTCACACTGGGATAGCCTTGAGCTGCTTCCACGGGATCAAAGTCTGGTACCCATGCCTTGGCTCGGATCAAGGCGTTGATGGCTCCGGTTCGTGCAGCAGATTTCTTCACCTCTTCAATCCGGGCAGGAAGCATTGACAGCCGGTTCAGAGTAGTGGTGATGGTGCGCTGGGCTCCGGTATATAACTGTTCGACTAAAGTGTAGACAACCTTCAGTTTCTTCCGTACATCATTTCCCAAGTGCCCAACGCGTGTGCCTACAAACGGTAAATGGTTAGTTCTAAACCGGACTAATGATGCAGCAGGTGCAACATATCACAATTATTCACAGGGAGCTTACCAAAGATTGCTGTAGTCATAGAATGTACTTGCCGCTTTATGGCTGTCAGATCATCCACTACCGGTTTAAGGGCAGCTTCAGCATTTTCTGCCCGTTTGATCAAATTGGCCTTTTCAGTGGCCCACACTGCCTGCTCTTTCTTCATACCTTCCTTCACCTGTTCAGCAGCGGTCAAGGCGCTGGTTAATTCTTTCTTGGCCTTTTCTGTTTCGGCTTGCTGGGTTTTCAAAGCCGTTTGTAAATCGGCAATCCGATCATCTTTGATTTTCACCTCAGCCTGCGCATTGACAGTACGTTCAGCCAGAAATTCAAGTCAAAGTCCCAACCACACAACACAGTTATATGCTTGACACTTGGGGGCTAATGTACCTTCAATTTTTATACTGCTACTACATGGCAAAGTCCCAAGCTCAATACAAGTATTCAACTTGGCACTTGGGGGCTAATGACTATTTGATTCTACCAATGTTTCGTCAGGCAGTTTTTATTGAAGTACCGGTTTAAGTATGCAGAGTTAAACCGGCCCTGGTGGTTATGCGGGAAGATTCCAAAATGGATCAAGAAAATAATCAAGTCCCGGTTTGATCAAGATTACAAACCGGCCCTTGGGGGCTACAAGGACTAATATACTGGTGATAAGGAAAGGAGTGTTACCTCAAACTTGTCCCTCATTAATTTGACCAAGCCAGCTTCATAGTCACGGCTACTGTAAAGCCGGTTCAAATATCCAGAATGAAGGTCTTGGGCGCTTAAAGCGGCATATGTTTCCAGCTCCACATCCCATTTTCCTTTATTAAAAGTGGAAGAATCCTCTTTCAAGATATCGGAGTTAAAGTTGCAGGATTCCCGGCTCGAGCGCCCATACCAATAATCACTAGCGTCATCATCTTTCGACTCGACGGATTGTGTGGGCACGGCTGTTTGATGGGGATCGCGAGGCTTCTCAAACCGGACGGTCTTTGGCGGGTGGATCAGCAGAGATTGAAGTATTGACAGCCTCTCTTCAGAATAACCTCCTCTTGAACCGGAGGGTCATTGGGAATATCTTGAGAGGCAACGCCGAGATCCGCGCTCACTCATGATCTCAAGCGGCAGCCTCTTCAACTATTTTGTCCAAGCGGGCCTTCTTCTTTGGGCTTGGTTTGGTTACGAAGAGACAAAAGTCAGAAAAAAGCATATCCATTACGAAGGTATCGAAAGCATATGGCTGTATTGACTTACCGGCGGCTATTTTCAATGGCGGTAGGTGAGTGGTGAGGATTCACCAGAGGATGAATGGGAAGTAACCCGATAATCGGAGTCGGACGGATTAAGAGGTCGTGGAAGAAACCCGCTTTGGAATTTAAAGCAATAAAGGGTCGGAAACCTCGGTGCGGCGCTTTCGAACCGGGCTGTTTGGTAAACCGCAGAGGTAACTACGACCGCTGTGCGGGTTGTGCGGCGAGCTTCATGTTCTTGTGTCTTCATAAGAAGTTGGGGATCCAAGTAAGCAAGAGGGTGAGAAAAGTTAACTTTCGGTTTGCTGGCGAAATTTTGGTGAAGGCAAATTTGTTGAATCGGAAGAAAGAATGGTTACCTCGGCAAATCCTGCGTTCTTGGCTTCGTCATCGACAAGCATCATCATCAATAAGGCTGTAAAAAGCAAGCCAAGAGAATCAAGTTCGGATTACCCACATCATTGTCAATGGCGGGTCGGATGAAGCGATGGTCTTTCTCTTGTGGGCTGATTTCTTGACAACTTTGGTTTTGGGCGGTTTGGCGCTTGACTTTATCCGCTTTGTCTTGGGAAAGTTTCTTGCTCCAAAACGGATTATCACCTGGATCGAAATAATTAAAAGTTGGATACATGAAAGTAATAACAGGTTTAAATGATGACGCGATCGAGACTTACCGCAGTGGTGTGTTGGTGGTGCGATGAAGGAGCCAAGCGGTTTGAGCACGAGATGCTCGGTTCATTCAGCATTCTTCTTCTTGAGTCCGTAACTTCATCATCGAAAGTTCAAGTTTTGTGTGTCGGAGTGGGTCGTCGGCGTTGCGGTATCTTGACACATCAAACCGAACGCCGCTCAAAAGCATATGCCCCAAGATAACCAGCGAATGTGCAAGATCAATTCCAGTCAAACCGTTGGCCATAAAGGCTCGGAGCTTGGGCAGTTGTGGGGCATATTTGCTTCTCTCTTTGGCACTTAATCTTTGAGGAAAGGGATGAGTATTGCTTAGCCGCTCGGACGAAAGCCGGTAAAGGATTTTCACCTTGAGAAGTATCCTTGCGGTAAAACCAAGTCGCATTCCACTCTTTGGGGTGAGTATGGAGTTTGACGTGGGGATAGGTGATCTCCTTCCTTTTCTGGATAGCCATACCGCCCAATTCTGTATTGGGGCCGTCGGTGAATTCAGTACGACGGTTTAGATGGAAGAGATCTCTAAACAGTTCAACAGAAGGTTCCTCTTGCAGATATGCTTCAGATAGCACTTGAAAGTGGCATAGGTTGGTGACGGAGTTGGGGCCAATGTCTTGGGGACGGAGCTGAAAATTGGCCAACACGTCCCGATAAAATTTTGAACCGGGCGGTTTGAAGCCCCGGGCCAGGTGATCCGCGAAAACCACAACTTCTCCTTCCTGGGGTGTGGGAGGACATTCCTCTCCAGGAACCCTCCAGTGGAATGTATTTTTGTCATCTAAAGCGCCAATCGATACCAGTTCATTCAGCTGTGTTTCAGAGACGCGGGAGGGAACCCAGTTGCATTCATACACCTGTTTGGCCATGATAAGACCTACAAAAGTAACGGATTCGGTTCAAGAGCGTGCTTGTTACAAAGTGATTGATCTAAGTTATGATAAACCGGAGGCAGTTTCTATAAATCAGTTCATTGTGATATGATGTCAGATGCGCTCTGGCGGTTCAACAAGGGGACTAATGGTGTACCTATGCCGGTTTAGCAGTTTTTTATTATGGTTAAACCGCCTAATCTAGGCCTTGGAGATAATTGAAGCTATGGACAGTTTACAGAAACAAGTTTCACAAGATCTCATGATTACTACGGATCAAACGCGGGTTTTAGAAAACAGAAATATTTGCGAGTAAAGAAACAGAAGTGGACCATAATGCAGATATATATGCAGAAGATCCATGGGATTAAAATGAGAAAGTACAACGGATACGCAGGAGTCACCATTGGTACAGAACAAGATTCACAGCGTGGTTAAAGGTTAAAAGGATAAAAACGCACGAAGAACATGGTATGAAGCTAGAACCCTAAAAACAGATCTAAGTACAGAAACAGATTTAAGAAGGGGAAGAAGCTTACCGGGAATGGAGAAGATGCGGAAAGAGGCCGCAGTGTTCTAGTACGTTCAGGTCGATGCAGTGCCTAGGATGGAAGCGAAGTCGATGACAATGGCGGAGCTCCAAGGGCAGCGGCGAGGAAGACGAAGAAGAGGAAGCGAAGGAGGAAAAGAATGACCCTTCGGTCCTATTTATAAAGCGATAAAAGCTAGGTCAAGCGCGTGGATCCGTGGACTGCTATTAAAGAAGGCGTTACAAAGGATCAAATTTCAAGATGACGTCATGCCGGTTCTGATGACGAAGCAACGACGTCATGCGGTTCTGATGATCGAAGCGGCAGCGACATGGCGGTTTACCAAACAAAAGAAGATGTCAAGATACAGGCTTTGTGAAGGATTGACATGAACCAGTTCAAATCAATCGGGGCCTAATGTTGGGGATATTACCACTAGGTGTAAACCGCCAGCTTGGGCGGATTAGCTCGTTAGTGGTATAAGCGCAGAAAGGCCCAAGGCCACGTAGTCGGTTTAGAGCTTGTGGCCGTAAACCGGCCCGATGTATAACTTGTATTGTAAGTTAGGAATAGAGAGATACCAACGGGATACAGTATGAACGGTTGGGACTCTCTGAACCGACAGGCGTCACTTCGTGTATATAAGGGGCGACCGGCCACGGTTCAAGGACAGACAACCACAACTCGAGCCTAGGCGAAGCTTGTTTGCTCCCTAGCCATCGAGACTACATCAATTCCATCACAACTAGACGTAGGCTTTTACCTTCATCGAAGGGGCCGAACTAGTATAAAACCCTTGTGTCTTTGTGTCCGCTTTAACCCCTGCAAGTAAACCCGTAGCGATGGCTCCACGACTAAGTCCTTACGCTAGGACATCTGCCGTGACAAATCCACGACAGTTTGGGAGGAAAAGGCATGGGTTTCTGAACCCATGGCTCCCTTTCTTTACCATGTTTCCTAGCAACAAAGTCTCTTTTATCATAACGTTTATCCTTTGATTGTGGGTTATCAAGATCAACAGCAGGTTCAACTTCAAAATCATTATCATTACTAGGTTGAGCATCAACATGAACATTATCATTAACATTATCACTAGGTTCATGTTCATCACCTGATTGTGTTTCAACATCGGACATAGAGATATCATTTGGATTATCGTGGTTCAAAGAATAGGTTCACTAGAAGTTTGCACAGTCCTATCATTTTTCTTTTTCTTCCTCTTAGAAGAACTAGGCATATCAATATTATTTCTCTGAGAATCTTGCTCGATTCTCTTAGGGTGGCCTTCAGGATACAAAGGTTCCTATGTCATTCTACCAGTTCTAGTAGCCACTCTAACAGCATAATCATTTTTCTTACTATTCATTTAATCAAGCACTTCTTTCTGAGCTTTAAGTACTTGTTCTACTTGAGTGGTAACCATAGAAGCATGTTTGCTAACAAGTTTAAGTTCACCTCTAATATCAGCCATATAATCACTCAAGCGTTTAATCATAAAGGTATTCTGTTTTAATTGTCTACCAAAATAAGCATTAAAGTCATCTTGCTTAAACATAAAGTCATCAAACTCATCCAAGCAATCGACTAGCAATTTTAGTAGGAGGGACTTCACTTTATCATATCTATAGAGAGAATTTACCTTTACTACGTGTCGGGATATCGGAGGTTCTTGATAAATAAGCAATTGAGATCATATACTTCTTCAACAAAGTGTAAATTAAGACCATGTATTTCTTCAATAGGAGGTAAATTCTTAACATCTTCAGCTTTAATACCTTTTTCTTTCATAGATTTCTTTGCCTCTTGCATATCTTGATCTTGAGAAATAGAACACCTCTCTTCCTCGGAGTTGGTTTAGGAATAGGCTCAGTAATTGGCTCAGGAGCTGGCTCAGGAGTTGGCTCAGGAGGTGCCCAATTATTTTCATTTGCCAACATATTATTCAATAAAATTTTGGCGTCATCCGGTGTTCTTTCCCTGAAAAGAGAACCAGCACAACTATCCAGGTAATCTCTGGAAGCATCAGTTAGTCCATTATAAATATCAAATATTTCAGGTTTCTTATAAGGATGATCAGGCAAAGCATTAAGTAACTTGAGAAGCCTCCCCCAAGCTTGTGGGAGACTCTCTTCTTCAATTTGCACAAAATTGTATATTTCCCTCAAAGCAGCTTGTTTCTTATGAGCAGGGAAATATTTAGCAGAGAAGTGATAAATCATATCCTGGGGACTTTGCACACAACCAGGATCAAGAGAATTAAACCATTTCTTAGCATCACCCTTTAATGAGAACGGGAATATTTTGAGTAAATAAAGGTGGTGTGATCTCTGATTATTAGTAAACAGGCCAGCTATATCATCTAACTTACGAAGATGTGCCACAACAGTTTCAGATTCATAGCCATAAAAAGGATCACATTCAACCAAAGTAATTATATCTGGATCGACAGAAAAATCATAATAATCCTGATCAGGAACACAGATAGGTGAAGTAGCAAAACCAGGGTCGGGTCTCATCCTACCTCTAAAAGATTCTTTACTCCACTTAATTAGCAACCTCTTACGTTCAAGACTATCCTGGCAAGCAAGAACAGCTTCAATAGATTCAACATTAAAAAGATAACCCTCGGGAATAGCAGGCATAGGTTCAATATCACTCACATCATCGTGTTCAGGTTCAATAATTTCTCTTTCTGTAGACCTAGCAATTTGCTCATCAAGAAATTCACCAAGTGGCACAGTAGTATCAAGCATAGAAGTAGTTTCATCATAAGTATCATGCATAGCAGAAGTGGCATCACCAATAACATGCGACATATCAGAATCAATAGCAGTAGTAGGTTTAGGTGTCGCAAACTTAGTCATAACAGAAGGAGAATCTAGTGCAAGGCTAGATGGCAATCCCTTACCTCCCCTCGTAGTTGAGGGAAAAATAGCAGTTAGATCATCTTTCAAATTCTTCATAGTGTCTAGCAGATATAAATCCCAAGTGACTCAAGGAATAGAGCTATGCTCCCCGGAAATGGCGCCAGAAAAAGGTCTTGATAACCCACAAGTATAAGGGATCACAACAGTTTTCGAGGGTAGAGTATTCAACCCAAATTTATTGATTCGACACAAGGGGAGCCAAAGAATATTCTCAAGTATTAGCAGCTGAGTTGTCAATTCAACCACACCTGGAAACTTAGTATCTGCAGCAAAGTGTTTAGTAGCAAAGTAATATGATAGTGGTGGTAACAGTAACAAAGTAAAGACAACAAAAGTAATGATTTTGGTATTTTTGTAGTGATTGTAACCGTAGCAACGGAAAAGTAAATAAGCGTAAACCAGTATATGGAAAACTCGTAGGCACCGGATTAGCGATGGATAATTATGTCGGATGTGGTTCATCATGTAATAGTCATAACATAGGGTGACACAGAACTAGCTCCAGTTCATCAATGTAATGTAGGCATGTATTCCGTATATAGTCATACATGCTTATGGAAAAGAACTTGCATGACATCTTTTGTCCTACCCTCCCGTGGCAGCGGGGTCCTATTGGAAACTAAGGGATATTAAGGCCTCCTTTTAATAGAGAACCGGAACAAAGGATTAGCACACAGTGAATACATGAACTCCTCAAACTATGGTCATCACCGGGAGTGGTCCCGATTATTGTCACTTCGGGGTTGCCGGAGCATAACACATAGTAGGTGACTATAGACTTGCAAGATAGGATCAAGAACGCACATATATTCATGAAAACATAATAGGTTCAGATCTGAAATCATGGCACTCGGGCCCTAGTGACAAGCATTAAGCATAGCAAAGTCATAGCAACATCAATCTCAGAACATAATGGATACTAGGGATCAAACCCTAACAAAACTAACTCGATTACATGATAAATCTCATCCAACCGATCACCGTCCAGCAAGCCTATGATGCAATTACTCACGCACGGCGGTGAGCATCATGAAATTGGTGATGGAGGATGGTTGATGATGACGACGGTGACGAATCCCCCTCTCCGGAGCCCCGAACGGACTCTAGATCAGCCCTCCCGAGAGAGATTAGGGCTTGGCGGCGGCTCCGTATCGTAAAGTGCGATGAAACTTTCTCTCCGATTTTTTTCTCCCGAAAGCCAATATATGGAGTTGGAGTTGGCGTCGGAGGGCCACCAGGGGGCCCACGAGGTAGGGGGGCGCGCCCAGGGGGGCGCCCCCCACCCTCGTGAACAGGGTGTGGGCCCCTGGCCTTCATCTTTGGTGAGGATTTTTTATTATTTATTCTAAGATATTCTGTCGAGTTTCAGGTCATTCCGAGAACTTTTGTTTTCTGCACATAAAACAACACCATGGCAATTTTGCTGAAAACAGCGCCAGTCAGGGTTAGTTCCATTCAAATCATACAAGTTAGAGTCCAAAACAAGGGCAAACGTGTTTGGAAAAGTAGATACAACGGAGACGTATCAGTCATGCTCATCGTGGTGGCCGAGGACATCCGTCATGGGCTCGAATCCGTCAAAGATCAAGTCCCCGCAGGTATCGACCACAAAATTCAAGCTTCCAAATCTGACCTGATGGCCAGGCGTGTAGCTATCGATCTGCTCTAGATGGCCAAGCGAGTTGGCCCGCAGTGCGAAGCCGCCGAATACGAAGATCTGTCCGGGGAGGAAGGTTCCCCCTTGGACCGCGTTGTTGTAGCTGATTGATGGAGCCATCAAGCCTTCGGATGACGACGCAGCGAAACTCTGAATGAAAGCACTAATGTCGGTGTCAAAACCGGCGGATCTCGGGTAGGGGGTCCCGAACTGTGCATCTAAGGCTAATGGTAACAGGAGGCGGGGCACACAATGTTTACCCAGGTTCGGGCCCTCTCTATGGAGGTAATACCCTACTTCCTGCTTGATCGATCTTGATGAATATGAGTATTACAAGAGTTGATCTACCACGAGATCGTAATGGCTAAACCCTAGAGGTCTAGCCTATGAGGTTATGATAGTTGTGGTTAAACCCTAGAAGTCTAAACCCTCCAGTTTATATAAACATCGGGAGGGGCTAGGGTTGTACAAAGTCGGTTACAGAATCTACATATCCGAATCGCCAAGCTTGCCTTCCACGCCAAGGAGAGTCTCATCCGGACACGGGACGAAGTCTTCTATCTTGTATCTTCATTGTCCAACAGTCCGGCGTAAGTATATAGACCGGCTGTCCGAGGACCCCTTAGTCCAGGACTCCCTCAAGGGGCAATGCTACTATCCTTTTTCCACACTTGTGCTTCAAAGTAGCACCATGATCTTCATGATAGAGAGTCTCCTATGTTGTCACTTTCATATACTAGTGAGAATTTTTCATTATAGAACTTGGCTTGTATATTCCAATGATGGGCTTCCTCAAAAGTGCCCTAGGTCTTCGTGAGCAAGCAAGTTGGATGCACACCCACTTAGTTTCTTTTTGAGCTTTCATACACTTATAGCTCTAGTGCATCTGCTGCATGGCAATCCCTTCTCAGTCACATTTATATCTATTGATGGGCATCTTCATAGCCTGTAGATACGCCTAGTTGATGTGAGACTATCTTCTCCTTTTTGTCTTCTCCACAACCACCATTCTATTCCACCTATAGTGCTATGTCCATGGCTCACGCTCATGTATTGCGTGAAGATTGAAAAAGTTTGAAAATACTAAAGTATGAAACAATTGCTTGGCTGAAACTGAGGTTGTGCATGATTAAATACTTGGTGTGATCAAGATAGAGCATAGCCAGACTATATGATTTTGTAGGGATAACTTTCTTTGGCCATGATATTTTGAGAAGACATGATTGCTTCGTTAGTATACTTGAAGTATTATTATTTTTAAGTCAATATTAAACTTTTGTCTTGAATCATTCGGATCTGAACATTCATGCCACAATAAATAAAATTACACTGATAAATATATTAGGTAGCATTCCACATCAAAAATTTTGTTTTTATCATTTACCTACTCGAGGACGAGCAGGAATTAAGCTTGGGGATGCTTGATACATCTCCAACGTATCTATAATTTTTGATTGTTCCATGCTATTATATTAACTGTTTTGGATGTTTAATGGGCTTTAATATGCTCTTTTATATTATTTTTGGGACTAACCTATTAACCAAAGGCCCAGTGCCAGTTTTTTTTGCCTATTTTAGAGTGTTGCAGAAAAGGAATACCAAATGGAGTCCAAACGGAATGAAACCTTTGCGATGATCTTTCTTGGACCAAAAGCAAACCAGAATACTTGGAGTTGAAGTCAGAGGCATCGACGAGGCAGGAGGGCGCGCCCAGGGGGTAGGCGCGCCCCCACCCTTATGGGTCCCTCGTAGATCCACCGACCTAGTTCTTTCGCCTATATATACTCTTATACCCTGAAAACATCAGGAGGGAGCCATGAAACCACTTTTCCACCGCTACAACCTTCTGTACCCATGAAATCCCATCTTGGGGCCTTTTTCGGTGATCTGCCGGAGGGGGAATCGATCATGGAGGGCTTCTACATCAACACCATTGCCTCTCCGATGAAGCGTGAGTAGTTTACCACAGACCTTCGGGTCCATAGTTATTAGTTAGATGGCTACTTCTCTCTCTTTTATTCTCAATACAAAGTTCTCGTCGATGTTCTTGGAGATTCGATGTAATACTCTTTTGTGTGTTTGCGAGATCCGATGAATTGTGGATTTATGATCAAGATTATCTATGAATATTATTTGCTAAATTCTTATATGCATGATTTGATATATTTGCAAGTCTCTTTGAATTTTTGGTTTAGTTTGGCCTACTAGATTGATCTTTCTTGCCATGGGAGAAGTGCTTAGCTTTGGGTTCAATCTTGCAGTGTCCTTTCCATTGACAGTAGGGGCAGCAAGGCACGTATTGTATTGTTGCCATCGAGGATAAAAAGATGGGGTTTTGTCATATTGCTTGAGTTTATCCCTCTACATCATGTCATCTTGCTTAATGCGTTACTCCGTTCTTATGAACTTAATACTCTAGATGCATGCTGGATAGTGGTTGATGTGTGGAGTAATAGTAGTAGATGCAGAATCATTTCGGTCTACTTGACACAGACGTGATGCCTATGTTCATGATCATTGCCTTAGATGTCATCATAATTATGCACTTTTCTATCAATTGCTCGGCAGTAATTTGTTCACCCACCGTAATACATGCTATCTCGAGAGAAGCCAATAGTGAAACTTATGGCCCCCGGGTCTCTTTTCCATTATATTGCATCTCTATCTCCATATTGCTGAATCTCGTTTACTATTTTGCAATCTTTACTTTCCAATCTATACAACAAAAATACCAAAAATATTTACTTTATTATCTCTATCAGTTTTCACTTTTGTGAGTGACCGTGAAGGGATTGACAACCCCTTTATCGCGTTGGTTGCAAGTTCTTGATTGTGTGTGCAGGTATTCGGTGACTTGTGCGTCGTCTCCTACAGGTTTGATACCTTGGTTCTCAAAACTAAGGGAAATACTCACGCTACTTTGCTACATCACCCTTTCCTCTTCAAGGGAAAACCGACGCAAGCTCAAGAGGTAGCAATCATCACCCTACGGTTGATCGTGCTACATAGTCCGTATTTCTGGTGCACTCTTTGATCAATGAGTTAGGATTTTGTAGATCCCATGCTTATTTGATCACATCATCTTGCCTCGAAATCAAGATTGTTCTCGATCTTACTAACATATCGGTGGTTCATGGTTTTCCGGATATCATCACAGAAGTATCACCAGGTTGTCCCCTGGTCGTTATGTTGAGTTTGTGATCGGACGATTTCCCTATAAACCACCTCTTCTCCAAGAATCTGTGTTGGATACCCCCTGAGCTAGTTTGTTAAGCTAAATAGCAACTTGGAGAGTTGGAAGATAAAGCTTGCCTAACTTAGTTCGTTCTGGAGGGATATCCTTGTGTTTGTGCGTGCCGAAGAAAGATGATAGCTTCATCGATTGATCTCAGTGACCAATTGTTGGATCTATTGTCTTGTCCAACTTTGATTTGAGTATGGGTTATCCTCAAATCAAATTAGAACCAACGATGTGCATAATGTTGTCTTACTCTTGGTTGATCCCTTGAGCATACACCATTACATCTTTTGTCCTGACCAATGCTATCATCGTGTTCATTTAATTGTGGAACTCCATCTATATGGAAGCCTGGATGGTTTGTTGTTGAGCCCATTGACAAGACGTTCATCTTGTCCATGATTCATGTTGAACATCTAAGTTAGTGTTGGAAACTTTTGTAAGCATTTCTTCATGCTAGCTCATGAAGCATATGTTTGGATGAAGAAGTGACTTCCTCTAATTCATGTGCACTTGATGCAAGTTGCCGCCATGAATTTGAGAAAGCTTGTTCTTGCTTCCTCTAGAATCATCCCAAGTCATGCATGCAAATGTGCGAAGTATTCTCTGGTCTGGAGACTTGCAACCTTCATTCTATATGTATCCCTAGCACACCAAGCCATTGATTGATTTGTTCAAGGAGAAGAAGTTCCTTCATAAGAGCTAATCATATGATTTCTGCAAGGACTTCGTTATCCGAAATGATGGTTTCCCCACCTGAACTCAGTAGTGTTTTATTATAAGACTACTACGTGGTCATGCTTGTCTGGGACAGCGTGTTCACATGTGTGTGGCAGAACCGACTCATGTTTTGGAGCTAGCTATCGTAGTTCTTCTCCTGAGAATCTCGCAACGTCATCTTGTCAATTTGTGTTGCAAACTTTCCTTCTCATGCACGCTGAGTCTGGGATATCCTGACACCAATCAGATCTGAATCCCAGGCAGATATGATGGTTGGAACATTTCCCAAGAACTATAATATTGGTCTCTCTGTAACCCGGTAAAGTGGATGTCGTGGCCAACTCACCTAGCCGGAAGACCTATTATTGTAGTATCTTGATTAAGGAAGTTGGCCACTGTCCCATAAGGATTTCGTAGGATTTACTCCCGTAGTTGTTCCTTATGGATTAGTGTGCTCCCGAAGTTCGAACTTTTACTTGATGTTCTAGATACCAAACCATATCTATAAATGGGTTACACTAGCACATCAAGGGGAACAATAGAAGCGGAGTGCTAAATGTCTCTCGGTCGATCATCCAGATTTTGTTTCCTTGGCCTTGCTAAGGTGAAATCTGAGAAGGTGTTATCTTCCTTTGCATCTGCATCCTCCACCAATATTCATCATGGTAGTACGAGGTGTCACCAAGATCTTGGCACATATGTTGGCAAACCTTGATGAATATGGAAGTGCTCAAGTTCTTGAGAGCACGCGCAAGCACTAGGTTTTATCGTCAGTATTAATTGGGATTTGCTCTCAGTTTCTTCGATTATGCTATAACCATTCAAATAGTGGATTCACTCTCTACTGTCGAGTTTTTTCCTAGTTACTAGAATCATTCCCAGCATTTGCTTTTTGCTCCAAGATTGCACCCCCCATTGTGCCGTTTTACTATGGTCTTCCTTCTCAGTAATTGTTATTCAGGATCATTCTCAAAAGTGGGCTTACCCTGGTCCCTATCCTTTCTCGATGATAAGCAAAACTCATCAATCGTGTTGTCTTCAACAAGGTAGTCCACATCATCCATTCTAGCATGAGTATGTTTTTCTCTCAAACTCCGTCAAACGATCATTTGCAAATTTCCTCAGGCTGGTATGAAGAGTTTTCAATGATCTTTGTATCAAAAGTAATTATTTTTGCCACTTAAAGAGAATAATTCTACGAGTCACCTTCCCTAAGGTGCCCAGTTACGGAATCATGGCAATTATCTCCTCGCTACTTTGAAACCATGAACCATCTTACTCAAGCGTGGAATTGTTGCCTACCAACTTGAATCTTCGTCATCTACTTTTCCATCACCCTTGATGTGTGTTTTGTGTCTCAGCTCAAGAGATGTTCAACGTCTCATTCTGCGAGTTGATCGTGAGTTGCTCTATCTTTAAGAAGATCGATTCTTATATAGTTTCTTTCCGTCATCATCATGTTGGATGAAGATCTCGAAAGCAAAGACGTCAAGGTCAATATGAAGCAATGAATCAACATCCTCAAGAAAGGCGAATGGGTCATGAAGTTTGTGCCAGTTCCATGTCCCGCCTGTCTTCTTACCCTATGTCTTGAATCTCGGGACGAGATTCTTGTTTCGTGGGGCTGAGTTGTCACAGCCCTAGCTTAGTCTTGCTTGTCAGTGCATAATCATCCATGCATCAAGTTTAAATTCTAAAATTGAGCTAAGGAATTTTTGGAAGCCTCAAAAGTTTGACTAAAAGAAGGGAAAGAACCCTAAAAATTGCATTCAATAACCCAAAATGCTCTTCATTGATGTTTGATATTTTTGGTAATGGTCTTGATCCAAACCAAAAATAATGAACATTTTTAAAGAATAATTTTTGGCACTGATTTTAAATCATATTGTATTTTGAATTTGAATTTATATTCATATAACTAGAATATATCTTCAAATGCTCCTGAAATAATTTATGGGCATGTGGCTAGGTCCATATCTGCAACATAAAATATTTCAGAAAGATTTGGCATTGTTTGAATTCAAAAATAGTGGCAAATAAATAAATAATAGAAAACAAACAAAAAGTAAAAAAAAATAAGAGAACATAACCTAACTTACCTGGCCCAGCTCCTCCAGCCGGCCCAGCCCACTGGCAACTGTCAGTCGTCTCCCATCTCTTCCAGAAGGCAGAGGCGTATCGCCCACATGCGCACCGGACACCACCTTCTGCTTCCTCCCCCGTCCTCGACCGAGCGCTCGGAGACGCCCCTGAGCCCCCTGGTCCTTCTCCCACTCTCGTAGCTCACTCTCCCCTCCTCTGGTTCTATCCCTTGCACCGCCCGAGCGCCACTGTCACCGCCGCTCGTCGTTGCCGTGACCACAACCACCGCCTCGCTTCCCCAGCCTGTCCACGAGCTTCGCCTCCATCGCCTACGCCTTCTGCACCGAGCCAAGCGGCGCCGGAAGCCCCGAATCGCCATCCCTGACCTCTTCTTCCTCCTTCGGCCGCCAAGATCGCCGGTGACCGCGCCTCATCTCCAGCCTGTCCCAGAGCCTGCTGAGGCCACCGTCGCATTCACCATGAGTTCCTCTCTTTTCCCACTAGCTGCATCGCTCGAGTCGCCCTCTAACCCCACCTACCACCACGGCCGAAATCTCACCGCCGCCGGCCATGTCATCGTCGTCGTTACAGCCACTGCACCTCGCGCCTAAGCGCGTCAACATGCTCAACATATCTGCAGGAGCACGTAGCACCCCACCGCTCGACCGGACGTGCACTACAACGCCGGTTCCGAATGCAACTGAACGCCGGCCGCCACCACGAGCTCGACTCCGGCGAGCTCGCTCCACCCCAACTCCTTCCGCTTGCACTACCAGATGTGTGCGATCCCCAGCTACACGTATCACCAATCTGTCGTCCAAATGGTCGCCTGTGGGCGATTTCCGACGTGCTCTGCCGTGTCTGGCCTCGCCGGCGGTGAACTGTGGGCCAACTCCGGCGGGTTTGACCCTGTTGACAAGAGGTTTGACCTCCTTCGAGTCACTAACGTGTGGGGACAGCCCGACTAACCCGAGGTTAGGGTTTAATTAGCATTAATTAACAAAGTTAACTAGACCAGACACTGACATGTGGGACCGCCCTTATTAATTCCAGATTAGGATTAGTTTAACCATAAAACACCCTGTTAACTTGATGTGTCACTGACTAGTGGGCCCCACTGGTCAGGTTTGACCTGGACCAGCCCGTTGACCTGCTGACGTCACTGTTACATACTGCTGACGCAGTAAAGCTTTTCTGGGATTTCAAATAAATCAGAAATGATTTATTTATTTAAGAAAAATATCCAAAACTTCAAAACTTCATGTAAATTCAACCGTAACTCCAAATAAAATGATTTATATATGAAAAATTATCAGTAAATTCCAACCTATCCATCCGTACCATTTGCATGCATGTTAGAACAATTCTTGGCTACTGTCTAGAACAAATCAAATAAATGGCATTTAAATAACACATATGGAGTTTGAATTTGAACCTAGTGTTCAAACCAACTTCATTTAACCTGTTGCTAGCTGCATTAGCTCAAATCACAGCATATTGCCATGTCACATCATGCATCATATTGTTGCATTGCATTGATTGTGTTTCTTCTCTGTTGCCAGTGTTGTTCCCCCTTAGTAGAAGTTGTTCCGGCGATGAGTTCAATGACACCGATGAAGAGCTATTACTATCTTCAGAAGTGCCAGGCAAGCAAAAAAACCCTTGTTCATTTTGATACAATCCTACTCTCTTGCTCCTGCTCTGTTATACTGCATTAGGACACCAATGATTCAACTGTTACATCCTATGGTAGTTGAACCCCTTTCCTCTACATGACCTGTCTTTGCCACAGTAAATAGTTGAAACCCACTAGCATGAGTAGGATTTATTTGAGCCATGATGTGCCTACTCATTCATGCTTGCTTGTTATGCCTGCTATGCTTAGAGTTGTGTCAGGTATGATTCATCTGGGATGGATTGGAATGGTGTGCACATGTCCTACTGTTGAGAGTTAAGTGTGTGAACACGATTTGGTAAAGGTATCGATGAGAGGCCATGTAGGAGTTAATGGTGGGTTGTTTCATTGGAACCGTCCTTAGAAACTGATTTCTGTGTGCGTGATTCAAGATCATCTACTACCACACATTGGGATCCTTAATTGACTCTCTCGGCTTATTAATCGCCCTTGTCCTCTGTCCAGGAGTTGCAAGTAGTTTCTGGTGTTTGTAGTATACTGGAGGCCGTGCGCAGTGCTGACCCTAGGGGTGGGCTGTGATGTGGTAGGTATGTAGCCCAGTGTACCCAGACGCCCGTTTGGTGCCTCGAGAACCCTGCACACATCACTCGGGGCCATAGTGTAAACCTTGGCCAGACTCCCTGTGGATGTTACCTGAATCGGCGATAAACCTGGACTAGGGACTTGTGTGGTTAGTCAGGTCATAGCCGACACCCCCGCCAGGCTTCCGCTTGAAGGTTACCGAGATAGATGACGTGTACATGGTGGTAAGTGGGGAGAGCGTGTGTGTGAAGAAGTACACCCCTGCAGGGTTATCAAACTATTCAAATAGTCGCGTCCGCGGTAATGGACCACTTGGTTGTTTATGTAGTTCATAGACAAGTGAAAGTAGATACTCTAAAATGTGCAAGATAAGCATGAGTGCTATGGATGGCCTTCTCGTAGGGAGACAGGAGCGGATCCATAGTGGTGTATTGATATGGTGAATATGTGGACTCGTGTGCGCCACCCCAAAAGAGTTATCAGCAGTCGTAGTACATGATAGCCACTGAGTCAAAGCTAGCTTGCTGCAGTTAAACTCCACCACCCCTTTATTGATACTGATGCATATGTAGCTAGTTCTGATGTAAGTCTTGTTGGGTACATTTGTACTCACATTTGCTTAATTTATGTTTTTGCATAGAGACTTCAATCTCACTAGTAGTTCTGTATGGACTTCGACGTTTAGCTTGTTACCTCAGCCACGATTTTGTACACTTGGGAGGGTCTTATAGATAGTCAAGCTTCTCAGCCTTTTTCATTTGTGGTTGTGTCTACTCATACATGTTATGCTTCTGTTGCCTGTATGCGCTGTATGTTGGGTCATGTGACCCATGATTGTAATTCTTACTATGTATGACTCTTCGGAGCCTATTGAATAAATACTTCAAGTTGTAGAATTTTGTTGTGATGCCATGTTGTAATTGCACATATCGAGCATATTGTGTGTATGCTTTTGAAATGCTTGGTATGTGTGGGATCCGACAACCTAGTTGTTTATTCTTGGTAGCCTCTCTTATGGGGAAATGTATCCTGGTGCTTCCACTGAGCCATGGTAGCTTCCTACTGTTCTGGAACACATGGGATGATCGGCATGTGTCCTTGTTTGCTCCTGTGTCTGTCCCTTCGGGAAAATGTCACGCGTTGTTCCTTTAAGTCCTTGTAGCTTGCTACGACTTGGGGTTCATACGTTGATGACCGACACGTGCATTGCTGGGTCATGTATGTCTGTCCCTGTAAGTTAGTGCCACCTTTGATTTACGACTAGTCATGTCGGCCCGGGTTCTCTGTCATATGAATGCTAGCGACACTATCATATACGTGGGTCAAAAGGCGCAAACGGTTCCGGGCTAGGTAACGTGGCATCCATGAAGATACCGTACTTGAGGCCGCAAAGTGATATGATGTGTTACATGCTAGATTTGTGTGACTTAAAATCGAAATGCTGACATTGGAGCAATTGAAGGTGTATTCGATCATACCACAACTCGGACGGCACGATTAGTGGCACATGTGCACATGCACAATTATCTGCCGCATGACCGTATTGAGCGGCAAATAGGACTCACCGTCGTTCCCTTGGTGGGCGGCTCATCATTGGGTTGCTTCGCTTTTGGTACCGCTTGTCCACTCGCTTTTTGTGTTTTTCAATGTCGGTTCTATGTATCGTTTTCTTTGGATAGGCAACGAACACTATATTTTATAGAGTCAACAGATGCTCTAAAATAACAGTATATTTAATAATATTTACATATTTTAAAATGCATGTGAATTGAAAAATTATTCTTGAAATTTTATAAAAGTTCAGGAATTTTGAATAAAAAATTAAGAATTAAAAAATGCTCATGAATTCGACGAAAGTTCACAAATCTGACAAATATTTGTGTATTAAAAAATATTCAAGAAACTGGAAATAAAAAGCTAATATGAAAAATGTTCAAGAATTAAAATGGAAGAAAATTATATACCTCAGACAAAAAGGAAAATGGAAAGAAAACAGAAAGAAAAGCCAAAAAACTGTGATAAAAAAGAGTAATAAGAAAAGAATTAAAAACTTTTGAGACCTTCGCAAAACTGGGGAAGGTTCCTCCTAATGGGACAACTAAACTGCCATGTAATGAGCGATTAGCCTAATTTATATCACAATAAGCGGTACATATCATCTGCGCTTATTTATCATGCTTCACGAGTCGCTTCGTGCCTCGGCAGGGGCCAGCTGAATAGGGGTGGCTCAGACTATTCTTTCTTAAGTTTTCTTTGGAGTGGATTTCATTCTATTTGGAATGTTTTATCTGTTTTTCTACAACTTTTCTTCCTCTTTTCTTTTCTTTTATTTATTTACTTTTATTTTCTCTTTTTGATTTGTGTTTGTTTTTGTTTTCTTTTCAATTTTTTGATGGGCTGAGCCGCGATAATTTTGAGGAACTGAAGTTTGAGGGATCTACTAGCTTGGAATTCATTCCTGAAATCACATACTTATATTTCTTTATGGAAGAGCATGCGCTCTTATATTTCTTTACGGAAGGAGTAATTTGTATCTAAATATAACTTGTGAGGGATCTGAATGCTCTGGCATAAGCTAGTCGGTTTATGGCTAATCAACAGGTAACAGGCCTGCACAAACCAATGTTGTATTCGGTGGAAGTTACATGTCTTTTAGAAGATTTTATTTCTAGACGTACCGAGGAGGAACTAGAAAACGACAAGTTGCTAATCTGCTTCTTTTGTCCGCCCGACGTCTCCCTCGTCACGATTCATGGGGGAAACGTCTTATTCCGCCAAACGAAAACAGCGGACCCATGCACAACCGTCAGCTCATTTGTCGGTGCCCATGTTGGATCCACAAAGGAAAAGTCGTGCATGCCCTGTCTACGAGCGGAGCAGGACTGCCGTCCCATCCCAAGTTATCGGTGCATTAAAAGTTCGGCGAAAATTAAATGAAAGTTGAATCGAACAAAAATTAGTTGCAAGTATGAAAGTACATACATGACGGACATTTGGTGCAAGACAAGAGCCCGTGCTTTAGCTCCAGCATGGCAACGAACAAACTGCACTTGATCGCCAATGGAAGTCAAATTCTTGGTGACGGATGAGGTTACTCTGGCTGGTACGTACGCCAACCGTCAGCATTAACTGAAATGCGGCCATGTACCTGTCCGCATGTGCAGAACCAGAAACGCCGGCTACCGAACGGTCCAGCTAACCTGCTAATGCGAGTATTTCTTTTTTTTGTGTGTCTGTCAGACAACCACTGGGCAGAGAAATCTACGTAGCTGTTTAAAACTTCGGCGCATGATTATCTAGTTACATGGTACCGAGTCATGACGTTGACGACGGGGGTTAGACACTTGGGCCATCCAGCTCGAACCCTCTCTATTGGCTAGTAAAATGAGATCTTCAAGGGCATTCATCTAATCTTGTGACACGTCCGAACATATTTATGCACATCCTCTACTTGTCCGCTGAAAACAGATACCCAATGCCATCTCTTTTTTAAACTACTTATAAAAGTGTTTTTTTTTCTCAAACTCTGTTTCCCCTCTTCAATATAGATTTATCGTTGAAATAATTCATTAATGTATATTACAACCCAGCGATATAATTTAAAGTAAGTATTACAATTTAGACAATTTTCTCAAATTATATAGTTCAAATTTCAATTCAATTTATTTGGCCGTACATGCTAGCTCCGTTGGTTTTTGTCCAGAGGGGGAATGTGGCCGACGGATTCGTCGGCCAGTGGGGCAGCAATGGCGGCAACGAGATGGGACGCCTCCATGTGGACAATGCCATCGAAGCGGTGAATTGCAGTAGTGTCCGAAGACGGAGGTGGAGCGGTCAGAGGAGCGGCGGGACAACGGGCCGAGCGGCGAGATGGCAGGAAAAGGCCTGGACTGAGGTCAATTAAATCCAAAGCGAAAACTACTCACTACGATGTCTGAGAGTGAACTTGCATCTGTTGTCAAATTTTTTTCAGAATTTTTCGTTTTCTATTTTATGATTTTACTGTTACATCATGAGCATTTGAGCTCGAGCTGAGAAAAATACCTTCGCACCTGTTACCATTTTGTTCTATGGAGACATGCAACATGGGCAATAAATGAGTCGGCCGTTCAACCGGTGAAAGTAGCTAGGGACGGACAGCGCATGAGCTGAGTGCTCAAGCTAGTGACCTAGTGTACGCGTGCTTAATAAAAATTCGTTTGGAGAGCAGCTCGCCAGCTGAGTTGCCCACCGGAAATAATCGTGCACGCAATAAATACATGTCTGTTGATGCCTGGTCGCGATCGACATGTATAATGCGCGACCACGGAAGTTCCTTTTCCGGTTAATCTGGTATGAGTTTTTGAGCAGTTTAATCGGTTGCTTGTCTACATTCTCTCAGCATTAATGTTAATTGTTTGCAAGCTTGAAGATGATGTGCCTTTCATACTCTGGATGCATGGTTGCCGCCCTAACACACTTGGTCGTTTTAGTACTCCTCGAGACCGTGTTCTCTTTTGAGACAGTCTTTCGCGTCATTTGTTCTTTTTACTCCCTCCGTTTCTAAATATATGATGTTTTCATAGTTCAAAAACGTCATATTTAGAAACACAGCGGGTGCTATTTCAAAAAAGAATAGCATTTTTCTTGGCATAGTGCTTGTCTAACTTTTCATCCCTTTTCTGAGCATCATTACTTGAAAATCGTTTTAACTATTACATCTTTCATTGCTTACGAAATAAATTTAAGTTTTTAAGCCAATAAGTTCTTACAAATAAAATACTAGAATTTATTTAGGTAGCTAAATCACGGACATGATTTGATAATCATTTGTTTACCCAATCACATTAACATGAAAAGATAAATCAATGGCCAACATATAGAATGTTTATACCCTGTTTGCAAAGCATGGGTAATTATCTAGTACTCTAAACAAAAGCCTAAGGGTCGAACCGATACAAGGTAATAAAAAAAGACAACCGAGAGTGGCAAAAACGTCACTAACTCAAAGCCGAGCACGAGTACAGGAGTAGCCACACCCCACCATGAATCCAAGACCACCGACTAGGAACAAAACTGCGCCTCCTTGGGAAGCCATCGGATCTCGTTACGCCGCACACACATAGCTATCGTCAAAGAGGGCCACCTGCCCTCTTGCTCCATATCATGGAGCGCTGATCCTGCCCGTAGACAGCGAGGAATGAGAATGATGAAAACAAGGTCATGTATAAAAGGGAGAAGCAAGCGAGACCGCCTCATGCTAGTGTCGAAGAAGCTTCAAACCAGAATCAATGCTTGCCTGAAACGTCAACACACTGTAGCGGGAAGGTAGCTGAGCTCACTACAACACCCTCAAGAGGGAGACGATGCAACACCTCACCGCCACCGAGATGAAAACAACGTACTAGAGTTTTCACTCGGAGAACCGGCACGGGTAGGGGAACCACAATGACGACCCAAGATGGATGTGACACCCATAGTCATCTCACCGCCGCCAGCACGGGTGCCCAGAGCTTCATCTTGGAATATGACATGTACCATACCGAGGTACCAAGGTGGCCATCCTAACCCGAGGGAAGGACCACCGTCGCCACCAGATCGAGGCCTTCAGGGAGCCGCTACCACTGAAGAAATGACAATACAAGGATCACCCGCCGCCATACCCATCTCCATCCACATAGCCCAAGAGAGGGCCACCACCACTATGGTGCTACTCGTAGTAGAGATACCAGCGCAACTTCACCATCCAGGGCCGCCACTAATACATAATTGGACGTTGGAGGCGGTTTTGGTACATGGGCCGGTGGTGATTCCCCATTCCGCCCCAATGCATGTATTGCGAATACTCGGCACAATGGAGCAGTTTCTAGAACTGTTTGCGATGAAACCCTACCGCATGCAGTTTATGAAGGAAATATGCCCTAGAGGCAATAATAAAGTTGTTATTTTATATTTATTTATTTATGATAAATGATTATTATTAATGCTAGAATTGTATTATCCCGAAACTTGATACATGTGTGGATACATAGACAAAAACACCATTTCCCTAATATGCCTCTACTTGACTAACTCGTTAATCAAAGATGGTTAAGTTTCCTAACCATAGACATGTGTTGTCATTTGATGAACGGGATCACATCATTAGGAGAATGATTTGATGGACAAGACCCATTTGTTAGCTTAGCATTATGATCGTTCAGTTTTATTGCTACTGATTTCTTCATGTCAAATACATATTCCTCCGACTATGAGATTATGCAACTCCCGGATACCAGAGGAGTACCTTGTGTGCTATCAAACGTCACAACATAACTAGGTGATTATAAATATGCTCTACAGATATCTCCTAAGGTGTTTGTTGGGTTGGAATAGATCGAGATTAGGATTTGTCACTCCGACTATCGGAGAGGTATCTCTGGGCCCTCTCGGTAGTGCACACATAAGAAGCCTTGCAAGCAAAGTAACTAATGAGTTAGTTGCAGGATGATGCATTACAAAACGAGTAAAGAGACTTCCCGGTAACGAGATTGAACTAGGTATGAAGATACCAACGATCGAATCTTGGGCAAGTAACATACCGATGACAAAGGGAATAACGTATGTTGTCATAACGGTTCGACCGATAAAGATCTTCGTAGAATATGTGAGAGCCAATATGCGCATCCAGGTTCCGCTATTGGTTATTGACCGGAGAGGTTTCTCGGTCATGTCGACATAGTTCTCGAACCCGTAGGGTCCGCATGCTTAACGTTCGATGACGATTTTGTATTATATGAGTTATGTGATTTGGTGACTGAATGTTGTTCGTAGTCCCGGATGAGATCACGGACATGGCGAGGCGTCTCAAAATGGTTGAGAGGTAAAGATTGATATATAGGATGATAGTATTCGGACACCAGAAGTGTTCCAGAATGTATCAGGTACATATCGGAGTACCGAGGGGGTTACCGGACCCCCCCCTCCCGGGAAGATATGGGCCATATGGGCCATAGGAGGGGAGCACACCAACCCACAAGGGGTGGCGCTCTCCCCTTATGGTAGGAGGCCGAATAGGAGAAGGAGGAGGGGGTTCGCCCCCCCCCCTTTCCTTCCTCCTTCCCTCTTCCCTCTTTTCCCCCTTTCGGTAAAAGGAAGGGGGCATGCCGAATTGGACTAGGGGCCCAAGTAGGATTCCTCCTACTTGGGCGCGCCCTAGGCTGCCTCTCTCTCCCACCTTTATATACGTGGGGAGGGGGCGCCTAGAATACACACAAACGTTTGTTAGTCGTGTGCGGCGCCCCCCTCCACAGTTTACGCCTCCGGTCATATTCATGTAGTGCTTAGGCAAAGCCCTGCGCGGATAACTTCACCATCACCGTCACCAAACTCTTCTACTTCCTCGAGACTCTGCTGGATCAAGAGTTCGAGGGACGTCATCGAGCTGAAACGTGTGCAGAACTGGGAGGTGCCGTACGTTCGGTACTTTGATCGGTCGAAACGAGAAGAAGTTCGACTACATCAACCGCGTTGGCAAACGCTTCCGCTTTTGGTCTATGAGGGTACGTGGAAACACTGTCCCCCTCTCGTTGCTATGCATCTCCTAGATAAATCTTGCATGAGCGTAGGAATTTTTTTGAAATTGCATGCTACGTTCCTCAACAGTGGCATCCGAGCCAGGTCTATGCATAGGTGATATGCACGAGTAGAACACAAGAGTTGTGGGCGGTGATCGTCATACTGCTTACCACCAATGCCTTATTTTGATTCGGCGGTATTGTTGGATGAAGCCGCCTGGACCAACCTTACATGACCACGTTCATGAGACCGGTTCCACCGACAGACATGCAACTAGTTTTGCATAAAGGTGGCCGGCGGGTGTCTGTTTCTCCAACTTTAGTTGAATCAAATTTTACTATGGCTGGTCCTTGTTGAAGGTTAAAACAGCAAACTTGATAAATCACCGTTGTGGTTTGTGTCGTTGGTATGAACGGTTCTTGCTAGAAGCCCATAGCAGCCACGTAAAACTTGCAACAACAAAGTAGAGGACGTCTAACTTGTTTTTGCAGGGCATGTTGTGATGTGATATGGTCAAGACATGATGTGATATACGTTGTTGTATGAGATCATCATGTTTTGTAAAAGTTATTAGCAACTAGCAGGAGCCTTATGGTTGTTGCTTTATTGTATGAAATGCAAACGCCATGTAATTGCTTTACTTTATGTAACAGCCCGGTGTAATGATGCTACAGTGAACCGTGGGTTAAGTTAATCATTTTGCTAAACAAGTGTTTGATCATCATTGTCTCCTCTCTCTTTCAAATTCTAGTTGAATTCAATTTCAAATTATGAGTGAAATTCAAAATGCTCAAACATGAAAACTAAAATGTTCATCATGTGGAAAGTATTATTCTGGTAATATTGGTGGTGAACCTACATTTTTGCAAAATGTCTAAATGGCCTAAAATAGTTATAACAGAAAGTTGCTAAAAGAAAAAAAACAAAAGTTAAAAAAAGGAAAAAGAAAGAAGAAGGGGCGGGAGAGCCCTGGCCTCCCCTTGGGCCTCGGCCCAGCTCGGCTAGCCGGACGGCCCACAGCCCCCTTCCCCCTGGTACTCAACCAGCCCAGCCGGCCCAGCTCCCCCCACCGCGCCTCCCTCCTATTCCACCGACCTGGTTCGCGCCCCGAACGCACCCCACCGCACCCGCTCGCCGGCGTCGAGGACGATAAGGCCTCCACGCCCCCGGCGCCTCGGGCCTTTATCCTACTACCCCACCCGTCCTCTCTGACTCTCCCTCTTCCTCCCAGATCCACTCCCCTCTCCCCTTTGCTCACGCTCGCCCTTTTCTCCCCACTGCCCGAGCACGTCCGCTGTCGTCGCCGCGTCGATCCCGCGGCCACCATCATCACCCCGCATCGCCGACATGCCATAGGCGTCCGCCGTCCTCCTCCTCGTCGACCAGTGCCTGCCGTTGGAACCAGAAGGCACCACAGCGTCGGATCCACCCCGTCTTCCTCCTCGGGACGCTCGAGCTTGCCGCCGTCGATTAGCTCCGCCGAGCCTCCCCCGAGCCCACGATTGCACACCTGCAGGCTCCCGGTGAGCCTCTGCTTCCTTCCCCCCTTCGTGTGACACCCCATTCGCCCGTAGCCATGCTCGCTGCCCTGGGCCGAGCTCAGCTCCGCGGTATGCCTTGCCACCGTGGCCACGGCCCCGGTCGTGCTTGCCTGAGCACGGCATCGAGCTCCTGGTGCTCATCGGAGCCCAACGCGCACGCGCACGCGCCTTCCCGTGCCCCCTAGCACCAAGCTCGACGAGCACCCGAGAACGTCGCCGCCTCCGCACGTCGCGAGCGCCGATTCCGGCCGCTTCCGGCAAAACCACCACCACCACCACCTGCGCCGCTCACTCCCCGTTCGAACGCGCCTAACCCCAGCCCCGGAGACCCCCTGTAGACGAATCCCGACGAGGCCGGGTGCCCTCTGCCGCATTTTCATGCTCGCCGGCGTTCAGCTGCCGGCCCGCTGAGCTGGCACACTGAACTACCCACAGGTCACCGCCATGGGCCTCGCCCCTGTTGACCAGTTAACCTGGTCAACCGCGGTTGACTAAGGCAGCACCAGCCAGCGGCGCGGGTCCCACCGCTTAATCCTCTAATTAAAACATTTTAATAACTAAAACTAATTAGTTTAGTTAATTAGACACTAACAGGTGGGCCCAGTAGTTTTACTAACTAAATTTAGATTAGTTTAAACTCTGCTTAACCCATTGTCTATGACAGGTGGGTCCCCCATGTCAGTTTTGACCGGTCAACCGTCCTGTTGACTGTTGACGTCACTATGACATCAAGCTGATGCAATATACCTTTTCTGTTATTTTAAATAGTTTCTAAAAATGCTTTAATCTTTGAATATTCATAGAAAATAAACCGTAAATCGGATGGAAATGTTTTCTACATGAAAGTTGCTCAGAAAAACGTGACGAATCCGAATACGCGGTCCGTTCAGCTGTCACGTGCCCTAGCATGCTGAACATGGAACTTTCCCCCTCCGGTCATCTGTCTGACACAGGTTCGGAACCGAGAAAACATTCCCGGTTGACTTCCCCCCTCGCCGGTATCATGTAGCACCGCGTTAGAACACGTCTAGCTCTGCCGGTTATCCTGTTATGTTATGTTTGCTTTATATTTACTATTTCTTCCCCCTCTTCTCTCTGGTAGACCCCGAGACCGATGCGCTTCGTGATCGACTACGCCACCTCGACCCCTCCTTGCCGAGCAACCAGCAAGCCCCCTTTGATCATCCCGATATCGCCCATTCCATTCTCTTATGCTTGCATTAGATTTTGCTCTTGTTATTGATTGCTCCTATTACGATGCATAGCCCTGCTTTTGTATCTGCTATTGTACCTTACCTGCTTATCCTAAACTGCTTAGTATAGGTTGGTTAGTGATCCATCAGTGACCCCCACCTTGTCCTTGTTGCCCTCGCTTCATCATTGAAGACCCGATCGACGGATCAAGACCAGGCCCCGCACCGCACATCACTTTCCCTTAGTTGCTCGACATCGCTGGGTTACTATCGAGCCGAGGGCGAGACCCTACAAAGACGCCGATGTTAACCCTGTAGTGTAGCTATTCGGTCGTGGTCATCGAGGGTGATTCCGCCTTAACCACTTCCGATACGACTCTGTCGTGCAACCCCTCAAGTGTGAACCTCGGGGGTGATTCCTCTTACGTTCACCTTGATGATTACATCGAGTGGAGTTCACCGGGGGTGATTCCTTGGGTTTTCCCCTTGATGATTGGACACACGGATACTTGGACTTTACAGCTGTTGCTTGGAGAGCCGGGTCGACCCTGAGGGGTACCCGCAAGTGATGTGGAGACGGGTTGACCTGGAGGGTGCCCGAGAGATAATTACGAGGCGTGGTCGGGCATTCTTAGCCCTTGCCGCAAGTCCTCGAGACGGGGCAACGGGTATTGTTGCTTCCGCTGACTCTTGTGTATTCGAGCTTATGTATTCGAGCCCTCGAGGCCCCTGGCTTGTAATATAAAGCTTGTATTATTTTAATTTGTGTCTAGAGTTGTGTTGTGATATCTTCCTGTGATTTCTTGATCTTGATCATACACATTTGCGTGTATGATTAGTGTACGATTGAATCGAGGGCGTCACAAGTTGGTATCAAAGCCGACTGCCTGTAGGTAGCCCCCTTTCCAACTCCTTGGCCGAAGTTGAGTCTAGTCACTGAAAAACTTTTACTAACATGGATGTGTGTCTTACGGGCCCACGTCGCCATTGGGTGGTATTAGGATCTTTTACTCCGCATCTATACTCTGGGACTCTGAACTCTCTTCTACTCGGGTTAAATGAATTTACTAACTCTAACATTAGGATCCCGTGACCACATTCACCCCAAAGTTGGATAAGCCATAGTTACACCTTAGAATAGTATTCTGAATAGTACACACATTGTCGTGTTGACTACGAAGTGGTATCCATCATACCTCTTTATTTATGCATGTTTCATCATGAATGATGCTTGTCTTTGCAAATGCTCAATGTTGAACTACCCCCTGTTACATGTTAGCAGGATGGCTAGACCCGCTGGTCGTGGCCGTGGTGCCAACGATCCACCACCACCCGAATTCTTTGCCGGAATGATGCAACAGTTTGAACTGAATCGTCAATTCATGGAAGGAATGATGGCTCAGCTCCCTCGCCCCAACATGAATCAACAGCCAACCCCTGCAACTCTGCAGGACTTCATGCGCCTCAACCCAGCTATTTACCGCAGCTCAACTCAACCCCTTGATGCTGATGACTGGCTCTGCGACATCACGTATGAAATGGAGTCTGCTAGTGTGGCCCCTGCTAGCTACGTCACCTTTGCATCTTTATTTCTGAAGGGTCCCACTACTCAATGGTGTAACAGCCACAGGCGTACCCTGCCTGCTAGAACGGTCATCAATTGGCCGGATTTCCAAGCTGCCTTTCATGCCCGCTTCATTCCTTAGGGAATCATGGACAAGAAGAAGTGAGATTTCTGCAACCTCACCCAAGGCAACAAGTCTGTAGATGCTTATCAACGGGAATTTCTGGACTTGTCACCTTATGTTGAAGAAGACATTGCAACTGATGCTCGTAAGCAAGAGAAGTTTCATGATGGACTTCACCCTGATATCAAGCTAGCACTACTCGTTCATGACTTTGCCGACTTTGCCACCTTTGTGAACAAGGCTATTCATGTCAAGACTGGTCCTCAAGAACACCAGGGATCCCTCAGGCGCAGCCGTGACGCTGGCTCATCTTCGGGCCCGTCAGCGCAGAAGCGTCGGATATGGATCCCCCACAGCATGTACCACCCAATTGCACCTGCACCAAGATAGTCTTATGTTACACCTCGTCTGCCTCCACCACCACAGAGGTAGCCTCTTCGAGTTGTACCACCCCAAGCTCCTGCTCCCAATCCCAATGATGGTTTGTGCTTCAAGTGTGGCCTTCCAGGTCACCGCTCCAGGAAATGTCCTCAGAATCAGAACCAACTGGCTCTTCCTGCTGCGGGTCGTGGTAACAATCAACCTCGCAACAACAATATCCAACCTTATGGTTGTGGGCAGGCTAACAACATTGATCTGAATGAAGCTCAAGACCAGCCTGCTACTATGATGGGTACTCTCCTTGTTAATTCAGTACCGGCTTCTGTTTTATTCGATTCAGGAGCATCACATTCATTTATGTCAGAAAAGTTTGCATACACACACGACATTCGATGCGAGGCCATGAACACCCCGATAGTGGTACGCACCCCTGCGGGCCAATGTCAAACTACCATGATTGGTCGCGACGTCCCCGTTGAAATTGAAGGGTTGGAATTTCATGTTTCTCCCATTATTCTTGATTCTTCCAATATTGACCTCATTCTGGGAATGGAATGGTTGAAAGCACATACCGCCTCTATCGTTTGCGCCACCAAAGTCGTTCATCTCCTACATCCTTCCGATGAGATAGTAAGCTACCATGCTCAGATCGTTCAAAATGCTGAAGCACGACTTTATGCTTTGAATGCGTTGAACGCAGCACCTCTTGAGGGAATTGAAAAGATTCCAGTCGTTTGCGACTTCCAAGATGTCTTTCCAGAAGAACTTCCAGGAATACCCCCTACCCGGGCTGTCGAGTTCGTCATCGACTTGAAACCAGGCACCGTTCCTATTGCCAAACGACCCTACAAGATGCCACCTCATGAACTCGAACTTAAGGAGGAAATCGATAAATCTCTTCGCAAGGGTTTCATTCGTCCAAGTTCCTCTGCTTGGGGAGCACCTTCTCTCTTCGTCAATAAGAAGGACGGAACGAACCGTTTGGTCCAAGACTATCGTCCTATCAACCAAGCTACAATTCAGAACAAATATCCCCTTCCTCGGATCAATGATCTATATGATCAACTGGCTGGTTCATCGATATTCTCTAAACTCGACTTGAGGTTGGTTTACCACTAGATCCGTGTTCGTAAAGAGGATATTCCAAAGACGCATTCGTCACTCGTTATGGTTCTTACGAGTGCACTATCATGTCATTCGGTTTAACTAATGCTCCAGCTACATTCTCTCGTCTGACGAACTACATATTCATGGATTACCTCGACAAGTTCGTCGTAGTCTATCTGGATGATATTATGGTATATTCGAAGAATAAAGAAGAACACGCTGAACATCTTCGTCTTGTTCTGGAAAAGCTTCGAGAGCATCAACCTTATGCCAAGTATTCCAAGTGCGAATTCTGGTTACCCGAAGTCACCTACCTTGGGCATGTCATCTCCAAGGATGGTATTGCCGTCAACCCAAAGCGAGTTTAGGCTATTCTTGACTGGACCCCTCCGAAGACTGTCAAGCAAGTCAGAAGCTTTCTCGGACTAGCTAGCTATTGTCGCCACTTTGTTGAGAACTTCTCCAAGATCGCCAAGCCACTGACCAATCTGCTACACAAAGGCGTTAAGTTTGATTGAACTGAAAAGTGTCAGGAAAGTTTCCAGGCACTCAAGGACAAGCTGACATCTGCCCCAGTGCTTGCTCCCCCTGATTCTCGCAAGGACTTCGTCATCTGTTATGATGCTTCACGTCAAGGATTAGGTTGCGTCCTAATGCAAGAGCGCAGAGTGATTCTTATGCCTCTCGTCAAGTGCGTCCTCACGAAGAGAACTACCTAGTTCATGACCTTGAGCTTGCTGCAGTTATCTTTGCACTGAAGCTATGGCGACAGTACCTTCTCGGTAATCGTTGTGAGATCTTCACCGATCATCAGAGTCTGAAGTACCTGTTTACTCAGCCAGATCTGAACCTTCGTCAGCGGCGATGGATGGAAGCTATTGCTGACTACAACTATGGTATATCTTATACACCTGGCAAGGCTAATGTAATGGCTGATGCCCTGAGCCGCAAGTCTTATTGCAATAATCACATGGTTCATAAAGCTCAATCCCGCCTTTATGAAGAACTTTGCAAGCTGAACCTCCAACTAGTTCCACAGGGTTCTCTGAATAACCTTGTCTTGCAACCAACTCTTCTGAAAGCAATTAAGTCTGCTCAAGCCAAAGATGCTCATGTTGATCTGATGCAAAAGGATCTTGCCTTAGAGAAATCCAGAGATTTCTCACTTGGTGAAGATGGAACTTTATACTTCAGAGATCTTATTGTAGTACCCCGGTTCAAGCTTATGACAGAGAAGGTGATGAAAGAAGCGCATGACACCCCTCTCTCTATTCATCTGGGAAGTACCAAGATGTATCTAGACATCCATCAGAAGTACTGGTGGTCTAAAATGAAGCAAGACATTGCTCGATATATCGAAGAATGTGACGTTTGTTGTTGCGTCAAAGCAAAACATCAGAAACCAGCTAGACTTCTACAACCGCTTCCGATTCCAGAATGGAAGTGGGATAAGATCCAAATGGACTTCGTCACTGGCCTTCCCAAGTCTCAGAAAGGTAATGATGCTATCTTTGTCGTCATCGACCAATTCTCAAAGGTTGCTCACTTTCTGCCAGTCAAGGAGACTATCACTGCTAGTCAATTAGCAAACTTGTATATCTCTTGAATTGTGTCACTCCACGGCACTCCGAAGGAGATCAGTTCAGACCGCGGCAGTATATTCACTTTGAAGTTTTGGGATAGTTTCCAAGAGGCAATGGGAACTCATATTACCTGGAGCACTGCTTATCATCCCTAATCCCAAGGCCAAGTCGAGCGAGTCAATCAAATTCTTGAAGACATGCTTCGAGCTTGTGTTATTTCTTTTGGTAAGAAGTGGGAAGAATCTCTCCCTTATGCGGAGTTCTCTTATAACAACAGCTATCAAGCCAGCTTGAAGATGGCACCCTTTGAAGTGCTATATGGACGTAAGTGTCGAACCCCTCTGAATTGGTCAGAAACTGGGGAACGGACCTCATTGGTCCAGACATTATTCAACAAGCTGAAGAGCAGATTCGCATTGTCCAAGATAATCTCAAGGCGGACCAGTCTCGCCAGAAGAGAAACTATGACCGGAAACACTGGGGTTCAACTTATCAACCTGGTGAGCAAGCTTATCTGCGTGTCACTCCTTTGAGAGGCACTCATCGGTTCAGAGTCAAGGGCAAGCTAGCTCCGCGCTACATTGGTCCTTTTCGCATTCTGGCCCATCGTGGGCTGGTGGGTTATCAACTTGAGTTGCCACCTCAGTTCTCTCATGTTCATGACGTCTTTCACGTGTCGCAACTTCGTCGATGCTTCATGGATCGGAACGTGAAGTGGATCCGGAATTGATTGAAGTTCAAGATGATCTCACTTACAAAGAGCACCCTGCCCGCATTCTTGAAGAAGCTATACATCGAACCCGCCAGAAGGTTACCAAGTTCCTCAAGGTGCAATGGTCGAATCATACTAAAGATGAAGCCACTTGGGAGCACGAAGATAACCTCCGGGTTGAATACCCCGACCTGTTCCCTTCTACCTCTTAATTTTCGGGACGAGAATTTCTTTCAGAGGAGGAGAGTTGTAACACCCCGGTGTAATGATGCTACAGTAAACCCTAGGGTAAAGTTAATCATTTTGCTAAACAAGTGTTTGATCATCATTGTCTCCTCTATCTTTCAAATTCCAGTTGAATTCAAATTATGAGTGAAATTCAAAATGCTCAAACATGAAAACTAAAATGTTCATCATGTGGAAAGTATTATTCTGGTAATATTGGTGGTGAACCAACATTTTTGCAAAATGTCTAAATGGCCTGAAATAGTTATAACAGAAAGTTGTTAAAAGAAAAAAACAAGAGTTAAAAAAGGAAAAAGAAAGAAGAAGGGGTGGGAGAGCCCTGGCCACCCCTTGGGCCTCGGCCTAGCTCGGCCAGCCGGATGGCCCACAGCCCCCTGCCCCCTGGACCTCAACCAACCGAGCCGGCCCAGCTCCCCGCACCGTGCCTCCCTCCTGTACCACCGACCTGGTGCGCGTCCCGAGCACACCCCACCGCACCCGCTCGCCGGCGTCGAGGAGGATAAGGCCTCCACACCCCCGGTGCCTCGGGCCTTTCTCCCACTACCCCCCCTCGTCCTCTCTGACTCTCGCTCTTCCTCCCAAATCGAGTCCCCTCTCCCCTTTGCTCGCGCTCGCCCTTTTCTCCCCACTGCCCGAGCGCGTCCGCCGCCGTCGCTGCATCGATCCCGCGGCCACCGTCGTCGCCCCGAATCGCCGACATGCCATAAGCATCCGCCGTCCTCCTCCACGTCGACCGGTGCCCGCCGTTGGATCCGGAAGGCACCACAGCGCCGGATCCACCCTGTCTTCCTCCTCGGGATGATTGAGCTTGTCGTCGTCGATTCGCTCCGCCGAGCCGCCCATGAATGCACACATGCAGGCTCCCGGTTTGCCTCTGCTTCCTTCCCCCTTCCTGTGACACCCCGTAGCCATGCTCGCCGCCCTGGGCCGAGCTCAGCTCCATGGTATGCCTCGCCGCCGTGGCCACGACCCCTGTCATGCTCTCCTGAGCACGACATCGAGCTCCTGGTGCTCACAGGAGCCCAACGCGCATGCGCACGAGCCTTCCTGTGCCCCCTAGCACCTAGCTCGACTAGCGCCCGAGAACGCCGCCGCCTTCGCTCATTGTCAGCGCCGATTCCAGCCGTTTTCGGCAAAACCACCATCACCAACAGTTGCGCTTCTCACTCCCCGTTCGAACGCGCCTAACCCCAGCCCCAGAGACCCCCTGTAGACGAATCCCGACGAGGCCGGGTGCCCTCCGCCGCATTTTCATGCTCGCCGGTGTTCAGCCGCCGGCCCACTGAGCTGGCACACCTGGGACCACCCCCTGGGTCACTGCCAGTGGGGCCCGTGGCCCCCTATTGACCGGTTGACCTGGTCAACCGTACTGACTGGGCAGGCCCCAGCCACTGACGTGCGGGTCCCACCGCTTAATCCTCTAATTAAAACATTTCAATAATTAAAACTAACTAGTTTAGTTAATTAGACACTGACAGGTGGGGCCAGTAGTTTTACTAACTAAATTTAGATTAGTTTAAACTCTATTTAACCCATTGTCTATGACAGGTGGGTCCCCCATGTCAGTTTTGACCGGTCAGCCGTCCTGTTGATTGTTGACGTCACTATGACATCATGCTGATGCAATATTCCTTTTCTGTTATTTCAAATAGTTTCTGAAAATGCTTTAATCTTTGAATATTCATAGAAAATAAACCGTAACTCGGATGGAAATGTTTTCGACATGAAAGTTTCAGAAAAACGTGACGAATCCGAATACGCGGTCCATTCATCTGTCACACGCCCCTAGCATGCTGAACATGGAACTTTCCCCCTCCGGTCATCTGTCAGACACAGGTCCGGAACCGGGAAAATATTCCCGGTTGACTTCCCCCCTCACCGGTATCGTGTAGCACCGCGTTAGAACACGTCTAGCTCTGACTGTTGTCCTGTTATGCTATGTTTGCTTTATATTTACTGTTTCTTCCCCCTCTTCTCTCCGGTAGACCCCGAGACCGATGTTGCCCCTGTGATCTACTACGTCACCGACGACCCCTCCTTGCCAGAGCAACCAGGCAAGCCCCCCCTTTGATCATCCCGATATCGCCCATTCCATTCTCTTATGCTTGCATTAGATTTTGCTACTGTTATTGATTGCTCCTATTCTGATGCATAGCCTGCTTTTGTATCTGCTGTTGTACCTTACCTGCTTATCCTAAACTGCTTATTATAGGTTGGTTAGTGATCCATCAGTGACCCCCACCTTGTCCTTGTTGCCCCTGCTTCATCATTGAAGACCCGATCAACGGGATCGAAGACCAGCCCCGCACCGCACATCACTTTCCCTTAGTTGCTCGACTTCGCTGGGTTACTATCGAGTCGAGGGCGAGACCTCTACAAAGACGCCGGCGTTAACCTGTAGTGTAGCTATTCGGTCGTGGTCATCGAGGGTGATTCCGCCTTAACCACTTCCGATACGACTCTGTCGTGCAACCCCTCAAGTGTGAACCTCGGGGGTGATTCCTCTTACATTCACCTTGATGATTACATCGAGTGGAGTTCACCAGGGGTGATTCCTCGGGTTTTCCCCTTGATGATTGGACACACGGATACTTGGACTTTACAGCTGTTGCTTGAGGAGGCAGGTCGACCCTGAGGGGTACCCGCGAGTGATGTGGAGACGGGTTGACCTGGAGGGTGCCCGAGAGATAATTACGAGGCGTGGCCGGGCATTCTTAGCCCTTGCCCCAAGTCCTCGAGATGAGGCAATAGGGTCACATCTTTCGTGAGTCTCTGCTTGTTACCGCGCGTTCCTAATCCACTACGATTTGGATATTTGATCCGAGGGGCCTCTGGCCTGATAGCACTAACCATCACGTGGGCATAGTATGGGTGTTCTGCGTCGTATACATCAACCGAAGCTTAATAGACGTCAGCGACTGAGCGGTGCGCGCCGGGTTGGACTGCGTAAGCACCTGCCTTGTTGAAGGAGGTAGCTAGGTTTGCTCACCAGCCGCGTACGCAACGTGCAGGAGTTCCCAGGTAGATGGACCATGACCCCTGGGGGCATAGGTTTAGTCCGGCGTGCTGACCTCTCTATTAAGCCTAGGTCGGGTTGCGGCGTATTGTTTGCCCGAGACCGGGCATGACCCAGGAAAGTGTGTCCGGCGGAGTTAATCGGCGTGGTGGGTAAGTTGGTGCACCCCTGCAGGGAAGAAAACATCTATCGATAGCCTGTCCTACGGTAACGGACACTTGGAGTTGTATCCCGATCGATACAACTAGAACTAGATACTTGTGATGAGAATTGGATTGTGATGAGAAATGGATAGTACGGCTCTGGGATTTCTTTCTCACAGGGAGTCGAGAAAGGATCTCTGGCCGAGGTTGATAACACTACTACTACTTTACTTTATGCTACTCTACTCCCTCCTATTTACTGCAACATGGTGGTTTCCAGAAGATGCTAGTCTTCGATAGGACTAGGCCTTCTCTCTATTCTGGCATTTCTGCAGCCCAGTCCACATATACAGCCTTCCTTTGATAATGTTGCATATGTAATGTAGATCCTTGCTTGCGAGTACTTTGGATGAGTACTCACGGTTGCTTTGCTCCCCCTTTCCCCCTTCTTTCTTCTTTCTGGTTGTTGCAACCAGATGGTGGAGTCCAGGAGCCAGATGCCACCTTTGACGACTGCTGCTACCCCGAGGGTGCCTACTACCACGTGACGGACGCCGACGACCAGGAGTAGTTAGGAGGCTCCCAGGCAGGAGGCCTTGCCTTTTCGATCGTAGATGCTTTTGTGCTAGCCTTCTTAAGGCAAACTTGTCTAACTTATGTCTGTACTCATATATTGTTGCTTCCGCTGACTCTTGTGTATTCGAGCTTATGTATTCGAGCTCTCGAGGCCCCTGGCTTGTAATATAAAGCTTGTATTATTTTAATTTGTGTCTAGAGTTGTTATGTGATATCTTTCTGTGAGTTCTTGATCTTGATCGTACACATTTGCGTGTATGATTAGTGTATCATTGAATCGAGGGCGTCACACTTTATCACTAAGCGGTAGCGATAGTTGTAGAAGCAATAGTTGGCAAGACGACCACGACGCTACGATGGAGATCAAGGTGTCAAGCCGGTGAAGACGGAGATCATGACGTTGCTTTGGAGATGGAGATCAAAAGCACAAGGTTATGATGGCCATATCATGTCACATATTTTGATTGCATGTGATGTTTGTCTTTATGCATCTTATTTTGCTTAGTACAACGGTAGAATTATAAGATGATCCCTTAACTAAATTTCAAGGTATAAGTGTTCTCCCCAAGTATGCACCGTTGCAAAAGTTCTTCATGCTGAGACACCACGTGATGATTGGGTGTGATAGGTTCTATGTTCACATACAACGGGTGCAAGCCAGTTTTGCACATGCAGAATACTCGGGTTAAACTTGACAAGCCTAGCATGTACATACATGGCCTCAGAACACTGGAGACCAAAAGGAGAACATGAATCATATAGTAGATATGATCAACATAGCGATGTTCACCATTGATGACTACTTCATCTCACGTGATGATCGGACATGGTTTAGTTGATTTGGATCACGTATCATTTATATGACTTGAGGGATGTCTATCTAAGTGGGAGTTCTTAAGTAATATGATTAATTGAACTTAATTTATCATGAACTTAGTCCTGATAGTTTTTACATATCTATGTTGTAGATCAATGGCATGTGCTACCGTTCCCTTGAATTTTAATGCATCCCTAGAGAAAGCTAATTTGAAAGATGATGGTAGCAACTACACGGACTGGATCCATAACTTGACGATTCTCCTTATTGGTGCACAGAAAAATTATGTCCTTGATGCACCGCTAGGTGTAACACCCCCTAACAACTGCAGACATTGTGAATGTCTGGCAGTCACGTGTTGATGACTACTCGATAGTTCAGTGTGCCATGCTTTACATCTTAGAATCGGGACTTCAAAAACGTTTTGAATGTCATGGACCATATCAGATGTTCCAGGAGTTGAAGTTAATATTTCAAGCAAATGCCCGAGTTGAGACATATGAAGTCTTCAACAAGTTCTATAGCTGCAAGATGGAGGAGAACCGTTCTGTCATTGAACACATACTTAGAATGTCTGGATATCATAATCACTTGACTTAGCTGGGAGTTAATCTATATATGATAGTGTTATTGATAGAGTTCTCCAATCACTGCAACAAGCTACAAAGGCTTCATGATGAGCTATAATATGCAAGGGATGGAAAAGATTGTTCCCAAGCTCTTCGCAATGCTCAAAGCTGTGGAGGTAGAAATCAAGAAGGAGCATCAAGTGTTGATGGTTAACAACACCACTAGTTACAAGAAAAAGGGCAAGGGAAAGAAGAGGAACTTTAAGAAGAATGGCAAGCAAGTTGCCACTCCCGGGAAGAAGCCCAAAGCCGGACCCAAGCTTGAAACTGAGTGCTTCTACTGCAAAGGGATTGGTCATTGAAAGCGGAACTGCCCCAAGATTTTGGAAGATAAGAAGGATGGCAAAGTGAACAAAGGCAATTTGATATACATGTTATTGATGTGTACCTTACTAATGCTCGTAGTAGTGCCTGGGTATTTGATACCGGTTCAGTTGCTCATATTTGGAACTCGAAACATGGACTACTGATACGTCTCCAACGTATCTACTTTTCCAAACACTTTTGCCCTTGTTTTGGACTCTAACTTGCATGATTTGAATGAAACTAACCCGGACTGACGCTGTTTTCAGCAGAACTGCCATGATGTTGTTTTATGTGTAGAAAAGAAAAGTTCTCGGAATGTCCTGAAAATCCACGGAGGCACTTTTTGGAAAATATAAAAAATACTGGCGAAAGAATCAAGACCAGGGGGCCCACACCCTATCCACGAGGGTGGGGCGCGCGCCCCCTCCCCCTGGGCGCGCCCCCTGTCTCGTGGGCCCCCTGGACCTCCACCGACCTCAACTCCAACTCCATATATTCACGTTCGGGGAAAAAAATCGAAGAAAAAGTTTCATCGCGTTTTACGACACGGAGCTGCCGCCAAGCCCTAATCTCTCTCGGGAGGGCTGATCTGGAGTCCGTTCGGGGCTCGGGAGAGGGGGATTCCCCGCCGTCATCATCATCAACCATCCTCCATCACCAATTTCATGATGCTCACCGCCGTGCATGAGTAATTCCATCGTAGGCTTGCTGGACAGTGATGGGTTGGATGAGATTTACCATGTAATCAAGTTAGTTTTGTTAGGGTTTGATCCCTAGTATCCACTATGTTCTGAGATTGATGTTGCTATGACTTTGCTATGCTTAATGCTGGTCACTAGGGCCCGAGTGCCATGATTTCAGATCTGAACATATTATGGTTTCATGAATATATGTGTGTTCTTGATCCTATCTTGCAAGTCTATAGTCACCTATTATGTGTTATGATCCGACAACCCCGAAGTGACAATAATCGGGATACTTCTCGGTGATGACCATAGTTTGAGGAGTTCATGTATTCACTATGTGCTAATGCTTTGTTCGGTTCTCTACTAAAAGGAGGCCTTAATATCCCTTAGTTTCGCTAGGACCCGCTGCCACGGAGGGTAGGACAAAAGATGTCATGCAAGTTCTTTTCCATAAGCACGTATGACTATTTACTTAAATACATGCCTACATTACATTGATGAACTGGAGCTAGTTACGTGTCACCCTATGTTATAGCTATTACATGAGGAATCGCATCCGGCATAATTATCCATCACTGATCCATTGCCTACGAGCTTTTCACATATTGTTCTTCGCTTATTTACTTTTCCGTTGCTATTGTTACAATCACTACAAAACCCCAAAACATTGCTTTTGCTACTGTTACCTTTATTATCATACTACTTTGCTACTAAATACTTTGCTGCAGATACTAAGTTATCCAGGTGTGGTTGAATTGAAAACTCAACTGCTAATACTCAAGAATATTCTTCGGCTCCCCTTGTGTCGAATCAATAAATTTGGGTTGAATACTTTACCCTCGAAAGCTGTTGCAATCCCCTACACTTGTGGGTTATCAACTACGGATTAAATGAAGAATGGCTAAGGATGAGGTGACGATGCGTGTCAGGAATAACTCCAAGGTCGATGCGATCGCCATCGGCACGCTACCTCTACATCTACCTTCAGGATTAGTTTCAGACCTGAATAATTGTTATTTGGTACCAGCGTTGAGCATGAACATTATACCTGAATCTTGTTTAGTGCGAGACGGTTATTCATTTAAATCAGAGAATAATGTTTGTTCTATTTATATGAGTAATATATTTTATGGTCATGCACCCTTGAACAGTGGTCTATTTTTGTTGAATCTCGATTGTGGTGATACACATATTCATAATATTGATGTCAAAAGATGCAAAGTTGATAATGATAGTGCAACATATTTGTGGCACTGTCGTTTAGGTCATATTGGTGTAAAGCACATGAAGAAACTCCATGCAGATGGACTTTTGGAATCACTTGATTATGAATCATTTGATACTTGCAAACAGTGCCTCATGGGCTAGATGACTAAAACTCCATTCTCCAGAACAATGGAGCGAGCCAATGACTTATTGGAAATAATACATACTAATGTATGCGGTCCGATGAGTGTTGAGGCTTGAGGCGGGTTCATTATTTTCTGACCTTCACAAATGATTTGAACAGATATGGGTATATCTACTTAATGAAACACAAGTCTGAAACATTTGAAAAGTTCAAAGAGTTTTAGAGTGAAGTGGAGAATCATCGTAACAAGAAAATAAGGTTTCTACGATCTGATCGCGGAGGTGAATATTTGAGTTATGAGTTTGACCTTCATTTAAAACAATGTGGAATAGTTTCACAACTCACGCCACCTGGAACACCACAACGTAATGGTTTGTCCGAATGTCGTAACCGTACTTTATTAGATATGGTGCGATCTATGATGTCTCTTACCGATTTACCACTATCGTTTCGGGGTTATGCATTAGAGACAGTTGTATTCACGTTAAACAGGGCACCGTCAAAATCCGTTGAGATGACACCGTGTGAACTTTGGTTTGGCAATAAACCTAATATGTCATTTCATAAAGTTTGGGGATGCGATGCTTATGTTAAAAGGCTTCGGCCATATGAGCTCGAACCCAAATCGGAGAAGTGTGTCTTCATAGGATACCCTAAGGAAACAATTGGGTACACCTTCTACCACAGATCCGAAGGCAAGATTTTTGTTGCCAAGAATGGAACCTTTATAGAGAAGGAGTTTCTCTCAAAAGAAGTGAGGTGGAGGAAAGTTGAACTTGATGAGGTAATTGTACCTTCTCTCAATTTGGAAAGTAGCTCATCCTAGAAATCCGTTCCCGTGATGCCTACACCAACCAGAGAGGAAGCTAATGATGATGATCATGAACCTTCTGATCAAGTTACTACTGAACCAGAGTGGTACGACAATCCTGTTTTGGAAGTTATGTTACTTGACCATGACAAACCTACAAACTATGAAGAAGCTATGATGAGCCCATATTCCAATAAGTGGCTTGAGGCCATGAAATCTGAGATAGGATCCATGTATGAGATTAGAGTGTGGACTTTGGTGGATTTGCCCGATGATCGGCGACCCATAGAGAATAAATGGATCTTCAAGAAGAAGACTGAGTTGATGGTAATGTTACTGTCTATAAAGCTCGACTTGTCGCAAAAGGTTTTCGACAAGTTAAAGGAGTTGACTATGATGAGACTTTCTCATCCGTAGCGATGCTTAACTCTGTCCGAAACATGTTAGCAATTGCCGCATTTTATGATTATGAAATCTGGCAAATGGACGTCAAAACTGCATTCCTTAATGGATTTCTTAAAGAAGTGTTGTATATGAGGCAACCAGACGGTTTTGTCGATCCTAAAGGTGCTAACAAAGCGTGCAAGCTCCAATGATCCATTTATGGACTGGTGCAAGCATCTCGGAGTTGGAATATACGCTTAGATGAGGTGATCAAAGCATATTGTTTTATACAGACTTTTGGAGAAGCCTGTATTTACAACAAAGTGAGTGGGAGCTCTGTAGCATTTCTAATATTATATGTGGATGACATATTGTTGATTGGAAATGGTATAGAATTTCTGGATAGCATGAAAGGATACTTTAATAAAAGTTTTTCAATGAAAGACCTCGGTGAAGCTGCTTATATATTGGGTATCAAGATCTATAGAGATAGATCAAGACGCTTAATAGGACTTTCACAAATCACATACCTTGATAAAGTTTTGAAGAAGTTCAAAATGGATCAGTCAAAGAAAGGGTTCTTGCCTGTGTTACAAGTGTGAAGTTGAGTCAAACTCAATGCCCGACCACTGTAGAAGATAAAGAGAAAATGAAAGTCTTTCCCCATGCCTCAGCCATAGTTTCTATCATGTATGCTATGTTGTGTACCAGACCTAATGTGTGCCTTGCTATAAGTTTAGCAGGGAGGTACCAGAGTAATCCAGGAGTGGATCACTGGACCGCTGTCAAGAACATCCTGAAGTACCTGAAAAGGACTAAGGGTATGTTTCTCGTTTATGGATGTGACAAAGAGCTCGTCGTAAATGGTTATGTCGATGCTAGCTTGGACACTGATCCGGATGACTCTAAGTCACAAACCGGATACATATTTATATTAAATGGTGGAGCTATCAGTTGGTGCAGCTCCAAGCAAAGCGTCGTGGCGGGATCTACGTGTGAAGCGGAGTACATAGCTGCTTCGGAAGCAACAAATGAAGGAGTCTGGATGAAGGAGTTCATATCCGATCTAGGTATAATACCTAGTGCATCGGGTCCAATGAAAATCTTTTGTGACAATACAGGATCAATTGCCTTAGCGAAGGAATCCAGATTTCACAAAGAGACCAAACACATCAAGAGACACTTCAACTCCATCCGTAATCTAGTCAAGGAGGGAGACATAGAAATTTGCAAAATACATATGGATCTGAATGTGGCAGACCCGTTGACTAAGCCTCTTCCACGAGCAAAACATGATCAGCACCAAGACTCCATGGGTGTTAGAATCACTACAATGTAATCTAGATTATTAACTCTAGTGCAAGTGGGAGACTGAAGGAAATATGCCCTAGAGGCAGTAACAAAGTTGTTATTTTATATTTCCTTATTCATGATAAATGTTTATTATGCATAGAATTGTATTAACCGGAAACTTGATACATGTGTGGATACATACACAAAAACACTGTGTCCCAAGTATGCCTCTACTTGACTAGCTCGTTAATCAAATATGGTTAAGTTTCCTAACCATAGACATGTGTTGTCATTTGATGAACGAGATCACATCATTAGGAGAATGATGTGATGGACAAGACCCATTCACTAGCTTAGCATTATGATCATTCAGTTTTATTGCTACTACTTTCTTCATGTCAAATACATATTCCTCCGACTATGAGATTATGCAACTCCCGAATACCGGAGGAATACCTTGTGTGCTATCAAACTTCACAACGTAACTGGGTGATTATAAAGATGCTCTACAAATATCTCTGAAGGCGTTTGTTGGGTTGACACAGATCGAGACTAGGATTTGTCTCTCCGAGTATCGGAGAGGTATCTGTGGGCCCTCTCGGTAATGCACATCATAAGAAGCCTTCCAAGCAAAGTAACTAATGAGTTAGTTGCAGGATGATGCATTACAGAACGAGTAAAGGGACTTGTTGGTAACAATATTGAACTAGATATGAAGATACCAATGATCGAATCTCGGGCAAGTAACATACCGATGACAAAGGGAATAACGTATGTTGTCATAATGGTTCGACCGATAAAGATCTTCATAGAATATTTGGAAGCCAATATGAGCATCCAGGTTCCGCTATTGGTTATTGACCGGAGAGGTGTCTCGGTCATGTCTACATAGTTCTCGAACCCGTAGGGTCTGTACGCTTAACGTTCGATGACGATTTTGTATTATATAAGTTATGTGATTTGGTGACCGAATGTTGTTCGGAGTCTCGGATGAGATCACGGACATGAAGAGGAGTATCGAAATGGTCGAGAGGTAATGATTGATATATAGTATGATAGTATTCGAACACCGGAAGTGTTCCAGAATGTATCGGGTACATATCGGAGTACCGGGGGGTTACCGGAACCCCCGGGGGAAGATATGGGCCATATGGGCCATAGGAGGGGAGCACACCAACCCACAAGGGGTGGCTCCCCCTTATGGTAGGAGGCCGAATAGGAGAAGGAGGAGGGGGTTCGGCCCCCCTTTCCTTCCTCCTTCCCTATTCCCTCTTTTCCCCTTCCGATAAAAGGAAAGGGGGAGGCCGAATTGGACGAGGGGCCCAAGTAGGATTCCTCCTACTTGGGCGCACCCTAGGATGCCTCTATCCCCCTCCCACTTTTATATACGTGGGGGGACGCCTAGAATACACACCAACAATTGTTAGCCGTGTGATGCGCCCCCCTCCACAGTTTACGCCTCCGGTCATATTCACGTTGTGCTTAGGCAAAGCCCTGAGCAGATAACTTCACATCACCATCACCACGCCATCGTGCTGACAGAACTCTTGTACTTCCTCGACACTCTGCTGGATTAAGAGTTCGAGGGATGTCATCGAGCTAAACGTGTGCAGAACTTGAAGGTGCAGTACGTTCGGTACTTGATCGGTCAGAATAAGAAGAAGTTCAACTACATCAACCGCGTTGGCAAACGCTTCCGCTTTCGGTCTACGAAGGTACATGGACACACTCTCCCCCTCTTGTTGCTATGAATCTCCTAGATAGATCTTGCATGAGCGTAGGGAAAATTTTGAAATTGCATGCTATGTTCCCCAACAATTTACGTAGGAAAACAACATCCAATGCAAGGATGACCAAAAGCAACTGTTCACTTGGATCCTCCTCCTATATAATATCATTACTGTAGGTTTCTAAAGAAAAACTAGTATAAATGTTTTATTAATGATTTTACTATTCCTCAAAGTTTTCCCGCTTCAACAACATTCAACATGCACATTCACAGTATTTTCATAATGCACATCCAAATTCATCTCACAATTGCATTGCATTTCATAAATAGATTCATACATTCAATTGTGTAGGGTCAATATATGCTACAAAAGTGCTAAAATCTATAATATGTCTAGGGTCAACATATGCGATATTCTCAAGATAATGAGGTTGGTGATGTTGCAGATTACACCATCCAATGAATCTTCAACTCCCTGTAAAGAGTGTTATCTTCTCATGTTATAGCGGCATCTTCTTGTGTTATAGGTGAAAAGGGGAGACATGATCATACCTATAATATACATAAATTTGCATAAGAGTGTAGTATGAATTTAAAAAATTGCAAACCATAAACAAAAGGGGAGACACGATCGTACCTCTATAAGCAATGATATGTCTCCAATGTATCTATGCTTTTCAGTGAGGTGCTATACAAACGGTTTTTAACCCCTTTCCGTGACGGTGTTTTGAACCATCGCCAAGTGAGTGACTGCGATAGGGGGTCCATCCCACACGACCCAGAAACCGTCGGGGACAGGGTGCCTTTATGCATATAGTTGTCCCTATAAAACTGTTTCTGATATCTCGAATATCCCAAACGCTTCATCCATTCTACTCGTTTGTGCTCGCATTGCCATCGCAGTCGGAGTTCTGTGGTTCTACCTAAAACCAGGTGCAGTCCCCCACCGCCACTGTCGGACCCCGAGGTAGGACCTCGTCGGTGGCCGGGCCCGAGGGAGGACGGGGAAGTCCTCGAGCCGGTGTAGGGGTGCGACGGTGGGCGGATCAGGCAACCGACGACGACGGATTGAGAAAGAGCCTGCGGAGGACGACAGGGACACCTCAGCAGCCACCTCGCCGGCATCAGGCGAAGAGGCTGCAATAAACCTCTTTTGGGCCATTGGCTCCTCGAGCTCCCTGACACACAGGCAGAGGTTGAGGATGGTGGCAGCGATAGCGGCAATGGTTTCGAGCGAGGAAGGGGTGGTGTGTGTCTGTGTGAGCTGAGGTTTTGGGGTGTGTGTATCGAGGAGGGCAAGGTGGTGTTTGAGGAAATTCCACGGCAAGTGAAAATTTTACTAGGCGGGAGTAAAATGTCGGGCTAATAAAAATCTGGATCAAGGGCTGGTAGATATTGATGAGATTGCGAGGCATGCAGAGGCGGGAGTAAAATGTCGGGGCTACTAAAAATTTGGATCAAGGGCGGGCAGATACTTTTGAGATTGCGAGGTATGCAGAGGCGGGAGTAACAAGGTGGGGCTACTAAAAATTTGAATCAAGGGATTGAAGCAGAGTGGGAGTAACCGACTTCGCACATGGTCCACACATACTAATCGTGTGCTATCAAACATAAAAACCTTCCAGGCGGTAGATATTTTCGAGATTATGAGGCAGTAGATATTTTCGAGAGCGGGAGGTAAGCCTCCTGGAGCTCAATCTACTGTGCTGATGTGAGCGACTGCAGGGGCACGGGCATGGCACACGGGTAGTTTGGACGAACCGTGTTTGTTGCATCCCTAATCGCAAACAGTTTCTGCATCCAACTCGTGTGCTGTTTATAAAGTTGGAAAAAAATAACGCGGGAAAGGGTTAGAACATGAACACACTTGCATGTGGACCAAATATATGTATGAAACGAGTGGCTTAATGTTCGAATACCCAATGCACAACTTTGATGTGGCACCTGACGCACAAAAGCACAATATTGCTAGTCAGCCACCCCTACGAACCCCATTTCGTGTCGGTGGTAAGGGAACCCTAGCTATGAATGCATGCCCCCCAAATAGCTAGGTCTGAAATCTCACCCTACCGTAACACAAAACCTATAGGAATCCATCATATATATGGTCAAACTCCCCCTTTTGCTTCTCGACAAAGGTGGACTGTGTGCCAACCCACAAACGTGTGCTTGTGGCGCGAGATGGGTGAGACCACATACGAACCACCTGCGGGTGGCCCTAGTATATGTATGAAAAGGGTGTGGTGTGATGATAATCCCCAAGTGCAGGGAATCATCATAGCAATTTCCAAAGGTGGAAGTGGTAAGTATGGAGTGTCGAACCCACAAGGAGGTAAAGGTAAGATCAATATTCTCTCAAGTCCTATCTGCCACTGATACGACTCTACGTACACCGAATGTTTACTTCCAACTTGATACGAGAAATAAAACTGCGTTGTGGGTATGAAGAGGATAATTTTGCATGATATCGGAGAGATAAAATATAAAATTAGGTGCTGTTATCATAAAGTTAGAATATATTACTAAATATTATAAATAGCGAGTGTGGAATAATGATGGATCGGTGTGTGGAATTATCCTAGGCAATTGTTAACAAGACCGGTGGTCGTCATTGCAATTTCATATGAGGGAGAGGCATAAGCTAACATACTTTCTCTTCTTGGATCATATGCACTTATGATTGGAACTCTAGCAAGCATCCGCAACTACTAAAGATCATTAAGGTAAAACCCAACCATAACATTAAAGCATCAAGTCCCCTTTATCCCATACGCCACAACCCCCTTACTCGGATTTATGCTTCTGTCACTCAAGCAACCCGCTATAAGCGAATCATGAACGTATTGCACCACCCTACAGCAGGAATCCCTCACGCTTGCGCGACACGGAGGGCACAATAGGACAACACCAAAATAAAACATACAACTCGTACTGATACGTCTCCAACGTATCTATAATTTTTGATTGTTCCATGCTATTATATTACCCGTTTTGGATATTTATGGGCTTTACTTTACACTTTTATATCATTTTTGGGACTAACCTACTAACCGGAGGCCCAGCCCGAATTGCTGTTTTTTTGGCCTATTTCAGTGTTTCGAAGAAAAGGAATATCAAACGGAGTCCAAACTGAATGAAACCTTCAGGAGCGATCTTTTTGGAACAAACGCAATCCACGAGACTTGGAGTGGACGTCAAGCAACAGAGGAGGCGGCCATGAGGGTTCCCGGCACGCCCCCTGGGGGTGGGCGCGCCCCCCACCCTCGTGGGACCCTCGAGCGTCCATCGACCTACTTCTTCCTCCTATATATATATATATATATCCACGTACCCTGAAAAGATCTAGGAGCACCATGAAAACCTAATTCCACCGCCGCAAACTTCTATATCCGCGAGATCCCATCTTGGAGCCTTCGCCGGCGCTCCGCCGGAGGGGGAATCGACCACGGAGGGCCTCTACATCATCTCCAAGGCCTCTCCTATGAGTCGTGAGTAGTTTACCACAGACCTTCGGGTCCATAGTTATTAGCTAGATGGCTTCTTCTCTCTCTTTGACTCTCAATACAAAGTTCTCATCAATCTTCTTGGAGATCTATTCAATGTAACTCTTTTCGCAGTGTGTTTGTCGAGATCCAATGAATTGTGGGTTTATGATCAAGTTTATCAATGAGAAATATTTGAATCTCCTCTGAATTATTTTATGTGTGATTAAGTTATCTTTGCAAGTCTCTTTGAATTATCAGTTTGGTTTGGCCTACTAGATTGATCTTTCTTGCAATGGGAGAAGTGCTTAGCTTTGGGTTGAATCTTGCGGTGTCCTTTCCCAAAGACAGCAGGGGCAGCAAGGCACGTATTGTATTGTTGCCATCGAGTATTAAAAGATGGGGTTTATATCATATTGCATGAGTTTATCCCTCTACATCATGTCATCTTTCTTAATGCGTTACTCTGTTCTTCATTAACTTAATACTCTAGATGCAGGCATGAGTCGGACGATGTGTGGAGTAATAGTAGTAGATGCAGAATTGTTTCGATCTACTTGTCACGGACGTGATGCCTATATACATGATCGTGCCTAGATAATCTCATAATTATTCGCTTTTATCAATTGGTCGACAGTAATTTGTTCACCCACCGTAATACTTATGCTATCTTGAGAGAGGCCACTAGTGAAACCTATGGCCCCCGGGTCTATCTTTTATCATATAAGTTTACCATATACTTTTATTTGCATCTTTACTTTTCCAATCTATATCATAAAAATACCAAAATTATTTACCTTATCATATTATCTCTATCAGATCTCACTTTTGCAAGTGGCCGTGAAGGGATTGACAGCCCCTTTATTGTGTTGGTTGCGAGGTTTTTTTGTTTGTGTAGGTGCGTGGAACTTTTGAGGAGCCTCCTACTGGATTGATACCTTGGTTCTCAAAAACTGAGGGAAATACTTATGCTACTTTGTTGCATCACCCTTTCCTCTTTAAGGAAAACCAATGCAAGCTCAAGACGTAGCAAGAAGGATTTCTGGCGCCGTTGCCGGGGAGGTCTTTGCTCAAATCAAGACATACCAAGTACCCACCACAAACTCATCTTCCTCGCATTACATTATTTGCCATTTGCCTCTCGTTTTCCTCTCCCCCACTTCACCCTTGCAGTTTTATTCGTCCTCTCTTTCCCAATCTCCTCTCTCTTTTGCTTGCCTTTTTTGTGTGCTTGTGTGTTCGATTGTTTGTCACAATGGCATTGAGTCTTGCGCAAGATAATTCCAATACCAATAATAATGATTTCCTTAGCACTCCGATTGCTCCTCTTAATGATGTTGAGTCTTGTGAAATCAATGCTGCTTTGCTGAATCTTGTTATGAAATATCAATTCTCCGGCCTTCCTAGTGAAGATGCCGCTACTCATCTAAACAACTTTGTTGATTTGTGTGATATGCAAAAGAAGAAAGATACGGATAATGATATTGTTAAATTGAAGTTATTTCCGTTATCACTTAGAGATCGTGCTAAAACTTGGTTTACGTCTTTGCCTAAGAATAGTATTGATTCATGGAATAAGTGCAAAGATGATTTTATCTCTAAGTATTTTCCTCCCGCTAAGATCATCTCTCTTAGGAACGATATTATGAATTTTAAACAATTTTATCATGAGCATGTTGCCCAATCTTGGGAAAGAATGAAATTAATGATTCGCAATTGCCCTACTCATGGTTTGAACTTATGGATGATCGTACAAAACTTTTATGTCGGATTGAATTTTGCTTCTAGAAATCTTTTAGATTCGGTCACGGGAGGAACTTTTATGGAAATCACCTTTGGAGAAGCCACTAAACTCCTTGATAACATTATGGCTAATTATTCTCAATGGCACACCGAAAGATCTACTAGTAAAAAAGTGCATGCTATAGAAGAAATTAATGTTTTGAGTGGAAAGATGGATGAACTTATGAAATTTTTTGCTACTAAGAGTGCTCCTATTGATCCTAATGATATGCCTTTGTCTACTTTGATTGAGAATAATAATGAATCTATGGATGTGAATTTTGTTGGTAGGAATAATTTTGGTAACAATGCTTATAGAGGAAACTTTAATTCTAGACCGTTCCCTAGTAATTCCTCTAATAATTATGGAAATTCCTACAACAACTCTTATGGAAATTTTAATAAGATGCCCTCTGATTTTGAGAATAGCGTTAAAAAATTTATGATCTCTCAAAAGAATTTTAATGCATTGCTTGAAGAAAAATTGCTTACAGTTGATGAATTGGCTAGGAACGTTGATAGACTTTCGCTTGATGTTAATTCTTTGAAACTTAGATCTATTCCTCCTAAGCATGATATCAATGAGTCTCTCAAAGCCATGGGAATTTCCATTGATGAGTCCAAAGAAAGAACCGCTAGATTGCGTGCTAAGAAAGATTGCTTTGTAAAAGCATGTTCTTCTAGTTTTCATGAAAATAATGATGAAGATCTAAAAGTTATTGATGTATCCTCTATTAAATCCTTATTTCGCAATATGAATCTTGATAATGGTGGGACTGGAGATGAGTCAACTTTAGTTAAAAGACATCCCAATAATTCGGAGTTTTTAGATCTTGATGCTAAATTTGGTAAAAGTGGGATTGGAGAGGTCAAGACTTTAAATAGCATTGAACCCACTATCTTGGATTTCAAGGAATTTAATTATGATAATTGTTCTTTAATAGGTTGTATTTCCTTGTTGCAATCTGTGTTGAATTCTCCTCATGCTTATAGTCAAAATAAAGCTTTTACCAAACATATTGTTGATGCTTTGATGCAATCTTATGAGGAAAAACTTAATTTGGAAGTTTCTATACCTAGAAAACTTTATGATGAGTGGGAACCTACTATAAAGATTAAAATTAAAGATCATGAGTTCGATGCTTTGTGTGATTTGGGTGCTAGTGTTTCTACGATTCCGAAAACTTTATGTGATATTCTAGGTTTCCATGATCTTGATGATTGCTCTTTAAATTCGCACCTTGCGGTTTCCACCATTAAGAAACCTATGGGAAGGATCAACTATGTTCTTATTGTTGCAAATAGGAATTATGTGCCCATAGATTTTATCGTTCTTGATATAGATTGCAATCTTTCATGTCCTATTATTCTTGGTAAACCTTTCCTTAGAACGATAGGTGCAATTATTGATATGAAGGAAGGGAATATTAGATTCCAATTTCCATTAAGGAAAGGCATGGAACACTTCCCTAGAAAGAAAGTTAATTACCTTATGAATCTATCATGCGAGCTACTTATGAATTGAGTACCAAAGATGGCACTACTTAGATCTATCCTCGCTTTTATGCCTAGCTTGGGGCGTTAAACGATAGCGCTTGTTGGGAGGCAACCCAATTTTATTTTTGTTTATTGCTTTTTTGCTTCTGTTTAGTAATAAATATTTCATCTAGCTTCTGTTTAGATGGGTTTTTCATGTTTTAATTAGTGTTTGTGCCAAGTAGAACCTATAGGATAACCTACGGTGATAGTTAATTTGATTCTGCTGAAAAACAGAAACTTTTGCACGCACGAAAATAAGTTTAGTAATTCACAGAAACGTTCTTTTGCGTTGATTCTTTTTGCTGTAGATCAATAGACAAATTTCCCAGGACTTCCTATTTTGGTAGGATTTTTAGAGTTACAGAAGTATTCGAGAGTTACAGATTTCTACAGACTGTTCTGTTTTTGACAGATTCTGTTTTTCGTGTGTTGTTTGCTTATTTTGATGCATATATGGCTAGTATCGGTGGGTATGAACCATAGAGAAGTTGGAATACAGTAAGTTTAACACCTATATAAATAAAGAATGAGTTCATTACAGTACCTTATGTGGTGGTTTTTTCTTTCTTGCACTAACGAAGCTTATGAGATTTCCTGTTGAGTTTTGTGTTGTGAAGTTTTCAAGTTTTGGGTAAAAGATTTGATGGACTATGAAATAAGGAGTGGCAAGATCCTAAGCTTGGGGATGCCCATGGCACCCCAAGATATTCAAGGATAACCAAAAGCCTAAGCTTGGGGATGCCTCGGAAGGCATCCCCTCTTTCGTATTCGTCTATCGGTAACTTTACTTGGAGCTATATTTTTATTCGCCACATGATATGTGTTCTTGCTTGGAGCGTCTTGTATGATATTAGTCTTTGATTTTTAGATTAACACAATAATACTTGCTGTACACACTTTTTTGGAGAAACCCACATGATTTGGAATTAATTAGAATACTCTATGTGCTTCATTTATATCTTTTGAGCTAGATAGTTTTGCTCTAGCGCTTCACTTATATCTTTTAGAGCACGGCGGTGGTTTAATTTTGTAGAAATTGTTGATCTCTCATGCTTAACTTATATTATTTTGGGAGTCTTTTAGAACAGCATGGTATTTGCTATGGTTATAAAATTGGTCCTAGAATGATGGGCATCCAAGTTGGGTATAATAAAAACTATCATAGGAAGTGAATTGGATGCTATGATCAATTTGATACTTGATAATTGTTTTGAGATATGGAGGTGGTGATATTAGACTCATGCTAGTTGGGTAATTGTGAATTTAAAGAATCCTTGTGTTGAAGTTGGCAAGTCCCGTAGCATGCACGTATGGTAACCGTTGTGTAACAAATTTGAAATATGAGGTGTTCTTAGATTGTCATCCTTATGAGTGGCGGTCAGGGACGAGCGATGGTCTTTTCCTACCAATCTAGAGCCCTAGGAGCATGCGCGTAGTGCTTGGTTTTTGATGACTTGTAGATTTTTTGCAATAAGTATATGAGTTCTTTATGACTAATGTTGAGTCCATGGATTATACGCACTCATACCTTTCCATCATTGCTAGCCTCTTCGGTACCGTGCATTGCCCTTTCTCACCTTGAGAGTTGGTGCAAACTTCGCCGGTGCATCCAAACCCCGTGATACGATACGCTCTGTCACACATAAACCTCCATATATCTTCCTCAAAACAGCCACCATACCTACCTATTATGGCATTTCCATAGCCATTCCGAGATATATTGCCATGCAACTTTCCACCGTTCCGTTCATCATGACACGCATCATCATTGTCATATTGCCTTGCATGATCATGTAGTTGACATCGTATTGTGGCAAAGCCACCTTCATAATTTTTCATACATGTCACTCTTGATTCATTGCCCATCCCGCACATCACGGAGGCATTCATATCTGATCATATCTTGTTCTAGTTTTGAGTTGTAACTCATGAGTTGTAAATAAATAGAAGTATGATGGTCATCATTATTAGAGCATTGTCCCTTAAAAAAGAGAAAGGCCAAAAAATAAAGGCCCAAAAAAGGGGGACAATGCTACTATCTTTTTCCACACTTGTGCTTCAAAGTAGCACCATGTTCTTCATATAGAGAGTCTCATTTGTTGTCACTTTCATATACTAGTGGGGATTTTTCATTATAGAACTTGGTTTGTATATTCCAACGATGGGCTTCCTCAAAATGCCCTAGGTCTTCGTGAGCAAGCAAGTTGGATGAACACCCACTAGTTTCTTTTGTTGACTTTCATACATTTATAGCTCTAGTGCATCTGTTGCATGGAAATCCCTACTCCTCATGTTGACATCAATTGATGGGCATATCCATAGCCCGTTGATTAGCCTCGTTAACATGACACTTTCTTCCTTTTTGTCTTCTCCACACAACCTCCATCATCATATTCTCTTCCACCCATAGTGCTATATCCATGGCTCACGCTCATGTATTGCCTGAAAGTTGAAAAAAGTTTGAGATTGCTAAAGTATGAAACAATTTCTTGGCTTGTCATCGGGGGTGTGCAAGATGAGAGCATTCTTGTGTGACGAAAATGGAGCATGACCAAACTATATGATTTTGTAGGGATGAACTTTCTTTAGCCATGTTATTTTGAGAACACATGATTGCCTTGATTAGTATGCTTGAAGTATTACTATTTCTTATGTCAATATGAACTTTTATTTTAGATCATTTGGATCTGAACATTCATGCCACAATAAAGAAAATTACATTGAGAATTATGCTAGGTAGCATTCCACATCAAAAATTCTGTTTTTATCATTTACCTACTCGAGGACGAGCAGGAATTAAGTTGGGGGTGCTTGATACGTCTCCAACGTATCTATAATTTTTGATTGTTCCATGCTATTATATTACCCGTTTTGGATGTTTATGGGCTTTACTTTACAGTTTTATATCATTTTTGGGACTAACCTACTAACCGGAGGCCCAACCTGAATTGCTGTTTTTTTGCCTATTTCAGTGTTTCGAAGAAAAGGAATATCAAACGGAGTCCAAACGGAATGAAACCTTCGGGAGCAATCTTCTTGGAACAAACACAATCCATGGGACTTGGAGTGGTCGTCAAGCAACAGAGGAGGCGTCCACGAGGGTTCCCGACGCGCCCCCTGGGGGTGGGCGCGCCCCCCACCCTCGTTGGCCCCTCGAGCGTCCACCGACCTACTTCTTCCTCCTATATATATCCACGTACCCCGAAAAGGTCCAGGAGCATCACGAAAACCTAATTCCACCACCGCAACCTTTTGTATCCGTGAGATCCCATCTTGGAGCCTTTGTCGGCGCACCGTCGGAGGGGGAATCAACCATGGAGGGCCTCTACATCATCTCCAAGGCCTCTCCTATGAGTCGTGAGTAGTTTACCACAGACCTTCGGGTCCATAGTTATTATCTAGATGGCTTCTTCTCTCTCTTTGAATCTCAATACAAAGTTCTCCTCGATCTTCTTGGAGATCTATTCGATGTAACTCTTTTTGCGGTGTGTTTGTCAAGATCCGATGAATTGTGGTTTTATGATCAAGTTTATCTATGAGAAATATTTGAATCTCCTCTAAATTATTTTATGTGTGTTTAAATTATCTTTGCAAGTCTCTTCGAATTATCAGTTTGGTTTGGCCTACTGGATTGATCTATCTTGCAATGAGAGAAGTGCTTAGCTTTGGGTTCAATCTTGCGGTGTCCTTTCCCAGTGACACCAGGGGCAGCAAGGCACATATTGTATTGTTGCCATCGAGGATAAAAAGATGGGGTTTATATCATATTGCATGAGTTTATCCCTCTACATCATGTCATCTTTCTTAATGTGTTACTCTATTCTTCATGAACTTAATACTCTAGATGCAGGTAGGATCCGGTCGATGTGTGGAGTAATAGTAGTAGATGCAGAATCGTTTCGATCTACTTGTCACGGACGTGATGCCTATATATATGATCATGCCTAGATAATCTCATAATTATTTGCTTTTTTATCAATTGGTCGACAGTAATTTGTTCACCCACCGTAATACTTATGCTATCTTGAGAGAAGCCACTAGTGAAACCTATGGCCCCCGGGTCTATCTTTTATCATATAAGTTTACCATCTACTTTTATTTTCATATTTACTTTTCCAATCTATATCATAAAAATACCAAAAATATTTACCGTATCATATTATCTCTATCAGATCTCACTTTCGCAAGTGGCCGTTAAGGGATTGACAACCCCTTTATTGCGTTGGTTGCGAGGTTCTTGTTTGTCTGTGTAGGTGTGTGGGACTTTTTAGGAGCCTCCTAATGGATTGATACCTTGGTTCTCAAAAATTGAGGGAAATACTTACGCTACTTTGCTGCATCACCCTTTCCTCTTCAAGGAAAACCAACGCCAGCTCAAGACATAGCACGTACTAATCTAGATCATCAATCAACCCAAAGACAAAAGATATCTACTCAAAACATCATAGGATGGCAACACATCATTGGATCATAATATGTAGCATAAAGCACCATGTTCAAGTAGGGATTACAGCGGGGTGCGGGAGAGTGGACCACGTAAAAGAGATTAGGGTGGTGATGATGATGGTGATGTTCCTCCCCCTTGTGCTTCCTCCTCCATGGCCTCCCCCCTCGATCGGGAGAGATTCTCCCTCTGGTCCTTGGCCTTCATGGCTATGATGGCCCCTCCGGGATCCTCCTCCATGGCCTCCGGTGATTATGGCCCCCTTCGGCAGGGTGCCAGAGAGGGCCTAGATTGATTTCTCGTGGCTACAGAGGCTTGCAGCGGTGGAACTTCCGATCTAGGTTATTTCCCGAAGGTCTCTGTATTTATAGGAGGAGTTGGCTTTGATTTCACGTCAGGGGGCCCTTGGGGAGTCCACAAGGCAGGGGGCGCGCCCCAGGGGGTGGGCATGCCCCCCACCCTCGTGAGGCCCACAGGACTCCCCTTTGGTAGATTTTTGTTCCAGTATTTTTTTCATATTTTCCAGAAAAAATCTCCGTTGATTTTTAGCGCCTTCCGAGAACTTTTATTTCTGCACAAAAACAACACCACGGCAGTTCTGCTAAAAACAGCATCAGTCCGGGTTAGTTCTAATCAAATCATACCAAAATCATATAAAACTATTATAAACATGGCATGAATACTTCATAAATTATAGATACGCTGGAGACGTATTAGCATCCCCAAGCTTAATTCCTGCTCGTCCTTGAGTAGGTAAACGATAAAAGAAATAATTTATGAAGTGTGAATGCTAGCAAATGCATAAGTTTGATCAATGATAATTTCAATCACCTTTTCTAGCATCATTATATGTCATAACAGTAGCTCATCTCATAAAACTTTTCATGATCAAGTAACAAGCTATTCACATGTTAAAGTATAGATCATAAACTTTCTTGAAACTAACAAACTATATTCTCAGTCATCAAACAATTGCAATTCATCTTATTTTCCGGAAGTGTCTGTGTTAGAGCTTTGATTTAGCAAACTCCACATACTCAACTATAGTTTAATCTTTCAAAATTGCTAACACTCACGTGATATTTATGGGTTCAAAGTTTTAATCGGACACAGAGAAAGATAGGGGCTTATAGTTTCGCCTCCCAACCTTTTACCTCAAGGGTAATGTCAACAATAATAATTTATGAAAACCTACATCCAAGTGGATATATATATCTGGATTGCTCCAACACAAAGTGCTTGCCAAAGGAAAAAGTGTAAAAAGGAAAGGTGGTGATCACCATGACTCTTGTATAAGGGTAGAAGATAAAAGTAAAAGATAGGCCCTTCGCAGAGGGAAGCAGAGGTGGTCATGCGCTTTTATGGTTGGATGCACAAAATCTTAATGCAAAAGAACGTCACTTTATATTGCCTCTTGTGATAGAGACCTTTATTATGCAGTCCGTCACTTTTATTTCTTCCCTATCACAAGTTCGTATAAAGCTTGTTTTCTTTGCACTAATAGATCATACATATTTAGAGAGCAATTTTTATTGCATGCACCGATGACAACTTACTTGAAGGATCTTACTCAATCCATAGGTAGGTATGGTGGACTCTCGTGGCAAAACTAGATTAAGGGATGTTTGGAAGCACAAGTAGTATTTTTACTTGGTGCGAAGAATTTGGCTAGCATGAGAGAGAAAGGCAAGCTCAATATGTTGGATGATCCAAGACAATATAACATTTCGGATATAGGAAAACATACCCCATTAAGTTGTCTTCCTTGTCCAACATCAACCTTTTAGCATGCCATATTTTAGTGAGTGCTCACAATTACAAAAGATGTCCAAGATAGTATATTTATATGTGAAATCTATCACCCCGCCACCCCGCCTCCCCGGAGCTGCGGCCCCGGGATCCATGCCTTTGCCGTCTGCCATGGCAGACGGCAAAGAAGCTGATTCTAGTAGTGCATGATGCGTAGCCCCCTCATTTCAAGCCGGTGGGAGGGACTCATGTGTACGCACATACCCGAACTTTGATATAGAATCTCACCATGATCCACACCACACACATGCCAAGATGAATCCACATTTTGGTCAAATGCCTCTCGTTGTCGGTGGAAACAGAAAACCTTTGCGGGTTAACGAATGGGCACGTCGTTGATAACTGCACGAGGGAGTGTTGAGAGGACCACCAATGTATGCATGCGGCCTGAACATGTATGTATGAAAGGGTTGTGTAATGCTTTAAATAACCAATTCACGACTTTGATGTGGCATATATGACTCACAAAATGATCAATAATCCCACACGGAGGCCCACGACTCGGAGTGTGTTGCTGGACCCCCCCCCACCCCACAAACCCCACCACACCACAGCCACACTCTCAGGCATGTCAAACTTTTTCTGCAGTGAACATGTGACCAAAGGAGTGTCGTGTTAAAGTTTTAAAGAACAGAGATCATTCGACCACTTTTATACATTGATTGATTTCCTAGGGATTTAATGTGCAAAATCAAATTTGAGCTACATGTGCACCAAAATGGATTGCAAAATCATATGTGTGTCCCTGTGTGCATGTTTCCCCATGCAAGAGTTTTCAAACATTAAGAATATAAATTTTTAAAATTTAGTAAATCCAAAACTTAGTTGAAATTCATGAAACTTACCGTGGTGTCATATATGGACACTAGTAGACTGTGATATTGTATTTTTTCGTCAAATTTGAGACACGTTTTGATATAATCTTCTTACAAACGGGAGATTGTTAATAACTGGCAACCAGTATCTCATACGGATTATTTATTCAGACTGTGTGCGTTAGACCGTGCCATGCTTCGGTTAAACAGTAAAGCAGCAGAGTGAATCATCAAAAAACAAAAAATATACGTGTTGCCACGCGCCTCGTGTGCCATGCGAGCAAGCGTGAGTTGACGGGACGCATGCGAGCAGTCCGCCGCGCAGGCAGCCGGGAGGCATGCGTGCAGGTGTATGAATTAATGGGAGGCGTTTTGCTGCGCAGTGTCACCGGAAGGCGTGCGAGTAGCTGTGTGAAATGATGGTAGGAATGCCATAAGTCCGCCGCGAGGCTCACTGGGAGGCGAGACAGCCTTTGACCGCCACCCGCCTCGCTCCCACTGGTCCATATTAATGGCGCGCTCGAGCCGCCGACCGTAATAGGCATCCACACCCCCGGTCCATAGTGGTCACCAACGTCTGGACTCTGGAGTGTATGAGGATGCCGCCGAAATGCACCATCGGAGGGAGTGGCGATGCCGGGGCTGGTGAAGCACCCGCGCAACGCGTGAAGCTGGGCACAGAGGTTGCCATCGCTGCCGACGAGGTCTTGCGCGGGCAGCAGCATGACCATGACTTTGTCGGCACCATCGTGCCCCCCTTCAGTCGGAGCTGGAGGTCAGCAGCAACTCCGGCAACGACTACGACTCCGATGGAAAATTGGTTAGTCATCTATATACCCATTGGTGTGGCAAACATATCATGTTTTTTTGTTACTCCCCCCTCTCTAACTTTCTTGGAATACAAATCCTATGGTTATGTTCTCTCAGTCCATGAAATCAGAGTAATTAAGTTCTGTTAGATGCACGTAGCGTATTGATTGTTTGAATAGTGTCCATATAGGGTTAGTGATTAATTGTTTGTTCTATACAAATGATTTTTGCTAATAATCCGACTAGGGTTAGCGTGTGTGCTGATAATTCGTGGCCAGATCTTGAGAATTGATTTTGAATGTCCTACATATATGTTTGTGCCTTTTTTTCCAGATCTTGAGAATTGATTTTGAATGTCCTACATGTATGTTTCTGCCATTTTTTTTCTTTCAGATTGGTATGTACACAGATGATGCTCCGGCCATCACCGCCGCCGTATGTAGATCTTGGATCCGGTTGCGCGGCCAAAAGCGGCCACGCCCCCTGGACCTGAGGAACTAGTAGAATCTCCGGCGAACCGCATCAGCGATCTCCCGGACGTCATCCTTAGGAAGATCATCTACCTTCTCCCCACCAAGGATGGCTGCCGCAAATAAGTCCTCACATCTCGGTGGCGCACTCAGTGGCGCGCCATGCCTCTTAATCTCGATTGTCGTCAGCTATCTGTCGATGATGATTCTGAACTCCCTAGAGCCATCATCTCCTCCCACCAAGGCTCCGTTCAATGCATCTGCATCCCGACATGCTACTTGTTGGACATACCCTACATGGTGGTCGTCTGGCTGACATCCCATCATTTCGAGAAACTCCAGCAGCTTGAGTTCTACCATTACTACAGCGATAGGTTACCACCAAGAGCTGCATCTATGCCCCTCACCACCGATGCCCATCTCATGGTTTTCCTCCTCTCTCCACACCGCCACCTTGACCCGGTGCCATCGAGCAGAAAATCTCGTACAAATGCTTCAACTCCCACTGCTGAAAAAACTTGCACTTGTGTTGGTTGATCTGCCGGTGGCCTCACTGCACAACATCATCCACTCCAGCTGCCCTGCAATGGAGCGTTTGGTGCTTGCTTTTGGACTAGGAATCCATATCCCTTGTCTCAAAATAAAGTCGCCTCACCTTGTAAGCATTGGAATTCATTTTGAAGGACATGAGGTCATCATCGAAGATGCCCCTTCACTTCAAAGGTTGCTCCGTGATTGTTGTTATATACCTTCACAAATAGCTATGGTCTCTGCACCTAAACTGGAGACCTTGGGTGTATTTCCTCATCTGTTTGAAGGTTACAAGTTGGTGGTTGGCTCCACACTTATTCAGGTACTGTATGTTATCCATGTACACTTTAGTAATCTGCATTTTTCATTGTGCGCATAAGTTAAATATCATCTTGGAGTACACTTTCAGTGCTAATATTATGTTCTATGCTGAATGAAGAGCTTGTCCATGGATGGCGTATCATGGGTGCTAGATTTTGTCCAGACCTTACATATTTATATAGGGTGTCTTGATCTGAACAACACTATTGGCTTGATGTGATGCTTTCCATGTCTGGAGACTTTATATATGAAGGTGATGATTTCACACACATTGCAAGCCCATATATAATGTACTAGAATTAACCATTCAACTGTCGCTCCTTCGATGTACTCTATTTTAGACATTAACTGTTTTCCATCTTCATGTCTATTTAGGTACTAGGACTTCGAGAAAAAGGTCTAACCAATTGATGGCAGAGGAAGCACAAGGATTTTCTCAGATCTCATGGCATTCGTTTGAAGACAATAACGGTGGAAGGATATGTATACAACCATGTAAATACTAGCTTTGTCACATTCTTCATGAGGAATGCGAGGGCACTATTATCTGCGAGGATTAAGTTTTTCAACAAGAAATTTCTCACGGAACTGTATGTTGAATAGCATAAAAAGAAGTTGTAGGTGGACCTAAGGGCTTCTGATCATGCTCGGCTTATATTTACAACAACTTGTCGTCATCATGGACTAGTAGATCTTTTGCATGGGGATCCTGATTTTATGGATCAGACCGATCCATTTGATTGTGACTGCCAAAAACTTTGGTTGAGTTAGATGTTATTGCCCTGTTCAATCCGGGTTATGTGTAAACCTGATGAACAATTAATCCTCGTGCTTTTGTACCTTTTGTAAGCTGGAGTTAGACATTTTTGCCCTTTTCAACTAGGGTTTGACCCATATTTTCTTTCATACTGGGCGTCTGTGTTCGTATAGGTACTACCTATGTTGTGGTTTATTGGCCCCCTTCGTATTTTGTAGTACCAAACCTTGACCATAGATTTAACTAAGAATATATTAATGCATGTCATCGAAAATAATATTGTAGGACGGCTATTCCCAGCTATGTTCATCTGCTATATGCAATAATTATGCATGTGCTTGATCGCCGTTTAGGCGGCCGCGACGCGCTCTACTCGCGTGCCTCCGCGCGCTCTTCTCGCCATTTAGGAGCCCTCGGGTCGCATCCCTCTGCGCGCACTGCTCGCCGTTTAGGCGCCAAGGCTCGCTCGGGTCATATCCCTCCGCGCGCACTCTACTAGCTATTGGGGCCGGCGCACGATCACGTTGGGGAAGCTTTAGTTATTTGATCTTAGATTATGTTAATTAATTATACCTCCAGAGCCGGAATCATCTAACTTTGGAGCTATAATCAATTAATCTAAATTATGATCTCTGGCGCCCGTTCCCGTTGCGCAACTCCATCCTGTCGTCGGCCGTTTGGGGTATGCCGGTATGTTTGGGTAACTAGCTAGCAAGTGAATCAGTAGCGAGTCACCGTCGGTGGCCATTCTGTGGTTATTTATAGCTAGCAGCTAGCTAGGGGATTGGAGATTTTACAATTCACCCCTGTGGAGCGCGGGAAGCCTTCGCTAGAGCGCGGGAAGACTAAGTGGAGCACACAACCCGACAACCATATGTGGTGTCACGTCTTACCACACACGTGTTAACATAAGGAAATGATGACCCACAAGTGTAGGGGATCTATCATAGTCCTTTTGATAAGTAAGAGTGTCGGACCCAACAAGGAGCAGAAGGAAATGACAAGCGGTTTTCAGTAAGGTATTCTCTGCAAGCACTGAATTATCGGTAACAGATAGTTTCATGATAAAGTAATTCGTAACGGGTAACAAGTAACAAAAGTAAATAAGGTGCAGCAAGGTGGCCCAATCCTTTTTGTAGCAAAGGACAAGCCTGGACAAATTCTTATATAGAGAAAAGCGCTCCCGAGGACACATGGGAATTGTCCTCAAGCTAGTTTTCATCACGCTCATATGATTCGTGTTCATTACTTTGATAATTTGATATGTGGGTGGACCGGTGCTTGGGTACTACCCTTTCTTGGACAAGCATCCCACTTATTATTAACCCCTATTGCAAGCATCCGCAACTACAAAACAAGTATTAAGGTAAACCTAACCATAGCATTAAACATATGGATCCAAATCAGCCCCTTACGAAGCAACTCATAAAGTAGTGTTTAAGCTTCTGTCACTCTAGCAACCCATCATCTACTTATTACTTCCTAATGCCTTCCGCTAGGCCCAAACAATGGTGAAGTGTCATGTAGTCGACATTCACATAACACCACTAGAGGAAAGACAACATACATCTCATCGAAATATCAAACGAATACCAAATTTACATGACTACTTATAGCAAGACTTCTACCATGTCCTCAGGAACAAACGTAACTACTCACAAATCATATTCATGTTCATAATCAGAGGGGTATTAATATGCATATAGGATCTGAACATATGATCTTTGCTACATCTTGAGCTTGTGTTGGTTTTCCTCGAAGAGGAGAGGGTGATGTAGAAATAGTAGCGTAAGTATTTCCCTCAGTTTTTGAGAACCAAGGTATCAATCCAGTAGGAGGCTCCTCAAAAGTCCCATGCACCTACACAAACAAAGAAAGAACTCGCAACCAACGCAATAAAGGGGTTGTCAATCCCTTCACGGCCACTTGCAAAAGTGAGATCTAATATAGTATGATAAGATAAATATATTTTTGGTATTTTATAATATAGATGCAAAAAGTAAATATGCAAATAAAAGTAGATTGGAAGCAAATATGATAAGAGATAGACCCGGGGGCCATAGGTTTCACTAGTGGCTTCTCTCAAGATAGCATAAGTATTACGGTGGGTGAACAAATTACTATCGAGCAATTGATAGAAAAGCGAATAATTATGAGATTATCTAGGCATGATCATGTATATAGGCATCACGTCCGTGACAAGTAGACCGACTCCTGCCTGCATCACTACTATTACTCCACACATCGACCGACTCCTGCCTGCATCTAGAGTATTAAGTTCATAAGAATAGAGTAACGCATTAAGCAAGATGACATGATGTAGAGGGATAAACTCAAGCAATATGATATAAACCCCATCTTGTTATCCTCAATGGCAACAATACAATACGTGCCTTGCAACCCTTTCTGTCGCTAGGTAAGGACACCGCAAGATTGAACCCAAAGCTAAGCACTTCTCCCATGGCAAGAAAGATCAATCTAGTAGGCCAAACCAAACTAATAATTCGAAGAGACTTGCAAATATAACTCAATCATACATAAAAGAATTTAGAGAAGATTCAAATATTATTCATAGATAAACTTGATCATAAACCCACAATTCATTGGATCTCGACAAACACACCGTAAAAAGAGTTTACGTCGAATAGATCTCCACAACAGAGGGGGAGAACATTGTATTGAGATCCAAAAAGGGAGAAGAAGCCACCTAGCTAATAACTATGGACCCGTAGGTCTGTGGTAAACTACTCACAACTCATCGGAGGGGCAAGGATGTTGATGTAGAAGCCCTCCATGGTCGATTCCCCCTCCGGTAGAGTGCCGGCGAAGGCTCCAAGATGAGATCTCACGGATACAGAAGGTTACGGTGGTGGAAATTGTGTTTCGTCTTTCTCCTGGATGTTTTCGGGGTACGTAGGTATATATAGGAGGAAGAAGTACGTCGGTGGCCGCCCGAGGGGCCCACGAGACACGGGGGCGGGCGCCCTCCTATCTCGTGGGAGCCTTGGCTGCTTCTTGACTTGCACTCCAAGTCCTCTGGATCACGTTCATTCCAATAATCACGCTCCCGAAGCTTTCATTCCGTTTGGACTCCGTTTGATATTCCTTTTCTTCGAAATACTGAAATAGGCAAAAAACAGTGCTACCTCTTGAGCACTGCGTTGGATTTCCCCGAAGAGGAGAGGATGATGCAGCAAAGTAGCGTAAGTATTTCCCTCAGTTTTTGAGAACCAAGGTATCAATCCAGTAGGAGACCACGCACAAGTCCCTCGTACCTACACAAAACGATAGCAACTCGCAACCAACGCTTAGGGGTTGTCAATCCCTTCACGGTCACTTACGAGAGTGAGATCCGATAGAGATAATATTTTTTGGTATTTTTGATAGATAGATGCAAAATAAAAAGTAAAAGGCAAAGTAAAAACAAAGCAAGTAAATAAAGTGATAGAGATTGATATGATGAGAATAGACCCGGGGGCCATAGGTTTCACTAGTGGCTTCTCTCAAGAGCATAAGTATTCTACGGTGGGTGAACAAATTACTGTTGAGCAATTGATGAATTGAGCATAGTTATGAGTATATCTAGGCAATGATCATGTATATAGGCATCACGTCCAAGACAAGTAGATCGAAACAATTTCGCATCTACTACTATTACTCCACTCATCGACCGCTATCCAAAGATGCAGCTAGAGTATTAAGTAAAAACAGAGTAACGTCTTAAGCAAGATGACATGATGTAGAGGATAAATTCATGCAATATGATAAAAACCATCTTGTTATCCTCGATGGCAACAATACAATCGTGCCTTGCAACCCTTTACATCATCGGGTAAGGACACCGCAAGATTGAACCCAAAGCTAAGCACTTCTCCCATTGCAAGAACTACCAATCTAGTTGGCCAAACCAAAAGGATAATTCGAAGAGACTTGCAAAGATAACTCAATCATACATAAAAGAATTCAGAGAAGAATCAAATATTTTCCATAGATAATACTGGATCATAAACCCACAATTCATCGGTCTCAACAAACACACCGCAAAATGAAGATTACATCGAATAGATCTCCACGAGAGAGGGGGAGAACATTGTATTGAGATCCAAAAAGAGAGAAGAAGCCATCTAGCTACTAGCTATGGACCCTAAGGTCTGAAGTAAACTACTCACACTTCATCGGAGGGGCTATGGTGATGATGTAGAAGCCCTCCATGGTGGATGCCCCCTCTGGCGGAGCTCCGGAACAGGCCCCAAGATGGGATCTCGTGGATACAGAAGGTTGCGGCGGTGGAATTAGGTTTTTGGATCCTGTTCTGATCGTTCGGGGATACGTAGGTATATATAGGAGGAAGGAGTATGTCGGTGGAGCGTCAGGGGCCCACGAGGTAGGGGCACGCCCTCCACCCTCGTGACGTCCTCGGGCACTGCTTGGAGTAGGGTCCAAGTCTCTTGGATCACGTTCGGTTGGAAAATCATGATCCCGAAGGTTTCATTCCATTTGGACTCCGTTTGATATTTCGTTTCTTCGAAACACTGAAATAGGCAAAAAAAACAGCAATTCTGGGCTGGGCCTCCGGTTAATAGGTTAGTCCCAAAAATAATATAAAAGTGGAAAATAAAGCCCAATATAGTCCAAAACAGTAGATAAAGTAGCATTTAGCAATCAAAAATTATAGATACGTTGGAGACGTATCAGGCATCCCCAAGCTTAATTCCTGCTCGTCCTCGAGTAGGTAAATGATAAAAAAGAATTTTTGATGCGGAGTGATACTTTGGCATAATTTCAATATAAATCTTCTTAATTGTGATAGGAATATTCAGATCCGAAAGATTCAAGACAAAAGTTCATATTGACACAAAAATAATAATACTTCAAGCATACTAATCAAAGCAATCATGTCTTCTCAAAATAACATGGCAAAAGAAAGTTCATCCCTACAAAATCATATGGTTAGGCTATGCTTCATTTTCGTCACACAAAGATGTTCCCAACTTCTATACCCCCGATGACAAGCCAAGCAATTGTTTCATACTCAAATAATCTCAAACTTTTTCAACTTTCACGCAATACATGAGCGCAAGCCATGGATATAGCACTATGGATGGAATAGAATATGACGATGGGGATTGTGTGGAGAAGACAAAAAAAGGAGAAGGTCTCACATTGACGAGGCTAATTAACGGGCTATGGAGATGCCCATCAATTGATGTCAACATGAGGAGTAGGGATTGCCATGCAACGGATGCACTAGAGCTATGAATGCTCAACAAAAGAAAACTAGTGGGTTTGCATCAAACTCGCTTGCTCACGAAGACCTAGGGCATTTTGAGGAAGCCCATCATTGGAATATACAAGCCAAGTTCTATAATGAAAAATTCCCACTAGTATAAAAAGACAACTTATGAGACTCACTACCATGAAGATCTTGGTGCTACTTTGAAGCACAATATATGAGACTCACTACCATGAAGAACAAGGTGCTACTTTGAAGCACAAGTTTGGTAAAAGGATAGTAGCATTGTCCCTTCTCTCTTTTTCTCTCATTTTTTTTATTTGGGCCTTTCTATTTTTTATGGCCTCTCTTTTTTTTCGTCCGAAGTCTCATCCCGACTTATGGGGGAATCATAGTCTCCATCATCCTTTCCTCACTTGGGACAATGCTCTAATAATGATGATCATCACACATTTATTTTTCTTACAACTCAACAATTACAACTCGATACTTAGAACAAAGTATGACTCTATATGAATGCCTCTGGCGGTGTATCGGGATGGTGCAATGGATCAAGAGTGACACGTATGGAAAATAATGCATTGTGGCTTTGCCACAAATACGATGTCAACTACATGATCATGCAATGGAAATATGACAAAAGTAATGTATGTCATGATGATGATGGTGGAAGTTGCATGGCAATATATCTCGGAATGGCTATGGAAATGCCATGATAGGTAGGTATGGTGGCTTTTTGAGGAAGATATAAGGAGGTTTATGTGTGATAGAGCGAATCGTATCACGGGGTTTGGATGCACCGGCGAAGTTTGCACCAACTCTCAAGGTGAGAAAGGGCAATGCACGATACCGAAGAGGCTAGCAAAGGTGGAAAGGTGAGAGTGTGTATAATCCATGGACTCAACATTAGTCAAAAGAACTCATATACTTATTGCAAAAATTTAGAAGCCATCAAAATATTCAAGTACTACGCGCATGCTCCTAGGGGGATAGATTGGTAGGAAAAGACCATCGCTCGTCCCCAACCGCCACTCATAAGGATGCACAAGCAAGGTACACTTCATGTTTCAAATTTGTTACACAACTTTACCCATACGTGCATGCTACGGGACTTACAAACTTCAACACAAGTATTTCTCAAATTCAGAATTATCAACTAGCACGACTTTCATATTATTACCTCCATATCTCAAAACAATTATCAAGCAAACTTATCTTAGTATTCAATTTACTCAAAAGAAAGTTTCACATGTCTTGAACACTAAGTATATTAACATTAAGCAAATTACCATGCTATTAATGACTCTCAAAATAATCTAAGTGAAGCATGAGAGATCAATAGTTTCTTTAAAACAAATCCACAACCGTTCTCTAAAAGATATAAGTGAAGCACTAGAGCAAAAATTATCACGCTCAAAAGATATAAGTGAAGCACTATGAGCAAAACTATCAAGCTCAAAAGATATAAGTGAAGCACATAGAGTATTCTAACAAATTCCAAATCATATATGGCTCTCTCAAAAGATGTGTACAGCAAGGGTTATTTTGGTAAACTAACAAGCAAAGACGCAAATAATACAAGACGCTCCAAGCAAAACACATATCATGTTGGTGAATAAAAATATAGCTCCAAGTAAATTACCGATGGAAGTGGACGAAAGAGGGGATGCCTTCCGGGGCATCCCCAAGCTTTGACTTTTTCTTGTCCTTGGATTATCTTGGGGGTGCCATGGGCATCCCCAATCTTAGGCTCTTGCCACTCCTTGTTCCATAATCAATCAAAAGAATTCACCCAAAACTTGAAAACTTCACAACACAAAACTCAACAGAAATCTCGTAAGCTCCGTTAGAGAAAGAAAACAAAAGACTACTTCAAGGTACTGTAATGAACTCATTCTTTATTTATATTGGTGTTAAACCTACTGTATTCCAACTTCTCTATGGATTATAAACTATTTTACTAGCCACAGATTCATCAAAATAAGCAAACAACAGACGTAAAACAGAATCTGTCAAAAACAGAACAGTCTGTAGAAATCTGTAACTAAAGCAAACTTCTGGAACTTTAAAAATTCTACCAAAATAGGAAGTACTGGACAATTTGTTTATTGAACAGGATCAAAAAGAATCAACGCAAAAGCACGTTTCTGTGATTTATCATAACTAAATTCGTGCGTGCAATATTTCTGTTTTTCAGCAGAATCAAATCAACTATCATCGTAGGTTATCCTATAGGTTCTACTTGGCACAAACACTAATTAAAACATAAAACCACATCCAAACAGAAGGTATATGGATTATTTATTCCTAAACAGAAGCAAAAACAAAAAACACAAAATAAAATTGGGTTGCCTCCCAACAAGCGCTATCGTTTAACGCCCCTAGCTAGGCATAAAAGCAAGGATAGATCTAGGTATTGCCATCTTTGGTAGGCAATCCATAAGTGGCTCTCATGATAGATTCATATGGTACTTTTATTTTATTTCTAGGAAGTGTTACATCCCCTTCTTTAAGGGAAATTGGAATCTAATATTCCCTTCCTTCATATCAATAATTGCACCAATCGTTCTAAGGAAAGGTCTACCAAGAATAATAGGACATGAAGGATTGCATTCTATATCAAGAACGATAAAATCTACGGGAACATAATTCCTATTTGCAACAATAAGAACATCATTAATTCTTCCCATAGGCTTTTTAATAGTGGAATCCGCAAGATGCAAGTTTAGAGAGCAATCATCAAAATCACGGAAATCTAGCAAATCACATAAAGCTTTGGGAATAGTAGAGACACTAGCACACAAATCACACAAAGCATGAAACTCATAATCTTTAATTTTAATTTTTATAGTAGGTTCCCACTCATCATAGATTTTTCTAGGGATAGAAACTTTCAACTCAAGTTTTTCTTCATAAGATTGCATCAAGGCATCAACAATGTGTTCGGTAAAGGCCTTATTTTGACTATAAGCATGAAGAGAATCTAGCACGGATTGCAACAAGGAAATACAACCAATCAAAGAGCAATTTTAATAATTAAATTCCTTGAGATCCAAAATAGTGGGTTTAGCAACATCACGGTTTTGATTTATTTCAATCCCACTTTCATCAATTTCATCATCAAGATCTAGAAACTCCAAATTCTTAGAACGCCTTCTAGGTAAAGGAAGATCATATTCAGTTTCATCAAGATTCATATTGCAAAACAAAGATTTAATGGGGGACACATCAATAACTTTTAGATCTTCATCTTGATTTTCATAAGAATTGGAAGAGCACGCTTTAATAAAGGCATCTTTGGAAGCACGCATCCTAGCGGTTCTTTCTTTGCACTCATCAATGGAAATTCTCGTGGCTTTGAGAGACTCATTGGTATCATGCTTAGGAGGAATAGATCTAAGCTTTAAAGAATCAATTTCAAGAGAAATTCTATCAACGTTCCTAGCCAAATCATCAACTTTAAGCAATTTCTCTTCAAGCAAAGCACTAAAATTCTTTTGTGAATTCATAAACACTTTAACACTACTCTCAAATTCAGAGGGCATCTTAGTAAAATTTCCATAAGAGTTGTTGTAGGAATTTCCATAATTATTAGAAGGATTACTAGGATAAGGCCTAGGATTAAAATTCCCTCTATAAGCGTTGTTTCCAAAACTATTCCTACCAACAAAATTCACATCCATAGATTCATTGTTATTCTCAAGCAAAGTAGATAAAGGCATATCATTGGGATCAAGAGGAGTATTTTTAGGAGCAAACATCTTCATAAGTTCATCCATCTTTTCACTCAAAAACATTGATTTCTTCTATAGCATGCACTTTTTTACTAGAAGATCTTTTGGTGTGCCATTGATAATAATTAGCCATAATATTATCAAGCAATTTTGTAGCATCTCCTAACGTAATTTCCATAAAAGTGCCTCCCGCGGCCGAATCTAAAAGATTTCTAGAAGCAAAATTCAATCCGGCATAAAAATTTTGTATGATCATCCATAAATTCAAACCATGAGTAGGGCAATTGTGAAGCATTAATTTCATTCTTTCCCAAGATTGGGCAACATGCTCATGATCAAGTTGTTTAAAATTCATGATGTCGTTCCTAAGAGTGATAATCTTAGCGGGAGGAAAATACTTAGAGATAAAAGCATCTTTGCACTTGTTCCAAGAATCAATACTATTTTTAGGCAAAGACGGAAACCAAACTTTAGCACGATCTCTAAGTGAAAACAGAAATAACTTCAATTTGACAATATTGTTATCCGTATCTTTCTTCTTTTGCATATCACACAAATCAACAAAATTGTTTAGATGGGTAGCGGCATCTTCACTAGGAAGGTCGGCGAATTGATCTTTCATAACAAGATTCAACAAAGCGGTATTGATTTCACAAGACTCATCATTATTAAGAGGAGCAATCGGAGTACTAAGGAAATCATTATTATTGGTATTCGAGAAATCACACAATTTGGTATTATCTTGCGCCATGGCAACAAGTAATCCAACACACAAGCAAACAGAAAGACAAAGGGAAAAAGGCAAATGGGAAAGAGAGGAGGAGATTGGGAAAGAGAGGGCAAATAAAACGGCAAGGGTGAAGTGGGGGAGAGGAAAATGAGAGGCAAATGGCAAATAATGTAATGCGAGAGATAGAGATTGCGATGGGTACTTGGTATGGTTGACTTGATTGCGTGAGCCTCCCCGGCAACGGCGCCATAAATTCTTCTTGCTACCTCTTGAGCACTGCGTTGGATTTCCCCGGAGAGGAGAGGATGATGCAGCAAAGTAGCATAAGTATTTCCCTCAGTTTTTGAGAACCAAGGTATCAATCCAGTAGGAGACCACGCACAAGTCCCTCGTACCTACACAAAACGATAGCAACTCGCAACCAACGCTTAGGTGTTGTCAATCCCTTCACGGTCACTTACGAGAGTGAGATCTGATAGAGATAATATTTTTGGTATTTTTGAAAGATAGATGCAAAATAAAAAGTAAAAGGCAAAGTAACAACAAAGCAAGTAAATAAAGTGATAGAGATTGATATGATGAGAATAGACCCGGGGGCCATAGGTTTCACTAGTGGCTTCTCTCAAGAGCATAAGTATTCTACGGTGGGTGAACAAATTACTGTTGAGCAATTGACAGAACTGAGCATAGTTATGAGTATATCTAGGCAATGATCATGTATATAGGCATCACGTCCAAGACAAGTAGATCAAAACGATTCTGCATCTACTACTATTACTCCACTCATCGACCGCTATCCAGCATGCATCTAGAGTATTAAGTAAAAACAAAGTAACGCCTTAACCAAGATGACATGATGTAGAGGGATAAATTCATGCAATAAGATAAAAACCCCATCTTGTTATCCTCGATGGAAACAATACAATACATGCCTTGCAACCCATTCTGTCACTGGGTAAGGACACCGCAAGATTGAACCCAAAGCTAAGCACTTCTCCCATTGCAAGAACTACCAATCTAGTTGGCCAAACCAAAAAGGATAATTCGAAGAGACTTGCAAAGATAACTCAATCATACATAAAAGAATTCAGAGAAGAATCAAATATTTTCCATAGATAATACTAGATCATAAACCCACAATTCATCGGTTTCAACAAACACACCGCAAAAAGAAGATTACATCGAATAGATCTCCACGAGAGAGGGGGAGAACATTGTATTGAGATCCAAAAAGAGAGAAGAAGCCATCTAGCTACTAGCTATGGACCCGAAGGTCTGAAGTAAACTACTCACACTTCATCGGAGGGGCTACGGTGATGATGTAGAAGCCCTCCATGGTGGATGCCCCTCCGGCGGAGCTCTGGAACAGGCCCCAAGATGGGATCTCATGGATACAGAAGGTTGCAGCGGTGGAAATAGGTTTTTGGCTCCTGTTCTGATTGTTCGGGGATACGTAGGTATATATAGGAGGAAGGAGTATGTCGGTGGAGCGTTAGGGGGCCCACGGGGTAGGGGCGCGCCAGGCGCGCCCCCTCTCTGTGACCTCCTCGGCACTTTGCTTGAGTAGGGTCCAAGTCTCCTGGATCACGTTCGGTTGGAAAATCACGATCCCGAAGATTTCATTCCATTTGGACTCCGTTTGATATTTCGTTTCTTCGAAACATTGAAATAGGAAAAAAAACAGCAATTCTGGGCTGGGCCTCTGGTTAATAGGTTAGTCCCAAAAATAATATAAAAGTGGAAAATAAAGCCCAATGTAGTCCAAAACAGTAGATAAAGTAGCATGGAGCAATCAAAAATTATAGATACGTTGGAGACGTATCAAACAGCAATACGGGTTGGGCCTCCGATTAGTAGGTTAGTCCCAAAAATGATATAAATGTGTAAAATAAAGCCCATAAACATCCAAAATGGGTAATATAATAGCATGAACCATCAAAACTTATAGATACGTTGGAGACGTATCAATCTTCAACCGAATAAACCAACTAGCATCAACTACAAGGAGTAATCAACACTACTAGAATCCCTCAGGTACCAATCTGAGGTTTTGGGACAAAGATTGGATACAAGAGATGAACTAGGGTTTGAGAGGAGATGGTGTTGGTGAAGATGTTGATGGATATTGACCCCCACCCGATGAGAGGATCGATGGTGATGATTTCCCCCTCCCGGAGGGATGTTTCCCCGGCAGAACAGCTCAGCCAGAGCCCTAGATTGGTTCAGCTAAGGTTTCGCCTCGTGGCGGCGGTGTCTCGTCCTGAAAGCTTGCTTATGATTTTTTCCAGGGTAAAAGACATCATATAGCAGAAGATTGGCATCGGAGGCCTGCCAGGTGGCCCACGAGACTAGGGGCGTGCCCAGGGGGGTAGGGCGTGCCCCCACCCTCGTGGACGGTGGCTGGCCCCCCTCTGGTATTTTCTTTGCTCGGTGTTTTTTATTAATTCCAAAAATAACTTTCGTGGAGTTTCAGGACTTTTGGAGTTGTGCAGAATAGGTCTCTAATATTTGCTCCTTTTCCAGCCCAGAATTTCAGCTGCTAGCATTCTCCCTCTTCGTGTAAACCTTGTAAAATAAGAGAGAAAAGGCATAAGTATTGTGACATAACGTGTAACAACAGCCCATAATGCAATAAATATTGATATAAAAGCATGATGCAAAATGGACGTATCAACTCCCCCAAGCTTAGACCTTGCTTGTCCTCAGGTGGAAGCCGATAATGAAAAATATGTCCACATGTTTTGAGATAGAGGTGTCGATAAAATAAAATACGGACATGAGGGCATCATGATCATTCTTATAACAACAACACATATATATTTTGTCATATGATTTCTTATGCTCAAGTAATAATCTATCCACAATGTCAAGTATGAATCAGAAACTTCATTGAGGACTAACAAACTATGCTCTCGGTCGTTGAAGCAATTGCAATTTATCATAACATCGGAAAGAGTCAATATGAGAGCTTTTCAGCAAGTCCACATACTCAACTATCATTTAGTCTTTCACAATTGCTAACACTCATGCAATACTTATGGGTATGGAGTTTTAATCGGACACAGAGAAAGATAGGGGCTTATAGTGTTGCCTCCCAACCTTTTACCTCAAGGGTAATGTCAACAGTAATAGTTCATGCTAACTTACATCCAATTGGATATATATATATATATATCAGGATCTTTCCAACACGATGTGCTTGCCAAGGGATAATATAAAAAGGAAAGGTGAAGATCACCTTGACTCTAGTAAAAGGTATAAGACAAGAGTAAAAGATAGGCTCTTCACAGAGGGAAGCACAGGTTGTCATGTGCTTTTATGGTTGGATGCACGAAATCTTAATGCAAAAGAACGTCACTTTATATTGCCACTTGTGATAAGGACCTTTATTATGCAGCCCGTTGCTTTTATTGCTTCCATATCACAAGATCGTATAAAGCTTATTTTCTCCACACTAATAAGTTATACATATTTAGGGAGCAATTTTTATTGCATACAACAATGACAACTTACTTGAAGGATCTTACTCAATCCATAGGTAGGTATGGTGGACTCTCATGGAAAAATTGGGTATAAGGATATTCGGAAGCACAAGTAGTATCTCTACTTGGTGCAAATAATTTGGCTAGCATGAGGGGGAAAGGCAAGTCAACATGTTGGATGATCCATGACAATATACTTTATTTTGGATACAAGAAAACATAACCATTACGTTGTCTTCCTTGTCCAACATCAACTCTTTAGCATGTCATATTTTAATGAGTGCTCACAATCATAAAAGATGTCCAAGATAGTATATTATATGTGAAAACTTCTATTTCTTTATTACTTCCTATTAATTGCAACGATGAGCAAAACTATGTTTGTCAACTCTCAACAACTTTTATTCATCATACTCTTTATATGTGAAGTCATTACTCTCCATAAGATCAATATGATCTCTTTTATTTATTTTTATTTTTTCTTTTTCTTTTATTCCCTCCAGATCATAGCAAGATAGCAAAGCCCTTGACTCAAAACTAATCTTTATTATATATAGCTCAAGGACTCGATTACATAGAAGGATCATAAAGCAAAACTCGAAACTAAATCATACCAAAACTTTATTCTACTAGATCTGGATATTACTAAACGGAACGAACTAAGAAAAACGATAAAGATAGAAGTGTGATGGTGATACGATACCGGGGCACCTCCCCCAAGCTTGGCAGTTGCCAAGGGGAGTGCCCATACCCATGTGTTCAGTTCTCCTTTGCTGGTGAAGAAGGTGGTGGTGATGATGGATAGTCGCACATCGAGCGTAGGAGCTCCTCCAGTTTGCGGATAATGCCCTTGAGTGCGGTGATATGTTCCTTCAACAAAATATTTTCATGTGTGAGATACTTGTTTTGTATGCAATCTAATTCAATCATCTTGAAAGCTTCAATCTCAGTTGGGGTAAGAAGATTTTGATGAAGTTGAAGGATGTCTTCTTCTTCTGCCGCCAGAGCTTGATCCTCCATGACCTTCTTGATCCTATCATCCTTATTGGTCTCCCCGGGTTCTTCCCTCTTCAGCTCTATCTTCATTAGCCAAGCATCGTTGCCTTCATTGTTGGAGGAGGGCGACGACATGATGCCTGGCCTTGACAATTCTGACAGAAAACAGCTCAAAAAAAAGACATGGGATATTTGCGTGATACGGTGGTCAAAACCTTCGGCAGATTATATAATGAATTTTTACCGACCAAAAGAAGTATCGTGCAAGAAAACGGAGTCCGGAGAGCACACTAGGTGCCCACGAGGCAGGGGGCGCGCCCAAGGGGTAGGGCGCACCCTCCACCATCGTGGACGCCTCGTGTCCTTCCCGGACTACTTCTTATTTTCCTATTTTCTTAAATATTCCAAAATGGAGAAAAATTGCCATTAGAACTGTTTTGGAGTTGGTTTACTTACCGTACCACATACCTATTCCTTTTCGGAGTCGGAAGGAAAGTGTCCCTTATGTATTTCTCCGGGGTTACGGTTTCAATAACATTAGTTTCGACATTTATGGGATTACCTGAGATATAATGTTTGATCCTTTGACCGTTCACCACCTTCGGATTTGTGCCTTCGAAGTTGTTGATTTTTATGGCACCGAAATGATAGACCTCCTCGATAACGTAAGGACCTTCCCATGTAGAGAGAAGTTTTCCTGCAAAAAATTGTAAATGACAGTTGAAAAGCAGCACATAATCACCTACATTAAACTCACGCTTTTGTATCCTTTTGTCATGCCATCTTTTATCTTTTTCTTTAAATAGTTTGGCATTCTCATAGGCCTGGGTTCTCCACTCATCAAGTGAGCTAATGTCAAATAACCTCTTCTCACCGGCAAGTTTGAAATCATAATTGAGCTCTTTAATGGCCCAATATGCCTTATGTTCTAGTTCGAGAGGTAAGTGACAAGCTTTTCCATAAACCATTTTATACGGAGACATACCCATCGGATTTTTGTATGCGGTTCTATAGGCCCATAATGCATCATCAAGTTTATTGGACCAATTCTTTCTAGATCTATTAATAGTCTTTTGCAAAATTAATTTGAGCTCTCTATTACTCAACTCTACTTGACCACTAGACTGTGGATGATATGGAGATGCAATTCTATGATTAACATCATACTGAGCAAGCATTTTATGAAAAGCACCATGAATAAAATGTGAACCACCATCAATCATTAAGTATCTAGGGACTCCAAACCTCGTAAAAATAACTTCTTTAAGCATCTTAATAGAGGTGTTATGATCAGCACTACTAGTTGGAATAGCTTCTACCCACTTAGTAACGTAATCAACAACAACTAAAATATGCGTATACCCATTAGAGGAAGGAAACGGTCCCATATAATCAAAGCCCCAAACATCAAATGGTTCAATAACAAGTGAAAAAATCATAGGCATTTCTTGACGTCTACTAATATTACCAATTCTTTGACATTCATCGCAAGACAAGACAAACTTACGGGCATCATTGAAGAGAGTAGGCCAATAAAAACTGGATTGCAATACCTTGTGCGCAGTTCTATCTCCAGCGTGGTGTCCTCCATAAGCCTTGGAGTGACACTTGCGTAGGATCTGTTCCTGTTCATGCTCAGGTACACAACATCTAATAACACCATCTACTCCTTTATAAAGGTGTGGGTCATCCTAGAAGTAATGTCTTAAATCATAGAAAAACTTTTTCTTTTGCTGGTACATGAAACTAGGTGGTATAAATTTAGCAACAATGTAATTAGCATAATTGGAGCAGAACGAGAAGCATTTATGACAGCTAATTGTTCATCAGGAAAGCTATCATCAATAGGTAGTGGGTCATCAAGAACATTCTCTAACCTAGACAAGTTTTCTGCAATGGGGTTCTCAGCTCCCTTTCTATCAATAATATGCAAATCAAATTCTTGTAGTAGGAGAACCCATCTAATAAGTCTAGGTTTAACATCTTTCTTTTCTATAAGATATTTAATAGCAGCATGATCAGTGTGAACAGTTACTTTAGAGTCAACAATATAAGGTCTAAACTTATCACAAGAAAATACAACTGCTAAAATTCTTTTTCAGTAGTAGCATAATTTCTCTGGGCACTGTCTAGAGTTTTACTAGCATATTGAATAACATTTAGTTCCTTATCAACTCTTTTTCCTAGAAAAGCACCTACAGCATAATCACTAGCATCACACATAATTTCAAAGGGTAAATTCCAATCAGGTGGCTGAACAATAGGTCCAGAAATCAAAGCTTTCTTAAGTATTTCCAATGCTTCTACACAATCATCATCGAAGACAAAAAGGAATATCTTTTTGTAAGAGATTAGTCAGAGGCCTAGAAATTTTAGAGAAGTACTTAATAAACCTCCTATAAAACCGGCATGACCAAGGAAACTTCTTATACCTTTAATGTCCTTGGGACATGGCAAATTTTCAATAGCATCAACCTTAGCTTTATCAACTTCAATACCTCTTTTAGAAATTTTATGCCCCAAGACAATACCTTCACTAACCATAAAGTGGCACTTTTCCCAATTCAAGACAAGACTAGTTTCTTCACATCTCTGCAAAACTCGGTCAAGGTTGCTTAAGCAATCATCAAATGAAGTTCCATACATGGAGAAATCATCCATGAAAACCTCAACAATCTTTTCACAAAAGTCAGAGAATATAGCCATCTTGCATCTTTGAAAGGTAGCAGGTGCATTACATAAACCAAAAGGCATACGTCTATAAGCAAAAGTACAGAAAGGGCAAGTAAAAGTGGTCCTTTATTGATCCTCTTTTGACACAGATATTTTAGAGAAACCAGAGTAACCATCTAGAAAGCAAAAATGTGTATGTTTGGATAATCTTTCAAGCATTTTATCAATAAAAGGCAAAGGGTAATGATCCTTTTTAGTAGCTTTATTTAACTTGCGGAAATCAATTACCATCCTATAACCTGTAACAATTCTTTGCGGGATCAATTCATCTTTATCATTAGGAATGACAGTAATACCTCCCTTCTTAGGGACACAATGGACAGGACTTACCCACTGACTATCAGCAACGGGATAAATTATACGTGCCTCCAGGAGCTTTAGTATTTCTTTTCTTACCACTTCTTTCATCTTAGGATTTAACCGCCGTTGGTGATCAACAACTGGTTTAGCGTCTTTCTCCAATTTTATTTTGTGCTGGCATAAGGTGGGACTAATGCCCTTAAGATCATCAAGAATATATCCAATAGCAGCACGGTGCTTCTTCAAAGTTTTCAATAATTTCTCCTCTTCCTGCTCTGAAAGGTTAGCACTAATAATAACAGGATATATCTTCTTTTCATCAAGATAAGCATATTTAAGAGTATCAGGTAGTGGTTTCAGCTCAAACACGGAATCACCCTTGGGTGGTGGAGGATCCGCTAGAATTTCAACAGGCAAGTTGTGTTTCAAAATAGGTCCCTGTTTAAATAATACTTCATCTATCTCCCTTCTTTCATTCATAAACATATCATTTTCATGGTCTAGCAAATATTTTTCTAAAGGATCATTAGGAGGCACGGCAATAGAAGCAAGACCGACAATTTCATCCTTACTAGGAAATTCTTTATCATGGGGTTGTCTACGAAATTTAGCAAAATTAAAGTCATGAGACATATCCCCTAAACCAATTGTAACAATATCCTTTTCGCAGTCTATCCTAGCATTAACAGTATTCAAGAAGGGTCTACCAAATATAATGGGACAAAAGTCATCTTGTGGGGAACCAAGAACAAGAAAATCAGCAGGATATTTAACTTTCCCACTCAAGACTTCAACATCTCTAACAATCCCACCTGGTGAAATAGTATCTCTATTGGCAAGCTTAATTGTAACATCGATTTCTTCTATCTCAGCAGGTGCAATATCATGCATAATTTCTTTGTATAAGGAATGATGTATCGCACTTGCACTAGCACCCATATCACATAAGCCATGATAACAATGATCTCCTACTTTAACAGAAATAATAGGCATGCCTACAATAGGTCTATGTTTATTCTTAGTATCGGGTCTAGCAATCCTAGCAGCTTCATCACAGAAGTAAATAACATGCCCATCAATACTATCAGCCAAGAGATATTTAACCATAGCAATACTAGGTTCAACTTTAATTTCCTCAGGTGGTGTAGGTGTTCTAGTATTACTCTTACGAACCACAGTTTAGGCTTTAGCATGATCCTTTATCCTAACAGAGAAAGGTGGTTTCTCAATATAGGTAGTAGGAACAATAGGATCATTATAAGTGATAGTCTTTTCTTCAACTTTAATAGGTGCAACTACTTTTACTTCAATGGGAGGATTATATTTAAACCACTTCTCCTTAGGGAGGTCAACATGAGTAGCAAATGATTCACAGAAAGAAGCTACTATCTCAGAGTCAAGTCCATATTTAGTGCTAAATTCATGAAAAGCATCGGTATCCATAAAAGATTTAACACAATCAAACTTAGGTGTTATACCTGACTCCTTACCTTCATCGAGATCCCAATCTTCGGAGTTGCGTTTAATTCTTTCCAATAAATCCCATTTGAATTCAATAGTCTTCATCATGAAAGAGCCAGTACAAGAAGTATCGAGCATGGAGCGATTGTTGAGAGAAATCCAAGCATAAAAATTCTGAATAATAATTTCTCTTGAGGAGCTCATGATTGGGGCATGAATATAAAATTGACTTAAGACTCCCCCAAGCTTGAGCAATGCTTTCTCCTTCGTGAGGCCAAAAATTATATATATAATTACGATCACGACGAACAAGATGCATAGGATAAAACTTCTGATGAAATTCCGGTTTCAATCAGTTGTAGTTCCATGATCCCATATCATCACATAGCCTAAACCATGTCAATGCCTTTCCCTTCAAAGATAAAGGGAAGACCTTCTTCTTGATAACATCCTCAGGCATACCTGCAAGCTTAAATAATCCACAAACTTCATCCACATAGATTAGGTGCAAATCGGGACGCAATGTTCCATCTCCTGTAAAAGGATTAGCTAGCAGTTTCTCTACCATACCCGAAGGAATTTCAAAGTAAACATTTTCAGTAGGTTCAGTAGGTTGAGGAGCAACTCTTTGCTCTACTCGTCGGGGTGAAGATACCCCGAACAAGCCCCTCAAAGGATTATGTTCCATAGTAACAAGTGACAGTAAATTTCAGCACACTATGTAAATTTTTCCTTACCAAGTTCCACTTACCAAAGGCGCTTCACTCCCCGGCGGCGGCACGAGAAAAGAGTCTTGATGACCCACAAGTGTAGGGGATCTATCATAGTCCTTTCGATAAGTAAGAGTGTCGAACCCAACGAGGAGCAGAAGGAAATGACAAGCGGTTTTCAGTAAGGTATTCTCTGCAAGCACTGAAATTATCAGTAACAGATAGTTTTATGATAAAGTAATTCGTAACGGGTAACAAGGAACAAAAGTAAATATGGTGCAGCAAGGTGGCACAATCCTTTTTGTAGCAAAGGACAAGCCTGGACAAACTCTTATATAGAGAAAAGCGATCCCGAGGACACATGGGAATTATCGTCAAGCTAGTTTTCATCACGCTCATATGATTCGCGTTCGTTACTTTGATAATTTGATATGTGGGTGGACCGGTGCTTGGGTACTGCCCTTTCTTGGACAAGCATCCCACTTATGATTAACCCCTATTGCAAGCATCCGCAACTACAAAAGAAGTATTAAGGTAAACCTAACCATAGCATGAAACATATGGATCCAAATCAGCCCCTTACGAAGCAACTCATAAACTAGGGTTTAAGCTTCTGTCACTCTAGCAACCCATCATCTACTTATTACTTCACAATTCCTTCCTCTAGGCCCAAACAATGGTGAAGTGTCATATAGTTAACGTTCACATAACACCACTAGAGGAAATACAACATACATCTCATCAAAATATCGAACGAATACCAAATTCACATGACTACTTATAGCAAAACTTCTCCCATGTCCTCAGGAACAAACGTAACTACTCATAAATCATGTTCATGTTCATAATTAGAGGGGTATTAATATGCATATAGGATCTCATATATCTTCCACCGAATAAACCAACTAGCATCAACTACAAGGAGTAATCAACACTACTAGCAACCCTCAGGTACCAATCTGAGGTTTTGGGACAAAGATTGCACACAAGAGATGAACTAGGGTTTGAGAGGAGATGGTGCTGGTGAAGATGTTGATGGAGATTGACCCCCTACCGATGAGAGGATCAATGGTGATGACAATGGTGATGATTTCCCCCTCCCGGAGGGATGTTTCCCCGGCAGAACAGCTCCGCCGGAGCCCTAGATTGGTTCCTCCAAGGTTCCGCCTCGTGGCGGCGGTGTCTTGTCCTGAAAGCTTGCTTATGATTTTTTTCTAGGGTAAAAGACTTCATATAGCAGAAGATGGGCACCGGAGGCCTGCCAGGTAGCCCACGAGGCAGGGGGTGCGCCCAGGGGGTAGGGCGCGCCCCCCACCCTCGTCGACAGTGGGTGGCCCCCTCTAGTATTTTCTTTGCTCAGTGTTTTTTATTAATTCCAAAAATAACGTCCGTGGAGTTTCAGGACTTTGGGAGTTGTGTAGAATAGGTCTCTAATATTTGCTCCTTTTTCAGCCCAGAATTCCAGCTGTCGGCATTCTCCCTCTTCGTGTCAACCTTGTAAAATAAGAGAGAAAAGGCATAAGTATTGTGAAATAACGTGGAACAACAACCCATAATGCAATAAATATCGATATAAAAGAATGATGCAAAATGGACGTATCAGGAAACGTGTGTGTAACTTACTAATCATCGCACACAAGTACTCGTACTCGCATCGCGTGCAATACTCCTAGCCATCGCAAGCAACTAGTATGCATTTTCAAAGTTTTTATTACACACAGAATCGCACACGAATTAACTCTAGTAACCGTCCGCGTTACATTTTCTCATCGCAAATAGTTAATCTGAGTGGGTTGTTTTCCATGTATCACACACATCTTGTTTACACTAATCGTTTGTGTTTTTTAGCTCATCGCAAACAGTTCATCTATGTGAACTGTATGCCGCATATCACACACATCTTGTTAAGTTGGACCGTTTCTGTTGTGTTCCCTAATCGAAAACAGTTCGTCTGAGTGAACCATATTCCATATATCACACACACCTTGATATGGCTAACCGTTTCTGTTGCATTCCCTAATAGCAAATAGTTCATCTGAGCAAACTGTATGCCGTATATCGCACACCCTTGATATGGTTTCCCGTTTCTGTTGTTCTGTCTCATCACAAACAGTTCGTATGGATCAACCGTATGCCCTGCATCGCACACGCAACTAAAATCTGAACCGTGTTTGATGTCTCCGCCATCGCAAACATTTTGCATCTTTTTTGACAGTTTTTTACATCATCGTTTGTGATTAATGCATCGCACACAGTTTCATCAAAGGGTCTCTGATCTTAGTGCCACGTTAGCAGCAACCTGCAGTAGTGTTTTATATTTCATTCCTATTATCCATCGTTTATGAAATGTTTTTAAAGTTCATTTTGGAACTAACCTGTTAATTCAGTTCCCTGTGCTAGTTCCTCTTTCAGTTGTTTTTGGGTTCAAGGAAAATAAAATAGCTACGCTTTTGAGAAATTATAAAAGGCCATAGAATACTCGAAGGTGCAATGATGCAAAGCGGCACCACCTACGGAGGGCCAATGGTCCCAAGAGCCTGAACGAGGCGCCTCGTGTTGGATTCTACGGTAGGGTGCATCGACTGTAAATTAAAATTTCCTACACGCAGAACAACCAAGAACATGCTACGGGAGATGATCACAGATCGTTACCACTAGACGCGCAGTGTCGTGCAGCGGAAATAGAGTTGAGGCAGCGCGTTCCTGGAGTCGTCTTGAAAGTGCAACTAATCCCTGGGTGGTTTTGGTAATTAATAACAACATATATATCATTGAACTAATCATTTCTTGAGAATATTTCAGAAAGTTCAGTGATATGGGTATGGCAATGACTGATGATGTGGACCCCTCAAAATGCTAAGGAAAACATTGGCAAAAGCTCAAGACTCCATTTTTGTTTTAGTGATCCAAGATCACATTGAGTCCATAGGAAAGCCAATACTATTAAAAGGGGATGAGGTTATGATGATGATCTGGTTGCTCTAAGTGCTTAGTGATTTATCTCTCAAACTATCAGCAATCTTTCACTCCAACATAAACCCATAAGTAATCTCGGTCCCACCGATTCCAAACTCAGTCACACCGAGATGAACCACCTCAGCCATACACCCAAACCCTAAGATTCTCGGATTTTCCGATTCCAAACTCGGTCATACCGAAATTGGTGTTGCCAAGCTTCTGTAACCTTCTGTACTCAAATCGGTGTCACCGAGATGAGAAAGTCGGTCCCACCGAGATTGGCAAACCCTAGACTTTGGAAGAATCGGACTAACCGAGATTGTATTTTCGGTCCCACCGAAAATCCCAACGTTCACAAGATTTGAACTTTCGGTCCCACCGAGTTGTCAACTTCGGTCTGACCGAGATTGGTCAAATGTGTGTAACGGTTGGATTTTGTGTGGAGGCTATAAATACCCCTCCACCTCCTCTTCATTCGTGGAGAGAGCCATCAGAAAGAACTACCACTCCTACCTTAGAGAAGAAAACTACCTACCCTTGTGTTGAGATCAAGTTGCTCCACTCCCACCATATGAAACTTGATTTCTAGCCTTCCCAAGTTGCTTTCCACTCAATCCTTTCTTCCTCCACAGCAAAATCAGTGAGGAGAGTTGAGTGTTGGGGAGATTATCATTTGAAGCACAAGAGCAAGGAGTTCATCATCACCAACACCATCTATTACCTTTTGGAGGTGGTGCCTCCTAGATTGGTTAGGTGTCACTTGGGAGCCTCCGTCATGATGTGGAGTTGAACCAAGGAGTTTGTAAGGGCAAGGAGATCGCCTACTTCGTGAAGATCTACCCCGAGTAAGGCTAGTCCTCCGTGGGCGTAAGCCATGATGGCATAGACAAGGTTGCTTCTTCGTGGACCCTTCGTGGGTGGAGCCCTCCGTGGACTCTCGGCCGTTACCCTCCGTGGGTTGAAGTCTCCATCAACGTGGATTGACGATAGCACCACCTATCGGAACCACGAGAAAAATCTCCGTGTCTCCATATTGCGTTTGCTCTTCTCCACCTCTCATTTACTATACGTGCAATTACTTTCCGCTGCCATAACTCTAGAATTGCATGTGTAGGGTGATACTTGACTTGGTCATCATTGTGAACTTGCTAAAAACCTACTCTAATCAAAAGGCTAAATTTTTTAAGTTGTCAAGTAGTCTAATCACCCCCCCTCTAGACATACTTCCGATCCTACAAGTGGTATCAGAGCATTGGTCTCCATTGGATTGGTTTCCATTGCATTGGACTCCATAAGCTTGGTTTCACAACCTAGGAGAGTATGGCGTCTAGTGAGGGTAATTTCCGTAGAGGTCCTTACTTTGATGGTTCAAACTTTGCTAGTTGGAAGCATAAAATGAAAATGCATATTCTTGGACATAACCCTGCCGCATGGGGCATTATTTGTGTTGGCTTGCAAGGTGAGTTCTTCGAGGAAGGAAAAGTACCGGATCGCGAAGCTACTGCGGATGAGTTGCGGATGTTACAGAACAATGCTCAAGCTTGTGACATTCTCTTCAATGCTTTGTGTCCCGAGGAGTTCAACAAGATCAGCCGTCTTGAGAATGCAAAAGAGATTTGGGATACTTTGGTCGAAATGCACGAAGGTACAGAGTCCGTGAAGGAATCAAAGCTAGATATTCTTCAAGGTCAGCTTGACAAGTTCAAGATGAAGGAAGGTGAAGGAGTCGCTGAAATGTACTCTAGGCTTGCTCTCATTACCAATGAGATGGCAGGCTTAGGAAGTGAAGAAATGACCGACCGATTCATCATCAAGAAGATTCTCAGAGCTTTGGATGGAAAGTATGACACCGTGTGCACTTTGATCCAAATGATGCCAAACTACAAAGATCTCAAGCCTACAAGTCATTGGAAGGATTGTTGCTCATGAGATGACACTTAAAGATAAGGAAGAGCTTCACAACAAGTCAAGTGGTGCTTACAAAGCTGCAGTTGAAGCTCCCACAACCTCAAGTGACAAGCTGGTTTCCAATGAAGAGATAAGTCTAATGGTGAAGAACTTCAACAAATTCTACAAGAGTAGAAGCAAGGAAAGAAGCTCAAAGTCTAGATCATATGATGAAAAGAGATCTTCTAGTCGTGATCGAATCTGCTACAATTGTGGAAGACCGGACACTACTCAAATGAGTGTTCGACTCCCCACAAGAGAAGGAAGAATCTCCAAGAAGAAGAAGCTCAAGAGAAGAGTCGCCTAAAAGAGAGAAGGAGTAGAGATGATCGTTATGAGCGAAGATCCTCTCGGAGAAGCAAGGATTCGGAAAGGAAAGACAAGTCATCAAGGAGCTACACAAGAAGAAAACATCAAGCTCATGTTGGTGAATGGGTCTCCGGCTCCGACTCCGACAATCACTCGAAAGAAGCTATCACTCCAACTCCGAATATAGTCAAGATGAAGGTGTTGCGGTCTTGCTCTCGTGTCCTCCAACTCCAACTCCTCGACATATTTGATTCACCAAATGAGGGAATTGGAAGATGCTTCATGGCAAAAGGCCCCAAGGTATCACACCCTGAGTTTATTGACTTTGATAGTGATGAGGATGATTTGCTTGGTGAAGATGAGCTTTACATGATAAATCTAGTGAGCTTAGTAATGATGAACATGCTAGTAGTCTTTATAGTCGAGAAGAGTCGAATGACAATGCTATGAAGGAGATTGAGCGTCTAACTAAAGAACTAAACACTCTTAAGTTAGCTCATGAAACAACTCAAGAAGATCATAGAGAGCTTCTAAGATCTCATGAGAAGCTACGCTTCGAGAAGCTCAATCTAGAGCAAGAACATGAGTTTCTAAAAGCTATCAATGACGATCTTCGAAAGAAGAGTTCTTCATATCTTGCCAAACGACTTCTCTTGTCTAATTTCTTGCCACCTATCAAAACTAAGCATGACAAGCATAAGAAAAATTCTTCATCTAGTAGTAACAATAATCATGCTAAATCCAATGTTGTTACTTCTAGTAGTTCTCTTGATTCCATTAACAATGTTTCAAGCCAAGTTTCACTTGAGCAAGAAAATAGTCTATTGAAAGGGATTATAGAGAAAGGTGTCTACAAGAGTCTTGCCGGAAGCAAGAGCTTTGAGGAAATTGTTCGCAAGCAAGGAAGACACCGGAAGAATCAAGGAATTGGTTTTGAGCGAAAGTTCAACGCCGAGGGTGTTGAATGGGAAGAAGGTCAATATCCCACTCCAAAGTTCGTTTCTCAAGAGAAGAAGTATGATCCTACTTCTTCCAATGTGGAACAAGCTCAAGATGACCTTCCACCACAAGACCACAAGCTAAAAGGCAAGGACAAGCTTCAAGAGGAGATTGATGCATTTATTGAAGCACCCAAGGCCATGGTCAAGTGGGTTCCCAAGGCAACTTCGAGTTCTACTTCGACAAGCTCAACTACTACACCAAGGATTCCCATCAAGATGATGTGGATCCCGAAGAAGAAGAACTAGAAAGTTCTTGAGGGTGACTCCGCCAACATACTTCACTCACATTCATATTGGCAAGAACTTGTGCAATCAACTTCCACATCTTGCACTAGTTCATGGAGTCACAAACCCTCATGTTGGTAAGTCAAGGGACAAGGTAATCATTGCTTTCATGGACATCATCTATTGTGAACTTCAATCTATGTCCATGGATATCCTTGTTTGTTCCTTGTGGGACTAACCCATGTAGGTATTGAAAGTGCCCGAATCCAAAGGATTGCTCCCAACTCTTGATGATCTTCATCAACATTGAGCATCCACATCTTCAACATCTACATGAAGTCTTCAACGACAACCCAAGGTTAGTTTGACCTGTAAAAGGGTTCTCACATCAAGGGGAGCTTTGCTCTAAAGAAATGAGCTAAAGCATCTTCTAATGATGTGAACACATTAATGCTTTATGGAAAAGTGGTAACCCCACTTGTGCTTAAGCGATGAGTATGACCTATGATCAAATGTTCTCATTTGACTCCTAAGTCAATATACTCATATATAGATGACCTAGTCATCGCCAAATTGTGTGCTAGTTGCTAAGTGTTTTGTTTGTGCATGTTTGACACATATTTCATTTGCTATCTTATTGTGTGAGCATGTTGGATGCATGATTTTATCCATTCGAGGACATCCATTTGTTGCTTTGGTCTTTTGGATTTTTCTTTTGACCAAATGGATGGACAAGAATGCCTAAGTTCCTCCCTAGCTATCTATGCTTTCTTGTCTCAAACTCTATTCATGCTTATATCACAAACTTTGAACAAGACTTTTTGGACAGACCGAGTGAGGAGCACTCGGAGCCACCGATCCGTCAAAAGCCTAACTTCCAAAACCTTCTAAGTACTTTCGGTCAAACCAATATACTCAAATCGGACGGACCGAAATCACTTGGATTGATCTAGGTTTTCACCTCGGTGAAACCGAAGTTACAAATTTCGGCGTGACGAAGTGTGTAATCGCACGCGATTAACCATCTCGGTCCCACCGAAGTTTTCAACTCGGTCCCACCGACAACCGAAGGTATATATACCCGAGGACAGCGCGTTGATTACTTCTTCAAAACGCTCCGCCCTCAAACCCTTCGCTGCCGTCGCCTTGGTCTCCGGATCGTCTCCGCCATCACCTGTGCGCCCTCGCCGCGGGTCTCCATCGCCGTCAACGGTCTTTCTCATCGCGCCGTTGCCGCCGTAGTGAAGCTCCACCGCATTGGGTGAGTTTCAACCCTCTCGTGCTTCAAACCGCTGATTCAATGCACGATAGGTTTTGCCTAGTTTCTTGCCAAGATTGAAATCCTTCTATCCAGCAGATTAGGTCATAGAACAAAATTCGAGTAAAAATTTTAGGGTTAGGTTTCCGCCGAACACATCTCGGTGTGACCGATTCTACATTCTCGGACTGACCGATTTGGCCTCTGGTCATTGCACTGCACTTTTCGGTGAAACCGAGTTGTGCAAATCGGAAAGACCGAAGTGAAGATTTAGTGAAACCCTAGTGCTCTCGGCCAGACCGAAACCCATTTCGGTCCAACCGAAAGTGGCGTATATGGTCTGTTTAGACACTTCGGATTCACCGAATTTATAGACTCGGTCAGACCGAAATGTATTCTGTGAAAACCTAAAACTAATGTTTGAACTCATTCATTTTGCAAAATCCTCTGCAGTTTGTGATAACTCTTCTATTCTGCCTATGCCTATTCTATTCACAGGTTGTCAGTCATGTCTGATGGAAGTGACAGTCAGAACAGGTCTGAATTGCCAGTTGAGATTCCTGAGGCAGTGACAAGTCCTGAAGCAAGCAGTTTTTCAGATGATGGAGAGAGAAGCACTCCAAGTGGACTGCCTGCAGCTGCCACCAGGGCCAGGAAGAAGAGGAATTCTGATGAGGAGGATTCTGACTTTGTTGCAGATGAGGAGATAACTTCTAAGCCAAAAAGGCAAGTGGTTGCCAAGGGATATCAAGGGCAACAGTCAAAGAAAGGCACAAGCAAGGTAAAGAAATCCACTGCTGCAAAGAGGCTCAGCATGGAAGAAGAAACCTCCAGCAAGATCAAGAAAACTTCCAAGAGGAAGAGGCTAGTTCATGAAGAAGCTGATGATGATGATTCTGATGAGGAAGCACCCCAGCCTCCTCAGAAGCAGAAGTTGATGGGAGATGCCATCAGGGCAGGAGCACCCACAAAAGCTAAGCCATCAGCTCCAGCAAAGGCAGCCCAAGCCAAACCTGCTGCCAAGCCAAAGAAAACTGTGAGGAACATACCTGCTTCAGAGAAGAAGAAGGACAATGTGCCACCTGCAGAATCTGATGAAGAGGCACATGTTTTGCTAAAGCTCGCAGCGAAATTGCCGTTCATAATGATGCTCATCCTCGAGCTGAAAATATGAAGGAAAGAAAGGACAAAGGTCTCGAGCTATGGAGGCAAGTTGATCCATATGCCACCGGAGAAGGACAGTGATTGACCCAAGATTCCACACTAGAGAGCAACAAGACTTTTATGAGGCAGTGCTCATGGATAAGAAGCCAATTGTTCTTGACACGGATATGTAGGTGGGATTACATTGTGATGAAGAGCACAGAGACTATTTCCCACATGTGCATGAAAGCTTCACTGCTTGTGGGATTGCAGAGTTTGTTGGTCAGAAATTGACTGCTTGGAATGATGAGATGATCATGCAGTTCTATGCCACCGCACACTTTTATCCAGATGGCAGAATTGTATGGATGACAGAAGGACAGAGATTCCATTCAACAGTTGAGGAATGGAGAGCGTTGCTGAATGCACCAGTCTCAAGGGATGATGACATTGATGTCTATGGCATTCCAAAGAAGAATCACGAGTCAATGAAGAACATGTACAATGAGGTACCTGAGAAGGATGTTGAGATATGGAAGCTTGGTTCAGTCTATTATCTTCAGGCAGGTCTCCCAACCACCAATACCATTCTGAGGCATACTTTGATGCCCAAGTCAGGGGACCACCGCATGATAAGAGGGTATTCTATCAACATGCTGCACATTCTAGATCAGAAGACACCTTTTAAGGTGATGGACCTGATAGTAGAGACTATCAAGAGGACAGCAGCAGACCAGAAGAGGTCGTGTGGGTTTGCTCCGCATATTCAGATGCTCATTAATGCCAAGTTTGGCACGGACACCTACCTATTGGATAGACCCCACTTGCCACTGCAGCCTGAACACGAAGATAATGAGGTTGTGATGGTGAGGATGCTCCCACATCCGTCGAAGGACATGCTAAGTCTGAAGCTGCCAAACAAGCTAAAGCTGAGAAGGAAGCAAAGAAGCAAAGCCCAAGAGCGTTGAGAACAACTTCTTGAAGCCACTCAGAGAATTGAGCTACACTGCCAGCATAGTGCGTCTCGTGGAGAGCCTTGAGAGGATAGTTGAAGATAAGTTCCATGCTCGGACGTCAAGCTAATCAAGTGCAGTCACCGTCAACAAACTTGAGGCGGACATCGAGGAAGCTAAGAGGGAAAAGCAGAGCTCATGAGGGAGATGGAAGATGATCTAGTCCAGATGACTATGAGCAGCCTGCTGCAGTGCCCACAAAGCCCAGATCATTTGCTATTCCAAAGGATGACCCTGGGCTACTACATCAGCACCTCCTACAGCTCCGTCTGGCCCAAAGACCAGCCCAAGATCCACTCCTCCAGCTCCACAGACTTCAGCGAAGCTTTTGCAGATGCAGCTATCTCCACTCCATCGACGCAGCACAGAGCCGCCCACAGAGTCCCTAGTGACGATTAGCTCTATACCTTCGAACTTTTGGTAACTTGTTGCCAAAGGGGAGAAATTGTATAGATCATAGGACTTCGAGAGAGAGAGTGCTCGTTTTTGCTCTTTCGTTTGCGGTTTTCCTTGAGATACTTTTGAGTTCTTTGAGACATTTCATGTGTTTGATACTACGTTTGCTCTATCTTGATGAGTGTTTGATCATACTATGCTCAATGTGTGCTTAATGTCTATCATATTCCATTCATATCTTGTATGATCACTTACTCATGTCTTGGTGATTGGGTGCATGTTATTCATTCTTATCATTTTGTGCGCTCCACCAAGATGTATGTGACATGGAAGAGTAACCCATGATCCTAATCGATTGTGCATTTGCATTCAAACGCAAATCTTAAATAATGCACAAATTTAGGGGGAGCTCTTGCTTATCACATACTTCTCAAAGCGACGATGTTATTCATTGATTATATCATTTGTCGAAGCTTTGATCTATATGTTGTCATCAATTACCAAAAGGGGAGATTGAAAGTGCAACTAATCCCGGGTGGTTTTGGTAATTAATAACAACATATATATCATTGAACTAATCATTTCTTGAGAATATTTGAAAGTTCATTGATATGGGTATGGCAATGACTGATGATGTGGACCCTCAAAATGCTAAGGAAAACATTGGCAAAAGCTCAAGACTCCATTTTGTTTTAGTGATCCAAGATCACATTGAGTCCATAGGAAAGCCAATACTATTAAAGGGATGAGGTTATGATGATGATCTGGTTGCTCTAAGTGCTTAGTGATTTATCTCTCAAACTATCAGCAATCTTTCACTCCAACATAAACCCATAAGTAATCTCGGTCCCACCGATTCCAAACTCACCACACCGAGATGAACCACCTCACCATACACCCAAACCCTAAGATTCTCGGATTTTCCGATTCCAAACTCGGTCATACCGAAATTGGTGTTGCCAAGCTTCAGAACCTTCAGACTCAAATCGGTGTCACCGAGATGAGAAAGTCGGTCCCACCGAGATTGGCAAACCCTAGACTTTGGAAGAATCGGACTAACCGAGATTGTATTTTCGGTCCCACAAAAATCCCAACGCTCACAAGATTTGAACTTTCGGTCCCACCGAGTTGTCAACTTCGGTCCGACCGAGATTGGTCAAATGTGTGTAACAGTTGGATTTTGTGTGGAGGCTATAAATACCCTCCACCTCCTCTTCATTCGTGGAGAGAGCCATCGAAAGAACTACCACTCCTACCTTACATTTCTGAGAAGAAAACTACCTACCCTTGTGTTGAGATCAAGTTGCTCCACTCCCACCATATGAAACTTGATTTCTAGCCTTCCCAAGTTGCTTTCCACTCAATCCTTTCTTCCTCCACAGCAAAATCAGTGAGGAGAGTTGAGTGTTGGGGAGATTATCATTTGAAGCACAAGAGCAAGGAGTTCATCATCACCAACACCATCTATTACCTTTTGGAGGGTGGTGCCTCCTAGATTGGTTAGGTGTCACTTGGGAGCCTCCGTCATGATGTGGAGTTGAACCAAGGAGTTTGTAAGGGCAAGGAGATCGCCTACTTCGTGAAGATCTACCCCGAGTAAGGCTAGTCCTCCGTGGGCGTAAGCCATGATGGCATAGACAAGGTTGCTTCTTCGTGGACCCTTCATGGGTGGAGCCCTCCGTGGACTCTCGCAGCCGTTACCCTCCGTGGGTTGAAGTCTCCATCAACGTGGATTGACGATAGTACCACCTATCGGAACCACGAGAAAAATCTCCGTGTCTCCATATTGCGTTTGCTCTTCTCCACCTCTCATTTACTATACGTGCAATTACTTTCCGCTGCCATAACTCTAGAATTGCATGTGTAGGGTGATACTTGACTTGGTCATCATTGTGAACTTGCTAAAAACCTACTCTAATCAAAAGGCTAAATTTTTTAAGTTGTCAAGTAGTCTAATCACCCCCCCTCTAGACATACTTCCGATCCTACACGTCTCCTCCTTGCCGGTCTCCCACGTAGCTGATCGGATCCCGCGAACAAGTTCTCCAGAGCGGCGCAAGTGCACCACCTCTAACGGTATTCGCGCGTGCAGGAGGAACATCGTGCGGTGGACTGCCAGGTCCGATCACACAACCGACGGCGAGTGGATGTGGCTAGTTGCTACACATGCAAAGCCCTAACGATGACACCGAAGCGATCAACTGAATAAGTGTGCCGCACCTCCACTATTTATAGGAATCCGTCGTGGGCTCAACACTTGGGCCTTGCACGGATACTAAAGCCCAAAGTCTACTCAGTCGCGTTCCAAGTCCAGCTCAGATCACATCCGACCAGTGTCCTCTGAACTAACCTCGTAGGTTCCTTCCCTTAAGCGCGCGACCCCTTAGGTTCAAGTCGGCTTGGTCACAGTTCGGATTATCTCTGACCTGCACGGTTGGTAGCGGCCTCTAGCAAGGCATGCCGACCACCAAGCATACTATGAAGCTGGTCAGGCGATCCTGTACAACATGTCACACTTCTGTTCCCTTTGCCTCATGATATATGTTGTCGGGCTCAAGGTGAGACTGTCATCCTTGTGCTAGCTCGACCTCTTTCTCGTTCCAGTGATACCGACCACAAACTGGATTATCTCATAATCCTTGTCGCATGGCCATGCATATCCTGGTCGGATCACACGAGGGGCCCAGAGTATATCTCTCCTGATCGAAGGGGCAAATCCCATCTTGCTCGACCATGTCTCGCAGTATGGGACTGGACAAACCCGAAACCTACCTTTGTAACTACCTAGTCACGGAGTAGCGTTTGGTCGGCCCAAAGCAAGTCTGTCACCATCCCGAGTACATGTGTCAGCTCAGGTCTTAGGACATAGAACGTATGTTGTACTAGAGACTCACATATGACATATCGTTGCATCTCATAGTTGGGTCTGTCCGACTCACACCTTATCTCGACTCAGATCTGACTACGTTGAATCCGACCAGATCCTTCTGAGTCCATATTATTCGGTTAGCATCCAATGCTCCATGGCTAGTGAGACCAAGCCATCCACCGTGTCATATGCTAGTCTAGTTGGCTGCGCGTCCACATAGCCCTTTCGACTAGGGACCTTTTAGGACAGTAATCATATAATGCATAGTCCCACAAACAAGTCACGTACTTGCTGATATACATCATTGATAATGTCCAAAGACTATCTTTATCCATGAACACAAGGAAATATCATCATACATGATTGCCTCTAGGGCAAATCTCCAACACCTCGTGCCCTAGGTTGCCTGCATTAAGCACCTAGGCCCACCATAAGCCCACTAGCACCCTTACTTTGCAGCTGGCTATCTATAGGCCACATGAACTCCTTCATATTTATTGTGATTTTTTCTCCGCTGCCAATTTACATTCCGATGCAATCTCCGTTTCAGCATAGATTCAATACTCTATTGGATGGAGGATTCATCGCCATCGGTCATCGTTGCTCCAATATGAGTTGTGAGTAGTACACACTCTAGACCTATGTGTTCATGGAAGTAGCGAATATGTAATCTCTCCCCCTTGTTGTTCAATACAATGGCCACATGAGCTATCTATCATGATTGTGGTCCATCAGATGTAAACCTAGCAGTGATGTTGATCATGTGATGAATTAATTTTTTATGTTCATGTTCTGTTGATGCCCTATGTTTGGTTTACAGAAACACATTTCTCTTTGATTATTTATCCTCTTTTTACTAGTTTAGATGACTAATCAGTAGAGGGAGTGGTATGCATTAGCTAGGTTTAATCTTGCAAGTAATCTACCACGGCGACAGTAACAGAAAATGCTTGCGTTGTATTTTTATCACTAAGAATAAATGACTATATATGGCCTCTATGGAAATCAAGTTAATCAATAGGTATGTCATGTTGCTTTAACCTAATCATCTGTTTATTACCTAATACTTGAATGATGCAAATAATCTCAGTAAAGAGTTGATTATTAGCCATAGATGCATGGGTCTCGGTCTATGAAATTATGGACATACAACGTTAATAATATGAACAGAGTACACGCATCTGACATGGACATGAGATATTTCAATTTTTCATATATCTATGTTATTTGGCCGTACCTTTTATCTTATGGAGAATTACTATTGGTGGACCTATGAACCCAGGACCAGATTACTACAAGAAAACACTTTATACGTATCTTATTTATATATTTATATACTTTCTATTTGTTCAAAAAAAATTAAAAATAGTAAATACCATCTTATTGCTTAATATCTTGTACAACTAGCAAATCTAGCAAGGTTAGCACCTTAATGTTGTTAGGGGCACAAGTGAAGTTTTATTTGTGTTGCAGAATTTATCATTGGTGTAGGAAACATATGCCTCCACAGATTGACTCCTTCATTCTCACTAAGGGAAACTTGCTACTTTCTACAAACCCTTGCACTTGGAGACTCAACTACCTTGCATTGGTTTTATCACCTACAAGCATCCAACAGTTTCTGGCGCCGCCGCCGAGAATGTAATCTTATATTAGAGGTTATGTATCACTTTTATTATCTTCATTCTTTTATTTATTTTCCTCAACTATTAATGTTTATCATTTTTAGTCTTTTTGTTTTTCCAAAATACCATAAACTCCTAAAATAATTATAATTTGGGCAACTGGTTTCTTTTTTCTAGTTTGTTGCAATGGAACCTTTTCCTGGAATGAGAAGGATCAGTTTTGTTAGTTATAATGGAAACTTTCTTCCTAGTAAGGTAACCGTTGATTTTTTTCCCAACCTTTGTTAGAGAAATTAAATAGCCACCAAAAACACTATATCATGGGAAGTTGAGAACCACACATTCCTATTGTGGATCTATGATTGAAATTGTAGGTGATCTCGAATGTACTTTTATCTTCATTCTAAATTACAAAGAATATTCTTGGAACTGAAAATATGAAAGAGGATTACAACAAGAAATATATTTTTAATACCATTATTAAGGTTTTTGAACCTACTATAAGGGATGCACGAGAGGTCTTTGGTATTGTAAAATCCTAGTAGTAAATCCTCGGGCCAATGATATAATGAGATAAGAAGAATTTGTAGTGGATTTTTAAGATGGAATAAGTAAGGAAGATTTTTACAAACTCCCGTATTTAAGGCCACAATTGAGAACAAATTAGAACGTATTGCTAAAGCTATATATGAGAAATTTCGTTGGCCACCTTCACAAGAACCTTGTGGAAAGGCAAAAGGGCATGTGGGTGAAGAAGGGACCCCGTTTCCTTCTTCATGAGAATCATTGATGAGCAAGAGAGAGTTTCACATTTGAGTAATCCACTACCTTGTAAGGAATCATATGAAATAATATTTTCCACTTATGTGGTGGAATCGTTCACAATAACAGTGCTTATCTCAAAGGCATTAAATAAAGCACTTGTGGGAGGCACCTTGTAGTTATGTATTTTTATTTTACTTCCAATATAGTCACAATTTCTATACCTATGTAGCAATTTTTCTTTTCTTTTCTTTTCTTTTAATAAGGTGCTAAGTTTTGCCATTAACTTCAATGTTATGACTATGTTGGTAGTGTCTTGTGAAACTATGGTTTTGCTGTTACTGCAAACATCTCCCAAAATTGCTAGGGTATGATAAAATCTTGAAATACCTAGATAATTGAATCATGTATGCTAGTATTTGCTCTAATTATTTCAAAATTTTGTGAGTTATGTAAGTATTTCTGAAAGTTGTGTCTTTACCTGCTCATCTGTTTTGACAGGTTGTTGTGCAACTTGAATGTTAGCTAGTATATGTTTGTATACTTTTGGTTTCTCCTTCATCAAGAGAGCCTATAATTGTGTTCCTTGTTGTAGCTAATATTTTACCATGTTTCCATGTTTTATAGACAACAACTAGAGCTATTAGTGATTTCCTATGGACTAACAAAACTCACAGTTTTGTTTAAGTTGTGTTTGGATAAAAGTTTAATTCATTAGGGATGCCATCACCATCAAGGGAAGACCAAGATAGTGCGAGCTTTAAGCTTGGGGATGCCCAAGGAACCCCCACTTTTTTTCCAAGAAGACTCAAACGGCAAATGGGCATCCCCCTTATTCGACAACCTTTGTAGTATCACTTCACTAAACCTTTATCCATCCATTGCTTTTATGCATTTATCTTGGAACATATTTTTCTTTTTGAATAAAGTATAATCATCACCTCCGGTCATTATGTCAATAAGTGAAAGGGGTTTGCTTGGCTTGATTATTTACTCTATGTGCTTCACTTAAATCTACTAGAGTCAAAGAAGTGGTGTAGAAACACTGTTAACTTTCCGTGCTTCACTTATATCTATTGGAAAGTTTGAAACTTGGTTGACACATGATTTTTTTGTGATATCTTGGGCACATTTTTATGAGTTGGTTCAGAACTTGTAGACTTGCATGCTTGGGATAGTTAAAACTTGGTAAGAACATCGATCTTGAATTTGATTTATTACTATTGAATACTTGGCAATAGTTTTCAGACATTCTTTACACTATTAAAACAACATATGAAGTAGCTCCTACTTAGAGATGAGACATTGTATTGATGTCCAATTTAACCATTGCCATCATTTGCACTAAATAAATAAAAGTTGGGAACTCTAGTTGATGACTAGAATAGCAGTCTTGTTGTCACTGTAGTTTGTTAATCCGGCGAAGGAGGATTTCATTCAGCATCATTGACAGCTAGCTAGGAGATAGTGTATTTAGATTTATTTACATTTCATTTACTTCTACTCAAAAAAGTTGGTCGGATTATTTTTTGCATTTTGACTATTTATTGTATTCGGATTAATGATTTTGCTGAATTGATGAACGATTTGAGCTAAATTATAGTAATTGTTCAATTATGAGGTAAGAAGAAGTAAATAGAAAGAGAAATAGATTAATTGCATATTTTGATGACGATGTATTCGCGCACAGCCCTTATAGCCCCCAAAACTTTATAAAGCACGCTCCATATAAGTTATGAAGTCTGCGAATATGACAACTGTGCTAGAGTCGGGGTACAACTCTAACACAAAAAACAGTCCATTACCGGCCTTGTGCATGCCTGGACAACGAACATGGTTTCCAAACCCATGATGCAAGCGTTTCCGTGCACGGAATTGCTCTGTCATAAAACCCCAAACCCCCCAAAATCAGGGGAGAACTCGCACACTTTCGTAGTTGAGGCAATCCGGCTGCGACCATATCATGGCATGGCATGCATGCAAGCTGCCATGCCGCAGCACCAAATCTTTACTCACTCGCCGGCAACTTGCCGCATGCCCTTTTGCCGTGACAACTGGGCCATAAATCGTGGCACGCTGGAGCCGCGCGCATCAATACCGGCCGGTGGCCTGCGCACATGGACGCATGGCCGGCCAGGCTCACCATGGGCCAGGAGAAACTTCTCTCCCCGGCTATTCCCGGAACCGTGTATGGCATTCATGGCCGTGTCCCCGCAAAGATTGAATTGGGAGATCAACTTCTGGGGCTAGGTGGTAGATTCATCAGCTTCGCCGTACTCAGACATTTTCTTTCACGTTATAAATCCGAAAGGACGCACGAAGAATCTACGCGACGCATTTCGATCCGATCTCCCACCAGAATCCTCCTCGTAAAATCCTCACTTGGGCTTTCACGCATGTCTTCAGTACTACAGTAAATACTGGTCCAGATTGTTGTTCGTGAAATTATGTATTGCTACCTGACACGGTGACACCTGTACTCCAAATATGACAAACTTTCACCTCGGCAAGGTTATAAGTTATAACTTGTTCTAGGAGTATGCCTGCCTGCATGCCTGCATGCTGCAGTATGCAGTTTTGTACCACTAAATGCTTGACACCTACTCTTTGCGGTGAGGTCAAATCATCCATGTGTTGGCTGGCCTACGGTTCTACTTCTTCACCGGACGAGAGCTTATAAAACCCCATTAACGCCACGCAGAGGACCTTGATCCTAGCTCTCCTCGGGCCTTTTCTTTCTCTCTTTCTCTCGCGAGCTCCTCGCTCTCTAGATTCTTTTCTAAGATGGGTACTGCCAGCGGTGCCGTGGCCCTGCTGCTGGTGGTGCTAGGAGCTAGCGTCGCCAGCTCCAGTGGGCAGCTGCAGGTGGGGTTCTACTCCAAGTCGTGCCCCAGCGCCGAGTCCACCGTCGCGTCCGTCGTCCGGGGAACCGCCGCCGCCGACTCCACCATCCTCCCCGCCCTCCTCCGCCTCCAGTTCCACGACTGCTTCGTCAGGGTACGTACGCCCGCTCTCCCTCGGCAATTCGTCAGGGTAAAGTAAGGGTGTGTTTGACGTGGGAATTCGGCTGGTTCTGCGCCTCTCGATCTCAGGGGTGCGACGCGTCGGTGCTGATCAAGGGCGGGAGCAACAACGCGGAGGTGGACAACGGCAAGCACCAGGGGCTCCGCGGGATGGACGTGATCGAGAACGCCAAGGCGCAGCTCGAGTCCGAGTGCCCCGGCGTCGTCTCCTGCGCCGACATCGTCGTCCTCGCCGCGCGCGACGCCGTCGCATTCGTAAGTAGCATTCTCGTGCGCGCTGCACATATGCCTGCATGGATGGCAGTGGGAATTGATCGGTTTCTGTGGTGCAGACCGGCGGGCCGTCGTTCGACGTGCCGACGGGGCGCCGCGACGGGAAGGTGTCCAACGTGCGGGACGCCGACGTGCTGCCGGACGTGCGCGACTCCGCCCAGGTGCTCCGCTCCAAGTTCCGCGCCAGCGGCCTCGACGACAAGGACCTCGTCCTCCTCAGCTGTAACCAAGCAAACCAACCCATCTCTTTCCTTGCGTTCCCTCGATCGATCATGAACTCCTGTCCCTAACCCGTCGACGGCGGCATGCATGCAGCGGCGCACACGGTGGGCACGACGGCGTGCTTCTTCATCCAGCAGCGGCTCTACAGCTTCCCGCTCCCGGGCGGCGGGCTCGGGTCAGACCCGTCGATCCCGGACGGCTTCCTGTCGGAGCTCAAGTCCCGGTGCGCGCCGGGAGACTCCAACTCGCGCGTCTCCCTGGACCGCGGCAGCGAGCGCGTCTTCGACACCTCCATCCTCCGCAACATCCGCAACGGCTTCGCGGTCATCGCCTCCGACGCCGCGCTCTACAACGACACCAGCACCGTCGACGTGGTGGACTCGTACTCGGGCCTCCTCAGCACCATCTTCGGGCCCTACTTCCGCCAGGACTTCGCGGACTCCATGGTGAAGATGGGCAGCATCGGCGTGCTCACCGGCGCCAGCGGGGAGGTCAGGAAGGTCTGCTCCAAGTTCAACTGAGAGAGACCCATCCATGGATCCAGATTCCATTCATTGCGCTGCCGGCCGGAGTACTGGTTTGGCTAGCTGGAGATGAAAAGCACTAGCTAGCCCATGCGGACATGCATCTCGTGGGTGCATGGCCCGGTCTCGTGGCGCTTTCATGGCTTTTCTTCTTCTTCAATTTATTGTGTACATGTTATTGAAAAGAGAGAGGGGAAATTTAGTGGGTTCATGTGATTCTGGCGCCAAGGTCTAGTACGTACGGCCAAGGATCTGTGCAGTTTTCTCTTTTGCAGCGGCTGGAAGCGAGATTAAATTCATAGCTAGGGTATAAGATGTGCTTCTGTATGCTTGTATGTACACTACACACACCATATGTGCAATTAAGTGGAGGTGTAATTTATGGTCTTGTTTTAGATTTTTGGGGTATTTATCTGTGCCAACTGCAATTGGAAAGAAGTGTCAAATGTCGCAAAACAAAATCTTCTTCTGGTATATAGGAGTACTATGTAGTAGTACAATCTTTGTACCGCAATCAAGTGTCAATGGAATCTTTACTTTCACGAGGTGCATGGAACTGCAAGGAAGACCTCAGTTAATGCGTTTCTCCTGGGTTTACCAAATTGGCCTAGCTCCTGATAAGTCACCGCGAAAAAAGAGAACTCCTGTGCATATTCATGTGGTAGAATCCAAGCTGCGAGCGCTGAATGTGTCAGCTGGAGGAGGCAAATGGGTAGCTGCGACATATCATTGAGTAAAAGTGTACTGCCCTGTTGATGGAATGGCCTTTGCTTCCATGCTCTGTTTTGGTAGTTGGCAGAGCAGGAAGTTGGCAGTGTTAGCTGGGTTTGTCTTTATTGGGGACGAGAACCTTTTTTCGCATTGAGTAGCTGCAAATTTAGAGCTAGTAGTAGTAGTATTGCATCAATTGGTCTGTCCCTTAACACTGCAAGTTATTTGTATCCTTCTTTTTTGTCAGAAACCTACACTATTTGATTTTACGCGAGGAGTTGTATGTGTTCTTTTTTTCTTTTATTTTTTTGTTTGATTAATCAGATGGCTTAGGAATAGTGATCTAAACACTCTTATATTTCTTTACGGAGGGTGTATATGAGAATTAGCAAATCCTATAAAATTTAACTGCTGTGAGAAACCAAGAGTATTTTTTTTTTTGGCGAGGGAGAAACCAAGAGTCTTACACAACTACTCCCTCCGTCCCATAATGTAAGACGTTTTTAACACTAGTGTGGTGTCAAAAAACATGTTATATTATGGGACGGGGAGTACTATATACTTTTCTTCCAGCTTCTGGGTCCGGTGTTTGAAACTACTACATCTGCTACCGTCGGCAGAAGGTAGAATTCAGTTTCATAAATGCATGAGAATGGTTGCCTAACGAAAGCTGATCAGGCGGCTATTTATGAGTCCACTAGATTGTGCAGTTGAACTGCGATACACGCTGCTGAAGTGCGAACGCCGTGGAGTGTTGGAGTGTTTGGTTACTTCTAAAAGAATTTCCATAACTAAGTAGGTTTGGTTCCAAACAAGTGCCTTTACACAAGAAGATCAATGCCTATCCCAAACATCTTTTCTTCTCGGGTGTGTAACCCGCTTGGTTGGCTGTTTAGATCCAAAAAACAAGCCTGTTTGTGCCTTCCGCCTGAAAAAATTAATACACACCCCCCACGCTTCGTTTTCTTTCCACCCCCGTTTTGATGGGTACCCAGTTTAATACCGGTGGAAATAGTTAAAGGTGGAAAATAAATTCGATGGAGAAACGACGAACCAAGCGCGGCCTAAAGCGGGCTTTCTATGCAAAGGTGCATTAGAGCATTTTTTTTAACACCTCAAAAGAGGTGCTTAGAAGATTTGAAGAAAATGGTCTTTTTACATGAATATGCATGCATGTGGTCTAAATAATTGTGAAATTTCTTTCAATGATACATTGTGCTATACGCTGCACAAAAAAGACAAAATTTCAGCCCAAAATCAACAGAAAGCAAGACCCAAATTTGTATTTTGTCATATATTTTTTTAATATTTCAGATGCACACACATATATTGGTGAAATTTTGGCATGTTATATTGTGGTGTTAAACATGCATGGACAGAAAATTTTGGGTCGTTATTTTGAACTTTTCAAAAGGGGATCAATGTGCTCATGCTCAAATGGCAATTTTCGCCCCCCCCCCCCCTCCCATCATAAAACACAAGCGAAGTACATGCGCTCTGTGTTATAAATTATAAACTATATGTCACATGGCATAATATAGTATCTGAAAATCATAGAATTACATAAGAAAATGTAAAAGTACCCATCATTGTTTCTAAATTGACTTTACAAATTAGTTACACATTTAGATGAATGTTTCCCGTGATGTAATAGTTTGTTCATCTACTCCCTTCGTGTCTAAATATAAGTCTTTATAGAGATTTCAATACGAACTACATATGAATGTATATAGACATATTTTAGGATGTAGATTCACTAATTTTGCTTCGTATGTAGTCCGTATTCGAATCTCTAAAAAGACTTATATTTAGGAACGAAGGGAGTAGTAAGGAAGTATACGGTGATGAATGAGAAAACCATCAGGAGTAGTCAGGTTTTCCCGCCTCTCGCCGGCGTCGTTGTTGATCTGCCTCGATTTTTATAACATGAGGGCAATAGAGACATGGTGGACCCCAGCCGGTAGGAAGGCTCTGCTCACTTTTTAGGTGTTTGTTTTAGTTTGTTTAGGATTTGTGTGGCGAGGCGGGCGGCTTTCTCAAGATGTAATAAGCTTCTCTCCGCCTAGCCCCCATCCGTCGGTGCGTCCATGTCGTCGGAGGACGTGTGGAGGTGTGTCTCCGACAGATTTCGCGGATTCGTTTGGTGTTTGTCTTTGGTGAATTTGCTTGAATCCGGTCTTTGTTCGTCTGCCTTCGTGTGTGTGTATAAGTTGGATCCTTCCGATCTACAATTCTCATTATTGGCGAGGGTTGCTATTATGGTGCGCTAGTCATTTGGTGTCTAAGCATGATGACTTTCTGACTGTCTACTACAACAAGGTTTGTCGACTTTGACGAGGGAGAGTCGATGACAGTGGCACGCTTTCGACTCGTTTCAGTGTTTGTAGTCGTCACTATGTGGTCTATACACATGAATGTATTTTTATTATTTCTGATGTTCTGTGTACTGCGATAATGTTTGATGAATAGATCAAAAGTTTTTCCCACAAAAATAATAATAATTTGTGCTGCAAAAATTATTTGTGACATTTATAGCTTCTGCAATTATAAGTACTATTCCCTTTGTTTCATAATATATGGGCTGTTTTTACTCTACACTAGTGTAAAATACGCTCTTTGCGAAAGGAAAGGAGCTATCGTGACGCACACGCATTCCGAGTGGGCGTACCCTTGGACCATTAAATGACAGTGTTAATATAGTCTGTTAGCAGCACTCGTTTATTACAAGCACATAATTAACTAGGCAGAAGATAGCCGCTCTATCAGAAAACGCGGCTGCCAATTAGCGAGGCTGGCCGGCCGGTCGCCGTCCCGATCGACGGATCCCGGGAACAGCGACACGGCGACTGACCGTGGCGCTGTCGCCGCCGACGGGTGGCTGTCATGTGATGGCATATCGACGTGATCGGCATACTAAACCGACGGTCCTATTCTTGCACGAGAGGTCCTGTGATATGATCGACCCTACAAGTCTACAACTCGTATTCAACTCGTCAGTGGGATTCGACAAGTTCATGTTACAGAACTTCACAAAGGCAAAGAGTACAGTAAGCCCAGACTTGTCCTCATTGTAGAATATGTGAATTGCACGATGTATTGCTCTTCGTGCATAGGCACGTATATATGCTGTACAAAGGTGGGCCACGGACCTCAACCATACAAGGGAATAGAGGGCGGGCCCAATATACAATATGCACATAACCCATATACTCAACACCCCCTCGCAGTCTAAGCGACACCGCGGCTGACGCAAAGACTGGACCGGAACTCCTCAAATGACGCCGTAGGTAAGCCCTTGGTCATGATATCGGCAAATTGTTGGGAAGTAGGGACGTGTAAAACGCGAATATGACCAAGGGCCACCTGTTCACGAACAAAATGAATATCCAACTCAATATGCTTGGTTCGTCGATGATGCACCGGGTTAGCGGAGAGGTAGACCGTCGAGACGTTGTCGCAGTAGACCACCGTGGCACGGTCAACAGGACAAGAGAGCTCCTGAAGCAGCTGGCGAAGCCACGAACACTCGGCGATGGTGTTGGTCACCGTACGATACTCAGCCTCAGACTGGAACGAGAGACCGTAGGCTGCCGCTTGGAGTGAGGGTCCAAGGTAGACACAATAGCCCGAAGTGGAGCGACGTGTGTCAGGGCAGCCCGTCCAGTCTGCATCAGAGTAGGCGGTGAGGATGGTGTCGGCGGAGGCGTGAAGCGTGACGCCAAGATCCATAGTGCCACAGATATAGCGGAGAATCCGCTTGACGGCAGCCGAGTGAATGTCTCGAGGAGCATGCATATGAAGACACACCTACTGCACGACATACTGGATCCCCGACCGAGTCAGAGTGAGGTACTGGAGAGCACCAACGATAGACCGATAAAAAGCAGCATCTGAAGCAGGAGAACCATCCGTGGTAGAAAGCTTGGCCTTCGTATCAACAGGCGTAGCGGCGGGCTTGCAGTTAAGCATGCCGGCGCGCTCCAGGAGCTCGTGAGCGTACTTCCGCTGATGAAGGAAGAAGCCATCCGGACGGCGCACCACCTCGACACCGAGGAAGTAGTGCAAAGGACCCAAGTCCTTGATGGCGAACTCAGCGCGAACTCAGCACGAAGATGAGCCGTGAGCTGACTGAGGAGACCAGCCGTACATACCGTCAGGATGATGTCGTCGACATAGAGCAGCAAGTAGGTCGTGTCAGAGCCCTGATGATAAACGAAGAGCGAGGTGTCCGAGCGGGTAGAGCGAAACCCAAGCTGGTGGAGAAACGCCGCGATGCGCTGGTACCAAGCGCGCGGAGCCTGCTTGAGTCCATACAAGGACCGCGAAAGCAGGCACACATGGTCGGGAAGCGCCGGGTCAACAAATCTGATGGGCTGCTGGCAGAAAACCTGCTCCTCGAGGTGACCATGGAGGAAGGCGTTGGAGACGTTCATCTGGTGCACCGGCCAAGCACGGGAGACCGCAAGGTGGAGAACCGTGCGTATCGTGCCGGGCTTAACGACTGGAGCGAAGGTGTCGGCGAAATCGATACCAGCACGCTGTCGGAAGCCACAAACGACCCAACGCGCTTTGTAGCGATCAAGGGTACCATCAGGAGGAAGCTTGTGTTTAAAGATCCACTTCCCGGTAATCACATTGGCGTGCCGGGGACGGGGAACAAGCTGCCACGTTCGGTTGCGCAACAAGGCATCAAACTCCTCTTGCATCGCAGCCATCCAGAGCGGGTCACGAAGAGCGGCTCGAACGGAGGACGGCAACGGCGACGTCTCAAAGGTGGACGGCGCATGGACGTAGTCATCTGAGGCGTAGCACGAGCTCGGGCAAAAAACGCCCGTACGGGCGCGGGTGACCGGACCGCCACAGCGCCGGGAGGCGCGGCACCGGGCGCTGGGGTGCCGCGGGCGCCGGGTGCCGAGGGGACTGGGCGCCGAGGGGCCACGGCACCGGGGTACCGAGGGGCCGGGCGCCGAGGGGGTGGGCACCGAGGCTGCGGACGCCGGGCGCGGCTGTAGGAGGCGCCGCATGCGAGGGGTGCGCCTCAAAGCCAGGGGGCGGGCCAAGAGAGGCGCGCGAGCGCCCTGGGAGAGGCGTCGAGGAGCCCGCGTCACCGGTGGCGAGAGGAACAGCCGGGGGTACCTGGTGAAAACGGAAACACATGCTCATCAAAATAAACGTGCTGGGAAGTGAACACATGGTGGGAAATGGGATCATAGCACCGATATCCCTTGGAGTTGGAGGGGTAGCCGATGAAGATGCAAGCGACATAACGAGGTGCGAGTTTGTGAGGAGTGGAGTCGGCAGTACTAGGATATCAAAGGCACCCGAAAATACGCAAGCCATCATAAGATGGGGGCATACCGAAGAGAAGATGGTGAGGTGCATAGTTCCACCGTGGGCGGCAAGGGCGAAGGTTAAGGAGAAGAGAAGCAGTGGCGAGTGCGTCCGGCAAGAAACGAGGCGACACATTAGCATGGAACAGGAGCGTGCGAATGCAGTCGTTCAGAGTGTGAAGGACGCGTTCGGCTCGACCGTTCTGCTAGGAAGTATATGGGCATGTGAGACGAAAAACTGTGTCGTGCTGCGACAGAAAAGTGCAGAAAGCAAGGTTGTCGAACTCTTTTCCATTGTTAGTCTGAAGAGTAAGGATGGGACGCCCAAACTGCGTGCTGATATAGGAGTAAAAAAAGCCGTCAAAGTGGAGAGTGCATCTGACTTTCTGCGCAAAGGAAAAGTCCACACATAATGAGAATAATCATCAAGGATAACCAGATAATATAAATAACCCGAATTACTAGAAACCGGAGAGGTCCAGACATCGCTATGAATCAACTGAAAAGGAAAAGAAGCTATGGTGGTGGAGTTATTGAACGGGAGGCGAACATGTTTGCCAACACGACATGCATGACAGGTGTGATCCACAATCTTATGAGAACTGAAACTGAAACTCCAAAGAATATGACGAAGTGCGACGGGGTTGGGGTGACCCAAGCGAGCGTGCCAGAGATCAACTCCAGCGGAGAGAGCGACCGGTGTGGTGGTGGTGGATGAGGGCGAATGCACCGGATAGAGCTCATCAGGGTTGTCACATCGGTGAAGTACCATCCTGGTTCGAGCGTCCTTGACACAAAAACCAAGCTCATCAAATTCAACAGTGACAGGATTTTCACGAGTGAAACAACGAACGGAGATAAGATTCTTAATAAGATGAGGAGACACAAGTATGTTAGACAAAGATAAAGGCATAGAAGTAGAAGGAAAAGAAGTATGTCCAACATGTGTGATAGGAAGTGTGGAACCGTCGCCGACAATGATGCGGCGGTCGGTGAAGACAGGAGTGAAGGAGGCAAGGTTACCAGGATGAGCAAACATGTGAGCCGTGGCACCGGTGTCCATGTACCAATCCCCACCTCCAGTGTAGTTGTTCGGCGTAGGAGCGACATGCAGCCCGGTGAGGAGCACCGGGTCCCAGAGCGCCGGCAGCAGGGCCGGCGAGGGAGACGAAGACGCCATGGGAAAGCCGCCGCCACCGCTCAGCTGCGGCGGTGGGTACTCTCCATACAGTTGCGGTGCCGGGTAGGCCGGATAGCCCGCCGAAAAAACCTGAGGACCCCCAGGCAGCTGCCTAGCGGGTGAGTGCTGGCCTGCTAAGGACCCCCACCAATACCCGGGAGACTCGTATGCGGGCGGAGCCTCGTACGCAGGCGAAGACCCGGACGTGGATGCGGGTGGAGCCCCGTATGCCCCGTATGTAGGAATCCCGTACGTGGGAACGGGTAGGTGGTGGCCGCCCCATACGGCGGCGGGGCCATGCCGGAGGGTGCCGGAAGCGGAGCCGCGCCGAAGGGCGCCGGTGACGGGACGACAGAGATGGTGGCGGACGGGCCGACTGACGTCATTGCGCGGCACGGGTGGATCGTGCGGCGGCAGCAGCAGCTCGGCACGCACGGTGGCTAGCGAGGTAGGGCGATGCGGTGCAGCTAGCGAGGCGAGGCGAAGCGAACGGCGATGCGACGCAAGTAGACTAGCGAGGCGATGCGATCGGCAGCGTGCGACGCAAGACAGAGGAAATAGCACCTGATAGCTTCCTCGTGTGCACGTAGCAACAGAAGACAAAAAAAATCTGATTTGGAGAAGATGCCTTCGCGTGACGTAGTACTAGGAGCTGGCTGTTGTAGGACTAGTATCGATCGCTATGACAGGTTGGCGGCTGGAGTTGCTCACGCAGGGAGAGGAAGGAGCAGCGGCCGGCGCGGGAGGCGCGTGAGCGGTGGCGGCGGCGGCGGCGGCGCGGAGGAGATGCGCGGTGGCGGCGGTGGAAGGAGGAAGAAGCAGCGGCCGGCGTGGGAGGCGCGCGAGCAGCGGCGGCGGCGGTGGAAGGCTAGGGTTAGAACCCGGAAACTGATACCATGTAGAATATGTGAATTGCACGATGTATTGCTCTTCGTGCATAGACATGTATATATGATGTACAAAGGTGGGCCATGGACCTAAACTATACAAGGGAATAGAGGGCGGACCCAATACACAATATGCACATAACACATATACTCAACACTCATCGGGGGCTCCATCCCAAGCCCCCTCTCACACACCGCTAGAGAATTAACATGCTACGGTAATGTTTGTCAGTAAAGAAAATCGCGATGTTACAACAGAGAAAATTACGACAACGAAAAATTGTCATGGTGCAGCATAGAGAGTCATGCTATATATTTAGAACATGTCAATGATGCAATAGAGGAATTGCCATGCTACATATGGAGAAAAGTGCTCACATGAATTAGGAATTGCAATGCTACAACATAGGAAATTGCCGTGCTACAGTATTGAATTGGCATAATACAATATAGAGAATTGTCATGGTGCAACGCAGAAAATTTCCATCATGTTCAGGAATTATCCTACTATAACAGCGAAAAACTGTCATATTTTGTGAAAGGAGTTGCCATGCCATTGCATAAATAGTTGCCATGTGTAAAATCCAAAAACACAAAATCCGCCATGTTGTAGCAGATATAGTTCCCGTGTGTAGATAGCTAATAGATAGCTAACTATTCAAAATCTAAATTGGACAAAAAACAAAAATTACCATCTGAACGGATTGAAGCGAGATAGTAAAGAAACTGTATTGAAGGATGCATGCCGCTTCGAGCAAAAAAGAGCGATGGAGCGAATGTTTGCACCGTTTGCTCTAGAGGGTATGTGGAGCAAACAATTATTTCATTGAATCGAGATTTGTGCATGATCAGAACGGCGTCGTTGGCTCGCGCCAGAATAGTCCATCGTATGTTTATTCATTATCATTTCAAAATTTGAGGAGTTACCCATCAAAGGCTCAAATTGTGTTATTTTTATCTGATTTTGAATAGCGAGCATAAGGTTTCCTCTTCTCCCCTGACGCCGAGTAGCGTCCCTCACGCACCCTTCACGTGGCGGAAGCTTCGCCACCAACCTCCTCCTAGAACCACGCCTCGCTCTCAACACGCTCCATTGCTGCATCCCCCGGCCATCGCGCTCCCTAACCAGTCTAGCTTTGCATCCAAGATCCCAGACCCACTCCAGTGTCCTCCCTAAGGACAAACATACGAGGAAGCCGACAATGACTACAAGCGAACAACAACGTTGGTGAGCGTACTTACATGATGAGGAGGTCGTTCACTTCTCCTAGGTGAGAACATAGACAATTAAAATGCTAAGTCAACGACATTGTTAATTATGGCAGACCATCACGGTGAGGTGGGGGGAGTGCTTTGTCGGCTCTGGTTATTTTTGAGAGTGGTAAGGGTGGCTAGTGTTGGGGAACGTAGTAATTTAAAAAAAATTCCTACGCACACGCAAGATCATGGTGATGCATAGCAACGAGAGGGGAGAGTGTTGTCTCACGCCCTCGTGAGACCGAAGCGAAGCGTTGACACAACGTAGAGGAAGTAGTCGTACGTCCTCCGGTCCAACCGATCCAAGCACCGTTACTCCGGCACCTCCGAGTTCTTGACACGCGTACAACTCGATGACGCACCCTCGATCTCCAATCCAAGAGAGGCCCGAGGGGAGTTTCATCAGACGACGGCGTGGTGGCGATCTTGATGTTCTCTGTCGCAGGCTTCGCCTAAGCACCGCTACAATATGACCGAGGTGTAATATCGTGGAGGGGGCACCGCACACGGCTAAGGAACGATCTCAATGATCAACTTGTGTGTTCTAGGGTGCCCCTACCCCGTATATAAAGGAGGGAGGGAGGAGGTGGCCGCCCAAGGGGGGCGCCATAGGGGGGGAAACCTACTCCAAGTAGGTTTCCCCCTTTCCTTATCTTATTTGGAGGGGAAGGAAAGGGTACTAGTATTAGGAAGTAGTACTAGTAGTAGTAATAGGAAGAGGGGAAGGAGAAAGGAAGGGGGCCCCCCCCCCAGTCGGATTGGGCTGGGGCGCCCCTCCCTTGTTCCTTCTCCTTCCTCCTACATGGGCCCAATAAGGCCCATATACCTCCCGGGGTTCCAGTAACCTCCGGAGCTCCAAACTTCTCCGGAACCTTTCCGGTGTCCAAATATATCCGTCCAATATATCAATCTTTATGTCTCGACCATTTCGAGACTCCTCGTCATGTCCGTGATCATATCCGGGACTCCGAACAACCTTCGGTACATCAAAATACATAAACTCATAATATAACTATCATCGAAACCTTAAGCGTGCGGACCCTACGGTTCGAGAACAATGTAGACATGACCAAGACACATCTCCGGTCAATAACCAATAGCGGGACCTGGATGCCCATATTGGTTCCTACATATTCTACGAAGATCTTTATCGGTCAGACCGCATAACAACATACATTGTTCCCTTTGTCATCGGTATGTTACTTGCACGAGATTCGATCGTCGGTATCCAATACCTAGTTCAATCTCGTTACCGGCAAGTCTCTTTACTCGTTTCGTAATACATCATCTCACAACTAACTCATTAGTTGAAATGCTTGCAAGGCTTAAGTGATGTGTATTACCGAGAGGGCCCAGAGATACCTCTCCGACATTCGGAGTGACAAATCCTAATCTCGAAATACGCCAACTCAACAAGTACCTTCGGAGACACCTGAGAGCACCTTTATAATCACCCGATTCACGTTGTGACGTTTGGTAGCACACAAAGTGTTCTTCCGGTAAACGGGAGTTGCATAATCTCATAGTCATAGGAACATGTATAAGTCATGAAGGAAGCAATAGCAACATACTAAACGATCGGGTGCTAAGCTAACGGAATGGGTCATGTCAATCAGATCATTCAACTAATGATGTGATCCCATTAATCAAATAACAACTCTTTGTCCATGGTTAGGAAACATAACCATCTTCGATTAACAAGCTAGTCAAGTAGAGGCATACTAGTGACACTCTGTTTGTCTATATATTCACACATGTATTATGTTTACGGTTAATACAATTCTAGCATGAATAATAAACATTTATCATGATATAAGGAAATAAATAATAACTTTATTATTGCCTCTAGGGCATATTTCCTTGATCTCCCACTTGCACTAGAGTCAATAATCTAGATCACATCACCATGTGATTAACATCGATAGTTCACATCATCATGTGATTAACACCCATAGTTCACATCGCCATGTGACCAACACCCAAAGGGTTTAGATTCAGTAATCTAGTTCACATCGCTATGTGATTAACACCAAAGAGTACTAAGGTGTGATCATGTTTTGCTTGTGAGAGAGTTTTAGTCAACGGGTCTTTCACATTCAGATCCGTTATGTATTTCGCAATTTTCTATGTCTACAATGCTCTGCATGGAGCTACTCTTAGCTAATTGCTCCCACTTTCAATATGTATCCAGAGTAAGACTTAGAGTCATCTGGATCAGTGTCAAAACTTGCATCGACGTAACCCTTTACGACGAACCTTTTGTCACTTCCATAATCGAGAAACATATCCTTATTCCACTAAGGATAATTTTGACCGCTGTCGATGATCTACTCCTAGATCACTATTGTACTCCTTGCCAAACTCAAAGCGGGGTATACAATAGATCTGGTACACTGACATGGCATACTTTATAGAACCTATGGCCAAGGCATAGGAATGACTTTCATTCTCTTTCTATCTTACGCCATGGTCGGGTTTTGAGTCTTACTCAATTTCACACCTTGTAACACAGGCAAGAACTCTTTCTTTGGTGCTCCATTTTGAACTACTTCAAAATCTTGTCAAGGTATGTACTCATTGAAAAAACTTATCAAGCGTCTTGATCTATCTCTATAGATCTTGATGCTCAATATGTAAGCAGCTTCACCGAGGTCTTTCTTTGAAAAACTCCTTTCAAATACTCCTTTATGCTTTGTAGAATAATTCTACATTATTTCCGATCTACAATATGTCATTCACATATACTTATCAGAAATGATGTAGTGCTCCCACTCACTTTCTAGTAAATACAGCTTCACCGCAAGTCTCAGATAAACTATATGCTTTGATCAACTTATCAAAGCGTATATTCCAACTCCGAGATGCTTGCACCAGTCCATAGATGCACATTTTGTTAACGCCTTTGGGATCGACAAAACCTCTTGGTTGCATCACATACAACTCTTCTTTAATAACTCCATTAAGGAATGCAGTTTTGTTTATCCATTTGCCGATTTCATAAAATGCGGCAATTGCTAACATGATTCGGACAGACTTTTAAGCATCGTCACGAGTGAGAAAATCTCATTGTATTCAACATCTTGAACTTTGTCAAAACCTTTTTCGACAAGTCTAGCTTTGTAGATAGTAACACTACTATCAACGTCCGTCTTCCTCTTGAAGATCCATTTATTTTCTATGGTTTGCCGATCATTGGGCAAATCCATCAAAGTCCATACTTTGTTCTCATACATGGATCATATCTCGATTTCATGGCCTCAAACCATTTTGCGGAATCTGGGCTCATCATCGCTTCCTCATAGTTCGTAGGTTTGTCATGGTCAAGTAACACAACCTCCAGAACAAGATTACCGTACTACTCTGGTGCGGATCTCACTCTGTTTTACCTACGAGGTTCGGTAGTAACTTGATCTGAAGTTACATGATCATCATCATTAGCTTCCTCACTAATTGGTATAGTAGTCACAAGAACAGATTTCTGTGACGAACTACTTTCCAATAAGGGAACAGGTACAGTTACCTCATCAAGTTCTACTTTCCTCCCACTCACTTCTTTCGAGAGAAACTCCTTCTCTAGAAAGGATCCATTTATTAGCAAACAAATGTTTTGCCTTTGGATCTGTGATAGAAGGTGTACCCAACAATTTCCTTTGGGTATTCTATGAAGATGCACTTCTCCGATTTGGTTTTGAGCTTATCAGGATGAAACTTTTTCACATAAGCATCGCAGCCCCAAACTTTAAGAAACGACAACTTTGGTTTCTTGCTAAACCACAGTTCATATAGTGTCGTCTCAACGGATTTAGATGGTGCCCAATTTAACGTGAATGCAGCTGTCTCTAATGCATGATCCCAAAACGATATTGGTAAATCGGTAAGAAACATCATAGATTGTACTATATCCAATAAAGTACGGTTATGATGTTCGGACACACCATTATGATGTGGTGTTCCAGGTGGCATGAATTTGTGAAACTATTCCACATTGTTTTAATTGAAGACCAAACTCGTAACTCAAATATTTGTTTCCGCGATCAGATCATAGAAACCTTATTTTCTTGTCACGGTGATTTTTCCACTTCACTCTGAAATTCTTTGAACCTTTCAACTATTTCAGACTTATGTTTCATCAAGTAGATATACCCATATCTGCTCAAATCATTTGTGAAGGTCAGAAAATAATGATACCCGCCGCGAGCCTTAACACTCATTGGATCACATACATCAGTATGTATTATTTCCAATAAGTTAGTTGCTCGCTCCACTGTTCCGGAGAATGGAGTTTTAGTCATCTTGCCCATGAGGCATGGTTCGCAAGCATCAAGTGATTCATAATCAAGTGATTCCAAAATCCCATCAACATGGAGTTTCTTCATGCGCTTTACACCAATATGACCTAAAACGGCAGTGCCACAAATAAGTTGCAATATCATTATTAACTTTGCATCTTTTGGTTTCAATATTATGAATATGTGTATCACTATGATCGAGATCCAATGAACCATTTTCATTGGGTGTGTAACCATATAAGGTTTTATTCATGTAAACAGAACAACAGTTTATTCTCTTACTTAAATGAATAACCGTATTGCAATAAACACGATCAAATCATATTCATGCTCAATGCAAACACCAAATAACATTTATTTAGGTTCAACACTAATCCCGAAAGTATAGGGAGTGTGCGATGATGATCATATCAATCTTGAAACTATTTTCAACACACATCGTCACTTCACCCTTAACTAGTTTCGCTTATTCGCAACTCCGTTTGAGTTACTACTCTTAGCAACTGAACCAGTACCAAATACCGAGGGGTTGCTATAAACACTAGTAAAGTACACATCAATAACATGTATATCAAATATACCTTTGTTTACTTTGCCATCCTTCTTATCCGCCAAATACTTGGGGTAGTTCTGCTTCCAGTAACCAGTCCCTTTGCAGGAGAAGCACTTAGTCTCAGGCTTAGGTCCAGACTTGGGCTTGTTCACTTGAGCAGCAACTTGCTTGCCGTTCTTCTTGAAGTTCCCTTCTATCCCTTTGCCCTTTTCTTGAAACTAGTGGTCTTGTTAACCATCAACACTTGATGTTCTTTCTTGATTTCTACCTTCATCGATTTCGTCATCATGAAAAACTCGGGAATCATTTTCATCATCCCTTGCATACTATAGTTCATCACGAAGTTCTACTAACTTGGTGATGGTGACTAGAGAATTCTGTCAATCACTATCTTATCTGGAAGATTAACTCCCACTTGATTCAAGCGATTGTAGTACCTGCACAATCGAGCACATGCTCACTAGTTGAGCGATTCTCCTCCATCTTTTAGCTATAGAACTTGTTGGAGACTTCATATCTCTCAACTCGGGTATTTGCTTGAAATATTAACTTCAACTCTGGAACATCTCATATGGTCCATGACGTTCAAAACGTCTTTGAAGTCCCGATTCTAAGCCGTTAAGCATGGTGCACTAAACTATCAAGTAGTCATCATATTGAGCTAGCTAAACGCTCATAACGCCGCAGATCCGCTCTCGCAATAGGTCTATCACCTAGCGGTGCATCAGGACATAATTCTTCAGTGCAGCAATGAGGATAAACCTCATGTCACGGATCTAATCCGCATCATTGCTCTCGACATCTTTCAATACAGTTTTCTAGGAACATATCAAAATAAACATATGAAAGCAACAACGCAAGCTATTGATCTACAACATAATTTGCAAAATACTACCAGACTAAGTTCATGATAAATTTAAGTTCAATTAATCATATTACTTAAGAACTCCCACTTAGACAGACATCTCTCTAGTCATCTAAGTGATCACGTGATCCAAATCAACTAAACCATAACCGATCATCACGTGAGATGGAGTAGTTTTCAATGGTGAACATCACTATGTTGATCATATCTACTATATGATTCACGCCGACCTTTCGGTCTCCGTGCTCGAGGCCATATCTGCATATGCTAGGCTCGTCAAGTATAACTCGAGTATTTCTGCGTGTGCAAAACTGGCTTGCACCCGTTGTAGATGGACGAGAGCTTATCACACCCGATCATCACGTGGTGTGCGGGCACGACGAACTTTGGCAACGGTGCATACTCAGGGAGAACACTACTTGATAATTTTTAGTGAGAGATCATCTTAAAATGCTACCGTCAATCAAAGCAAGATAAGATGCATAAAGGATAAACATCACATGCGATCAATATAAGTGATATGATATGGCCATCATCTTCTTGTGCTTGTGATCTCCATCTCCGAAGCACCATCATGATCACCATCGTCACCGGCGCGACACCTTGATCTCCATCGTAGCATCGTTGTCGTTTACGCCATCTATTGCTTCTACGACTATCGCTACCGCTTAGTGATAAAGTAAAGCAATTACTGATGCGTTGCATTTCATACAATAAAGCGACAACCATATGGCTCCTGCCGGTTGCCGATAACTTCGGTTACAAAACATGATCATCTCATACAATAAAATATAGCATCATGTCTTGGCCATATCACATCACAACATGCCCTGCAAAAACAAGTTAGACGTCCTCTACTTTGTTGTTGCAAGTTTTACGTGGCTGCTACGGGCTTAAGCAAGAACCAATCTCACCTACGCATCAAAACCACAACGATAGTTTGTCAAGTTGATGCTGTTTTAACCTTCATAAGGACCGGCGTAGCCACACTCGGTTCAACTAAAGTTGAGAAACCGACACCGCTAGTTACCTGTGTGCAAAGCACGGCGGTAAAACCAGTCTCGCGTAAGCGTACGCGTAATGTCGGTCCGGGCCGCTTCATCCAACAATACCGTCGAACCAAAGTATGACATGCTGGTAAGCGGTATGACTTATATCGCCCACAACTCACTTGTGTTCTACTCGTGCATATAACATCAATCCATAAAACCTAGGCTCGGATGCCACTGTTGGGGAGCGTAGTAATTTCAAAAAATTTCCTACGCACACGCAAGATCATGGTGATGCATAGCAACGAGAGGGAGAGTGTTGTCTACGCCCTCGAGACCGAAGCGAAGCGCTGACACAACGTAGAGGAAGTAGTCTTCGTCCTCCCGGTCCAACCGATCCAAGCACCGTTACTCCGGCACCTCCGAGTTCTTGACACGCGACAGCTCGATGATGCACCTCGATCTCCAATCCAAGAGAGGCTCCGAGGGGAGTTTCATCAAGACGACGGCGTGGTGACGATCTTGATGTTCTCTGCCGCAGGCTTCGCCTAAGCACCGCTACAATATGACCGAGGTGTAATATCGTGGAGGGGGCACCGCACACGGCTAAGGAACGATCTCAATGATCAACTTGTGTGTTCTAGGGTGCCCCTACCCCGTATATAAAGGAGGGAGGGAGGAGGTGGCGGCCCAAGGGGGGCCATAGGGGGGGGAAACCTACTCCAAGTAGGTTTCCCCTTTCCTTATCTTATTTGGAGGGAAGGAAAGAGTACTAGTATTAGGAAGTAGTACTAGTAGTAGTAATAGGAAGAGGGGGAAGGAGAAAGGAAAGGGGGGGCCGGCCCCCCTCCCCAATTCGGATTGGGCTGGGGCGCGCCCCCCTCCCTTGTTCCTTCTCCCTTCCTCCTACATGGGCCCAATAAGGCCCATATACCTCCCGGGGGGTTCCGGTAACCTCTCGGAGCTCCAAACTTCTCCGGAACCTTTCCGGTGTCCAAATATATCCGTCCAATATATCAATCTTTATGTCTCGACCATTTTGAGACTCCTCGTCATGTCCGTGATCATATCCGGGACTCCGAACAACCTTCGGTACATCAAAATACATAAACTCACAATATAACTGTCATCGAAACCTTAAGCGTGCGGACCCTACGGTTCGAGAACAATGTAGACATGACCAAGACACGTCTCCGGTCAATAACCAATAGCGGTACCTGGATGCCCATATTGGTTCCTACATATTCTACGAAGATCTTTATCGGTCAGACCGCATAACAACATACATTGTTCCCTTTGTCATCGGTAGGTTACTTGCCCGAGATTCGATCATCGGTATCCAATACCTAGTTCAATCTCGTTACCGGCAAGTCTCTTTACTCGTTCCGTAATACATCATCTCACAACTAACTCATTAGTTGAAATGCTTGCAAGGCTTAAGTGATGTGTATTACCGAGAGGGCCCAGAGATACCTCTCCGACATTCGGAGTGACAAATCCTAATCTCAAATACGCCAACTCAACAAGTACCTTCGAGACACCAGAGAGCACCTTTATAATCACCCGATTCGCTAGACGTTTGGTAGCACACAAAGTGTTCTTCCGTAAACGGAGTTGCATAATCTCATAGTCATAGGAACATGTATAAGTCATGAAGGAAGCAATAGCAACATACTAAACGATCGGGTGCTAAGCTAACGGAATGGGTCATGTCAATCATATCATTCAACTAATGATGTGATCCCATTAATCAAATAACAACTCTTTGTCCATGGTTAGGAAACATAACCATCTTTGATTAACAAGCTAGTCAAGTAGAGGCATACTAGTGACACTCTGTTTGTCTATATATTCACACATGTATTATGTTTCCAGTTAATACAATTCTAGCATGAATAATAAACATTTATCATGATATAAGGAAATAAATAATAACTTTATTATTGCCTCTAGGGCATATTTCCTTCAGCTAGGTGTAGAGGAGGTTATTTGTGCGAGGAATCATAGATACGGTTGTTACTTTGGTCAGAACCATGGCGGCGTTCATGGGGTCAATCTGGTGCACATGCACGTGGTTGGGGACGAGTGATGCTTCGAAGCGACGACATGAATGGTAGTTAGCTTCAGGAGGATATCATGCCATGGGGGAGCCATATCGGAGGAGGGGGGTTGTGACAACAACTCCTTGGGTAGCGAGCGTGCGGCAAAGATACAAAATCTTGGTTGCTACCAGCTTCCTCGTCCGAGATTGGAGATCAGCTTTGTTAGGTAGAGCCTAGGGGATCATGCTTGCAAGGTAAATCTAAGATTGGATTAACGGAGGCGTTGACACCTTCAAAAAAGCAACAATGACGATGATCTTTGGAATAGGAAAATAGTGCTCGGTACAAAAGTCCATTTGAGAAAAGGAACTCTTGGTGTCTCAGCGGAAATGAAATCACAACCTTTGAAGCTTGGTGGGATGGGAGTTGAGATATGGCAAATGAAATATATAGGGAGTTAACTTTAGCGGAAGGGACATATACAATGTTTTAAATCCTCAAAAATTTAAGAGTTAAATTTGGTGGGGAGGGTGTTTGAGTTAAAGTATAAGGAAAGAGATGGAGATGCTCTAGCTTCACAACGACTTTGGGCGTGTTCGGAAAATGCTCCACTCTGCAAATCCTAGACTGAGGCATGCAGAGCAGCACCGAATGCTTAAAAAATGTAGAGCTGAATGTGTAGAGCGGAGAGGTGCATGGTTCGAGCGTGTTTATAGCAGAGAGGAGCATGGTTCAAGCATTTTCCAGTTCCACAAGCCGGCAAAACGTGAAGTTGGTCGAAATCAGCAGTGCATGCCATTAGTAAGTCAAGTTGTTCACTTGTCCTATTATTCATCTCCACAACAACTTCAATCCATCGGGTCATCGCTCAACCGAAAATGGATGCGCTAACGTGCAACAGCTTTCACGCCAGTTGCTCAATCATTCATCTCTAGCGTTAGCCAGGCACCAACACACCTAACGGCACAACCCGGTCCATGGCCCGCAATCCCCTTCTCTTCTCTCGAATTGTGTGTTCATGTAGATGGCGGATGATAGTAGTCAGGCTCATGGCAAGCAGTGGATACACAGTTTTTTGGGACGTGGTGGGCTAGCGACTGAACCTGGGTGACTATACACAACCTTGGCATCGCTACTTAACCTATTTTGACTTTGGCAATGAACCGTTCTTGGTGGCGCGGAATACGGATGATGCTCGTGGAGCATGAAAGGTTCCCCATGTCCACCTGCTTATGGAGGGTTCATGGTAGGACTATGTGGTGGTCGAGAGCAGAGATACGACGGTGGCAACGCGGGAGCAGTTCCATGGGGATGGTGGAGTAGGAGCAACCGCAAGAGAATGATACCGATGGAATGTAGAATCAACGATTTTGTTGCTAAATAGTTTACTGGACTACAAATTTGGACGGTTGAGTGTGGAGCAGGGCTAGAGCCGGATTCTATGGGTCAGCCAAACATGGAGAATTCCCGATTAGGCTGCCACGACCTTCTTGCAATAGCCTTTTTTAGTTCAATTCAAGTATGCCTAATTCTGAGTCGACTGAGATTCATTAAACCTTGTGAGCAATACAATCTCATTCTTTGCTCGTAGTGAAGAGTAGTGCCCAAACCGTACGAATCGTACACCCTCCCACGCTCATGGTCGACCTGGTATGAGTGCTTTAGCCGGATGTTTCTGTTTCCATCTTATATCCATCCGGTTTGCTTTTGCTTTTCACCTCTTTTTTGTCTATATTTGCATATCTTTTACCTTTCACTTTTCCATTTTTTTGTTTTTTTCCTTTGTTTCCTTTTTATGTTCTTTCTCTTGAATAGTTTTTAAAATCCACATATATTTTAGTATCTGAGGACTTTTTTAATAATTCATGAATGTTTTATTTTTTTGAAATTTTTTATATCGATGAACATGAACTTTTTATTTTAATTTGTGACGTATTTAAATTCATGGACAATATTTAAAATAATTCAGGGATTTTTAAAAATATTTTTTAGAAAAAACATTATTTTACATGTGTAAGAAAATGGGCAACCGGTTTTCTCAAGGAACCAACAAAAACTGTTTTTTAGACAAAATACTGGTTTTGTTAACCTGTAATGGAACAACCACTTCTTTGGCGAGCAACGCGTTGTTGGGCCTGCCCCACAGCGCCTTATACCGCGTATGTGGATGCCCCGGTCTGATAGCTTGCACAAGATACATGTTGAACATTTTTTCAACATACATGACGACATTTTATTTCAAATACACATTGAATGCTTGTTGTACATTTTTCACATACTCTGATACACGTTGAATTTTCAATACATGATAATTTTTTTAAAATGTGTTCAACATAGTTTTAACGTGTGAAATTTTTTAAATATCATGATTTTTTAATGGTTTGAACATTTTCTAAACTTGAGCGAACAAATTTTGTACACTGATGAACATTTTTTTGAATCGCACAAACATTTTGTTTAAACCGTGAGAACAAACTTTTTACAGTTGCTGATCAACTTTAATACATGGCGAACAATTTTTTAACTAAATAAAGTTAGTTTTTCATAAGTTTGAAGCAAGAAAACAAAGAAAGAGAAAGAAAAGCCCCGCACTAGAAAAGTAAAAGAAAAAGGGAAATACTGAAGTGAGTCGGGCCACCACTCGCTTCCCTTGGCTCCTGCAGACGGATATTAGACAACAAAACCCCCACTGGACACTTGAACAGCAACTTGAACAGTTTTTCATACATACTAGGCATTTTTGTAATATATATTGAACAAATTTTAATATATGATGAACTTGTTTAATTATATGATGAATGTTTTTAATACTCACTAAGATTTTTTTTAATATAAGGTGAAATTTTCTCAGTATAGAGTGAATATTTTATCATATACACTATTTTCAAAAATCACATAGCAAAAAGTTTAAATATATTTTTATTTTTAAAAGATCTTTAAATATGTAGCTCCATAAATAAAAACAGTCTTTTTTTATGGAAGAATCGACTAAAAACAGAATTGATGAAAACTCCGGTGCCAAGGAAGACTCCAACGGGTGTGAGAGACTGTCCAAGGAAGACGGCGACCGCAGGAAAGAGCAGCAATTCTTCGTCCTCCCCGGCAGATGGTATGGAGTCAGCGGAGGCAGCAGGATTATCAGATCGGATGGGAGGGTTAATCCTTACGGAGAAGGAAGCGGCGGGGTTTGTCTTCGGAGAAGCTAGCAAGGAGATGCCTAGGGCTACAAAGTGGACGATCATCGGCAAAGCCTTCACACCCAGGCCGCTTAATTCCAAAGCTCTTGAAAAGTCTATGCAGAGGGCCTGGGCCCTCCATAAGGAAGCGAAGTTCATTGATATTGGGGGGAATAAATTTGTGGTGCACTTTGGCAGCGAAGTTGATTGGAAGCATGCACTCAATGGAGGTCCATGGCAGTTTGACTTTAATGTGATTGTGTTAAAAGAATATGAAGGAAAAATTTAGACCGTCGGAGATGGTGTTTGATACTGTGGAGGTTTGGGTGAGGATCACTAAACTTCCCCTGGACAACAGAACAGAGGCTTTTGGGAAAGCAATAGGGAACTGGCTTGGCACAACAGTTAGTGTTGATGTGGAAAAAGATGGATCAGCTAAAGGAGTTCATCTTAGGGTTCGCACTAAGCTATCAATTTTTGAGCCCCTTGTGAGGGGTTTTAACCTGAAGGAGACAGAGGATGACACTGAAGGAACTTGGTATGATTTTGCCTATGAAAAAATCCCTCACTTCTGTTTTGATTGTGGAAGGCTAGCTCATGGAGTAGAGGGGTGTGTGTGCCTCCTATTAAGTCAGATATGCAATGGAGAGAGTGGCTTCGTGCGTCACCGGGCGATCTTCCTCGTTCAAAGAGGGGATGCTGAAGGGGAGCGGCCAGAACAGCCATAATCTTAACAGTGCGGCCTCGAGCGACAGTAATGGAGGGAGAAGGACGGCTGCATATGTTTGCTACATCCCTACAAAAGGAACCTTAATAGAGCTTTCGACGTATCAGCTGACTCCCACACTGGCGGCAGTTCTAGGAGGGATGGATAGGAAGTTAACAGCCCGAATAAACAGCGACACTGGCCGACTGAGGAAAGGGGCAAGGGAACAAGGGACTGGCAGGGAGAGAAAGGAAAAGATGAGCCACTCTCAAAGGACTTGAGGGAAAACCTAGAGAGAAAAAAGGAGAAGGAATTGAGGAATGAGCTGAAGAACAAACAAATGGATATGCGTCAAGAATTAAGGAAGAGGTACGCGGCGAAGAGTTACGACGGAGCTGGGTGCTCGTGGCAGTATTTTCATAGAGAAAGACGTTCGGGGTATTATGTTCGGAGGACGAGGGATGAGTACGAGTATCAGCCAAAGCAGAACTATGATCATAGTCACTCCACTAGTAGAAAGAGGGCCCCAAAACAGATGTGGGTGGCCAAGAGTGCTATGGACCAGCACAGCAGTCAGGACAATTTCATTCGAACTACCAGGCTGAAAACGGATTCTATATTTCATTGAATCTCCGAGAATGACCGCTATGTTTTTGACCGTATCTCGACAGCTGAAGATAGATCGACGGACCCTGCAAGGACGCAAGGCCGTCGGGAACAATGATCATCTTAGCCTGGAACTACCGAGGATTGGGGTTGGACTCGGCAGTGGGCGAACTTCGAGACCTGATTAGGTCATACAACCCAGTGGTGGTGTTTTTATCAGAAACAAAAAAGAGGGCAGGGGCAATGGAGAGTCTCAAGTGGAGCTTGGGTTTTAGACATGGTGTAGCAGTTCATTGCAAAGGTAAAAGTGGAGGTCTAGCACTATGGTGGAGGGACCAAGTAGATGTGACGGTGTGGCCGTGGTGCCAATATTACATAGATGCAAAAATTGTGTATGAGGGTGTTTCATGTAGATTCACTGGAATCTACAGGGAACCAAGTATTGAAAAGAGATCCAAGACGTGGGAGGTACTGCGTTATCTCCGAGCTCAAGACGACCTCCCATGGCTATGCGCGGGAGATTTTAATGAGGCACTTCGACAGAATGAGCAGCAAGGAGGTAACCCTCGGTCTTTGAACCAGATGGCACTTTTTGAGGACTGCTTGTCCGACTGCGGACTAGCGAATTTGGGCTTTTTAGGATATCCTTTTACGTGGGATAACAAACGTGATGCAAGCAATAATATCCAAGTGCGGCTTGACCGAGCGACGTGCAATGCGGAGTTTGCGCAAGTTTTCCCAGCGGTAGAAGTGCAACATATTATGAGAGAGGAGTCTGACCACCAAGCGCTACTCATCAAGGCGTTGACATGTTGATGCAAAGGTTCAGGGTCGACGACCGTTTCTCTATGAGGCCGCGTGGACGAGACATGAAGGGTACGAGGACATGGAAGCTGCTGCATGGGGAGAGGCCCATGCGGCCAACCAGCGCGAGGGGGATCTCGAGAATGAATGCAGCCAGCTGAAGACAGCTTCGAAGGCCATGCAAGAGTGGAGCCGAAGAGTTTTTGGTTCAATAAAAAAACAGATTGCACACTTGAAGCGACAACTTGTAGAAGCTAAGGAGCGAGCTGCAAGTTCAGGCTACAGACGAGAAGTTCGGGAGATTGAAGACCAGTTGCATGAACTATATGAACGAGAAGAGGTGTACTACAAGCAAAGATCGAGGGTTGACTGGTTATCAGAAGGTGACCAAAACACACGCTATTTCCAAAATAGAGCCTCGCATCGAAAAAGAAAGAACACGGTCAAAGCGCTAAGGAGGGATGATGGGACTAGGTGCACAGATGATGACGGTATGAGATCGATGGACGCACACTTCTACGCCAATCTTTTTGCTGCTGAGGGGTCGAAGGAGAGTGACAAGGTGCTGCAACATATAGACAGGATTGTAACGGATGAGATGAATGGCAATCTTGGCGCTCCTTTCACTGATGACGAGATCGAGGCGGCTCTTTTCCAGATGGGGCCTACTAAGGCCCCAGGGCCAGATGGATTACCGGCCATGTTCTACCAAAGGCACTCGCACTTGGTGAAGAACGATGTTTGTGGTGCGGTAAGGGAGTTTTTGGCTGGGAAGGCGACATCGAACGGATTTAATGATACCATAATTGTGATGATACCGAAAGTAAACTCACCGGAGCTACTTTCACAGTTTTGCCCAATTAGTCTATGTAATGTTCTATATAAGATTGCGGCTAAGGCACTGGACACCCGCTTAAAAGTTGTGCTTCCGTTCATGATATCTGACGAACTGAGCGCCTTTGTGCCAGGAAGATTAATAACGGACAATGTTCTGGTGGTGTATGAATGTGTTCATGTGATTAGGAAGCGAAAAAGGAAAAAATCTATGTGTGCAGTCAAATTGGATATGATGAAGGCATATGATCGTGTGGAGTGAGATTTCTTGGAGAAAATGGTGATGAAGTGTAACACCCCGGATGTAACTTTCCATATTTGTAACTCCAACTCTTGCCATTTTCGGCTATGTGCTATGATATTCCCTCCGTGGTTGGGTTTTTCTTCATTTTGCATTTTGTCCATGTCATGCTTTTCATATCATGTCATCATGTGCATCGATTTGCATACGTGTTCGCCTCATGATTCGAGCATTTTCCCGTTGTCTGCTTTTGCAATCCGGCACTCCTATGTTCCCCGGCGTCCCCTTTTACATTTTTCCGTGTGCGGGTGTTGAACGTTCTCGGAATGGACCGAGCCTTGCCAAGTGGCCCTGGTATAGCACCGGTAGACCACCTGTCAAGTTTCGGGTCATTTGGAGCTCGTTTGGTACTCCAACGGTTAACCGCGCTCTCGTGAAGGCCTCCTTTAAGTTGCAGCACAACACCCCTCCAAAACAGCCCAATAACCCATCTAAGTCACCTCCATGCTCTCCGTCGTCGGATCACGATCGTGTGGGTGAAAACCGCACCCCATTTGGAGTCTCCTAGCTCCCTCTACCTATAAATATGTGCACTCCCCCGAATTCCCGGATCCCCAAACCCTAGCCCGCTCCTCTCGCCACGGACACGTCCGGATCAGGCCGGACGCGTCCGCACAGCGCCGCTTAATCGGGGCTGCACGCGTGGCGCGCGCCGCCTCGCCGCGCCGCCGGCAGGCCAGGCGAGGCCCGCCCGGCCAGCGTGCCGCCGCCGCCAGGCCGCCGCGCCGCCGCTTCGCGCCTCGCCCCCGCCTCCGGCCCGCGCCTCGGCCCGCGCCTCGCCGCCTCCGCGCCTCCTGCCCCGGCCGCTGCTCCGCCCGGCGCCCCACCGCCGCCCGCTTGCGCGACTCTGCGTCGACCCTGCCGCCGAGCGTCCGTCTGCCGCCGCGCCCTCGCCGCCCACGTCACACCTCGCCGCCCGGCGCCGCGCCTGGCCGCCGCCGCCGCCCGGTCGCTCCGCCCGCCGCCCGGCCTCTCCTCCCTCTGGCCCCGAGTTCTCCGGCGAGCCACGGGACAACTCCGGCCAGATCCGATCTAAAAAACCCTAGGTTGACTTTCCCCGACCCCCCAAAATCCACCAAGTCTTTTTCTGTGATATTTTGTTGCATTTTCATCGCATCACATCTTTGCACCCGTGGCTCCATTTTAGGCGTGTAGCATATCAAGTTGTTCGTCTCGAAGAGTAGATCATTTCATCTCATTGCATCATTTTCATTTGAGCTCATCTTGATGCCCGAAATGCTGTTGGAAGAGGGCTATGTGATGTTAGTTTCGCTTTCTTAATGTAACTTGCACTTTGTCATTTTGCCATGATTAATGTGTGCACCTTATGAACTTGAGCCCTACATATGTTTTGATCTATGCCATGCTACCTTTCCAGGGGTGTATGCCATGTATTTTTGTGATCTATGTGGTGACTAGCACAAGCATGCAAACTAGGGATGATAATGTTGCTGATTTCAGGAACTTAGTGTTTTCACTAAGTCATGTCCTGCTGTTATTTTTATGCCATGTGTTCATGTTGTTACAGAGAGATCTATGCCTATTTTGAGCATGATCAGTAAGGGTGTTTTGAAAATCTGGATGTGCTCTATCCATCCATGCCTTTGTTGGCATTTATGGAGTAATCTAGCATGTCATTTTCGTGCTCTACTTTTGCTTCAAAATGTTTCCTGGCAGATTGTTTACATGAGATTCAATTTTCACGAGGGTGTTGTAGTTGATCCGTGTATGCTATGATGTTGTTCTTGCCATGTATAGCTTCTATGCCATGTATTCTTGACGGGTGTATGCTTAGTTTATCATGAGATGCTCTGTAGTGAGTGCATCGAGCTCGCAAACATGCCTACTTGTTATCTGTTTTTGCCATGTCCAGTTTTTCTGCTAAGTCTGAGATCTGTAATGGAACTTGCGATGTTTACATGGGTGCCACCATTTCTTATTGTCCTTTTTTGCTTATGGTCAGTAAGGGACTTTTGATCTATGCTTTAAGTAGATTCCTGCCATGTCTTGCTTTGCTATTATAAGTTCCTGTAGCTTGTTGTTTGCTTGCTCTAAACATGCCTTCCTGATGTCAATTTCTGGCAACTAGTATTTTCACCAAGTCTGTGAACCTGATATTTTTGCACTTTCACCATGCTTATTTGAACCTGTTATGATGTGATTTAGACATAGCTCAGTGTTCCTCTTTTGTTAAGCATCTCCTGTAGATCACTACCATATGCTTTGTTTTTATGTTGGGGTGCTGTAGTATAGTTTCTTGTTGCATGCTAAGTAGCATCGTGCTGTTAAACGCAGATTCGCGTCATTCTTGTTTTGCTTGTCATTTGCAAACCGTGCATCTGTTTCCGGTGATCTTTATATCGATTTCAACCGAAATCATCTCATCTTTCCAGCGGCATACTTGGTTTGCCAAGTTGATGCCTTGTTCATCATTTTCCTTCCGGAGCACACATATGCATTGCATATCACATCTCGCATAGCATGTCATGTATTGCATCATATTGCTTGTGCATTGCTCCTTGTTTGATTGTTGTTCCATTGCTTGTGTTCTTGCTTTGGGTAGAGCCGGGAGACGAGTACGTGAACGAGGAACCTGTTGAGAACGCCTACGAGGATCAAGCCTTCGATAACTCTGAGAACCTTGCAGGCAAGATGACCATACCTTCGAAATCACTTCTATCTTTGCTTGCTAGATGCTCGCTCTTTTGCTATGCCTATGCTGCGATACCTACCACTTGCTATATCATGCCACCCATATTGCCATGTCAAACCTCTAACCACCCTTTCCTAGCAAACCGTTGTATGGCTATGTCACCGCTTTTGCTCAGCCCCTCTTATAGCGTTGCTAGTTGCAGGTGAAGATGAAGTTTGTCCCTTGTTGGAACACGGATATTTTGGGATATCACAATATCTATTGTTTTAATTAATGCATCTATATACTTGGTAAAGGGTGGAAGGCTCGGCCTTATGCCTGGTGACTTGTTCCACTCTTGCCGCCCTAGTTTCCGTCATACCGGTGTTATGTTCCTTGATTTTGCGTTCCTTACGCGGTTGGGTGATTTATGGGACCCTCGTGACAGTTCGCTTTGAATAAAACTCCTCCAGCAAGGACCAACCTTGGTTTTACCATTTGCCACCTAAGCCTTTTTCCCTTGTGTTTTCGCGAGCCCGAGGGTCATCTTTATTTACCCCCCGGGCCAGTGCTCGTCGTGAGTGTTGGTCCAACCTGTCAGCCGCCGGTGGCCACCAGGGGCAACTCTGGCATGGCCTATCGGAAGTTTGGACAATCCGGTGTGCCCTGAGAACGAGATATGTGCAGCTCCTATCGGGATTTGTCGGCACATTCGGGAGGCTTTGCTGGTCTAGTTTTACCATTGTCAAAATGTCATGCGAACCGGGATTCCGAGACTGATCGGGTCTTCCCGGGAGAAGGTTTATTCCTTCGTTGACCGTGAGAGCTTGTGATGGGCTAAGTTGGGACACCCCTGCAGGGTATTATCTTTCGAAAGCCGTGCCCGCGGTTATGAGGCAGATGGGAATTTGTTAATGTCCGGTTGTAGAAAACCCGAAGTTGACCTCAATTAAAATACATCAACCGCGTGTGTTACCGTGATGGTCTCTTCTCAGCGGAGTCCGGGAGGTGAACACGGTGTTGGAGTTATGTTTGACGTAAGTAGTTTCAGGATCACTTCTTGATCGCTACTAGCTTCACGATCGTGCCTTGCTTCTCTTCTCGCTCTCTCTTGCGATCGTAGCCACCATATATGCTAGTCGCTTGCCGCAGCTCCACCTCATTACACCACGCCTTTAAGCTTAAATAGTCTTGATCTCATGGTGTGAGATTGCTGAGTCCCCGTGACTCACAGATTCTACTAAAATAGATGCAGTACCGATGATACCAGTAGCAGAGGGCGAATCGAGCTGAAGTGGGAATTTGATGAGGCCCTTGGTCGTTACTATGTTTCATTTCAGACGATCGAGAGTGGAGCTCAGTTTAGCGATCGGGATCTGTGTTGCATTTGGGGTAGTCTTCTTTTATTTTGGTTCCGTAGTCGGACCTTGAGTGTAAACTGAATGATGGATGTTTATTTATGTATTGTGTGAAGTGGCGACTGTAAGCCAACTATGTATCTCTTTTCCCTTATGTATTACATGGGTTGTGCGAAGATTACCTCACTTGCGACATTGCTTTCAATGCGGTTATGCCTCTAAGTCGTGCTTCGACACGTGGGAGATATAGCCGCATCGAGGGCGTTACAAGTTGGTAATCAGAGCCTTCCCCGACCTTAGGAGCCCCACCGCTGATCGCTTTTAGCGGCCGAGTTGTGTCTAGAAAAATGTTTTGAGTCATTTAGGATTATATATATCGGAGAGTTAGGAATTCTTTTTACTCCTCAGTCCCTTTGTCGCTCTGGTGAGGTCTCCTGACGTAGAAGTTTTGACTTTCCTCTCCTCAAATTTCACTAAAAAAATTTTAGGATCACGCGGGTATCTTGGAATCGTTCCGATGGTTTTATGATGAGAACATTGTCTTGGTGCCTCCTGTCAGGGGTTTAGGGGAAGTGTCCCGGGGAGTTGAGCTCTGAGGTGTTGTCGTCATAATTTTATCGTTGCAGTTCTGGAATACCTGAGTTTAGTATGCCGACATCGAAAATCTCTTTTATGCAGTTGTTGGTGAGATAACCCCGATAACCCAGTACCGTGGTGAGTACGGGAGTATTGCCATGACTTATATAACGGATGCTTTTCGAAGGTTGAGGTACACGATTTCCGAAGGTTTCTTGGTTATGTGTTGACGGATGGATACAGCTGGATGTAGGGATTGTTAGTTTGGGTGAGATATATTGCTTCCTCGTATCCCCAACACTGATTGCATAACCGGAAAGTTTCGGGAGTTTATAGGTGGGATTCAAGTAGCTCTAGCATTTCTTCCGTAGATATTTGGTTTGTGATTGGGTAATCCTTGCCACTTATTTGTTCCATTCATACCTTGTTTTTTATTTTCATTCATCAATCTCTTATCAAGTGGCTTCTCACCTTAATGGACGTGATGTTTACTTTGGAATTCATTCGCTCATCCTGTTCAATGTTTATTGTGAAGACTATATGTTGCAATTTCTATCAGTTGATTCAACTTGTCTATCTGCTCTATCAAGATGCTAACGGATGTCACCCTCTTCAGATGGCTCCGCCAACGCCGTAATCCGGAACGCAGTGATGGGAGTCAGCGAACCCTCCACCCCACCTCCACCTCCGCCTCCGGAGGCATGGCAAACTCGATGGCAACCACTAACGCCAACGCCGCTTGTTGATTCAGGTGATGCAAGAGCGTAACCAAGGCCAAGGCAACCAAGGGAATCAAGGTCAAGGGCAGTTCTACCATCAGCCACAATTTCCTACCCTCAACCGTTCCTTGCAAATCAGCCAAAGTCTTTCACCATCGTGTCGAGGCCACGACGCCGACGATTGGCTCGTGGATATCAACAAGCATTTGAATGCAGCAATGTCGACACGAGGACTACGTCAAGTTCGCGTCTTTTCAGCTCAAGGATCAGCGGTGATTGGTTCCAGAATACAAGGATTCCAGAGGAGGTCGAGTGATTACTTGGACTGATTTCTGTCGGGACTTTAAAGCTCACCACATTCCTACCAGTGTTGTTGAGAGCAAGCGTGAGGAGTTCCGCAATCTCAAGCAAGGCAACATGTCAGTGTACGAGTACAACAAACAGTTTCAGAAACTTGCTCGCTTTGCTAAACAAGACGTTCCTGATGAAAAGAGTATGATCTATCAATTAAGAGGTGGCCTTAGAGAGGATCTGCAGCTAGCTCTCGTTCTTGTTGAGCCTACTCAGTTTGATCAATTCTACAATATGGCCCTCAAGCAAGAAGGTGCTCAGCTCAAGTGTGAAGCTTCTAAGAAGAGAATCAGGGATGCAGTTCAGTCTTCTTCCTCTCAAGTGGCAGCAAAGCAGCAAAAGTTCTACCTTCCTCCTCCTCCGTTCCGTCAGCCTTATCAACAGAAGAACTCAGGTGGTCATGGATCTTCCCACCCACCCAACCCAAGCTACCAGAACAAGTCTCAGCCTCAAGCTCCAAGGTCAAATGCTCCTTATCACCGTCCACTCTCAGAGGTGACCTGCAACAAGTGTCAGCAGAAGGGTCACTATGCGAACAAATGCTTCAACCAAAGGCGCCTTCCGCCTCCTCCTCCTGTGAGATCTTCCAGCAATGCAGTGGTCAAGCATAATTCCAAGTTTGCAAAGGTCAACATGATGAATGCAACTCAGGCAGAGGATTCTTCAGACGTGATCATGGGTAATCTTCCTATTAATGATATTCCTGCAAAAGTTCTTTTTGACACTGGTGCATCGCTTAGTTTCATCTCAAAACCATTTGCATCTAAGCATGAGTTGTCTTTCCAAGATTTGCCTAGACCATTAGCAGTTGTCTCTCCGGGTAAATGCATGAACGCAAGCTACATGGTTCCGGATGTTTCTATCAAGATGGGCGACTATAGATTTCTGCTAAACCAATTGTTCTTGGTGACTCGATATTGATCTAATTCTCGGATGGATGGCTTTCAAAGACAAGGCTCAACTTGATTGTGCTGCCAGGAAATTCAATTGACACACTCTTCTGAGGATGTTATCATCTATGCCGCTCGTGAAGAAACCATTCGGTTGTTTTCTCTCAATGAGAAGGGCGAGTTGGATGCTATCTCTCAGATTCCAGTCATTTGTGAGTACCAAGATGTCTTTCCAGAAGAGCTTCCGGGTATGCCTCCTCATCGTCCAGTCGAATTCGTTATCGATCTTGAGCCTGGCACTGAACCCGTTTGCAAGCGTCCTTACAAGCTTGGACCCAAGGAGCTGAAAGAATTGAAGAAGCAGCTCGATGAACAAGAGCGTCTGGGTTTGATCAGACCGAGTTCATCTCCATGGGGATGTGGAGTTCTTTTTGTCCAGAAGAAGGATGGCACGGACCGACTTTGTGTTGATTACCGTCCATTGAACAAGAAGACAATCAAGAACAAGTATCCACTTCCCAACATCAATGAGCTATTCAAGCAACTCAAAGGTGCTAAAGTATTCTCCAAGCTTGATCTCCGTATGGGTTATCATCAGATTCGCATTCGTGAACAAGATATTCCCAAGACAGCATTCAGAACAAGCTATGGTTCTTATGAATATACTGTCATGTCTTTCGGCCTTGTCAATGATCCTCCAACATTCTCTAGAATGATGAACTTTATCTTCAACCCCTACACAAATGATTTCGTCTTGGTGTATCTCGATGATATTTTGGTCTTCTCCAAGAACAAGCAGGATCATGCCAAACATTTGCGATTGGTGCTCGACAAGCTCAGAGAGCATCAATTCTATGCGAAGTTTTCCAAATGTGAGTTCTGGCTTGATGAAGTTCTTTATCTTGGTCACATCATCTCCGCCAAGGGCATCGCTATTAATCCCGAGAAGGTGTCTTCAATTGTGAATTGGGAACCTCCTCAGAATGTCAAGCAGCTCCGCGGTTTTCTCGGTCTTGCAAGCTATTGCCGAAGATTCATTGAGAATTTCTCTAAGATTGCAAAGCCTCTTTCCAACCTCCTCCAGAAGCATGTCAAGTATGTCTGGACGCCTGAGTGTGATGTCGCTTTCAACACCCTCAAAGAAAAGCTAGTCACAGCTCCTATCTTGACTCCTCCTGATGAATCCAAGCCATTCGAAGTTTTCTGTGATGCTTCCTTGCAAGGTCTTGGTGCTGTGTTAATGCAAGAGAAGAAAGTTGTGGCCTATACCTCTCGTCAGTTGAAGCCCAACGAAAAGAACTACCCCACTCACGATCTCGAGTTGGCGGTAGTTGTCCATGCATTGATAACATGGAGACATCTCTTGTTGGGAAGGAAAGTGGACATTTTCACCGATCACAAGAGTCTCAAGTATATCTTCACTCAACCAAACCTCAACCTCAGGCAAACTCGATGGGTCGAAATGATTCAAGAGTACAATCCAAGTATTGAATATACTCCTGGCAAGGCGAATGTGATTGCAGATGCTCTGAGCAGAAAGGCTTATTGCAACAGCTTAATTCTCAAGCCCTTCCAACCGGATCTTTGTGAAGCTTTCCGCAAGCTGAATCTTCAAGTTGTTCCTCAAGGCTTTCTTGCCAACCTCATAGTCTCTCCTTCTTTGGGAGATCAAATTCGTGAGGCACAACTCCTGGATGCCATGGTGAAGAAGGTGAAACGTGGTATTGACAAGGGCATTTCCAAATACAAGTGCTATCGCTTGGATGACAAAGATACTCTTTTCTTCGAGGATCGTATTGTGGTTCCTAAAGGCGATATGAGAAAAGTCATCATGAATGAGGCACACAATTCCCTCCTATCCATTCATCTTGGAAGTACGAAGATGTACCATGACCTCAAGCAGTCGTATTGGTGGACTCGAATGAAGCGAGAAATTGCTCAATTCGTGAATGAATGTGATGTCTGTAGAAGGGTGAAAGCAGAACACCAAAGACCAGCTGGTCTCCTCCAACCTCTTGCTATTCCAGAATGGAAGTTTGATCATATCGAGATGGACTTTGTGACTGGATTTCCTAAGTCCAAGCGTGGAAATGATGCTATCTTCGTTGTCATTGACAAGCTTACTAAAGTGGCTCATTTTCTTCTGTCAAAGAATCTATCACAGCAGCTCGGTGGCGAGCTATACACCTCCGAATTGTCTCCTTGCATGGTATTCCACAATTGATATCTTCGGACCGTGGAAGCATTTTCACTTCTAAGTTCGGGACTCCTTTCGAAGGCCATGGGCACCAACATTCGTTTCAAAGACAGCTTTCCATCCTCAAACAAGTGGCCAAGTCGAGCGAGTCAATCAAATCCTTGAAGATATGCTCAGGGCTTGTGTCATTTCCTTTGGCATGAAGTGGGAAGATTGTCTTCCATATGCCGAGTTCTCCTACAACAATAGTTTCCAAGCGAGTTCGGGCAAGGCCACATTCGAAATTCTCTATGGCAGAAAGTGTCGTACTCCTCTCAATTGGTCCGAGACAGGTGAACGCCAACTTCTTGGCAACGACTTGATCACAGAAGCCGAAGAAATGTGCAAAGTCATTCGTGAGAATCTCAAAGCCGCGCAATCGCGCCAGAAGGGCTATTATGATGACAAGCACCGTGATGTGGCTTTTGAAATCGGAGAGCATGTCTACCTCCGCGTCTCTCCAATGAAAGGCACTCGTCACTTCGGTATCAAAGGGAAGCTTGCCCTAGATACGTGGGTCCTTCCAAGATCATTGGCAAAAGAGGCGATCTCGCCTATCAACTCGAGCTTCCATCCAACTTTGCAAATGTGCACGATGTGTTTCACGTGTCACAGCTTCGCAAGTGCTTCAAGATTCCTGAACGCACCATCAACTTTGAAGAAATTGACCTCCAAGAAGATCTCTCTTATCATGAGCACCCCGTTGCTATTCTTGAAGAAACCGAGCGCAAGACTCGCAACAAGTCAATCAAATTCCTGAAAGTGAAGTGGTCACACCATTCCGACCGAGAAGCCACCTGGGAGCGCGAGGATCACCTCCGTTCCGAATATCCAGAGTTCTTTCAGTCCTAGATCTCGGGACGAGATCCTCTTGTAGTGGTGGAGTGTTCTTACATCCCCTCCAACTCTTGCCATTTTCGGCTATGTGCTATGATATTCCCTCCGTGGTTGGGTTTTTCTTCATTTTGCATTTTGTCCATGTCATGCTTTTCATATCATGTCATCATGTGCATCGCATTTGCATACGTGTTCGTCTCATGATTCCGAGCATTTTCCCCGTTCTCCGTCTTGCAATCCGGCACTCCTATGTTCCCCGGCGTCCCCTTTTACATTTTTCCGTGTGAGGGTGTTGAACGTTCTCGGAATGGACCAGGCCTTGCCAAGTGGCCCTGGTATAGCACCGGTAGACCACCTGTCAAGTTTCGGGTCATTTGGAGATCGTTTGGTACTCCAACGGTTAACCGCGCTCTCGCGAAGGCCTCCTTTAAGTTGCAGCCCAACACCCCTCCAAAACATCCCAATAACCCATCTAAGTCACCTCCATGCTCTCCATCGTCGGATCACGATCGTGTGGGCGAAAACCGCACCCCATTTGGAGTCTCCTAGCTCCCTCTACCTATAAATATGTGCACTCCCCCGAATTCCCGGATCCCCAAACCCTAGCCCGCTCCTCTGCCACGGACACGTCCGGATCGGGCGGACGCGTCCGCCCGCCGCCGCGCTAATCGGTCTGCCACGTGGCTGCCACTGGCCCCTCTGTCCCGCGCCGCCAGGCCAGCACAGCCAGCGCCCGCGCCAGCCAGCGCCCGCCGCGCGCCGCCACGCCGCCGCCGCCGCTCGCGCCTCCCTCTCGCGCCTCCGCCCCGTGCCTCGCCGCCTCGCGCCGCCCCGCCCCGCCCGCCGCCGCCGCTCCGCCCAGTGCCCGCGCCGCCGCCCTTGTCGCGCGCGCCGCACCGAGCTCCGCGCCACCCGCCGTCGGCGTCACACGCCTCACGGCCGACTCTCCGCCGCGTCGAGACCTCGCCGCCCAGCGCCGCGCCCGGCCGCCCGCCCGGCCGGACCCGCTCGGCCGCCACCCCGGCCTCTCCTCCCTCCGGCCCCGAGTTCTCCGGCGAGCCACGGGACAACTCCGGCCAGATCCGATCTAAAAAACCCTAGGTTGACTTTCCCCGACCCCCCAAAATCCACCAAGTCTTTTTGTGTGATATTTTGTTGCATTTTCATCGCATCACATCTTTGCACCCGTGGATCCGTTTTGGGCGTGTAGCATATCAAATTGTTCGCCTCGAAGAGTAGACCATTTCATCTCATTGCACCATTTTCATTTGAGCTCATCTTGAGGCCCGAAATGCTGTTGGAAGAGGGCTATGTGATGTTAGTTTCTGTTTCTTAACAGAACTTGCACTTTTGTCATTTTTGCCATGATTAATGTGTGCACCTTATGAACTTGAGCCCTACATATGTTTTGATCTATGCCATGCTATCTTTCCAGGGGTGTATGCCATGTATTTTTATTATATATGTGGTGACTAGAACAAGCATGCAAACTAGGGATGATAATGTTGCTGATTTCAGGAACTTAGTGTTTTCACTAAGTCATGTCCTGCTGTTATTTTTATGCCATGTGTTCATGTTGTTACAGAGAGATCTATGCCTATTTTGAGCATGATCAGTAAGGGTGTTTTGAACATCTGGATGTGCTCTATCCATCCATGCCTTTGTTGGCATTTATGGAGTATACTAGCATTTCATTTTCATGCTCTACTTTTGCTTCAAAATGTTTCCTGGCAGATTGTTTACATGAGATTCAATTTTCACGAGGGTGTTGTAGTCGATCCGTGTATGCTATGATGTTGTTCTTGCCATGTATAGCTTCTATGCCATGTCTTCTTGATGGGTGTATGCTTAGTTTATCATGAGATGCTCTGTAGTGAGTGCATCGAGCTCGCGAACATGCCTACTTGTTATCTGTTTTTGCCATGTCCAGTTTTTCTGCTAAGTCTGAGATCTGTAATGAAACTTGCGATGTTTACATGGGTGCCACCATTTCTTATGGTCCTTTTTGGCTTATGGTCAGTAAGGGACTTTTGACCTATGCTTTGAGTAGATTCCTGCCATGTCTTGCTTTGCTATTATAAGTTCCTGTAGCTTGTTGTTTGCTTGCTCTAAACATGCCTTCCTGATGTTAATTTCTGGCATACTAGTATTTTCACCAAGTCTGTGAACCTGATATTTTTTGCACTTTCACCATGCTTGTTTGAACCTGTTATGATGTGATTTAGCCATAGCTCAGTGTTCCTCTTCTGTTAAGCATCTCCTGTAGATCACTGCCATATGCTTTGTTTTTATGTTGGGGTGCTGTAGTATAGTTTCTTGTTGCATGCTAAGTAGCATCGTGCTGTTAAACGCATATTCGCGTCATTCTTGTTTTGCTTGTCATTTGCAAACCGTGCATCCGTTTCCGGTGATCTTTATATCGATTTCAACCGAAATCATCTCATCTTTCCAGCGGCATACTTGGTTTGCCAAGTTGATGCCTTGTTCATCATTTTCCTTCCGGAGCACACATATGCATTGCATATCACATCTCGCATAGCATGTCATGTATTGCATCATATTGCTTGTGCATTGCTCCTTGTTTGATTGTTGTTCCATTGCTTGTGTTCTTGCTTTGGGTAGAGCCGAGAGACGAGTACGTGAACGAGGAACCTGTTGAGAACGCCTACGAGGATCAAGCCTTCGACAACTCTGAGAACCTTGCAGGCAAGATGACCATACCTTCAAAATCACTTCTATCTTTGCTTGCTAGATGCTCGCTCTTTTGCTATGCCTATGCTGCGATACCTACCACTTGCTATATCATGCCACCCATATTGCCATGTCAAACCTCTAACCACCCTTTCCTAGCAAACCGTTGTATGGCTATGTCACCGCTTTTGCTCAGCCCCTCTTATAGCGTTGCTAGTTGCAGGTGAAGATGAAGTTTGTTCCTTGTTGGAACACGGATATTTTGGGATATCACAATATCTATTGTTTTAATTAATGCATCTATATACTTGGTAAAGGGTGGAAGGCTCGGCCTTATGCCCGGTGACTTGTTCCACTCTTGCCGCCCTAGTTTCCGTCATACCGGTGTTATGTTCCTTGATTTTTGCGTTCCTTACGCGGTTGGGTGATTTATGGGACCCCGTGAGTTCGCTTTGAATAAAACTCCTCCAAAGAAGGCCCAACCTTGGTTTTACCATTTGCCACCTAAGCCTTTTTTCCTTGGGTTTTCGCGAGCCGAGGGTCATCTTTATTTACCCCGGGCCGTGCTCGTCGTGAGTGTTGGTCCAACTTGTCACCGCGGTGTACCGGGGCAACTCTGGCATGGCCTATCGGAAGTTTGGACAATTCGGTGTGCCCTGAGAACGAGATATGTGCAGCTCCTATCGGGATTTGTCGGCACATTCGGGAGGCTTTGCTGGTCTAGTTTTACCATTGTCGAAATGTCATGCGAACCGGGATTCCGAGACGATCGGGTCTTCCCGGAGAAGGTTTATTCCTTCGTTGATCGTGAGAGCTTGTGATGGGCTGTTGGGACACCCTGCGCAGGTATTATCTTTCAAAGCCGTGCCCGCGGTTATGAGGCGATGGGAATTTGTTAATGTCGGTTGTAGAAAACCCGGTTAACCTCAATTAAAATACATCAACCGCGTGTGTTACCGTGATGGTCTCTTCTCGGAGTCCGGAGGTGAACACGGTGTTGGAGTTATGTTTGACGTAAGTAGTTTCAGGATCACTTCTTGATCGCTACTAGCTTCACGATCGTGCCTTGCTTCTCTTCTCGCTCTCTCTTGCGATCGTAGCCACCATATATGCTAGTCGCTTGCCGCAGCTCCACCTCATTACACCACCCTTCCTTTAAGCTTAAATAGTCTTGATCTCGTGGGTGTGAGATTGCTGAGTCCCCGTGACTCACAGATTGTACCAAAACAGATGCAGGTACCGATGATACCAGCGCAGAGGGCGAAACTGAGCTGAAGTGGGAATTTGATGAGGCCGTTGGTCGTTACTATGTTTCATTTCCAGACGATCAGTAGTGGAGCCTAGTTGGGGCGATCGGGGATCTGTGTTGCATTTGGGGTAGTCTTCTTTTATTTTGGTTCCGTAGTCGGACCTTGAGTGTAAACTGAATGATGGATGTTTATTTATGTATTGTGTGAAGTGGCGACTGTAAGCCAACTATGTATCTCTTTTCCCTTATGTATTACATGGGTTGTGCGAAGGTTACCTCACTTGCGACATTGCTTTCAATGCGGTTATGCCTCTAAGTCGTGCTTCGACACGTGGGAGATATAGCCGCATCGAGGGCGTTACATGAAGTTTGGCTTCTCTGATCACTGGGCAGAGATGGTTATGCGTTGTGTGAAATCAGCTACTTTTTCCGTTAAATTGAACGGTCGGCTTTCGCATCGTTTCAACCCGTCTAGAGGACTTTGCCAGGGGGATCCCCTATCCCCATATCTCTTTTTGTTCTGTGTGGAAGGGTTCTCGGCGTTACTGAAGTGTGCACAGAAGGAGAAGGCGATCAAGGGCTTGGGTTTCGGGAGTGGAGGACCAACGGTGACTCACCTCCTCTTTACTAATGATAGTGTGGTCTTTGTGGAAGGCTCACGTGATAGTTTTGAGGCCTTATGCTCCATCCTAAAGGAATATGAGGAGGCCTCAGGGCAGAAAGTAAATCTACACAAATCTGCTATATTTTTTGAAAAAGGTACTTTGGACGAGAGTAAGGAGGAGTTAAAACAAGTGTTAGGGGTGTCGGAAGAGGCGCTTAGTGAGAGATATTTAGGATTACCCACGGTGGTGGGGAGATCAAAGAACGGAACTTTCAAATATGTTAAGGAATGTGCAAGGGGGAAGGTATCGGGATGGAAAGGGCAAGGACTATCAAAGACCGCGGGGGAAGTTCTAGTCAAGTCCGGCCTCCAATCAACACCGACTTTTACCATGAGCTGCTTTCAACTTGCAAAGAAAATGTGCGGGAACCTGTCTTCTATTTCATCGAACTTCTGGTGGGGCGAAGCAAATGGTGAAAAGAGAGTGCATTGGATCGCTTGGGACAAAATGTGCACACGGAAGCATGAGGGAGGAATTGGGTTTAGAGACCCGGAGGCGTTCAACCAAGCTATGCTTGCTAAACAAGCGTGGCGGTTGTTCCAGGAACAAAACTCGTTGTGTGCAAGGGTCTTGAAAGCCAGGTACTATGAGGATGGATCAATTCTGAATGCGACATGTCCAAGCGGTGGATCCTTCACGTTCAGGAGTATTTTGCACGGACGCGACCTTCTACTTGACGGTCTGATCTGTAGGATTGGAGACGGCTCCAAAATAAAGGTGCATCATGATAACTGGATTCCGAGAAAAGGTAGCTTGAGGCCACTGGGTCAGAGCTATATTGAAGGGATTGTGTGAGTTTTTGACCTACTGCAAGAAAATGGCCATGCATGGGATGTGAGCAAGGTGGATGCCATGTTCCCACCTGATGAGGCGAGAGAGATCACCCAAATCCCAGTGGGTGGACCGGAGATGGAGGATTACCTGGCTTGGAATTTTACTAAGAATGGGGAGTTCTCAGTCCGGTCTGCCTACCACTTGCGTATGAGTCAGAAACGGACGCGCTCAGATCGGCCAGAATCTTCGTCTTCGGTGGCTGACCACAAGTCTTGGCTAAACTTGTGGGATACGGTGGCACCATGCAAGGTCAAAACGCACATGTGGAGGTTGATCCGCAACGGACTAGCAGTGGGGTTTGAGCTCTTAAGGAGGAAGATCAAAGAGGGTGTTTTTTGTGTGGCGTGTGGCCGAGAGGAAACGATCCACCACAGATTCTGGAGTTGCTACCATTCAGCACAGTTTTGGAAGATAATGCATTCGGTATTAGAGTACGGTGGCGATCCCACCGAGTCGGGCTTTGCTCTCGAGTGCTTTGTCCACATGGCTTCCATCTGGTTATTTCAAGCATCGATGATGAACGAGCGGTCCTGTATGCGAGTGCGTCGCGCTCGTTAGCGAGGAATAATGCATGCGATGGTCATAAGATAGAGGAAGCTGACGGATAGCAAGAAGAGTTGTCAAATTAATGGAGGAATGGCAGTCCATTCATGGGCGTAAACACAAACAACCACGATCTGTGGGGAAGGAGAAATGGTGTAGATGGGGTGGGTCAAGGCCAATGTAGATGGAGCTACGTCCAAGTTTGGGGGTGATGGAGGCACGGGAGTGGTGTTCAGAGACCATGTTGGTGCTTATTTGGGTGCAGTCTGTCATTTCCTTCCAATATGCAGCGACCCAGCAACAGTGGAGCTACGAGCTTGCAAGGAAGCAGCTCACCTGGCAGAAGTATTTAACATCCCGAGCATACACATTGAGACGGACTGTCGTGAGATCGCCTGTAAGCTACAGAGTAAAGGAAAGGATTTGTCCACTCTGGGTCCGATCATGGAGGAGGTCAAGCGTCCACTCCAATCGAGGGAGCGTTGGAAGGTGTCATGGGTGCGTCGAGAAGCAAATAAGGCCGCTCATCTAGTAGCTAGAGAAGCGGTGACTAGTAAGTTAGACTCTGAATGGCGTTTTGTGCCCCCAGATTTCATATTGCATGTGGTTTCGGACGAGATCCCTACGGGGAATGATTAAATAAAGGATGTTATTTAGTTTAAAAAAAAGCAGAACTGATGAAAACAAAAATCTACTCGCTGCTGAGCCAGCAGGCCCATTTGCCCTTGCTTTTCGGTCCGGGCTAGTCCGGTTCGATGAGAATGCGCGCTCGATAGGAGGCACCCCTATTTCTCGCATCAAGCGAGACAGGAGCGACCCATCACCGAAGGGAACGCCAGTTGGGTCGGCCCACACGCATGGGAAACACCAGCCTGTTTTCTGTTTTGTTTTTTTATTTCTTTTTTATTTCTTTTATTTTTTGCTTTTCTATACTTTTGTTTATACTTTAAAATATACTAGCAAAAGAGCCCGTGCGCTGCACTGACAGAAGAATAATCATAATCTTAAATGGCTATGACCATATTTTTCTGCAACACCAAGATAAACTATCACTCTTAATTTCGTGAAATTATGAATAATTTTTTGAAACCTCAACATTTTGATAAACTCGTGCACATATTTCAAATCATGAACTTTTTTTAAATTCGCGAACACTTTTACGAATTTTCAAACAATTTCTGAAATAAGGAACCTTTTTCTACAAAATTGTGAACATTTTTAATAATTTTGTTGGATTGGCGATCATTTCAAGAATTGAGGAACATTTTCTGGACATGAAAGGAACCATTTTTCAAATTAATTACACTTGTTTATTTAACGAATAATTTTTGAAATGCATAATCATTTTTTGAATCAGCGACAATTTTATGAAAGCATAAACTATTTTATAAGTCACGGACAGTTTTTGAATTTTTAGGATGTTTTTCCATTCTTGAAACTTATTAGAATTGGTGAAGTTTTTTTCAGTTACATTAAAAAAAGTACATGATCTTTTGAAATAATCACGAACTTTTTTTGATATCCCGAACATTTTTCCAATTTTGCGATTTTTTTTAAAATAAGAAAGAATTTTATTACGACATCGGAAATATTTTTTAAATATACAAACATTTTAGGATTTATTAAACATTTTATTTTTTAATGATCATTTTTTATTTTGGATACTATTTTAAATATCAAGTTATTTAAAGTAGAGAAAAACGAAAACAAAAAGGGAAATTAAAAATCGAAAATTTTAAAACTGGGCGCCCTGACATGGGCCAACCCATACAGGCGAGCTGCATCTTGATCAACGGGGTCTCCAGTGTGTGAAACAATTTTTTATCACTTATAAGTGGCATTAATGGGTAATAGTTTGCAACTTTGGAAGCAATTTCCATGATGAACCGCCTGAAGCAAGAGCCTTTATTAGGGAGCTCCTATACAGCGCTGCAGGCACCCGTTAACGATCCGGCGCCTGCAGCGCTGCTAGCATGGCCCCGCCCACTAGCGTGCTGCCCAAGTTTTTTTACTTTTTTTTCGAAAATAAAAATATGAAATTAAGAAAGATTTACATATTTAAGAAAAAAATTCATTTGGAAAAATATGTTCATATCTTTAAAAAAGGTTCATAAATTTTGAAAAAGTTCATCAATTTGAAAAAAAGTTCATTCAAATTGAAAAAAGTTCATAGAAATTGAAAGAAGTTCATGTATTTTTAGAAAAAGTTCATGGAACTGAAAAAAGAGTTCATAAACCAAAAAAAGCTTCAACCATTTTCAAGACAAAATTTTCATTAAAATTTGAAAATGTTCATCAATATTGAAAAAAAATTGATCAATCTAAAAATGTTCACAGAACTTTTTTGAAAAATGGTCAACGGGCGCCTAAATGGGCCGGTCCACTTACGGACGCCACAGGCGCCAGTTAACAAAATGCATGTTCATTAGTGCCTGTGGCGCCAAATAGGAAATGCCCCTTTATTATCTGGTAAATACAAATATGTATTTTACAAAAAACAGTGTTAAAAAACATTTGAAAAAAATATTGAAAAAGTATTTAAAAAATGTTAAACGAGTATTAGATAAATATTGAACACTTATTTGAAAAAATGCTCAAAAAGTATTTTAGAAAAATGTTGATCATGTATATAAATATGTTGAACCAGTAATTCAAAATGTTCAACGAGTATTCGAAAAATATTTGACAAGGATTTGTAAAAATGTTGAACAAGTATTTCAAAAAATGTTAATCATGTATATAAAAATATTGAACATGTATTTAAAAATGCGAAATTAGTATTTTACTAAATGTGAAATCAGTATTAAAATGTTGATCAAGCATTTAAAAAATAATGAATAAGCGTTTGAACAATGTTGAATGTATATATACAAAATGTTGCTTACTTATTTAAAAAATAATTATGACATATACGTAAATGTAGAGTGAAAACGAAAACAACATAAGAAAAGCAAAAGATAAAGAAAAATATGGAGAAAAATATGCAAAAGAAGAATGAAAACACAGAGAAGAAAAATGAAAGAAAATAAAACAAAGAAAACCCGGCTCAAATGGCCTCCAGTAGGTCACGCCCCCCAGCGGAGTGGCTAACAGCACGCCTCATTTCTCGCTACTATTAGGCCGGCCCAAGTAACTATATGCAGGTTAATTCATGTTTTATATTTATATTAAATTTTCTAGAAACATATATTCCAAAATCCTAAAAATACTTAGAAATTTCCAAAAAAATTGGAAAATACTAACGTAGTGTAAAATATTCATTAGCATAGTTTAAACATTGTTAATAGCATTAAAAAAATTTGGCAGTAAATAAATGGTCACATGTTTCTAAAAAAGTGAAATTTAAATAAAATTTATAGAATGTAAAAAATCTTGTAATTACGAAAATGTTTTGTACCATAAAAAAATGAATGTCACATGCAAAAAAACTTATACCGGAAGTAAACTGTGTTTGCATAGTTTAAAAAAAATGTTTCCTACAATTCAAAAATATATTTTAATTGAAAAACCTTTTCATTTTGTCAAAAATTATGTTTAAAAATATCAATTTGAAAAATGATTGTCATGTATATGAAAATTGTTAAACGTGTATAAAAAACATATGTATAAAAAATATACAATGTGCATGAAAGAAAGTTGACATGAAAACATATATTTGAACAAAATGTTAACTGTGTGTATGAAAGATGTAAAGTGAGTATAAAATAATGTTCTTGGTGTATATGAAAACGTACAATATGTATGAGAAAAAGTGGACATATGTTAAAAAAGGAAAAAATAAAAAGAAAGAAAGAACCTAAGAAATCTGAAGAAAACCGAAAAAGAAACAAAGAAAAGAAAAAACAGAAGAATAAAAAGAGAAAGCCCGAAGAAAACCCCGAATAAAATCAGTGCAAACATTCACAATCGAGAAGAAAACAACATAGGAAGTAAAAACTCGAGCAAGAGGCGCTACAATAGTGGGTTGGCCAACCACTTTGCATTAGAAGCCATATCAAGTTATGTCTCGGTACATGCAATATATAGCCTCACATTTTCCCATTGGACCGACTCGACGTGGGCTTTGTGCTTTTGTTTGACCTTGCTGGATGATTCTGCCTTACCATAAGTTTCTTATCATTCAGCTGAAATGATCTCTTTGAATTTCTCTTGTCCTCATTATGGCCGAGAACATTTACATCAGTTGTTGACCTTTCTTTATCGTCAACAGACGTTCCTCGTTACTATTGTTTCTATTGGAACAATATTCATCGAATTTAATCTGTCCTCAACGTGTCTTCTTACAGTTCGGATCAAGTTTTAATCCTAGAAAATGAGATAGTTTATGTGATCCATGAGGAACTTTAGCTTCATGACCTTCATTCGGTACATTCGTAGAGTCAAGCTTATTTTCCATGAATTGCATTTTTTGCGAATTGATTCCATGATCTTCATTTCTTTCAGAATTCAAAGGATTCATTGCATGAACAACACTTGTTGTTGCTATCACACTATTCAATGAACCATCAAGTTGAATGTCAAGTGAACATTTTTTCTACAACATGAAGGTAATGCTCACCAAGTTGATCTGCAATTAGATGATTCATACTTTCAACATACTCTTTTCCAATAGCAACCAAATCCTCAAAGTCATCATCATCACTAACACAATCATTTACTCGTGAAGTCAGGTGTGCTACATGTCTACTCTTATGTTCAAAAACAGATTCACCAACTCCTTCATGCAACGTTTGCCGTGTACCAATTGAACATTTTTTTGCCTACTTGGTTCTCAACAAATCCAATCCATTCTGACGGCTACATCGCTCATCTACCATTTATTTGATACCTTTACCAATATCTAATTTATAGCAACTTTGTATATTCGATTCATGAGTTGTCACGGTTGGTGATACAAAGAATCTTCTTTGTCAACATATGGTAGAGCAGCTACCCGATTACAATCTTCTTGAACTTTTCGATACGCAACATTTCTTGGACTTCTATTATTGTTTATTCTAGTTTGTTGACCAACATCAACTTGAGCAGAAATATTCTTCATATCGGAAGTCTTATTTTTCTTGTAAGATGTTGATGTATTGCATTTATTCGCCTTTTTGTTCCTATTATTGCTTTCACTTCCATATCATTGGAAATGATTCGATTTTTCGCTCACATTCTGTCAGCACAATAGGAAATTTCCCTTCTTCAAAATTTGAAGAATAGAAGTTTGAGAAGTTTCAGTCATTTTCTAGATAGACTTAAAACCACTTGTCATAACTTCTCGATCATTTTGCATCTTTTCTTTGATCATTGTGACGATATGTAATGTACCATGAAAATTTCAGCAAGTCAGTTTAGTAAATCAGATTATTGATAAACAAGTAGTTCATAGTAATATCAAATGACATACCTCTTCCTTAGAATTGTCATTAATACATCTAGACTTTCTTTTCAGCAACTTATCTTGTCCATCTTCACTGCTTAAATTTCTCTTGCTCAGCTTTGATATATTTTGATTTTCATAACATAAATGATATTCCATATCAGATGAAGATTCAGGTTTACAAGCAATCACAGTAGATAGCTACAAGAACAACACAGCTTCTTCTCCGTATATAGTATCCTAAATGTTCTTGATCTACATAAATATCATAATAATGAATACAATTAAGATGCATGATGAAAACAAAATGATAATATACTTGATATGTGGATTAAGATGCCGGATGATAATAGTCTAATGCTACCTTGAACTAATCAAAGTCCTTGTTAACCAAATGTGGCAAATGTTTTGTACTAATATACTTGATACGTGGGAAATCAATTTGCATTACAATTTTTGGATCATCAACAGAGTCAAGTAACAAGATCTAGTGAAGGAAATAAACATTAAGTTAGACGAACAATTTATACATAGTATAATTTTTTGAAGTTGAAGAGTTTAAATAAAGAAACTCGTATGCTGAGCACATAACCCACAAGTATAGGGGATCACAATAGTTTTCGAGGGTAGAGTATTCAATCGAAATTTATTGATTCGACACAAGGGGAGCCAAATAATATTTGCAAGTATTAGCAGTTGAGTTGTCAATTCAACCACACCTAGTGAGGGAGTCATGGACTAAGGGGTCCTCGGGGCGATGACCCATTATACATGGGTCGGACTGGTGGAGCCGTATAGTGACAGGAGATCTATGAAGTCGTGGTGTGCCCTCCAAGCCAAGAAGGCGCATGATCTCTTTAAACCCTTATTGTAATCTATCTTTGGTAACCCTAACCCTACTGATGTCTATATAAACTGAGGGTTTTTAGTCTTTAGGGTTAGCGCTACATTCATCACCTCATCTTCTTAGGGTTTAACTCATGCTAATCTCGAGGTAGATCTACTCTGTAAACCATATTATACATCTAATACAATCAAGCAGTACGTAGGGTTTTACCTCTTCAAGAGGGCCAAAACCTGGGTAAACACTGTGTTCATCGTCCCTTGTTCCCCATCGATCCTAGATCCACAGCTCGGGAACCCCTACCCCGAGGATGGTGCTTTCATGGAGAGTTTCGGTGTAGAGTCGCCCAAAGGATTGATGGCTCGCCTGATCATAGGAGAGGGCATCGGATCCGAGGACTTCTTCGTCCCTAGGCAACTCTTTGCGTTCGGCAGCATCGTGTTGCACGCCGACACGACTGGTCGTCTGGGCCAAATCGACACCTTCGCTCCCAGACACGGATTTGATTCAGCAGTTTGGAATATGTTGCGGACACGCAGGGCGATCTGGTTTTCACCGGATTGGCTACCCCCTTCCGCACCCTCGCCATGCCCGCTCCGGAGTGCCCCTCTAATCCGATAGACGGGTCAACCTCAACATCCTCAAGCCTTGAGAACTCCGCTTCGGCGGGGGCGGACTCGCCTCCTCCGGATACATCACAACGGTGGAGGACCCATCTTCGACCTTCGAGGCAGAATCAGGAGGCAAAAGCCAAGAATCAATCTCGGCCTAACCTTCCCCTCACGAGGCTCACTTGGCCTTGAGCCCTTACGACAAAGCGGCAACCAATGGCCAGGGGTCACCCCTGGCCCAAAGCAGCACGATCTTAAACCCGGCGGGGAAGCCACACGCAAGAACCAAAGCCCGTCCTTGACCTCCAATGACAATCTGGTCCCCGTCAAGGATCCGGCTCCACACCCCGTGCTTAGCACGACCAGTGGAAACCAAGGACCAGCCAGGCACCGACTGCTCCCCACTTTGTTACACAGAATTTGGCCCGAAACCCTTGAGTTGGCGACCTGCAATTTTAAACAAGGTGCTGGACCAAATTGAACATGACCATCCAGAGGACCTGCCCTCCGCCTTCAACCATCAACCCTTCAGGGCGTGCCCCTGGGAATTTTGCGTCCCACCCACCACCCACTTGGTAGACACTATCAATGAGTTAACCGATATGATAGACTACGATTCAGAGAATAACGAATACATGGACGAGGAGAGCAGAGCTGAAAGTGCGTTATATCGACTAGAGGGGGGGATGAATAAGCGATTTTTACAAATTCGTCACTTAGGAATTTCTAGGTGAGGAAGTACCTAAGCGACGACACACTAGCAATGAATAAGTACTCGGTATAAGCATAACAGAAAAAGAAAGATAGTCATCATGATGAAATGAAAACAAACACAGAGTATAGATAGCGTGAAAACAGGATAAGCAGGCTAAAGACTATGCGACTGAAGAATTAGGATTGAGGAAATAGAGAAGGTCTTCAGCTAAAGTCTTCAAATAGTAATGATCAGGTTCTTCAACACATGAACAAGGAAATGAAAGGGCTGAGGAAATAGAACCAGTTGGCTTGGTGAAGACAATGATTTGGTAGACTATTTCCAACTGTTGTGACAATTGTACGTCTGGTTGAAGCGGATGGGTATTTAAACCCGAGGACACACAATCCCGGACACAGAGTCCTCATCGTATTCTCCTTGAGCTAAAGTCACACATACCTCGCCCAACCACTCGTGGTAAGTCTACAGGTGACTTCCAAACCTTCACAGACTTGGTCACTCGGTGATCCACAATTCCTCTTGGATGCTCGCACCATGACGCCTAACCGTCTGGAGGATACACAGTCCTCAAAGGTAACAAGTGTTGGTTCCACACAGGAACAATCTCTTCAGTGATGCTCAATCACTTTGGGTTTGTAGGTATTTGGGTTTGGGTTTTGGGTTTTCCTCACTTGATGATTTTCGCTCAAAGTCCTCGGAGGATGGGATGCTCTTAATGACAAGTGTCAGTTTCTCTCGGAGCAGCCAACCAGCTAGTGGTTGTAGGGGGCGGCTATTTATAGCCTAGGGAGCAGCCCGACATGATAAGACATAAATTCCCTTCAATGATATGACCGTTAGGTGGGTAGATATTTTAGGACAGCTGGCGCGTAGCACAACAACGGTCGGATTTGAGGTTCAAATTCCTCAGGGCTATCATGTTCCTCACCATGTAGGCAATCCGCATTGGCGAATTCCTAACTCCACAGTCAGAACAAATTCCTTAGAGACCGGAAGATCTTCGTCTCTGTCACTAAAGAAATTGATCGAATCGATATGAGATTTCCAATGGCTTCACTCGAAAGTATTGGGTAGGTGTAGGATTTTGAGATGAGCATCACTTGGAAATCACTTTCCTTAGTATTACCTCAACCCCCTTTAACAGTATGATGTTTCCTATGACTCAAGAAAGAGAAAATGAAACAACGAAAACAAAAGTCTTCACGCTTCATTATCCTCGCATAAACATCCAAGTCTTCAAGGTCACACCAATTTCTTCACTTTCAAAATCTTCAAGAGAACCAAAGTCTTTAGTGAAGACATACATTTTAGGGTCGACTTTCATCGTAAATATCAAACTCCTCATCGACTTATAGAGCTTGTGTACACTCACAAACATATTAGTCCCTTAACCTATAAGTCTTCAATACACCAAAATCACTAAGGGGCACTAGGTGCACTTACAATCTCCCCCTTTTTGGTGATTGATGACAAATAGGTTAAGTTTTCAACGGGGATAAACATACTAATTGAAAGTGCCAAATGTTGAGGAATTTGATTGCAAGATATAGAAGAACTCCCCCCTGAAGATGTGCATAGTTGAGAATTTGCTTGGATAGCAATCGCACATTGTAGAGTAATATCATGGAGATCTCCCCCTATATCTTGTAATTCATACACACATTTAACATATCGTATGAAGAATTTGAAATGCATGATGAAATATGGTGTCTGACAAAATTCAGCATGCATGCACTAAGTACTTGAGGAATTAAGCATGCAAAAAGTAGTCAAAAGTATCAGACCACCATAGGACTTAAGTTTACAACTCGGCGAATCAAACACATCAGAAGAATGAGAGTTGTACACCCACATAATAGACCCGCTTGAAGACTAACTCAAGTTTCTCCCCCTTTGTCATCAAATGACCTAAAGGAACGAAAAGTGAGGACTAACTCCCCTAAAGAATATCATCATGATGTCGATGGAGGAGTGCCATCATTGTTGGGGTCGTCTGTTGTTGTAGGAGCGCCAACAAAAATCTACTCGCTGCTGAGCCAGCAGGCCCATTTGCCCTTGCTTTTCGGTCCGGGCTAGTCCGGTTCGATGAGAATGCGCGCTCGATAGGAGGCACCCCTATTTCTCGCATCAAGCGAGACAGGAGCGACCCATCACCGAAGGGAACGCCAGTTGGGTCGGCTCACACGCATGGGAAACACCAGACTGTTTTCTGTTTCGTTTTTTTATTTCTTTTGTTTTCTTTTATTTTTTGCTTTTCTATACTTTTGTTTATACTTTATAATATACTAGCAAAAGAGCCCGTGCGCTGCACTGACAGAAGAATAATCATAATCTTAAATGGCTATGACCATATTTTTCTGCAACACCAAGATAAACTATCACTCTTAATTTCGTGAAATTATGAATAATTTTTTGAAACCTCAACATTTTGATAAACTCGTGCACATATTTCAAATCATGAACTTTTTTTAAATTCGCGAACACTTTTACAAATTTTCAAACAATTTCTGAAATAAGGAACCTTTTTCTACAAAATTGTGAACATTTTTAATAATTTTGTTGGATTGGCGATCATTTCAAGAATTGAGGAACATTTTCTGGACATGAAAGGAACCATTTTTCAAATTAATTACACTTGTTTATTTAACGAATAATTTTTGAAATGCATAATCATTTTTTGAATCAGCGACAATTTTATGAAAGCATAAACTATTTTATAAGTCACGGACAGTTTTTGAATTTTAGGATGTTTTTCCATTCTTGAAACTTATTAGAATTGGTGAAGTTTTTTCAGTTACATTAAAAAAGTACATGATCTTTTGAAATAATCACGAACTTTTTTGATATCCCGAACATTTTTCTAATTTTGCGATTTTTTTTAAAATAAGAAAGAATTTTATTACGACATCGGAAATATTTTTAAATATACAAACATTTTAGGATTTATTAAACATTTTATTTTTTAATGATCATTTTTTATTTTGGATACTATTTTAAATATCAAGTTATTTAAAGTAGAGAAAAACGAAAACAAAAAGGGAAATTAAAATCGAAAATTTTAAAACTGGGCGCCCTGACATGGGCCAACCCATACAGGCGAGCTGCATCTTGATCAACGGGGTCTCCAGTGTGTGAAACAATTTTTTATCACTTATAAGTGGCATTAATGGGTAATAGTTTGCAACTTTGGAAGCAATTTCCATGATGAACCGCCTGAAGCAAGAGCCCTTTATTAGGGAGCTCCTATACAGCGCTGCAGGCACCCGTTAACGATCCGGCGCCTGCAGCGCTGCTAGCATGGCCCCGCCCACTAGCGTGCTGCCCAAGTTTTTTTTACTTTTTTTTTCGAAAATAAAAATATGAAATTAAGAAAGATTTACATATTTAAGAAAAAAATTCATTTGGAAAAATATGTTCATATCTTTAAAAAAGGTTCATAAATTTTGAAAAAGTTCATCAATTTGAAAAAAAGTTCATTCAAATTGAAAAAAGTTCATAGAAATTGAAAGAAGTTCATGTATTTTTAGAAAAAGTTCATGGAACTGAAAAAAGAGTTCATAAACCAAAAAAAGCTTCAACCATTTTCAAGACAAAATTTTCATTAAATTTTGAAAATGTTCATCAATATTGAAAAAAAATTCATCAATCTAAAAATGTTCACAGAACTTTTTTGAAAAATGGTCAACGGGCGCCTAAATGGGCCGGTCCACTTACGGACGCCACAGGCGCCAGTTAACAAAATGCATGTTCATTAGTGCCTGTGGCGCCAAATAGGAAATGCCCCATTATTATCTGGTAAATACAAATATGTATTTTACAAAAAACAGTGTTAAAAAACATTTGAAAAAAATATTGAAAAAGTATTTAAAAAATGTTAAACGAGTATTAGATAAATATTGAACACTTATTTGAAAAAATGCTCAAAAAGTATTTTAAAAAAATGTTGATCATGTATATAAATATGTTGAACCAGTAATTCAAAATGTTCAACGAGTATTCGAAAAATATTTGACAAGGATTTGTAAAATGTTGAACAAGTATTTCAAAAATGTTAATCATGTATATAAAAATATTGAACATGTATTTAAAAATGCGAAATTAGTATTTTACTAAATGTGAAATCAGTATTAAAATGTTGATCAAGCATTTAAAAAATAATGAATAAGCGTTTGAACAATGTTGAATGTATATATACAAAATGTTGCTTACTTATTTAAAAAATAATTATGACATATACGTAAATGTAGAGTGAAAACGAAAACAACATAAGAAAAGCAAAAGATAAAGAAAAATATGGAGAAAAATATGCAAAAGAAGAATGAAAACACAGAGAAGAATAATGAAAGAAAATAAAACAAAGAAAACCCGGCTCAAATGGCCTCCAGTAGGTCACGCCCCCCAGCGGAGTGGCTAACAGCACGCCTCATGGCTCGCTACTATTAGGCCGGCCCAAGTAACTATATGCAGGTTAATTCATGTTTTATATTTATATTAAATTTTCTAGAAACATATATTCCAAAATCCTAAAAATACTTAGAAATTTCCAAAAAAATTGGAAAATGCTAACGTAGTGTAAAATATTCATTAGCATAGTTTAAACATTGTTAATAGCATTAAAAAAATTTGGCAGTAAATAAATGGTCACATGTTTCTAAAAAGTGAAATTTAAATAAAATTTATAGAATGTAAAAATCTTGTAATTACGAAAATGTTTTGTACCATAAAAAATGAATGTCACATGCAAAAAACTTATACCGAAGTAAACTGTGTTTGCATAGTTTAAAAAATGTTTCCTACAATTCAAAAATATATTTTAATTGAAAAACCTTTTCATTTTGTCAAAAATTATGTTTAAAAATATGAATTTGAAAAATGATTGTCATGTATATGAAAATTGTTAAACGTGTATAAAAAACATATGCATAAAAAATATACAATGTGCATGAAAGAAAGTTGACATGAAAACATATATTTGAACAAAATGTTAACTGTGTGTATGAAAGATGTAAAGTGAGTATAAAATAATGTTCTTGGTGTATATGAAAACGTACAATATGTATGAGAAAAAGTGGACATATGTTAAAAAGGAAAAATAAAAAGAAAGAAAGAACCTAAGAAATCTGAAGAAAACCGAAAAAGAAACAAAGAAAAGAAAAACAGAAGAATAAAAGAGAAAGCCCAAGAAAACCCGAATAAAATCAGTGCAAACATTCACAATCGAGAAGGAAAACAACATAGGAAGTAAAAACTCGAGCAAGAGGCGCTACAATAGTGGGTTGGCCAACCACTTTGCATTAGAAGCCATATCAAGTTATGTCTCGGTACATGCAATATATAGCCTCACATTTTCCCATTGGACCGACTCGACGTGGGCTTTGTGCTTTTGTTTGACCTTGCTGGATGATTCTGCCTTACCATAAGTTTCTTATCATTCAGCTGAAATGATCTCTTTGAATTTCTCTTGTCCTCATTATGGCCGAGAACATTTACATCAGTTGTTGACCTTTCTTTATCGTCAACAGACGTTCCTCGTTACTATTGTTTCTATTGGAACAATATTCATCGAATTTAATCTGTCCTCAACGTGTCTTCTTACAGTTCGGATCAAGTTTTAATCCTAGAAAATGAGATAGTTTATGTGATCCATGAGGAACTTTAGCTTCATGACCTTCATTTGGTACATTCGTAGAGTCAAGCTTATTTTCCATGAATTGCATTTTTTGCGAATTGATTCCATGATCTTCATTTCTTTCAGAATTCAAAGGATTCATTGCATGAACAACACTTGTTGTTGCTATCACACTATTCAATGAACCATCAAGTTGAATGTCAAGTGAACATTTTTTCTACAACATGAAGGTAATGCTCACCAAGTTGATCTGCAATTAGATGATTCATACTTTCAACATACTCTTTTCCAATAGCAACCAAATCCTCAAAGTCATCATCATCACTAACACAATCATTTACTCGTGAAGTCAGGTGTGCTACATGTCTACTCTTATGTTCAAAAACAGATTCACCAACTCCTTCATGCAACGTTTGCCGCGTACCAATTGAACATTTTTTTGCCTACTTGGTTCTCAACAAATCCAATCCATTCTGACGGCTACATCGCTCATCTACCATTTATTTGATACCTTTACCAATATCTAATTTATAGCAACTTTGTATATTCGATTCATGAGTTGTCACGGTTGGTGATACAAAGAATCTTCTTTGTCAACATATGGTAGAGCAGCTACCCGATTACAATCTTCTTGAACTTTTCGATACGCAACATTTCTTGGACTTCTCTTATTGTTTATTCTAGTTTGTTGACCAACATCAACTTGAGCAGAAATATTCTTCATATCGGAAGTCTTATTTTTCTTGTAAGATGTTGATGTATTGCATTTATTCGCCTTTTTGTTCCTATTATTGCTTTCACTTCCATATCATTGGAAATGATTCGATTTTTCGCTCACATTCTGTCAGCACAATAGGAAATTTTGCTTCTTCAAAATTTGAAGAATAGAAGTTTGAGAAGTTTCAGTCATTTTCTAGATAGACTTAAAACCACTTGTCATAACTTCTCGATCATTTTGCATCTTTTCTTTGATCATTGTGACGATATGTAATGTACCATGAAAATTTCAGCAAGTCAGTTTAGTAAATCAGATTATTGATAAACAAGTAGTTCATAGTAATATCAAATGACATACCTCTTCCTTAGAATTGTCATTAATACATCTAGACTTTCTTTTCAGCAACTTATCTTGTCCATCTTCACTACTTAAATTTCTCTTGCTCAGCTTTGATATATTTTGATTTTCATAACATAAATGATATTCCATATCAGATGAAGATTCAGGTTTACAAGCAATCACAGTAGATAGCTACAAGAACAACACAGCTTCTTCTCCGTATATAGTATCCTAAATGTTCTTGATCTACATAAATATCATAATAATGAATACAATTAAGATGCATGATGAAAACAAAATGATAATATACTTGATATGTGGATTAAGATGCTTGGGATGATAATAGTCTAATGCTACCTTGAACTAATCAAAGTCCTTGTTAACCAAATGTGGCAAATGTTTTGTACTAATATACTTGATCGTGGGAAATCAATTTGCATTACAATTTTGGATCATCAACAGAGTCAAGTAACAAGATCTAGTGAAGGAAATAAACATTAAGTTAGACGAACAATTTATACATAGTATAATTTTTTGAAGTTGAAGAGTTTAAATAAAGAAACTCGTATGCTGAGCACATAACCCACAAGTATAGGGGATCACAATAGTTTTCGAGGGTAGAGTATTCAATCGAAATTTATTGATTCGACACAAGGGGAGCCAAATAATATTTGCAAGTATTAGCAGTTGAGTTGTCAATTCAACCACACCTAGTGAGGGAGTCATGGACTAAGGGGTCCTCGGGGCGACGACCCATTATACATGGGTCGGACTGGTGGAGCCGTATAGTGACAGGAGATCTATGAAGTCGTGGTGTGCCCTCCAAGCCAAGAAGGCGCATGATCTCTTTAAACCCTTATTGTAATCTATCTTTGGTAACCCTAACCCTACTGATGTCTATATAAACCGAGGGTTTTTAGTCTTTAGGGTTAGCGCTACATTCATCACCTCATCTTCTTAGGGTTTAACTCATGCTAATCTCGAGGTAGATCTACTCTGTAAACCATATTATACATCTAATACAATCAAGCAGGACGTAGGGTTTTACCTCTTCAAGAGGGCCAAAACCTGGGTAAACACTGTGTTCATCGTCCCTTGTTCCCCATCGATCCTAGATCCACAGCTCGAGAACCCCTACCCCGAGGATGGTGCTTTCATGGAGAGTTTCGGTGTAGAGTCGCCCAAAGGATTGATGGCTCGCCTGATCATAGGAGAGGGCATCGGATCCGAGGACTTCTTCGTCCCTAGGCAACTCTTTGCGTTCGGCAGCATCGTGTTGCACGCCGACACGACTGGTCGTCTGGGCCAGATCGACACCTTCGCTCCCAGACACGGATTCGATTCGGCAGTCTGGAATATGTTGCGGACACGCAGGGCGATCTGGTTTTCACCGGATTGGCTACCCCCTTCCGCACCCTCGCCATGCCCGCTCCGGAGTGCCCCTCTAATCCGATAGACGGGTCAACCTCAACATCCTCAAGCCTTGAGAACTCCGCTTCGAGCAGGGGCCAGACTCTGCCTCCTCCGGATACATCACAACGGTGGAGGACCCATCTTCGACCTTCGAGGCAGAATCAGGAGGCAAAAGCCAAGAATCAATCTCGGCCTAACCTTCCCCTCACGACGCTCACTTGGCCTTGAGCCCTTACGACAAAGCGGCAACCAATGGCCAGGGGTCACCCCTGGCCCAAAGCAGCACGATCTTAAACCCGGCGGGGAAGCCACACGCAAGAACCAAAGCCCGTCCTTGACCTCCAATGACAATCTGGTCCCCGTCAAGGATCCGGCTCCACACCCCGTGCTTAGCACGACCAGTGGAAACCAAGGACCAGCCAGGGCACTGACTGCTCCCCACTCTGTTACACAGGAATTTGGCCCGAAACCCTTGAGTTCGGCGACCCTCGCAATTTTAAACAAGGTGCTGGACCAAATTCAGAACATGACCATCCAGGAGGACCTGCCCTCCGCCTTCAATCATCAACCCTTCAGGGCGTGCCCCTGGGAATTTTGCGTCCCACCCACCACCCACTTGGTAGACACTATCAATGAGTTAACCGATATGATAGACTACGATTCGGAGAATAACGAATACGTGGACGAGGAGAGCAAAGCTGAAAGTGCGTTATATCGACTAGAGGGGGGGGATGAATAAGCGATTTTTACAAATTCGTCACTTAGGAATTTCTAGGTGAGGAAGTACCTAAGCGACGACACACTAGCAGCGGAATAAGTACTCAGGTATAAGCATAACAGAGCAGCAGCATAGTCATCATGATGAAATGAAAACAAACATAGAGTATAGATAGCGTGAAAACAGGATAAGCAGGCTAAAGACTATGCGACTGAAGAATTAGGATTGAGGAAATAGAGAAGGTCTTCAGCTAAAGTCTTCAAATAGTAATGATCAGGTTCTTCAACACATGAACAAGGAAATGAAAGGGCTGAGGAAATAGAACTAGTTGGCTTGGTGAAGACAATGATTTGGTAGACTATTTCCAACTGTTGTGACAATTGTACGTCTGGTTGAAGCGGATGGGTATTTAAACCCGAGGACACACAATCCCGGACACAGAGTCCTCATCGTATTCTCCTTGAGCTAAAGTCACACATACCTCGCCCAACCACTCGTGGTAAGTCTACAGGTGACTTCCAAACCTTCACAGACTTGGTCACTCGGTGATCCACAATTCCTCTTGGATGCTCAGACCATGACGCCTAACCGTCTGGAGGATACACAGTCCTCAAAGGTAACAAGTGTTGGTTCCACACAGGAACAATCTCTTCAGTGATGCTCAATCACTTTGGGTTTGTAGGTATTTGGGTTTGGGTTTTGGGTTTTCCTCACTTGATGATTTTCGCTCAAAGTCCTCGGAGGATGGGATGCTCTTAATGACAAGTGTCAGTTTCTCTCGGAGCAGCCAACCAGCTAGTGGTTGTAGGGGGCGGCTATTTATAGCCTAGGGAGCAGCCCGACATGATAAGACATAAATTCCCTTCAATGATATGACCGTTAGGTGGGTAGATATTTTAGGACAGCTGGCGCGTAGCACAACAACGGTCGGATTTGAGGTTCAAATTCCTCAGGGCTATCATGTTCCTCACCGTGTAGGCAATCCGCATTGGCGAATTCCTAACTCCACAGTCAGAACAAATTCCTTAGAGACCGGAAGATCTTCGTCTCTGTCACTAAAGAAATTGACTGAACTGATATGAGATTTCCAATGGCTTCACTCGAAAGTATTGGGTAGGTGTAGGATTTTGAGATGAGCATCACTTGGAAATCACTTTCCTTAGTATTACCTCAACCCCCTTTAACAGTATGATGTTTCCTATGACTCAAGAAAGAGAAAATGAAACAACGAAAACAAAAGTCTTCACGCTTCATTATCCTCGCATAAACATCCAAGTCTTCAAGGTCACACCAATTTCTTCACTTTCAAAATCTTCAAGAGAACCAAAGTCTTCAGCTGAAGACATACATTTTTAGGGGTCGACTTTCATCGTAAATATCAAACTCCTCATCGACTTATAGAGCTTGTGTACACTCACAAACATATTAGTCCCTTAACCTATAAGTCTTCAATACACCAAAATCACTAAGGGGCACTAGGTGCACTTACAATCTCCCCCTTTTTGGTGATTGATGACAAATAGGTTAAGTTTTCAACGGGGATAAACATACTAATTGAAAGTGCCAAATGTTGAGGAATTTGATTGCAAGATATAGAAGAACTCCCCCCTGAAGATGTGCATAGTTGAGGAATTTGCTTCGGATAGCAACTGCACATTGTAGAGTAATATCATGGAGATCTCCCCCTATATCTTGTAATTCATACACACATTTAACATATCGTATGAAGAATTTGAAATGCATGATGAAATATGGTGTCTGACAAAATTCAGCATGCATGCACTAAGTACTTGAGGAATTAAGCATGCAAAAAGTAGTCAAAAGTATCAGACCACCATAGGACTTAAGTTTACAACTCGGCAAATCAAACACATCAGAAGAATGAGAGTTGTACACCCACATAATAGACCCGCTTGAAGACTAACTCAAGTTTCTCCCCCTTTGTCATCAAATGACCAAAAGGGACGAAAAGTGAGGACTAACTCCCCTAAAGAATATCATCATGATGTCGATGGAGGAGCGCCAGCATTGTTGGGGTCGTCTGTTGTTGTAGGGCCTGCCGCAGTGTCGCCCAAATCTTCAGCTTCGTCTGTCTTGCGCGATGAAGAATATGAACTGACGACCAGCTGAGGAACTTGACCTTCTTGAATTTCTTCAAAGGTGGATGAGACCAATCTAAGTCCTGTTGGAAGTCCATCTTATTGAGTTCATCATCAGTGTAGATATGCGAACGAATAGCCTAGGTGCGGTCGAAGACTTGATGCAGATAATGGTGATTCTTCTTCATAGTGTTTTCAGTGACAGTCATGTTCTGAAGAATTGCACCAAACTGACGCTTGACCCACTTGTGATTTCTATCCACCTTTTAATGAAGACTTAGGAGTAGTTCACGATCAGTCATCACACGCGGAGCAGTGGCCTGAGGATTTTGCTTTGAAGCATTTGCAGCAGTATCATGTATGGTAGAGTCATCATTTGTTGAGTAGGATGCGGCCTTTCAAAATTGACCATCCAAAGGACGAGTGCCTTCATCAATGATTGCAGCCTTGCCCTTTTCATCAGCTGAGGAAATAGTCCGTTTGAGGACTTCAATTGGGGGCAAATAGCTGAGATGATTCTGAAAGTCAGCCTTGTAATGAATTTAAGTCCTTGATATGATGAATTTCATGATCCAGGGAGTGTAAGGCTTCAACTCAAAAGGTGACAACGCATCATTGGCCAAAGTCCTCATGAAGAAATCATGGTAGTTGATTGGAATACCATGCATGATGTTGAAAAGCAGATTCTTCATGATGTCAACAACTTCTTCTTCTTCAGAGTTGTGGCCCTTAATTGGATTGAGGGTTTTGGCCAGAATGTGATATACTGTTCTTGGCACATATAGCAAATCCTTGACGAGGAAATTTGTCCTTGGAGCTTGGCCAGCCTTCAAAGGCTTTATCAGCACTTGCATCAGATGATTTTGCAATTCAGGTTCCTCATAGAGTTCCAAAGCGCCTTCAATGGAATGACTGACTAGGACGGCATGAAGCAATTCAGAGTCTGGAGCTTTGTGATGAGTGTTTTCAGTCATCCAGTCTAGAACCCATGAATTCACATCATCAACATCGCCTATGAGATGGAAAGTGGCATAAAACTGAAGAATAAGCTCTTCATTCCAATCGCAGACGTCGATGCAGAAATTGAGTAGACCAGTGTCATGAAGAACACTGAGGATTGGGGTGAAACACGGAAGGGACTTCATATCCACATGAGGAAGATGCTCATGGTCAAACACTTTATCCTTGTCAAACAGCAATGAGGAATAGAAGTTCATCTGAGAGGCAGTCCAAAAACGCTTGTGCCAAAGTCGAGCAGAGTCATATGGATTGAAATTAGAGAAGAAATGATGCCCAACAAAGAACTCATCAGCCTTGAACTTCTGCTTCTTGGTGTGAGGATTCTGTAGCTTGGGCTGAAGATTTGCAGTGGAAGTCTTCACAGCCTCTTGGTGCATAGCCTCTGAAGCCTCAGGCTGAGGAATTTCAGGAGCAATTTCTTCTGCGGTCTTCTTCTCCATTTCATCAGCACTAGTGGTTGGAACTTCTTCAGGAATAGAATGAAGTGAAGCTTGACCTTCATCAGAACCCGTATGACTTTCTTCAGTTTGCACGGGGGACTGAGGAATTTGCTGCAGAGGAGTGGTCAGAGGAGAATTGGGATGGTGACTTTCCCAATAATCATCATTCAACACTGGAGTCGTAGACCCGATGTCCACATCCTCTTCTTCATCATCAATTTCTTCAACTCGGCCTCTTCAGCAGTATACTGAGGCACGGGCGATGATACCTGTAGTGGTGAAGGGATTGCATCCACTTCAATTTCATCATCCAACTGCTCTGACATAGCACCAGATGGATTTTCTTCATCAATGTCATCAATGATGACATATTCTTCACCAAAAGGAACAATCTCCTTTGATGGCATGACAGTCACAAGTACAAAATCAATTGGATTCTTGAATAAGCTTGTGAAAGTCTTCACTTTCTTCGTAGCTGAAGACTCTGAGGCGTCTGATGCTTTCCTCTTCTTCAAAGCTGCCCTTTCTGCAGCCTTTGTCTTCTTTGCTTCTGATGTAGAAGGAAGGAGAGTGATTTTCATCTGTGATGAATTTGCAGGAGGAGCATATGAAAGAGGCACAGATTCTTCAGGCACAACTTTCCCAGTTGCCCTGGCAAGTTCAGTTTCTTCAGGCGCAGCAGTAGAATCTTCAGCTGGCCTGGGTTGATCTTCAGGCACAACATTGGTGGTTGTCCTGGCAGTTTCATCAGGAGCTGGAATTTCATCATCATCCCTGGTACTCATAGTATCATCAGCAGCCTGATTTTCATCAGCTGTGCTGGCATGTTCTTCAGTGGGTTGAGCAGATGCTTCACCCTGAGGAATTTCTTGTTATGCAGCAGCAACAACATTGTCCTTGAGGCCTTTCGCCAGCTTGACAAACATGACTTTGGCACCTAGCCAATCAACACGATATGAGTCAAATTCATCACTAAGAGCTTTGATTTCAGACTAAATAGTCACAAGTTATTCAGTGGACATGTTCAAGACATTTTTCTTCAGAAAATGCTCCTTCTTGTACTGAGCTTTCTTCACTGATCTTGCCTTATCGAATTTCCATTTTTCTTCAGCGATAAAGGCAGTCAACATGTGACTTTCTCTTGGTGAGAGGTTTAGATCAGGAAGAGGTGTGTTGGGATCTTTGTGTCAAAGATCGATGAAATCAAGGATCTTCTTCGGATCTAGCAAAAGTGGCACAACACTGCCTTTGGCACTAGCATCCCGGTGTTGTCGGTCTCTGATGATTTCAGCAAGTTCATCACCATCAGCTTCATCGTCAGACGACGGAACTTCAAAGGCAACCCGCTTCTTGTGAGGACTTGGCCTTGTGCCGCGTCTAGCAGTGGGCTTTTTCTTCAGCAACTGAGGCCGAGCTGAGTAACTAGCTGAAGCTCTTGAAGCAATTGAGAAGCCTATTGTCCTTTGGCACGTGATAAGGTGCACAGGTGCTGAGGACTTTGCAGGTGGAGCTGAGGGCTTTGCTTGAGCAAGTGGACGTGAGGGCTTTGAAGAGCTGGGCCGTGAGGGCATTACAGAAGAAGATGGCTTCATAGCTGATTTCTTCTTTATAGCCTTCTTGGACTGACTAGCAGAGGCTTCAGCAGTAGCAGCTGTAGAATCTTCATTGAATTTTTTCACTGCTTCTTTTGCTACCTTAGCCGATTTTCTTTGGCGCTTGGCCCACTCCTTGGGAAATTCCTCAGCTCTTCTGATGCTAGTAGGATCAGCTTCTTGGCCTGAAGCTAAAGGAGGTCTTGGGCATGGAGGATTGACAGCGAATTTCTTCATATATTTTGGAGTGACATAGCGGTATTCTCTCCATTCCTGTGCCCATCTGCGTTCGATCCTCTGAATGTGCACCTTGCGCTGATTTTTGTTCTTCTTGTCATGCGTGGCCTAATGCGTCCATTTTGCATCATGCTTTTATACCGATATTTATTGCATTATGGGCTGTTATTACACGTTATGTCACAATACTTATGCCCATTCTCTCTTATTTTACAAAGTTTACATGAAGAATGGGAATGCCGGCAGCTGGAATTCTGGGCTGGAAAAGGAGCAAATATAGAGACCTATTCTGCACAACTCCAAAAGTCCTGAAACTCCTCGAAAGTCATTTTTGCAATTAATAACAAATACTGAGCGGATGAAATACCAGAGGGGGGCCACCCACCGTCCATGAGGGTGGGGGGAGCGCCCTACCCCCTGGGCGCGCCCCCTGCCTCGTGGGCCCCTTGGCAGCCCTCCGGTGCCCATCTTCTTCTATATGAAGTCTTTTATCCTGGAAAAAATCATAAGCAAGCTTTCGGGACGAAACTCCGCCGCCACGAGGCGGAACCTTGGCGGAACCAATCTAGGGCTCCGGCGGACCTGTTCTGCCGGGAAACATCCCTCCGGGAGGGGGAAATCATCATCATCGTCATCACCATCGATCCTCTCATCGGGAGGGGGTCAATATCCATCAACATCTTCACCAGCACCATCTCCTCTCAAACCCTAGTTCATCTCTTGTATCCAATCTTTGTCCCAAAGCATCAGATTGGTACCTGTGGGTTGCTAGTTGTGTTGATTACTCCTTGTAGTTGATGTTAGTTGGTATATTCGGTAGAAGATCATTTGTTCAGATCCTTAATGCATATTAATACCCCTCTGATTATGAACATGAATATGATTTGTGAGTAGTTACGTTTGTTCCTGAGGACATGGGAGAAGTCTTGCTATAAGTAGTCATGTGAATTTGGTATTCGTTCAATATTTTGATGAGATGTATGTTGTCTCTCCTCTAGTGGTGTTATGTGAACGTCAACTACATGACACTTCACCATTGTTTGGGCCTAGAGGAAGGCATTCGTAAGTAATAAGTAAATGATGGGTTGCTAGAGTGACAGAAGCTTAAACCCTAGTTTATGCATTGCTTCGTAAGGGGCTGATTTGGATCCATATGTTTCATGCTATGGTTAGGTTTACCTTAATACTTCTTTTGTAGTTGCGGATGCTTGCAATAAGGGTTAATCATAAGTGGGATGCTTGTCCAAGAAAGGGCAGTACCCAAGCACTGGTCCACCCACATATCAAATTATCAAAGTAACGAACGCGAATCATATGAGCGTGATGAAAACTAGCTTGATGATAATTCCCATGTGTCCTCGGGAGCGCTTTTCTCCATATAAGAATTTGTCCAGGCTCGTCCTTTGCTACAAAAAGGATTGGGCCACCTTGATGCACCTTATTTACTTTCATTGTTTGTTACCCGTTACGAATTACCTTATCACAAAACTATCTGTTACTGATAATTTCAGTGCTTGCAGAGAATACCTTACTGAAAACCGCTTGTCATTTCCTTCTGCTCCTCGTTGGGTTCGACACTCTTACTTATCGAAAGGACTACGATAGATCCCCTACACTTGTGGGTCATCAAGACTCTTTTATGACGCCGTTGCCGGGGAGTGAAGCGCCTTTGATAAGTGGAACTTGGTAAGGAAATTTTTTGATAGTGTGCTGAAATTTACTGTCACTTGTTACTATGGAATATAATCCTTTGAGGGGCTTGTTCGGGGTATCTTCACCCCAACCAGTAGAGCAAAGAGTTTCTCCTCAATCTACTGAACCTACTGAAAATGTTTACTTTGAAATTCCTTCGGTTGTGATAGAGAAACTGCTAGCTAATCCCTTTACAAGAGATGGAATATTGCATCCCGATTTACACCTAATCTATGTGGATGAAGTTTGTGGATTATGTAAGCTTGCAGGTATGCCCGATGATGTTATCAATAAGAAGATCTTCCCTTTATATTTGAAGGGAGAAGCATTTACATGGTTTAGGCTATCTGATGATATGGGATCATGGAACTACAAACGATTGAAATTGGAATTTCATCAGAAGTTTTATCCTATGCATCTTGTTCATCGTGATCGTAATTATATATATATATATATTTTGGCCTCACGAAGGAGAAAGCATCGCTCAAGCTTGGGGGAGGCTTAAGTCAATGTTATATTCATGCCCCAATCATGAGCTCTCAAGAGAAATGATTATTCAAAATTTTTATGCTCGGTTTTCTCTCAACAATCGCTCCATGCTCGATACTTCTTGTACTGGTTCTTTTATGATGAAGACAATTGAATTCAGATGGGATTTATTGGAAAGAATTAAACGCAACTCTGAAGATTGGGATCTTGACGAAGGCAAGGAGTCAGGTATGACACCTAAGTTTGATTGTGTTAAATATTTTATGGATACCGATGTTTTTTGTGAATTTAGCACTAAATATGGGCTTGACTCTGAGATAGTAGCTTCTTTCTGTGAATCATTTGCTACTCATGTTGACCTTCCTAAGGAGAACTGGTTTAAATATAATCCTCCCACTGAAGTAAAAGTAGTTGCACCTATTACCGTTGAAGAAAATACTATCACTTATAATGATCCTATTGTTCCTACTACTTATATTGAGAAACCACCTTTCCCTATTAGGATAAAGGATCATGCTAAAGCTTCAACTGTGGTTCGTAAGAGTAATACTAAAACACCTACACCACCTTAGAAAATTAAAGTTGAACCTAGTATTGCTATGGCTAAAGATCTCTTGGCTGATGACATTAATGGGCATGTTATTTACTTCTGTGATGAAGCTGCTAGAATTGCTAGACCCGATGCTAAGAAATATAGACCTGTTGTAGGCATGCCTATTATTTCTGTTAAAATAGGAGATCACTATTATCATGGCCTATGTGATATGGGTGCTAGTGCTAGTGCAATACCTCATTCCTTATACAAAGAAATTATGCATGATATTGCACCTGCTGAGATAGAAGAAATTGATGTTACCATTAAGCTTGCCAATAGAGATACTATTTCACCAATTGGGATTGTTAGAGATGTTGAAGTCTTGTGTGGGAAAGTTAAACATCCTGCTGATTTTCTTGTTCTTGGTTCTCCACAAGATGAATTTTGTCCCATCATATTTGGTAGACCCTTCTTGAATACTGTTAATGCTAGGATAGATTGCAAAAAGGATGTTGTTACTATTGGTTTGGGGGATATGTCTCATGAGTTTAATTTTGCTAAATTTCGTAGACAACCCCATGATAAAGAATTGCCTAGTAAGGATGAAATTATTGGTCTTGCTTCTATTGCCATGCCTCCTAATGATCCTTTAGAACAATATTTGCTAGACCATGAAAATGATATGTTTATGAATGAAAGAAGGGAGATAGATGAAGTATTCTTTAACCAGGGAGCTATTTTGAAACACGACTTGCCTGTTGAAATTCTAGGGGATCCTTGTCGGGGGGATGAACCTCGGGCAGGCAACAGAACCCGGATCCTTTTCAAAAACAACGGGGCCAGCATCGCCGCTCAAGCCGGCACGCGCTTGGCCAGGTCGCTTGACCCGGCCAAGCCCCGTGACCCGGCCAAACTCTCCGACCCGGCAAGACGCGTCGACTCGGCCTCAACAACTAGCACAAGACAGCCAAACCCAGCTCAACCAAGGCTTCCTCAACAAGCCAGCTCCACCCGTGGCATGCTCCGTAATCCAGCCACGGGTCAGCTCCCGTCCCATCCAGGCCGTACGATGGGACGAGTCTTTAGCCATCGATGACCAAAGCAACAGTACCCCGCCCATGCCTCTGGTCAGCCGGAGTGTGGCAATAGTGCCCCTCACCTACCCGCTGACCAGGGCCGGCGTGGCTATAGTGCCCCTGCCATCACCACTAACGACAGCAAGCGGCGACCTGACGGAGCGCCACTGTACAGGACTCGACTCAGCCACGTCCTGACGATCGACAAGACGACGCACAGTCCCCCTAGGCATGCGGGGCCCGCACCTAGGGGAACCCGGCGAACCACAGGCCCCAGCGGGTCCCATCCTGGGTCCCCGGACACCGACAACCCGTTCCCACCAACTTGTAACATTACCATTGTACCCCTAGGGGGTTGGTCTATAAAACCCCCCAGGAGCCCACGCATATACGGGCAGGTGAGCAAGTAAGAGGCAACAGAGCATAGAGAGGAACTAGCCACCAAAACAACATCCACCCGGAGAGAAGGAGCAGCCTAAGCCTTGGCCAGCTTTCCTTCCTCCTCCATACAGCTCTAGGAGCAACATTGTACTATCGAACATCAAACTACACTCGGCAGGACTAGGGTGTTATATCTCCGGAGAGCCCCGAATCTGGGTATGTCCGGCGTCCCGCGCCCGCTCATACCAACCTTGCCTCTGGATCCCACTAGCGCCCTCGAGCCTCCTTGAGGGAGTGTTGCACTAGGGGGTGTCCGGATAGCCGAACTATCACCGTCGGCCGGACTCCAAGACTATGAAGATACAAGATTGAAGACTCCGTCCCGTGTCCGGATGGGACTTTCCTTGGCGTGGAAGGCAAGCTTGGCGATACGGATATGTAGATCTCCTACCATTGTAACCGACTCTGTGTAACCCTAGCCCTCTCCGGTGTCTATATAAACCGGACGGTTTTAGTCCGTAGGACGAACAACAATCATACCATAGGCTAGCTTCTAGGGTTTAGCCTCCTTGATCTTGTGGTAGATCTACTCATGTACTACCCATATCATCAATATTAATCAAGCATGAGTAGGGTTTTACCTCCACTGTGAGGGCCGAACCTGGGTAAAAACATCGTGTCCCTTGTCTCCTGTTACCATCCGCCTAGGCGCATGATTCGGGACCCCCTACCGAGATCCGCCGTTTTGACATCGACATTGGTGCTTTCATTGAGAGTTCCTCCGTGTCGTCACCTAAGGCCCGATGGCTCCTTCGATCATCAACAACGACGCGGTCCAGGGTGAGACTTTTCTCCCCGGACAGATCTTCGTATTCGGCGGCTTTGCACTGCGGGCCAATTCACTTGGCCATCTAGAGCAGATCGAAAGCTGTGCCCCTGGCCATCAGGTCAGATTTGGAAGTTTGAACTATATGGCGGACATCCGCGGAGACTTGATCTTCGACGGATTCGAGCCACAGTCGAGCGCTCCGCACTGTCACGATGGGCATGATTTAGCTCTGCTGCCGGACAGTGCCCTGGAGGCCGCACAAGAGTCCGCTCTGACCCTTAACTCGGAGCCGACTGCACCGATCGAGGATGGGTGGCTGGACACCGCCTCGGGGGCCACTACCTCTACGGCGATAGAGCCGAATACCGACCCTGTCCCTTGTGAAGCTCGCGACTCCAAGGTGCCGGACTCCTCTCCGGATCCCGAACCTTCCGCGCCCCTGCCAATCGAATCCAATTGGGCGCCGATCATGGAGTTCACGGCCGCGGACATCTTTCAGCACTCGCCTTTTGGCGACATCCTGAATTCACTAAAGTCTCTCACTTTATCAGGAGAGCCCTGGCCGAACTATGGTCAGGTAGGTTGGGATGCGGACGACGAAGAAATTCAACGCCCACTCACCACCCACTTTGTAGCCACTGTCGATGACTTAAACGATATGCTAGACTTCGACTCCGAAGACATCGACGATATGGACGACGATGCCGGAAATGACCAAGAACCAGCGCCCACAGGGCACTGGAAAGCCACCTCAACTCACGACGTATATATGGCGGATACCCCTAAAGGAAGCAATAACGAGGAACAACGGGATACCGCAAAGTATAATCCCCTCGAAAAGCAGTCAAAACGGCGACGTAAGCGCCGCTCAAAGCCCCGCCTTGACAAAGACGGTACCCATACAGACCCAGCGATAGAGCAGGGCAAACCGGTGGACGACAAACATGCCCTCAAGCAACCATCCGAACAGGATAACTTGGATAGACAATCCGTCCCCGACGAAGATAATAGTCCGGACGATCTGACGCCGGACACATCGTTGGACCAGCAGAACCTCTACAAAAGGCTTATTTCCACCGCACACAGTCTGAAGAAGCAGAAGCGGAAGCTCAAAACAGCGGAAGATGCACTCATAATGAGATGGATCAAGGTACTCAACACCGTAGACAAATACGGCGATAGTCGCCAAACAAAGAGCTACCCGAAGCGCAAACTACTGCCCGAATTTGACGAGGAGGCCGTAGAGCCCCCACGATCAAAGAACAAAGAGGCCGCCCGGAAGGATAGACGACCACACGATAAACAAAGAGCGGCAAGCGGCGCCACACACAAGTCGATACGCGATCCGCATAAGGATTCGCGCCAAAAGGATGGCCCAGTCAGGTCTATCTATGGGCCAAGAAAGCAAGCTCTAGAAAGCAATACAACACGTTGAGTATTCGAACATCACGGCACAACCAAATACAGGGGCGCCACACACCCCCTATGTTTCACCAATGAGGTGCTGGATCATGAATTTCCAGCGGGATTCAAGCCCGTAAACATAGAGGCATACGACGGAACAATAGACCCTGGAGTCTGGATTGGGGATTACATCCTGCACATACATATGGCTAGAGGAGATGACCTTCACGCCATAAAATACTTACCCCTCAAGCTCAAAGGGCCAGCCCGGCATTGGCTCAAAAGCCTCCCAGAAAATACCATTGGAAGTTGGGAGGAGCTCGAGGATCCATTTCAGGCAAATTTTCAGGGGACTTATGTCCGCCCTCCGGATCTGACGATTTAAGTCACATAACTCAACAGGCCGGAGAGTCAGCCCACAAATTCTGGAACAGGTTCCTCACCAAAAAGAACCAAATAGTCGACTGTCCGGACGCCGAAGTCTTAGCAGCTTTCAAATATAACGTCTGAGACGAATGGCTCGCCAGACACCTCGGCCAAGAAAAGCCGAGAACAATGGCCACATTAACAAGCCTCATGACCCGCTTTTGCGCGGGAGAGGATAGCTGGCTGGCAAGATGCAGCACCAGCGACCCAAGTACATCCGAGGTCAGGGATGGAAATGGGAAACCACGACGTAGCAAGGACTAGTGCCAGACCAAGGGAAACAGTCCGAAGAGCACGGCAGTCAATGCCGGATTCAAAAGCTCTCGACATAATAACGAAAAACTGCCTCTTAAGGACAACAGCGACGAGCTATCCAACCTAAACAAAATCTTGGACAAGATATGCCAAATCCACAGCACCCCCGGGAAGCCTGCAAACCATACCCACAGAGATTGTTGGGTCTTCAAAAAGTCCGGCCGACTTAACGCCGAACACAAGGGGCTCGACACACCAAGTGAGGATGATGACGATCCCCACAAGCAGAGCAACGGGAAACAAAAGAATTTCCCACAAGAGGTCAAAACAGTAAACTCACTTCAAGTGACAACAGGAAAAAATAGAACGGCGCCCATTAAAGTACGCGCCGCACGGTCCACCCCAGCGGAGTCCCGACACTGTGTCAAAACCAATCACTTTCGACCATCAGGATTACTCTGGAAGTATCCGGAATGCAGGATGGACTGCTTTGATATTCGATCCTATAATCGACGGACTACAATTCACACAAGTCCTAATGGACGGTGGCAGTGATCTAAACCTGCTATATCAGGATACAATCCCCAGAATGGGGATAGACCCAACCAAAATACGCCATAGCAACACTTCCTTTAAAGGAGTGATGCCAGGCCCATATGCCCATTGTACGGGCTCTCTACCACTAGAAGTTGTGTTCGGCTCATCCGACAACTTCCGTCGCAACTAGTCTTCCACATCGCCCATTTAAAAGTAGCTATCAAGCACTATTGGGGCCTTGAAGCTTTGCCCACTTTAACATAATACCGCATTATGCATCTCTTACACTTAAAATGCCGGTCCATGCGGCATCATCTCATTCTGAGGAAACTTGAGTGTTCCTTGAATACGGAAGAAAGTGAGACTGCCTTGACAACCACACACTAATCCGGCTTTGCTGATCAAAGCACCTAAACAGGTCATTCAGATCCGGACACGGTTAAGCGAGTCGGCATAAATTAACAAGGGCTTACTAGCGCGTCCCCCTTACAAGGGCTGCGCATGTGCAATAAGAACAACAAAGCTCAATTTTATTCATTTTTGAATTATACTCTGTTTATACATTTTTATACGATCCTTTTTTGTTCCAACTAAGTTCTTCTCTTTTACAGATGAACACCGTGCGACACCCGTCGAGGATACGGCACAGCGGAACCTGATCGCGGAGCGTGCAGTAGGGACCCGTTGCAAGGATTCTTTTCAGATTAAGACCCTGCGTAAACCTTTCTTCCTGTCTCTTGTTGATACACATCCCCCGGTTTCTCACTATAACCGAGGAGGCTGGCATTTTGGCATCGGCCGTGCCAGAAATTTTTGCGCGTACCTGGACATTAGGGGCTTAGGACATTGTTCTGCCCGTTTTTCATAAAGACCGAATACCTTAGGGAGTGTTCGGCGTCTCGAGTTAGGCCTTATATGCATCAGCTCCGAATCATGTCTTTTGTCAAATGTTGGGTTTGCTGGCTCTGTGTTTTGCTGCCTTACGTTCCGCTCTATCGGCTAACGCGGCACCGGAGAACTCTGCGATTGTGCCCGGTTCATCGGTGAGCACCTCGATGAAAGCCAGCGGCTGTCATGATATAGCGAGAGACTGGTCAACCACTCGATCGACCACGGAATGTTTAGAATTCCTCCGCTTTAACGAAGGACCGTTTCGGTCCGCGCATACGCCCGAATTCGGAGAGCGCGGTGCCCCTAGGGGCTATATAGTAGCCCCACCATCGAACTCCTATGGCTAAGTGAAAGTGATAAAGCATTATAGTCCGGTTGCCTAGTTTGCGACGCTATCACCTCCTTCACAGGACCAAGACGTTGGATTAAGTGTGAAAATGCGCTTTTTTTTCAAACACGCCCGCACTATGTGCGTGGGGGCTGAAGCCGAAGACTGCCATCTTTCAGGTTATATAAACATATACATTAACGGCCGCACAGGAGGTATTTCAACACTTGAACGCACAAGTATAAAAAGCCATTATATTATATTTGAAACATGGTTTCACAAATCATACATGTCACTTGAACATAACATTTTTCGAGCACTGCGTCTCTATTAAACGAGCGCCCTGCAGGACTTCCTCAAAATAGTGCTTGGCAGGTACTCGGCTTTTGCCCGAATCCTGGGACGGAACGTCGGTGGCCTTCATCTCTGCCCAGTATGTTTTGACACGGGCAAGAGCCATCTGTGCACCCTCTATGCATGTCGACCATTTCATCGCCTCGATATGCGGCACCGCATCAAGGAACTGCTGCACCAAGCCAAAATAACTCTTCGGCTCGGGTCTTTTCGGCCACAAATGAGTCACGACATCCTTCATGGCAAGTCCGGACAACCTATTCAGCTCAGCCCATTCGGCCAACCAATCGGTCAATAGAAGTGGACGCTCTGGACTATGGAACTGCGACCAAAAAAAGCTCTTCCATTCCGTGATCCTTTTGGCCTCAGAAATGTGCGACGCGTCTGCGGCTTTTCGCCGCCAAATCGAATGAGCATCCTCCGCACCCCTGGCTGGCCCAGCGGGCGTGCCGGATCCGTGAACTTCCTCCGCAGCGAAAGGGCTTTCCGGCGCGATATCCCGGCAGCGTAGCTCCTCCTTTATAGCTTCGCATCATGGGCGGGCATCCTTGGCCGGCGGTGCCCTTCTTGAGTCCTCTTGCTCCGCTTTCGGCATTCTTTTCAAGAAACTTCGCGTGGTGGTAGCATTCTTCAGCTTCACGGCCATCTCGGCCATCTCCCCCCTGCTTCGGCAGTGAGCAGCCTGTTCGGCCTTTAGCTCTTCAGCCACCTTCAAGGCAGCCACATTACTTTTTTTGGCTTGCTCCTTGGCTCGGGCGAGCTCCGCCCAAAGGTCCTCCATAGCAGCGGCACAATCTGCATTAAGCATACCTATTGTAAGGCATGGGCGTGAAGCTCCATTACCAGGTGTCCGCGGAGAGGCCGCTTACCTTGTGACTCGTCAAGTCGCTTATTGACCAGCGTGATGTCGCATCCATAGCGTCAAGTTGCCGCCGATTCGGCAAATCCATCAGTCCGGCTGGCCACCAAACGCTCCGCCACCTACATAGGAAAGGTGACATTTTACAACTGAGATTATGATCCTCGGCACGCCGTCACCTTTGACAACATACCGAGTCTCAGGGGCTACTATCTATACAGGGCACATTCTATATGCAAAACTGTCAGAAGGTATATCATTTTCGTGTACCTCAAACCCCGTAAGTAAACTTCTGATGGCTTCATGTAATCCACTCTCAGCGGACGAAATCCTTTCAATCACCATACCCATCAACGCACGGTGATCTTCGGAGATAGACGCTCGCCCGAGCAGATCCTTCAGCTCCTCCGAACATACACCAGTTGGTGCCAAACCGACCGGCCCCGCCGGACTCTGGGAAACCCTCCGCGACGACACCTCAGGGTCGTCCGCCCCGCCTGACGGTGCGGCAGACGGAGGCGTTTCGCTCTCCATCATCTACGGACCAAGATCCACCGAAGATGAGCTCTGCTGAGAAGGGCTGAGATCCGAACTACAAGGTAAAAACTTCATTTATCTTCAGAAATAGAAATAGGGATGTCCCTTATTACAAAACTCCCCTTTCTACTTACGACTCGCTAGAGGGCTGATTTCCTTGGGGAAATAGTGCGGCCGGGGCTTCTCCCGGCGCAGGACCCTCTGGTGAAGATTTCTTCCCCCGCTATGAGGCCTTAGCCTCCTGATCTTCAGAAGCGATCCTCTTCTCCCCCTGGAGGGAGGGATTCCCGATCCCCCTTTCTTGAGAGCCTCCTTAGCGGAGGCAGTAGCTTTCCTGTTCCCCCCTTCGCCCTCTTCTAAAGCCGCATCCTCCAGCATCTTGGTTAACGCAGGATCCGGCGTGGTCTCAGGGAGGGGGGCTGGACACCTTATTAGCTTTGCTTTTGCTATCCATTCCTGTTCAAGGGACAGCTCTTTAAAGGACAAGTATATGATAAATGTACGGACAGCGTGTCCGGGCACAGGACTACTTAGTTGAGTATCCGGGCGATTGCGGCTCAGACCTGCGTCCTCGGACAAGTCTGGAAACATCTTTTGTGATCCGAAGAACAGCTTATACATCTCCACGGGCGTCGCACCCATGAAGTGTTGGAGAGCTCGTGGTCCCTCAGATTAATTCCCACAGGCGGAGGCGGCGTTCTTGAGGCGAAGGCGCGAATCAGCATGACCTGCGCCACTACAGCAGATTGATCTCCCTCTCTTGGAGGTCTCGAATCTGACCTGCTGCGGTGAGTGCGTCCTTGGGCGGCCCCAGTCAAGCCCTTTGTTGACCCATGGCGCTGGCCGTTGTGGAGGCCAGGCGAAAGGCGTGGCGCCACCATCTGGTGCCCCTAGGAGCGGTGATGTAGAACCACTCCCGTTGCCACAAATCAAGCTCCTCTTGAAAAGAGCCCTCGGGCCAGGGAGCTTCAGCACTCTTGCTTATAATAGCCCCTCCGCACTCTGCCTGCTGCCCCTCAATCATCTTAGGCTCCACATTGAAGGTCTTGAGCCACAATCCGAAGTGAGGGGTAGTGCGGAGGAAGGCTTCACATACAACAATGAACGATGAGATGTGGAGGATGGACTCCGGATCCAAGTCGTGGAATTCCAGCCCATAATAAGACATGAGCCCCCTCACAAAGGGGTCCATCGGGAAGCCTAAGCCCCGACGGAAGTGAGACACGAACACCATGCTTTCACCAGGCTCGGGAGTAGGAATGACCTGCCCTTGGTAGGCAGCCTATGCGAAATCTTGTCGGTTAGATACCTGGCGTCTCTCAGCTTCATCCACCGGCCTTGCAGGTCGGAGCCGGACATTGTCGAAGGTCCGAAGCGCCTGAATCTGGAGCTTTGGGTGTTGGAACTCGAGGCGAGGGGCAGATTCGATTGAGATTGAAAGAAAGGAGCAGGCCTTGGTCTCATTATAAAGAGGTTGAATACCAAGAGCCCTCCCTGTGGCCGTTTAGGACTCGCCCTCGATAGAGGGGGCATGCCAACAGGCGCGGTTGGGTTACCCACGCCCGTATTGATGAGAATCCCAGAATAAGGGGACATGATCTCTGCTTTGACAAGACGTGCCAAGGAAACCGCTTCGCTAAACGTGCTGAGGTGGAACAATAAAAACAAATCGAATAAAGGCTTGGCTTGGCCGTGGTGTGACGTCATGCCACAAAAATACGTCAGTAGATTGAACTTGTGTAAATATTATTCTCTCTACGATGGTATGTGGAACTTATTTTGCAGAGCCGTACACTATCCTGGTGTTTACAATCTTCTATGAATTATTCGGAGGAGGAACCCACCTTGCAATGCCGAAGACAATATGCACGCCGGACTCGTCGTCATTGAAGCCTGGTTCAGGGGCTATTGAGGGAGTCCTGGACTAGGGGTGTCGGATAGCGAACTATCACCGTCGGCGAACTCCAAGACTATGAAGATACAAGGCTGAAGACTCCGTCTACGTGTCGGATGGGACTTTCCTTGGCGTGGAAGGCAAGCTTGGTGATCGGATATGTAGATCTCCTACCATTGTAACCCGACTTTGTGTAACCCTAGCCCTCTTGGTGTCTATATAAACGGAGGTTTGATCCGTGGGGCGAACAACAATCATACCATAGGCTAGCTTCTAGGGTTTAGCCTCCTTGATCTCGTGGTAGATCTACTCTTGTACTACCCATATCATCAATATTAATCAAGCGGGAGTAGCGTTTTACCTCCACCGTGAGGGCCGAACACAGGTAAAAACATCTTTCCCTTGTCTCATGTTACCATCCGCCTAGGCGCTTGCAGTTGGGACCGCTACCCGAGATCCGCGGTTTGACACCAACACTCCTTCCGAGCTGTGCGTCTAGGCGGATGGTTATAGGAGACAAGGGACACGATGTTTTTACCCAGGTTTGGGCCTCTCGATGGAGTAAAACCCTACTCACCTTGATTGGTATTGATGATATGGGTAGTACAAAAGTAGATCTACCACGAGATCAAGGAGGCTAAACCTAGAAGCTAGCCTATGGTATGATTGTTGTTAGGACCTATGGACTAAAACCCTGGTTTATATAGACACGGACGGAGACTAGGGTTCCAGAGTCGGTTACAATGGTAGGAGATCTACATATCCGTATTGCCAAGCTTGCCTTCCACATCAAGGAAAGTCCTCTCCGGACGCGGACGAAGTCTTCAATCTTGTATCTTCATAGTCTTGAGTCCGGCCAATGATGATAGTTCGCTATCCGGACACCCCCTAGTCCAGGACTTCTCGGTAGCCCTGAACCAGGCTTCAATGACGACGAGTCCGGTAGCATATTGTCTTGACATTGCAAAGGCGGGTTCCTCCTCGAATAATTCATAGAAGATTGTGAACACCAGGATAGTGTCCGGCTCTACAAAATAAATTCCACGTACCCCCGTAAAGAGAATAACATTTACACAACTTCAATCTACTGACGTATTTCGTGGCATGAAGTCATGCCACGGCCAAGCCTATACTCGAATTGTTTTTATTGTTCCACCTGAGCGCGTTTAGCGGCGGTTTCGCCAGCACGTCTTATCAGCGAAGATCGTGTCCCTTATTCCGGGATTCTCATCAATACTGGACGTGGGTAACCCAACGCGCCCGTTGCTTGCCCCCTCCATCAAAGGCGAGTTCCAAGCGGTCATGGGGCGGCTCTTGGTACTCTACCCCTTTATAATGAGACCAAGGCTGTTCCTTTTCTTGATCATAATCGAATCCGCCCCTTGCCCCGAGTTCCAACACCCAAGGCTCCAGTTAGGAGCGCCGGACCTTCCGAGAATGTCGGCTCCGACCTCTGGGGCGGTGGATGCCCTCTTCCGTCGGGGAAGAGGGCGTGCTAAAGCTGAGAGCGCGGGTATCTAACTGCGAGATTTCACATAGGCTGCCAGCAAAGGCAAGTCATCCACCCCCGAGCCTGGCGAGGCGTGGTGTTCATGTCTCACTTCCGTTGGGGTTTAGGGTTCCCGATGGACCCCTTCGTGAGGGCTCATATTTTATTATGGGCTGGAATTCCATGACTTGGCTCGGAGTCCATCCTCCACATCTCATCGTTCATTGTTGTCTGAAGCCTTCTTCCACTACACCCCTCACGCCGGATTGTGGCTCAAGACCTTTGGCGTGGAGCCAAAAGATGATCGGCGGCAGCCCAGTGCGGAGGGGCGAGTTATAAGCAAGAGGGCCGATGCTCCATGGCCGAGGCTCTTTCAAGAGGAGCTTGGTTTGTGGCAGCGAGTGTTTCTACATCTTTGCTCCCGAGGGCACTAGGCAGGTGGCGCCACCTGCCTTCGCTCAGGAGCCCTCCACAGCGGTGGCGTCATGGGTCGACAAAGGTCTTGGATTGGGGCCGTCAGGGCGTGCCACTATTGCGGGCCGCATTGAGACCTCAAGAAAGGAGATCAATCGATCGTAGTGGCGCGAGTTGTGCTGATTGGTATATACGCCTACTGCAAGCGTCGCTCCCTCCACATGAGAATTCAATCTAGAGGACCATGACTCTTGACACTTCATGGGTGCGACACACGTGGAGATGTATAAACTGTTCTTCGGATCACAAGAGATGTATCCGGACTTGACCGAGGATGCCGGCCTAAGCTGCAATCGCCCGGATACTCAAGTAAGTAGTCCTGTGTCCGGACATACCGTCCGTTTATTCATCATAGATTTGCCTTTTAACCAGCTATCCCTTGAACATGAGTGGATAGCGGAAGCAAAACTGATACGGTGTCCGGCCCCCCTCCCTGAGACCACGCCGGATCCCATGTTAGCCAAGATGCTGGAGGTTGCGCCGTCAGAAGAGGGTGAAGGGGAAAGCAGGAAAACTACCACCTCCGCTAAAGGCTCTCAAGAAGGGGGATCGAGAATCCCTCCCTCAAGAAAGAGGACCGCTTAGAAGATCCGAGGCCAAGGCCTCAAGCGGGGAAGAAATCTTCATCGGAGGTCTGCGCCGAGAGAAGCTAACCGTACTATTTTCCCAAGGGAATTAGCCTCAATGAGCCGTAAGTAGAAAAGGGAGTTTTGTAATAGGGACATCCTATTTTTATTTTGAGGATAAGAAGTTCTTACCTTGTAGTTGGATCTCAGCCCTTCTCGTGAGCTCATCTTGAGGATCTTCGTCCAGGAGATGATGGAAGCGAGACGCCTCCATCTGCCCGCGTCGAGGCGAGCGGACGACCACGAGGTGTCGTGCGGAGGATCTCAGTCCCGTGAGGCGGAGGTTCGGCACCAAGCTGGTGTCTGGCGGAGGTGAAGGATCTGCTGAGAGGCCGTCTATCTTAGGAGATCACCGTACATTAATAGATACGATGATTGAAAGATTTAAATCCGTGAGCGGGTTGCATGAAGAGCCGTCGGAAGTTTACTAACGGGGTTTGAGAATGCGTAAAAATGATATACCTTTTGATAGTTTTGCGCATAGAATCGCCTATATAGATAGTAGCCCGAGAGTGATGCGTTGTCCAGCGGCGGCGTGCGAGATCATAATCTCGATTATAAGATGCGCCCTTCCTATTGGTGGCGGAGCGTTGATGGCCAGCGATGATAGAGCGCGGCAAGCGGCAACTTGGCGTTGCGGATGCGGACATCGCTGGTCAATAAACGACTTGGCGAGTCACAAGGTATGTGGCTTCTCGCGGACACCTTTGTAAGGGCTTGATGCCGTGTCTTACAACATGTATGCTTGTTGCAGTGGCGCCAGCGATATGGAGGACCTTGGCGGACTTGCACGAGCCAAGGGCAAGGGAAAAGTGATCGGCTGCCTCAAAGGTGGCGAGGCTAAAAACTGAGCAGGCTGCTCACTTCTTTGAAGCGAGGAGGAATGGCGAAATGGCCGTGAAGCTAAAGGATGCTACCGACGCTATGAGTTTCTTGAAAGAGAGCCCGGCAGGGCAAAGGACTGAAGAAGGCCACCGCCGAAGACAAGGATGCCCGCTCTGCGATTAGGGCTATAAAGGAGGAGTTGTGTCAGGCCGGAGACATTGCGGCTGGAAAGCCCTTTCTGCTGCGTAGGAAGTTCACGGATCCGAAGTATGCTCAGTTGGGCCAGTTCTAGGGTGCGGAGGATGCTTATCTGAATTTGGCGGCGAGTAGTGCGGACGCAGTCGTGCACTTCCGAAGCCAAAAGGATCACAAAATGGAAGAGCTTTTTTGGTCTCAATTCCATAATCCGGAACGTCCACTTCCGTTAACCGATCGGTTGGATGAGTGGGCTGAGCTGAACAGGTTGTCCGGACTTGCCATGAAGGATACCGTGGCTCATCTGTGGCCAAAAAGGCCTGAGCCGAAGAATTATTTTGGCTTAGTGCAGCAGTTCCTTGATGCGGTGCCGCATATCAAGGCGATGAAGCGGTCGGCATGCATAGAGGTGCGGATGGCTCGCCCATGTCAAAACATCTTTGGGAAGATGGATGCCACCGGCGTTGCATCCGGGATTGGAATGAAGCGATTACCCGCCGAGCACTATTTTGAGGAAGTCCTACAGGCGCTCGTTTAATAAGTCGCGATGCTTTAAAAGCGTTATGTTCAAATGACATGTATGATTTGTAAAACCATATTTATAATATAAGGGCTTTTTATACTTGTGCGTTCAAGTATTGAAATATCTCAATGTGTCCGTTAATGTATATGTATATATAACTTTGAAAGATGTGGGTCTTGACTTCAGCCCCATGCACATAGTGCGGGGTGTTTGCAAAAAGCACATTTTCACATAATCCAACGTCTTGGTCTGTGAAGGAGGTGGTAGCGTAGCAAACTAAGCAACCAGACTATAATGCTTTATCACTTTCACTTAGCCATAGGAGTTGAAGGTGGGAGCTACGATATAGCCCCTAGGGGCACCGAGCTCTCGAATTGAAGCGGCGTGTGTACTGACGGAAGCGGTCCTTCGTCAAAGCGGAATTCTAGACATTTGGTAGTCGATCAGTGGTTGACGGTCTCTCGCTATATCATGACGATCGGTTTTCGGCTTTCTCTCTTGAGGTGCTCTTGGGGCGAACCAGGGCACAATTGCGATAGTTCTCACGGTGCCGCATTAGCCGTTAAAGCGGGCGTAAAGGCAGCAAAACACGAGGCGAGCAAACCCAACATTTGACCAAAGACATGATTGAGCTGATGCATATAAGGCCTAACTTTCGAGGCGAACACTCCCTAAGGTATTCGGTCTTTATGAAAGCAGGCGAGCGATGCCTAAGCCCTAGTGTCAGTGCGTGAAATCTTACGCGGGCCGATGCCAAAACGCTTGACCTCCTCCTCGGTTATGGTATGAAACCGGGGATGTGTATCAACAAGAGATAGTAAAAAAGGTTTACGCATGGTCTTAATCTGAAAAGAATCCTTGCAGCGGGTCCTGCTGCGTCTGCGCTGTGTCTCCATTGTCTTTGTATCACAGGCCGGGTGTATACGTTGTTCATCTGTAAAGAAGAACTTAGTTTGAAAAAGATCGTCTGAAAAATGTATTTAAAACGAGTATGATTTAAAAATGAATAAAATTGAGCTTTATTGGCTCTCATTCTTCGTTCGTGCAGCCCCTTGTAAAAAGTGCAGCGACTAGGAAGCCCTTGTTTATTTATACGGACTCGCCTAACCGTGTCCGAGTCTGAAAATGACCTGTTTTAGGGGCTTTGATTAGCAAGGCGGATTAGTGTGTGGATGTCAAGGCAGTCTCACTTTCTTCCGTGGTCGAGGAACACTCGAAGTTACCCTTTAATGAGATGATGCGCGTGGACGGGCATTTTAAGTGTAAGAGGCAGCGTAATGCGGTATTGCGTTAAAGCGGTAGCAGCCAGCGTCCCAATAGTGCTTGATGGCTACTTTTAAATGGGGCAATGTGGAAGATTAGCTTTTAGCGACGGAAGTTGTCGGATGAGCCCGAACACAACTTTTAGTAGTAAGGAGCTCGTACAATTGGCATAAGGGAACTGGCGTCACTCCTTTAAAGGAAGTGTTGCTATGGCGAATTTTGGTAGGGTCTATCCCCATTACGTGGATGGTGTCCGGTATAAGCAGGTTTATATACGCTCACGCCATCCATTAGGACTCGTGTAAATTGTGATGCATCGATTATAGGATCCAATATCAAAGCAATCTGGCCAAAAGGCCTGAGCCGAAGAATTATTTTGGCTTAGTGCAGCAGTTCCTTGATGCGGTGCCGCATATCAAGGCGATGAAGCGGTCGGCATGCATAGAGGGTGCACGGATGGCTCTCGCCCATGTCAAAACATACTGGGGAGAGATGGATGCCACCGACGTTGCATCCCGGGATTCGGACAGAAGCCGATTACCCGCCGAGCACTATTTTGAGGAAGTCCTACAGGGCGCTCGTTTAATAGAGTCGCAGTGCTCGAAAAACGTTATGTTCAAATGACATGTATGATTTGTAAAACCATATTTATAATATAAGGGCTTTTTATACTTGTGCGTTCAAGTATTGAAATATCTCCTGTGTGTCCGTTAATGTATATGTATATATAACCTGAAAGATGTCAGTCTTCGGCTTCAGCCCCCATGCACATGGTGCGGGGGTGTTTGCAAAAAAGCACATTTTCACACTTAATCCAACGTCTTGGTCCTGTGAAGGAGGTGGTAGCGTAGCAAACTAGGCAACCAGACTATAATGCTTTATCACTTTCACTTAGCCATAGGAGTTCGAAGGTGGGGCTACGATATAGCCCCTAGGGGCACCGGGCTCTCCGAATTCGGGGCGCGTGTGTGCCTGACCGGGAAACGGTCCTTCGTCAAAGCAGAGGAATTCTAGACATTTCGGTAGTCGATCGAGTGGTTGACCAGTCTCTCGCTATATCATGACAGTCAGTTTTCGGCTTTCTCTACTGAGGTGCTCTTCAGGACGAACCAGGGCACAATTGCAGTAGTTCTCCTGGTGCCGCATTAGCCGTTAAAACGGAACGTAAGGCAGCAAAACACAGGAGCCAGGCAAACCCAACATTTGACCAAAGACATGATTCGGAGCTGATGCATATAAGGCCTAACTCGAGACGCCGAACACTCCCTAAGGTATTCGGTCTTTATGAAAACGGGCAGAACGATGCCCTAAGCCCCTAGTGTCAGGGTACGCGTGAAATCTTCTGACGCGGCCGATGCCAAAACGCCAGCCTCCTCCTCGGTTATGGTATGAAACCGGGGGATGTGTATCAACAAGAGATAGTAAAAAAAGGTTTACGCATGGTCTTAATCTGAAAAGAATCCTTGCAACGGGTCCTCGCTTTGCGTCTGCGCTGTGTCTCCATTGTCTTTGTATCACGACGGGTGTATACGTTGTTCATCTGTAAAAGAGAAGAACTTAGTTTGAAAAAGATCGTGCGAAAAATGTATTTAAAACAGAGTATGATTTAAAAAATGAATAAAATTGAGCTTTATTGGCTCTCATTCTTCGTTCGTGCAGCCCCTTGTAAAGGGGTACGCGGCTAGGAAGCCCCTTGTTTATTTATACCGGACTCGCCTAACCGTGTCCGGGGTCTGAATGACCTGTTTTAGGGGCTTTGATTAGCAAGGCCGGATTAGTGTGTGGATGTCAAGGCAGTCTCACTTTCTTCCGTGGTCGAGGAACACTCGAAGTTACCCTTTAATGAGATGATGCCGCGTGGACCAGGCATTTTAAGTGTAAGAGACGCGTAATGCGGTATTGCGTTAAAGCGGGCGAAAGCTTCGCGTCCCAATAGTGCTTGATGGCTACTTTTAAATGGGGCAATGTGGAAGATTAGCTTTTCGCGACGGAAGTTGTCGGATGAACTGAACACAACTTTTAGTAGTAAGGAGCTCGTACAATTGGCATAAGGGCCTGGCGTCACTCCTTTAAAGGAAGTGTTGCTATGGCGAATTTTGGTAGGGTCTATCCCCATTCTGTGGATGGTGTCCTGGTATAGCAGGTTTATATCGCTGCCGCCATCCATTAGGACTCGTGTAAATTGTAGTCTGTCGATTATAGGATCCAATATCAAAGCAATCCATCCTGCATTTCGAATACTTCTGGAGTAATCCTGATGGTTGAAAGTAATTGGTTTTGACATCCAGTTTCGGGACTCCGCTGGGGTGGACCGTGCGGCGCGTACTTTAGTAGGCGCCACCCTATTTTTCCTTGTTGTCACTTGAAGTGAATTCACTGTTTTGACTTCTTGTGGGAAATTCTTTTGTTTTCTGGCGCTCTTCTTGTGGGGTTCGTCATCGTCCTCACTTGGTGTGTCGATCCCCTTGTGTTCGGCATTAAGTCGGCCTGATTGCTTGAAGACCCAACAGTCTCTGTGGGTATGGTTTGCAGGCTTCCCGGAGGTACTGTGGATTTGACATATCCTGTCCAAGATTTTGTTTAGGTTGGATAGCTCGTCACTGTTGTCCTTAAGAGGCAGTGTTTTGTTGTTCGGCCGAGAGCTTTTGAACCCGGCATTGACTGCCGTGCTCTTTGGGCCGTTTTCCTTAGTCCAGCGCTGGTCTTTTCTGCGTCGTGGTTTCCCACTTCCATCCCTGACCTCGGATGTACTCGGGTTGCTGGTGCTGCATCTTGCCAGCCAGCTATCTTCTCCCGCGCAAAAGCGGGTCATGAGGCTTGTTAGTGCGGCCATTTTCCTTGGCTTTTCCTGGCCGAGGTGTCTGGCGAGCCATTCATCACGGACGTTATGTTTGAAGGCTGCTAGGGCTTCGGCGTCCGGACAGTCGACTATTTGGTTCTTTTTGGTGAGGAACCTGTTCCGAATTTATGGCTGACTCTTGGGGCTGTTGAGTTATGTGACTTAAATCGCTGCGCATCCGAAGGGCGGACATAAGTCCCCAAAATTTGCCCAAACGCATCCTCGAGCTCTTCCCAACTTCCAATGGTATTTTCTGGGAGGCTTTTGAGCCAATGCGGGCTGGCCCTTTGAGCTTGAGGGGCAAGTATTTTATGGCATGGAGGTCATCTCCTCTAGCCATATGTATGTGTAGGATGTAATCCTCAATCCGAGACTCGAGTGCATTGTTCCGTCATATGCCTCTATGTTTACGGGCTTGAATCACTGAAATTCATGATCCAATACCTCATCGGTGAAACATAGGGGTGTGGCGCCCATATTTGGGTGTACCGTTATTTTCGAATACTCAACGTGTTGTGTTGCTCCCTGGAGCCTTCTTTCTTGGCCCATAGATGGACCTGACCGGGCCATCCTTTTTGCGAGGATCCTTATGTGGATCGCGTGCCGGCTTGTGTGTGGCGCCGCTTGCCGCTCTTTGCTTGTCATGTGGTCGTCTATCCGACCAGGCGGCCTCTTTGTTTTTTGACTGTGGGGGCTCTACGGCCTCCTCGTCAAATTCGGGCAATAGTTTGCGCTTCGGGTAGCTCTTTGCTTGGCGGCTATCGCCGTACTTGTCCGTGGTCTTGAATACTTTGCTCCATCTCATTCTGAGTACGTCTTCCGCTGTTTTGAGCTTCCGCTTCTGCTTCTTCAGACTTCGTGCGGTGGTGACGAGCCTTTTGTGAAGGTTCTTTTGTTCCAATGATGTGTCTAGCATGAGATCATCCGGACCGTTGTTTTCACTGGGGATGGGTTGTTTATCCAATTCATCCTGTTTGGATGGTTGCTTGGTGGCATGTTCGGCGTCCACTGGTTTGCTTTGCTCTACGGCTGGGTCTGTATGGTTGATGTCGTTGTCGAGGCGGGACTTTGGGCGGCGTTTGCGTCGCCGTTTCGGCCATTTTTGGGGGAATTATCCCTCGCATCGTCCCGTTGTTCCTCGTTATCGCTTCCTTTTGGTGTATCCACCATATATACATCATGAGTTGAGGTGCCTTTCCAGTGCCCTGTGGGCATTGGTTCTTGGTCGTCTCCGGCATCGTCGTCCATACCGTCGATGTCTTTGGAGTCGAAGTCTAGCATGTTGGTTAGGTCGTCGACAGTGGCTACGAAGTGGGTGGTGGGTGGGCTTTGAATTTCTTCGTCGTCCGCATCCCAACCATCCTGGCCATAATCCGGCCAAACTCTCTTGATAGAGAGAGGCACTTTAGCGCATTCAGGATGTCGCCGAAAGGCGAGTGCTGAAGGATGTCCGCAGCGGTGAACTCTGTGATCGGCGCCCAATCGGATTTGATTGGAAGGGGCGCGGGGGGTTCGGAGTCCGGCGAGGAGTCCGGCACCTCGAAGTCACGAGCTTCGCAAGGGATAGGGTCGAGATTCGCCCAACGCCGAGAGGTAGCAGCCCGAGGCGGTGTCTAGCCACCATCCTCGATCGGCGTGATCGGCTCGAGTTAAGGGTCGGAGCGGACTCTTGTGCGGCCTCCAGGGCACTGTCCGGCAGCAGAACTAAATCATGCCCATCATGACAGTGCGGCGCGCTCGGCTGTGGCTCGAATCTGTCGAAGATCAAGTCTCCGCGGATGTCGGCCGTGTAGTTCAGACTTCCAAATCCGACCTGATGGCCAGGGGCGTAGCTTTCGATCTGCTCCAGATGGCCAAGCGAATTGGCCCACAGTGCAAAGCCGCCAAATACAAAGATTTGTCCGGGGAAAAAAGTCTCACCCTGGACCGCGTCGTTGTTGATGATTGAAGGAGCCATCGGGTCTATGGGCGACGACACAGAGGAACTCTCAATGAAAGCACCAACGTCGGTGTCAAAACCGGCGGATCTCGGGTAGGGGGTCCCGAACTGTGCGTCTAGGCGGTTGGTAACAGGAGACAAGGGACATGATGTTTTTACCCAGGTTCGGGCCCTCCCGATGGAGGTAAAACCCTACTCCTGCTTGATTGATATTGATGATATGGGTAGTACAAGAGTAGATCTACCACGAGATCAAGGAGGCTAAACTGAAGGAAATATGCCCTAGAGGCAATAATAAAGTTATTATATATTTCCTCATATCATGATAAATGTTTATTATTCATGCTAGAATTGTATTAACCGGAAACATAATACATGTGTGAATATATAGACAAACAGAATGTCACTAGTATGCCTCTACTTGACTAGCTTGTTAATCAAAGATGGTTATGTTTCCTAACCATGAACAAGGAGTTGTTATTTGATTAACAAGGTCATATCATTAGTTGAATGATCTGATTGACATGACCCATTCCGTTAGCTTAGCACACGATCGTTTAGTATGTTGCTATTGCTTCCTTCATGACTTATACATGTTCCTGTAACTATGAGATTATGCAACTCCCGTTTACCGGAGGAACACTTTGGGTGCTACCAAAGCGTCACAGCGAATCGGGTGATTATAAAGGAGTACTACAGGTGTCTCCAAAGGAAGATGTTGGGTTGGCGTATTTCGAGATTAGGTTTTGTCACTCCGATTGTCGGAGAGGTATCTCTGGGCCCTCTCGGTAATGCACATCACTTAAGCCTTGCAAGCACTACAACTAATGAGTTAGTTGTGAGATGATGTATTACGGAACGAGTAAAGAGACTTGCCGGTAACGAGATTGAACTAGGTATTGGATACCGACGATCGAATCTCGGGCAAGTAACATACCGATGACAAAGGAACAACGTATGTTGTTATGCGGTCGACCGATAAAGATCTTCGTAGAATATGTAGGAACCAATATGGGCATCCAGGTCCTGCTGTTGGTTATTGACCGTGAATAGTTCTAGGTCATGTCTACATTGTTCTCGAACCGTAGGGTCCGCACGCTTAAGGTTTCGATGGCGGTTATTATGAGTTTATGTATTTTGATGTACCGAAGAAGTTGAGTCCCGGATGTGATCACGGACATGACGAGGAGTCTCGAAATGGTCGAGACATAAAGATTGATATATTGGAAGCCTATGTTTGGAGTTGGAATGGTTCCGGCTAAAACGGAATTTACCGAGTACCGGAGGTTACGGAACCCCTGGGTAAATGGGCCTCGGTGGGCCTCGAGGAGAAGAGGAGGGCCGGCCAGGAGGTGGCGCGCCCTCTCCCCAGTCCGAATAGGACAAGGAGGGGGGGCGCGCCTCTCCTCTTCCCTCCCCCAATCCTATTCCAACTAGGAAGGGGGAGTCCTACTCCGGTGGGAGTAGGACTCCTCGGCAGCCTAGCTAGGCCGGCGGCCTCCCCTCCCTCCTTTATATACGGGGCAGGGGGCACCCTAGAACACACAAGTTTGATCTTTAGATCGTTCCTTAGCCGTGTCGGTGCCCCTCCACCATATTCCACCTCGGTTATACCGTCGCGAAGCTTAGGCGAAGCCTGCGCCGATGAAACATCAAGATCGTCACCACGCCGTCGTCTTGTGAAACTCTCCTCGACACTCGGCTGGATCGAGTACGAGGGACGTCATCGAGCTGTACGTGTGTCAAGAACTCGGGGCGTCAGATAACGGCGCCGGGATCGGTCGGATCGCGAGGAGAACGTCGACTACTTCCTCTACGTTGTGATCGCTTCGCTTCAGGTCTCGAGGGTGCGTAGACAACACTCTCCCTCTCGTTGCTACGCATCACCATGATCTTGCGTGTGCGTAGGAAATTTTTTGAAATTACTACGTTCCCCAACAGTGGTATCAGAGCCTAGGTTTTTTTTTCTATGGTTTGATGTTTTGCACGAGTAGAACACAAGTGAATTGTGGGCGATACAAGTCATACTACCTACCAGCATGTCATACTTTGGTTCAGCGGTATTGTGAGATGAAGCGGCCCAGACCGACATTACGCGTACGCTTACGCGAGACTGGTTTCACCGCTACGAGCACTCGTTGCTTAAAGGTGACTGGTGGGTGCCTGTCTCTCTCACTTTAGTTGAACCGAGTGTTGCTACGCCCGGTCCTTGAGAAGGTTAAAGCGGAGTCTATTTGACGAAGTATCGTTGTGGTTTTGATGCGTAGGTGAGACTGGATCTTGCTTAAACCCGTAGCAGCCACGTAAAATTTGCAACAACAAAGTAGAGGGCGTCTAACTTGTTTTTGCAGGTATGTTGTGATGTGATATGGTCAAGGCGTGATGATATATTTTATTGTATGAGATGATCATGTTTTGTAACGAAGTTATCGGCAATGGCAGGAGCCATATGGTTGTCGCTTTATTGTATGCAATGCAATCGCTTCTGTAATGCTTTACTTTATCACTAAGCGGTAGCGATAGTCGAGAAGCATAAGTTTGGCGAGACGACAACGATGCTACGATGGAGATCAAGGTGTCGCGCCGGTGGCGATGGTGATCATGATGGTGCTGCAGAGATGGAGATCACGAAGCACAAGATGATGATGACCATATCATATCACTTATATTGATTTGCATGTGATGTTTATCTTTTATGCATCTTATCTTGCTTTGATTGGCGGTAGCATTATAAGATGATCTCTCACTAAATTATCAAGAAGTGTTCTCCCAGTATGCACCGTTGCCAAAGTTCGTCGTGCCCGGACACCACGTGATGATCGGGTGTGATAAGCTCTCGTCTATCTACAACGGGTGCAAGCCAGTTTTGCACACGCGAATACTCGGGTTATACTTGACGAGCCTAGCATATGCGATATGGCCTCGGAACACGGAGACCGAAAGGTCGGCGTGAATCATATAGTAGATATGATCAACATAAGATGTTCACCATTGAAAACTACTCCATCTCACATGATGATCGGTTATGGTTTAGTTGATTTGGATCGCGTGATCACTTAGATGACTAGAGAGATGTCTGTCTAAGTGGGAGTTCTTAAGTAATATGATTAATTGAACTTAAATTTATCATGAACTTAGTCTGGTAGTATTTTGCAAATTATGTTGTAGATCAATAGCTCGCGTTGTTGCTTTCATATGTTTGTTTTTGATATGTTCCTAGAAAATTGTGTTGAAAAATGTTAGTAGCAATGATGCGGATTCGATCCGTGATCGGAGGTTTATCCTCATTGCTGCACGTAAGAATTATGTCCTTAATGCACCGGTAGGTGATGACCTATTGCAGAAGCGGATGCAAACGTTATGAACGTTTGGCTAGCTCAATATGATGACTACTTGATAGTTTAAGTGCACCATGCTTAATAGCTTAGAATCGGGACTTCAAAGATGTTTTGAACATCATGGACCATATGAGATGTTCCAGGAATTGAAGTTAATATTTCAAGCAAATACCCGAGTTGAGAGATATGAAATCTTCAACAAGTTCTATAGCTAAAAGATGGAGGAGAATCGCTCAACTAGTGAGCATGTGCTCAGATTATGCAGGTACTTCAATCGCTTGAATCAAGTGGGAGTTAATCTTCCAGATAAGATATCGATTGACAGAATTCTCTAGTCACCATCACCAAGTTAGTAGAACTTCGTGATGAACTATAGTATGCAAGGGATGACGAAAATGATTCCCGAGCTCTTCGTGATGTTGAAATCGACGAAGGTAGAAATCAAGAAAGAGCATCAAGTGTTGATGATTGACAAGATCACTAGTTTCAAGAAAAGGGCAAAGGGAAAGAAAAGGGAACTTCAAGAAGAACGGCAAGCAAGTTGCTGCTCAAGTGAAGAAGCCCAAAGCTGAACCATAGCCTGAGACTGAGTGCTTCTACTGCAAAGGGAATGGTCACTGGAAGCAGAACTGCCCCAAGTATTTGGCGGATAAGAAGGATGGCAAAGTGAAAAAGGGTATATTTGATATACAGGTGTTTGATGTGTGCTTTACTAGTGTTTATAGCAACTCCTCGGTATTTGGTACTGGTTCAGTTGCTAAGAGTAGTAACTCGAAACGGGAGTTGCAGAATAAACAGAAACTAGTTAAGGGTGAAGTGAGGATGTGTGTTGAAAATAGTTTCAAGATTGATATGATCATCATCACACACTCCCTATACTTTCGGGATTAATGTTGAACCTAAATAAATGTTATTTGGTGTTTGCGTTGAGCATGAATATGATTTGATCGTGTTTATTGCAAAACGGTTATTCATTTAAGTAAGAGAATAAACTGTTGTTACATTTACATGAATAAAACCTTATATGGTTACACGCCCAATGAAAATGGTTCATTGGATCTCGATCGTAGTGATACACATATTCATAATATTGAAACCAAAAGATGCAAAGTTAATAATGATAGTGCAACTTATTTGTGGCACTTGCCATTTAGGTCATATTGGTGTAAAGCGCATGAAGAAACTCCATCTTGATGGGATTTTGGAATCACTTGATTGTGAATCACTTGATGCTTGCGAACCATGCCTCATGGGCAAGATGACTAAGACTCCGTTCTCGGAACATTGGGCGAACAATCGACTTATTGGAAACATACATCTTGATGTATGCGATCCAATGAGTGTTAAGGCTTCTTGGCGGGTATCGTTATTTTCGACCTTCACAGATGATTTGAGCAGATATGGGTATATCTACTTGATGAAACATAAGTCTGAAATAGTTGAAAGGTTCAAAGAATTTCAGAGTGAAGTGGAAAAATCATCGTGACAAGAAAATAAGGTTTCTACGATCTGATCGCGGAGACAAATATTTGAGTTACGAGTTTGGTCTTCAATTAAAACAATGTGGAATAGTTTCACAAATTCATGCCACCTGGAACACCACATCATAATGGTGTGTCCGAACATCGTAACCGCACTTTATTGGATATAGTGCAATCTATGATGTTTCTTACCGATTTACCAATATCGTTTTGGGATCATGCATTAGAGACAGCTGCATTCACGTTAAATAGGGCACCATCTAAATCCGTTGAGACGACACTATATGAACTGTGGTTTAGCAAGAAACCCAAGTTGTCGTTTCTTAAAGTTTGGAGTTGCGATGCTTATGTGAAAAAGTTTCATCTGATAAGCTCGAACCCAAATCGAGAATACGTCTTCATAGAATACCCAAAGGAAATTGTTGGGTACACCTTCTATCACAGATCCGAAGGCAAGATATTCGTTGCTTAAGATGGATCCTTTCTAGAGAAGGAGTTTCTCTCGAAAGAAGTGAGTGGGAGGAAAGTAGAACTTGATGAGGTAATTGTACCTTCTCCCTTATTGGAAAGTAGTTCATCACAGAAATCTGTTCCTGTGACTACTACACCAATTAGTGAGGAAGCTAATGATGATGATCATATAACTTCGGATCAAGTTACTACCGAATCTCGTAGGTAAACGAGTAAGATCCGCACTGAGTGGTACGGTAATCCTGTTCTGGAAATCATGCTACTAGATCATGATGAACCTACGAACTATGAAGAAGCGATGGTGAGCCCAGATTCCGCAAAATGGCTCGAGGCCATGAAATCTGAGATGGGATCCATGTATGAAAACAAAGTATGGACTTTGGTTGACTTGCCCGAGGGTCGGCAAGCAATAGAAAACAAGTGGATCTTCAAGAAGAAGACTGACGCTGACGGTAATGTTACTGTCTACAAAGCTCGACTTGTCGCAAAGGGTTTTCGACAAGTTCAAGGGATTGACTACGATGAGACCTTCTCACCCGTATCGATGCTTAAAAGTCTGTCCGAATCATGTTAGCAATTGCCGCATTTTATGAAATCTGGCAAATGGATAAACAAAACTGCATTCCTTAATGGAGTTATTAAAGAAGAGTTGTATGTGATGCAACCAAGAGGTTTTGTCAATCCTAAAGGTGTTAACAAAATGTGCATCTATGGACTGGTGCAAGCATCTCGGAGTTGGAATATATGCTTTGACAAGTTGATCAAAGCATATAGTTTATCTGAACTTGGTGAAGCACGTATTTACTAAAAAGTGAGTGGGAGCACTACAACATTTCTGATAAGTATATGTGAATGACATATTGTAGATCGGAAATAATGTAGAATTATTCTGCAAAGCATAAAGGAGCGTTTAAAAGGAGTTTTTCAAAGAAAGACCTCGGTGAAGCTGCTTTCATATTGAGCATTAAGATCTATAGAGATAGATCAAGGCGCTTGATAAGTTTTTTTTCAATGAGTACATACCTTGACAAGATTTTGAAGTAGTTCAAAATGGAGCAGTCAAAGAAAAGAGTTCTTGCACGTGTTACAAGGTGTGAAATTGAGTAAGACTCAAAACCCGACCACGGCAGAAGATAGAAAGAGAATGAAAGTCATTCCCTATGCCTTGGCCATAGGTTCTATAAAGTATGCCATGTTGTGTACAGATCTATTGTATACCCTGCTTTGAGTTTGGCAAGGAGTACAATAGTGATCTAGGAGTAGATCATCGGACAGCGGTCAAAATTATCCTTAGTGGAATAAGGATATGTTTCTCGATTATGGAAGTGACAAAAGGTTAAATGCGTAAAGGGTTACGTCGATGCAAGTTTTGACACCGATCCGATGACTCTAAGTCTCGATCTAGATACATATTGAAAGTGGGAGCAATTAGCTAGAGTAGCTTCAATGCGAGCATTGTAGACATAGAAAAATTGCAAAATACATAACGGATCTGAATGTGAAAGACCCGTTGACTAAGACTCTCTCACAAGCAAAACATGATCACACCTTAGTACTCTTTGGGTGTTAGTCACATAGCGATGTGAACTAGATTACTGAATCTAGTAAACCCTTTGGGTGTTGGTCACATGGCGATGTGAACTATGGGTGTTAATCACATGATGATGTGAACTATCGATGTTAATCACATGGTGATGTGATCTAGATTATTGACTCTAGTGCAAGTGGGAGACTGAAGGAAATATGCCCTAGAGGCAATAATAAAGTTATTATATATTTCCTCATATCATGATAAATGTTTATTATTCATGCTAGAATTGTATTAACGGAAACATAATACATGTGTGAATATATAGACAAGCAGAATGTCACTAGTATGCCTCTACTTGACTAGCTTGTTAATCAAAGATGGTTATGTTTCCTAACCATGAACAAGGAGTTGTTATTTGATTAACAAGGTCATATCATTAGTTGAATGATCGATTGACATGACCCATTCCGTTAGCTTAGCACACGATCGTTTAGTATGTTGCTATTGCTTCCTTCATGACTTATACATGTTCCTGTAACTATGAGATTATGCAACTCCGTTTACGGAGGAACACTTTGGTGCTACCAAACGTCACAACGAATCGGGTGATTATAAAGGAGTACTACAGGTGTCTCCAAAGGAAGATGTTGGGTTGGCGTATTTGAGATTAGGTTTTGTCACTCCGATTGTCGGAGAGGTATCTCTGGGCCCTCTCGGTAATGCACATCACTTAAGCCTTGCAAGCACTACAACTAATGAGTTAGTTGTGAGATGATGTATTACGGAACGAGTAAAGAGACTTGCGTAACGAGATTGAACTAGGTATTGGATACCGACGATCGAATCTCGGGCAAGTAACATACCGATGACAAAGGAACAACGATGTTGTTATGCGGTCCGACCGATAAAGATCTTCGTAGAATATGTAGGAACCAATATGGGCATCCAGGTCCCGCTGTTGGTTATTGACCGTGAATAGTTCTAGGTCATGTCTACATTGTTCTCGAACCGTAGGGTCCGCACGCTAAGGTTTCGATGGCGGTTATTATGAGTTTATGTATTTTGATGTACCGAAGAAGTTCGAGTCCGGATGTGATCACGGACATGACGAGGAGTCTCGAAATGGTCGAGACATAAAGATTGATATATTGGAAGCCTATGTTTGGAGTTCGGAATGGTTCGGCTAAAACGGAATTTACTAGGAGTACCGGAGGTTACCGGAACCCCTGGGGTAAATGGGCCTCGGTGGGCCTCGAGGGAGAAGAGGAGGGCCGGCCAGAGGTGGTCAGCGCCTCTCCCCCAGTCCGAATAGGACAAGGAGGGGGGGGGGCGCCCTCTCCTCTTCCCCTCCCCAATCCTATTCCAACTAGGAAGGGGGAGTCCTACTCGGTGGGAGTAGGACTCCTCCCGCGCCTAGCTAGGCCGGCCGGCCTCCCCTCCCTCCTTTATATACGGGGCAGGGGGCACCCTAGAACACACAAGTTTGATCTTTAGATCGTTCCTTAGCCGCAAGCGGTGCCCCCTCCACCATATTCCACCTCGGTTATACCGTCATGAAGCTTAGCGAAGCCCTCGCGCGGTGAAACATCAAGATCATCACCACGCCGTCGTCGTGAAACTCTCCTCGACACTCGGCTGGATCAGAGTACGAGGGACGCCATCGAGCTGCACGTGTGTCAAGAACTCGGGCGTCGGAGTAACGGCGCCGGATCGGTCGGATCGCGAGGAGAACGACGACTACTTCCTCTACGTTGTGATCGCTTCGCTTCAGGTCTACGAGGGTACGTAGACAACACTCTCCCCTCTCGTTGCTACGCATCACCATGATCTTGCGTGTGCGTAGGAAATTTTTTGAAATTACTACGTTCCCCAACATAAACCCTAGAAGCTAGCCTATGGTATGATTGTTGTTTGTCCTATGGACTAAAACCCTCCGGTTTATATAGACACCGAAGAGGGCTAGGGTTACACAGAGTCGGTTACAATGGTAGGAGATCTACATATCCGTATTGCCAAGCTTGCCTTCCACGCCAAGGAAAGTCCCCTCCGGACACGGGACGAAGTCTTCAATCTTGTATCTTCATAGTCTTGGAGTTCGGCCAATGATGATAGTTCGGCTATCCGGACACCCCCTAGTCCAGGACTCCCTCACTCCTCCTCTCTTTAGCCATCCCATGGCATCTGCCGTGCGCCCACCACGACAATCCTCCTCCACCCAAGGGTGATCCCGTGTTTGAGCTTAAACCGTTACCTGATACTCTTAAATATGCCTATCTTGATGAAAAGAAGATATATCCTGTTATTATTAGTGCTAACCTTTCAGAGCAGGAAGAGGAAAGATTATTGAAAACTCTGAAGAAGCACCGCACTGCTATTGGATATACTCTTGATGATCTTAAGGGCATTAGTCCCACTCTATGCCAACACAAAATAAGTTGGAGAAAGACACTAAAGAAGTTATTGATCACCAACGATGGTTAAATCCTAAGATGACATAAGTGGTAAGAAAGGAATACTAAAGCTCCTCGAGGCAGGTATAATTTATCCCGTTGTTGATAGTCAATGGGTAAGTCCTGTCCATTGTGTCCCTAAGAGGGGAGGTATTACTGTTGTTCCTAATGATAAAGATGAATTCATCCCACAAAGAATTGTTACAGGTTATAGGATGGTAATTGATTTCCGCAAATTAAATAAAGCTACTAGAAAGGATCATTACCCTCTACCTTTTATTGATCAAATGCTAGAAAGATTATCCAAACATACACACTTTTGCTTTCTAGATGGTTACTCTGGTTTCTCTCAAATACTTGTGTCAGCAGAGGATCAAGAAAACACCACTTTTACTTGCCCTTTCGAGACTTTTGCTTATAGACGTATTCCTTTTGGTTTATGTAATGCACCTGCTACCTTTCAAAGATGCATGATGGCTATATTCTCCGACTTTTGTGAAAAGATTGTTGAGATTTTCATGGATGATTTCTCTGTTTATGGATCTTCTTTTGATGATTGCTTGAGCAACCTTGAACAAGTTTTGCAGAGATGTGAAGATACTAGTCTTGTCTTGAATTGGGAGAAGTGCCACTTTATGGTTAATGAAGGCATTGTCTTGGGGCAAAAAATTTCTGAAAGAGGTATTGAAGTTGATAAAGCTAAGGTTGATGCTATTGAAAAGATGTCGTGTCCTAAGGACATCAAAGGTATAAGAAGTTTCCTTGGTCATGTCGGTTTTTATAGGAGGTTCATTAAGGACTTCTCTAAAATTTCTAGGCCTCTGACTAATCTCTTACAAAAAGATATTCCTTTTGTTTTCGATGATGATTGTGTGGAAGCATCTGAAATACTTATGAAAGCTTTGATTTCTACACCTATTATTCAGCCACCTGATTGGAATTTACCCTTTGAAACTATGTGTGATGCTAGTGATTATGCTGTAGGTGCTGTTCTAGGATAGAGAGTTGATAAGAAACTAAATGTTATTCAATATGCTAGTAAAACTGTAGACAGTGCCTAGAGAAATTATGCTACTACTAAAAAAGAATTTTTAGCAGTTGTATTTGCTTGTGATAAGTTCAGACCTTATATTGTTGACTCTAAAGTAACTGTTCACACTGATCATGCTGCTATTAAATATCTTATGGAAAAGAAAGATGCTAAACCTAGACTTATTAGATGGGTTCTCCTACTACCAGAATTTGATTTGCATATTATTGATAGAAAGGGAGCTGAGAACCCCGTTGCAGATAACTTGTTTAGGTTAGAGAATGTTCTTGATGACCCACTACCTATTGATGATAGCTTTCCTGATGAACAATTACTATCATAAATGCTTCTCGTACTGCTCCATGGTATGCTGATTATGCTAATTACATTGTTGCTAAATTTATACCACCTAGTTTCACATACCAGCAAAAGAAAAAGTTTTTCTATGATTTAAGACATTACTTCTGGGATGACCCACACCTTTATAAAGAAGGAGTAGATGGTGTTATTTGAAGTTGTGTACCTGAGAATGAATAGGAACAGATCCTACGCAAGTGTCACTCCGAGGCTTATGGAGGACACCACGCTGGAGATAGAACTGCACATAAGGTATTGCAATCAGGTTTTTATTGGCCTACTCTCTTCAAAAATGCCCATAAGTTTGTCTTGTCATGTGATGAATGTCAAAGAATTGGTAATATTAGTAGACGTCAAGAAATGCCTATGAATTATTCTCTTGTTATTGAACCATTCGATGTTTGGGGCTTTGATTATATGTGATAGTTTCCTTCCTCTAATGGGTATACACAGATTCTAGTTGTTGTTGATTACGTTACTAAGTGGGTAGAAGCTATTCCAACTAGTAGTGCTGATCATAACACCTCTATTAAGATGCTTAAATAAGTTATTTTTCCGAGGTTTGGAGTCCCTAGATATCTAACGACTGATGGTGGTTCACATTTTATTCATGGTGCTTTTCGTGAAATGCTTGCTAAGTATGATGTTAATCATAGAATTGCATCTCCATATCACCCGCAGTCTAGTGGCCAAGTAGAATTGAGTAACAGAGAGCTTAAATTAATTTTGCAAAAGACTATTAATAGATCTAGAAAGAACTGGTCCAAGAAACTTGATGATGCATTATGGGCTTATAGAACTGCATATAAGAATCCTATGGGTATGTCTCCATACAAAATGGTTTATGGAAAAGCATGTCACTTACCTCTCGAACTAGAACATAAGGCATATTGGGCCATTAAAGAGCTCAACTATGATTTCAAACTTGCCGGTGAGAAGAGGTTATTTGACATTAGCTCACTTGATGAATGGAGAACCCAAGCCTATGAGAATGCCAAACTGTTTAAAGAAAAGGTTAAAAGATGGCATGACAAAAGGATACAAAAGCGTGAGTTTAATGTACGTGATTATGTGTTGCTTTTCAACTCTCGTTTAAGATTTTTTGTAGGAAAACTCCTCTCTAAATGGGAAGGTCCTTACGTTATCGAGGAGGTCTACCGTTCCGGTGCCATAAAAATCAACAACTTCGAAGGCACAAATCTGAAGGTGGTGAACGGTCAAAGGATCAAACATTATATCTCAGATAATCCAATAAATGTTGAAAATAATGTTACTAAAATCGTGACCCGGAGGAATACACAAGGGACACTTTCCAGAAAGTTTCAGACTTCGAAAAGGAATAGGTATGTGGTACGGTAAGTATACCGATTCCAAAATAGTTCTAATAGAAATTTTTCTCCGTTTTTGAATATTTAAGAAAATAGGAAAATAAGAAGTAGTCCGGGAAGGACACAAGGCGTCCACGAGGGTGGAGGGCGCGCCCTACCCCCCTGGGCGAGCCCCCTGCCTCGTGGGCACCTCGTGTGCTCTCCGGACTCCATTTTCTTGCACGATACTTCTTTTGGTCGGTAAAAATTCATTATATAATCTCCCGGAGGTTTTGACCATTGTATCATGGAAATATCCTCTATCTTTGTTTCGAGCTGTTTCTGCAACAGATTTAGAGCAAGATGTCTTCTCAAGAGTCAGTCGGGGAGAGTCGGGTGTCTCATCCGACACCAGGACCAAGAGCAAACAACGATGCTTATCACTTTGGGCCATCAAAGGAGGAGGATATGGAGGCCGACTTGAAAAGGATAGATGCCATGGAGGAAGATCAAGAAGTTACCTCTCGTTTCTGAGCCAGATTCACGATGGGGGAACTACATAGCTCAGCTATTCCAAACTCGGTCATCCCTTCCAATGTTAGATTTCTTTCTTATGAAAATATGAAAAAGAGTGTCACTTGTTCTCCAGCAGCTATGCAACATCCATGGGTGAAAGAGCTTTTGCCGTCACGGGTAAGCTCCGCAAGGAAATAATGGACCTCAAGCAGCAAGTCAATAAGCTCGAGGAGGAGAACCGTATCCTGAGGGGCATCATCGCCAAGAATATCACACCACCACCTCCGAAGGAGACATAATCACATGGGTATGGGCACTCCCCTTGGCAACTGCCAAGCTTGGGGGAGGTGCCTCGGTATCGTATCACCATCACACTCCTATCTTTACCCTTTTTTCTTAGTTCGATCCTTTTGGTAATATCTTCATCTAGTAGAATAAAGTTTTGGCATGATTTAGTTTTGAGTTTTGCCTTATGGTCCCTCTATGTAATCGAGTCCGTGAGCTATATATAATAAGGATTAGTGTTGAGTCAAGGGCTTTGATATCTTGCTATGATCTTGAGGGAATAAAAAATAAAAGAAAGGAATAAAAGAGATCATATTGACCTTATGGAGAGTAATGACTTCACATAAAGAGTATGATGAATAAAAATTGTTGAGAGTTGGCAAACATAGTTTTGGTCATCATTGCAATTAATAGGAAGTAATAAGGAAAGAGAGGTTCTCACATGAAAATATACTATCATGGACATCTTTTATGATTGTGAGCACTCATTAAAATATGGCATGCTAAAGAGTTGACGTTGGACAAGGAAGACAACGTAATGGTTATGTTTTCTTATATTCGAAATAAAGTATATTGTCATGGATCATCCAACATGTTGAGCTTGCCTTTCCCCCTCATGCTAGCCAAATTCTTGCACCAAGTAGAGATACTACTTGTGCTTCCAAATATCCTTAAACTAGTTTTGCCATTAGAGTCCACCATACCTACCTATGGATTGAGTAAGATCCTTCAAGTAAATTGTCATGTTGCATGCAATAAAAATTGCTCTCTAAATATGTATGACTTATTAGTGTGGAGAAAAAAAAACTTTATACAATCTTGTGATATGGAAGCAATAAAAGCGACGGACTGCATAATAAAGGTCCATATCACAAGTGGCAATATAAAGTGACGTTCTTTTGCATTAAGATTTCATGCATCCAACCATAAAAGCACATGAAAACCTCTGCTTCCCTCTGCGAAGGGCTATCTTTTACTTTTGTCTTATACCTTATGCAAGAGTCATGGTGATCTTCACCTTTCCTTTTTATATTTTATCCTTTGGCAAGCACCTCGTGTTGGAAAGATCCTGATACATATATCCAATTGGATGTAAGTTAGCATGAACTATTATTGTTGACATTACCCTTGAGGTAAAAGGTTGGGAGGCAACACTATAAGCCCCTATCTTTCTCTGTGTCTGATTAAAACTCCATAACCATAAGTATTGCGTGAGTGTTAGCAATTGTGAAAGACTAAATGATAGTTGAGTATGTGGACTTGCTGAAAAGCTCTTATATCGACTTTTTCCGATGTTATGATAAATTGCAATTGCTTCAATGACCGAGATCATAGTTTGTTGGTTCTCAGTGAAGTTTATGATTCATACTTGACATAATGGATAGATTATTACTAGAGCATAAGAAATCATATGAAAAAATATATATTTGTTGTTGTTGTTGTAAGAATGATCATGATGCCCTCACGTCCGTATTTTATTTTATCGACACCTCTATCTCTAAACATGTGGACATATTTTTTGATATCGGCTTCCGCTTGAGGACAAGCAAGGTCTAAGCTTGGGGGAGTTGATACGTCCATTTTGCATCATGCTTTTATATCGATATTTATTGCATTATGGGCTGTTATTACATGTTATGTCCCAATACTTATGCCTATCTATTATATAATTAAAACAAAAGTCAAACAAGCCATCACGTTAATCCACATAGGCTAAAAATATAAGATCCGTAGATTTAGAAAATAATGGCTGAGATTAAAAAAAAATCTAAATGTTACGCACACCAAAGTTTTGTACTATTTTTATCATCCGGCACGTACACAAAAGATGTGCTAGAAGACGTATATGTTTTTTTTCAAAAAAAGAATTAGATACAGGAGAAAATCAATCAGCCTGCCGGCCAATCGGACTAGCCAGGAACGGCAAGTAACAATGTCCAATACGGAACACAAGCGGACTAATCATCAGAAAAAAATGCATTGGTGTGGCCGAGCCAATGAGGCGCCAGTGATGGGTATGGCAGATTCTGCTGCCCACGTCATTGCTGAAGTCAGCAAGTAGTCAGAGCCCACACGGATATGTTAACATTTTTTTTTCTTTTTTGCACTTCCAAGCCAAAAAATATCTAAATTCCTTGAAGAAAAAATATATATTTTTAAATGTCAAAACTGTTTATTTCTTTTACACATGTACGCGCACATTTATGTCTTTTACGAAATTTAGTAAACACTTAGATGGCAAATATTAATTTTTAGACGTCAAAACTTTGGATTTCTTTTACACGTGTACGCACACATTTAGTAATGATGTCATATCTTGCATCCACAAACAAAGTCGTTCGAGAGTATTTGGAAATACCTTGGCCATTGTTTTTTTACAGCTTTTCTTTCTAGATGTGCCATGCGATTATTTTGGTCTCTATATTCAGAATTGTTGATTCATTTTTTTGCGGGGGCACACTTGATAAATCTAGGATGAAAGCTTTTGAATTAATTACTGTGAGGATTTTCATTACACTTTCACTATATTTATGCAAAATAAATCATACAAATTATGATTATTAGCTAAATCATATGTTGTGGAAGCAAACCTAAATTGTTTGTACATTTCAAATAACTATTGCGGCTATATAAAAAAAATCATTGGAAGCAACACAAATCATATGAACTCAGATAGGATCTACTTGGAAAAAGCTAACACTGTACATAGACCACCCAACGGTTCCATCTTCAAAACACATCACTCTCTTTATTTAGTGAGAGAACACGGACTAACAGTTGAGGATACTCATCAATATTTCAACACTCAAATAATTATTCAGGAAAAACCCACTCCAATAGTCAAGCTCATAGAACGTTCATGTCTGTAATTTTTTCTGGCAGCCGATACGTCGGGTTAACATATGCCGATATAAATAGACCAGAGGACAATAAGAACGAGGATGCATTACCGTGGTAGAGTTCATGGCGTCTCAAAGTGATAGAGGAAAGTGATCGAGGGTGTATACATGTTTCTGGAAGGTAGTTACGACATCGTTCGGATCAGTACAGTGGTGCCCATCTGCTATGTGCGGAAGTGAGAGTACTGCACAGATTAAAAACAAATGATATTGCACCTATATAAAAATAAATATTGGAAGCCATAAAACATATCAATTATCAAATAAGACACATTGTTGCCACTGCAAAAAATAACAGTCGTTTCAGTTGTGCCAAAAGTTAAACAGAAGACAACATGGCATGATAAGAAACGACAAAGTATGACCAGAAAAAAAAGAGAAATAATTTCTTTGATTTAAAACATAGTACAAAACTAAGGATTTTTTTGTACTACTATTATAAATAATAAATAACACCCTTCATTTGGAAAATAGATTATGCTTCCGATTTTGACATGGCTCAATATGCACGTTTGACCAAGGCCCATTATGGTTGAAAATTACAAATTTAATATTATGAACAGAAATCATAAAAATAGCCTCGGATGCTATTTTCACTTCACAAATTTAGCTACTTTTTGTCAACAAAGAGAAATTGTAACCGCCCGCTTTGCATAGAGTCATCTATTATGCAAACACAAATAGTAGAAGTCATTATTAGATTTGAAACTAGGACTAAACATGAAAGTAAATAAGTAACTTCGTTAGAAAATTAGTTGTTGGAATTACATTTGTATTTTCAGCTGTACTAAGATACGTTATACAGAATCAAATTAGATGATTTATTCCAAGTTGTACGCCACATGAAATGGAACAGGACTAATGCCAATGTAAGATGACATATGTAATACATGGATTATGTGGACTTATAAATATGCATGATTTCACCAGTCCTTAAAAAGGATAAATGTGTTTATAACACCGACAAAATGTGGCAGATGCATGATCAACCTGGAATAATTGGAGGTTCACATTTGCCGAAAGCGAAAGAGAAGTGGTCATTTGAGAAGAAATGAAGTTTTATAAGGATTAAATACATGGCACTGGGTGAGAATAATAATAAAATTGGTGTCAGTGTACTATGTGGGCAAGCGAGAATACAACACGAAAGTAGCGAAAGGATGATGTGCATGCAACATTGAAGGTTGGGAGAAACAAATCACGATAAGTCTAAGTCATTTTAATGTGTAGAACAATGTCTAATCATATGGAAGAACAAGTTATTACCGATAGTGAGCCGACGAGAATGTTAGTAATTCAACATCAATATATACCAATGGTTACAATTTCTTCGATGACCAAGCTTTTATGAAAAGGTAAACACCAATAGATGAAGAAAAGTGGAAGAGATAAAACGAGAACTAAGAAGAACAATATATTGCATGCAATGGCCACATCATCTACTTAGACCATGGTATTAACCAACAACTTAATACACTTGATTGAAATATTTTAATTGAAGTTCAAGAAGGTTCCCTTAATATGTACATTACGTTGGTAGATGCTTTTAGATTAAAACTAATTTGCAAACAAATACATAAATTCATAAAAGAACGTCACCATAACAAATCTAGCCGCGCAAATTTGCGGGTCACAACGCTAGTTCTCTCTTATTTTACAAGGTTTACAAGAAGAGGGAGAATGCCGGCAGCTGGAATTCTAGGCTGGAAAAGGAGCAAATATTAGAGACCTATTTTGCACAACTCCAAAAGTCCTGAAACTCCACGAAAGTCATTTTTGGAATTAATAAAAAATACTAAGCGGAAGAAATACCAGAGGGGGGCCACCCACTGTCCACGAGGGTGGGGGGCGCGCCCTACCCCCCCTGGGCGCCCCCCTACCTCGTGGGCCCCTTGGCAGCCCTCCGATGCCCATCTTCTGCTATATGAAGTCTTTTATCCTAGAAAAAAAAAGTCATAAGCAAGCTTTCAGGACGAAACTCCGCCGCCACGAGGCGGAACCTTGGTGGAACCAATCTAGGGCTCCGGCGGAGCTATTCTGCCAGGGAAACATCCCTTCGGGAGGGGGAAATCATCATCATCGTCATCACCATCGATCCTCTCATCGGGAGGGGGTCAATCTCCATCAACATCTTCACCAACACCATCTCCTCTCAAACCCCAGTTCATATCTTGTATTCAATCTTTGTCCCAAAGCCTCAGATTGGTACCTGTGGGTTGCTAGTAGTGTTGATTACTCCTTGTAGTTGATGCTAGTTGGTTTATTAGGTGGAAGATCATTTGTTCAGATCCTTAATGCATATTAATACCCCTCTAATTATTAACATGAATATGATTTGTGAGTAGTTACGTTTGTTCCTAAGGACATGGGAGAAGTCTTGCTATAAGTAGTCATGCGAATTTGGTATTCGTTTGATATTTTGATGAGATGTATGTTGTCTCTCCTCTAGTGGTGTTATGTGAACGTCATTTACATGACACTTCACCATTGTTTGGGCCTAGAGGAAGGCATAGGGAAGTAATAAGTAGATGATGGGTTGCTAGAGTGACAGAAGCTTAAACCCTAGTTTATGCGTTGCTTCATAAGGGGCTGATTTGGATCCATATGTTTCATGCTATGGTTAGGTTTACCTTAATACTTCTTTTGTAGTTGCGGATGCTTGCAATAGGGGTTAATCATAAGTGGGATGCTTGTCCAAGAAAGGGCAGTACCCAAGCACCCGTCCACCCACATATAAAATTATCAAAGTAACGAACATGAATCATATGATCGTGATGAAAACTAGCTTGACGATAATTCCCATGTGTCCTCGGGAGCGCTTTTCTCCATATAAGAATTTGTCCAGGCTTGTCCTTTGCTACAAAAAGGATTGGGCCACCTTTCTGCACCTTATTTACTTTCATTGTTTGTTACCCGTTACGAATTACCTTATCACAAAACTATCTGTTACCGTTAATTTCAGTGGTTGCAGAGAATACCTTACTGAAAACTGCTTGTCATTTCCTTATGCTCCTCATTGGGTTCTACACTCTTACTTATCAAAAGGACTATGATAGATCCCCTACACTTGTGGGTCATCATGGCCTCATCAGGAGTACAATATTCTTCATAAATTTCTTCAGGGATTTCAAAAGCAGTGTTAGTTTTAGGCCTTTTCCCTCCCTTCTGAGGCCACTTTTCTTCAGCCATATTCTTCAACTGAGGATTCTGAACAATAGATGTCTCTGAAGAAGTATGCAGTTTTTCTTCGAGGAACGCTGCAAATGAGTTAAGTTGATGAGAACCTAGTGATTCAACAGCAGACATGTGTACCTGTGAACAGAGTATAGGTGCGAAGAATTTGGAGAGGTCATATGCGTTCTCAAAATTTGTTTCGAAAAGGAACCAAATTTGAGGAATTTGACCATGTGAGTCTTGAGGAATTTTACTAGAGTTCTTGTCTTAGGTTCCAGAGTTGTATAGATTGGAAATCCACACAATTGAGGAATCTTGAAGAAAAATACATCTTAGAGAAATAGATCAAGAACATAAGCAACTGTGGTGTTTAAGGATATGAAGATTGAAGAATAAACACCTTTTGAAGATTTTGTGTAAATCATCAGAATCAACAAGGGCAGTAAAAGCGAGTTTTATTTACCCTTGAAAAAGAACACGACGAACTATGAAATGAACCGTGGAAGTTCGTCTGTTCAGATCTTCCATTCCCTAACTTGGCAGAGGAAGACAGCTACAACGGTGGCGGAGGTGAAGATTTCCGCGGTCGGCGCGCGTACGACAGCGACAAGGTCGAGGCAGCGAAGCTCTTCCTCACCGGCGATGATGGAATGTAGCAGAGGCGCTAGGTCAGAGACAACTCGAGCGAGGGAGAGAGATCGAGAGGAGTAAATGAGCTCAGGTGAAGGGGAGGGGTATTTATAACCGACGTGAAAAACCGCTCGTCCGAGGAAATTGGACGAACGTGCCCCTGACCCTTGCTATTCTAGCGACATGTGTCACCCACGTACTGAGAGGTGAAGATTGTGTGAGATCATGGGTGAGTAGTTTAATCCTGTCGTGGGATGCAGAAGGATTTGAGCGGAAAAAGCCGAAAAAAATTAGATATGAAAATTTTAACGTTTCGTTCGCAAATTCTTCAGCTGTCAAGGACAAAGTGAAGATTTTGAACGGGTTTCAAATAGAACACACCTGAAGAATTTGTGAACAGTCTGGGTTGAGTTTAGCATAGAGGGGGAAAGGGTCCGATCACATTCACTTAGATGAAAAAGCAACTTGAAGAAATAGCTATAAGTGAATGTTGTAGAGGACATTAAAAACTCAAATATATATAGCAATGAAGAACATAGACAGAAAGACTGAGTAAATTGCAAAGCTTAGGAATTTGAAAATTTGAAGAAATTGCAAAAAACTTAAATTGAAGAATTTCAACTTAGGTTGGTGGCGTAACCCACCGTATAAGAATGATGATTTCAGACACTGCGTACAATTGTCGTAGGGTTCTGAGAATCCAATTCTTTGTTAATTTCTTCACACTTAGAGGGTTGGTCTTCATTGACTGAAGAAAAACGTTACTTCGTGTGTTGCACATCTAAGACATTAATTTTGCATAAGTGTTAGGATATGTGTCCTTTTCAAATAACATTCGAAGATTCTAAGATATTTAGCTCACACCACAACTTACTAAATCTCTTCTCATCCAAGGGCTTTGTGAAGATATCTGCCAGCTGATCTTCAGTATTCGCGTGGTCGATGGAGATGTCTCCCTTCAACAAATGGTCACGAAGAAAATGATAACGAATCTGGATGTGCTTTGTCTTCGAGTGCTGAACTGAGTTGTGAGCAATCTTGATAGCACTCTCATTGTCGCAGTAGAGTGGCACATTCTTCACATTGATGCCATAGGCCTTAAGGGTTTGCTTCATCCATAGCAATTGAGCACAGCAAGATCCAAGACAATGTACTCAACTTCAAAGAAGAGAGAGTGATACGATTACGCTTCTTCGAGGACCAACGTACCAAGGATCGTCCGAGGAAATGACATGTGCCTGATGTTGACTTGCGATCCACCCGATCACCAGCATAGTCAGAGTCAGAATATCCAATGAGATCAAAAGTCGAGCCCTTGGGATATCATAATCCAAGTGTTCGAGTGTGTAACATCCCAAATTTCCAATTTGGCATGTTATACATAGATCATCCATGCATATCATATTTTATTTCTATCTCGTTTGCAATCCTCGAAATCCTAAGCAACTCAAGGACCTTCGGAGAGAGTTGGGGATTTTCTAATTTTCATATTTGAAATTTTTATCAAATAATGAAGACGAGGATTTTATTTTAAATATTTTTTCTCCGGAAAAATATTTCATTTTAAAATAATAAATGAGGGGAGATAATATGACTTCACCAAAATAATTGAAATATCGGAGGAAAAATGTTAAAATCATTTTTGGGAATTTATTTGATTTATTCGGGATTTTATTGCTTCTAGAAAAAAATGTTGCATGTTTTAAAATTTTCATTTTAGGGGCCAAGAAAAGTTCATCTTGTTCTAAATATTTTATTTAGACGGAGAAAACTTGTTTTGGAATTTTTAGATTTTCATTTATTTTTCTAGGAATTTTTCTTCGGCGGAATGTTAAAAAAAAATTACCTCGCGCCCGGGGCAAGGCCCACCGAGCAGCAGCCCAGCCACCACCGCCCGGCTTCTCACACTGCGCGTCGCCACACGGACGCCGAGGGCGAAGTCCGAGCCGGACTCCACCCGGCGCCCCTCGCCCAAGCCAGCCTGCTCCGCCCCTATAAAGCCGCCGCCCCGCCGCCCACCGCCGCCGCCACACCACGCCGCCGCCTTTGCCTTGCAGCCGCCGCCGAGCCCGATCCGCCGCCCGCACCGCCGCCGCCGTCGCCCGAAGTCGCCGCCGCCGCAGCCGCAGCAGCCCAGCAGCCCCGCCGCCGTCGCCAAGCCCCGCCGACCGCCGCCCGCCACGGACGAGCAGCGGAGGTACCCAACCCGCCGCCGGTTTTCTTAAATAAACCCCTCGGTTTTTTTGAAAACCCTAGATCGGTTTTTTTCTAGATCGGTTTATTTTATTTTCCCGGTTTATTTGTTTAGCGAACGTCCGTTTGTCCGTTCGTTTTAACGAACGCGTTCACTGTCTAGTTTCTGCTAACGAACGTTCGTCCGTTTAGCAGTTCATCGTTTTTCTTTTTATCGGATTTATTCCGCGATTATTCTGATCGCGATTTCTGATCTGATTTTCAAACCTGTTTATCTTTTCGCTCGTTTATCGGAATCAGGCGATTCAAGCGCCTGGAGTTTCATCTCGAAACCCTCTTTCTGAATAATAAACTCAAACAAGATTTTTCTTCTGTAAAATTTGACCTAGATCCAGAATAGCAAAACGAAGTTGTTTCTTTTGCCGTTTGAGTTTCGTTGCTTTGTTTGATTTGATTCTTCTTGCAAACCGGAGTTCTTAAGTTGAACTCTCCGGTCAACCTCTTTTATTTGGAGTCCACTTGTGCATCTTTGATTGTTGCTTATGTACGTTATTGTTTGCTTGCACTAGAATTCCCGGAGTGCGAAGCGTGTTACTATGAGTCTCTAGGATACCTGGATCGTCAGCAAGGCAAGTAACACATTGATCATACTCTTTTCATACCCAGTTTTTATGCATTAGTTTCAATCCTCAAATATTGCATGATTAGGATGCTTTTAACATGTGGGTTGGGAAGTAGTTGATGAGGTAGAACCTATTGCCCTGTTTATTATCAAACCCTTGGGAGTTACTTCTACATTATGCTTATATTGCCATGCTATGCTCGTAGACGTGGATTGGGTTTGAGTGATATCCATGACAGATGTGAGATTAATAATTAATGGTTTACTTAAGGTGGCAACTTTAATACACATCTGGGTGGATTGAGGCACCTGGGGTCACTACTACAACAAGGGCTATAGATGGAGTGGCCACTAATGGCGCACCTGTGATGTGGTGCGCCATTAGTATATTCTAATGGCGCACCATGTCTTGGTGCGCCATTAGTAGTTTTGAAAAAAAACATAAATTTTTTTTGTTACTAATGGCGCACCGTTGCATAGTGCGCCATTACTAATTGACATAGTAATGGCGCACCACATCCGTCGTGCGCCATTAGTAGTTTTGAAAAAAAGTTAAAAAATATAAAAAATTTGATACTAATGGCGCACCATGTCTCGTGCGCCATTACTAGTTTTAACTAGTAATGGCGCACTTTGCACTGGTGCGCCATTACTAAGTTTTTTTCAAAAAAAAAATATCTATTTTTTTATTTTTTTTCAAAAGTAGTAATGGCGCACCGTGGGTGTGGTGCGCCATTACTAGTTAAACTAGTAATGGCGCACCACACCACGGTGCGCCATTACTAACTTGCCCCAACATCAAATGCACCCCGTGGATCGCCTTTTCAGTTTTAAAAAAATTAAAAGAAAATGATGAAAATGTCAAAAAATAAAAGAAAATAAGTTTCCCATGTGATATGTGGTCTAGTTGTTGGGAAAATTTGCAAATATGAATTTCGACTTCATTTACAAAATCTCGCGAGAATTTGTAAAAATGGGTATAACTTTTGCATACTAACTCGGATGAAAAAGTTTTTTATATGAAAAATCATCTACTCGAAAAGTTACATCCAAATTTAACGGGGAAAACCCCGTTAAACATTTTTAAAATCCTCAAGAACCTAACAGAAAAAAAGATACGGGGCTTTTAAGATCTAGAGTGGAAAAAAATTCAAAAAAATTAAAAAAAATTACTAATGGCGCACCTGCCCATGGTGCGCCATTAGTATCTTCCCGCCTTCAAAATTCAAAATAAATCAAAAAAATAAAAAAAATTACTAATGGCGCACCTGCCCGCGGTGCGCCATTAGTATGTCGTATATATGGCTGGGTGCACCTCCTCCACTCCACCTCTCCTCCACTCCATCTCCTACTCTCCTCTCCTCCACTCCATCTCCTCCTCTCCTCTCCTCCACTCCTTCTCCTCCTCTCCGGCGACCTCCTTCTCCTCTCCGGCGACCTCCTCCTCTCCGGCGACCTCCTCCTCCTCTCCTCCCCTCACGGTTTCTCCCCCCTCCTCTCCTCCCATTCCCTCATGGTTTCTCCTTCCTCCTCTCTGATGCTTCGGTGAACTCCTCTCTGGCGACCTCCTCCTCCTCTCCGGCGATGTAGGCGAGCGCCTCTCCGGTGACCTCCTCCTCCTCCTCCTCTCCGGCGAACTCCTCACCGGCAAAAGAACACGGCAAAAGAACGTACAAGATCCAAAAACAGGAACAAAATTTGAAATAATATCGTGCCAAAAAACGAGCATATTGACCCGAGATTAAGCCATAAAAAAATTTTAAAAAAATTCTGAAAAAAATTTGAAAAAAAATGTTACTAATGGCGCACTTCTATGTGGTGCGCCATTAGTACCAGATACTAATGGCGCACTTCTAAGTGGTGCGCCATTAGTATACCAGATACTAATGATGCACCGTGGGCTATACTAATGGCGCACTGCATGGTGCGCCATTAGTATACCAGATATTAATGGCGCACCAGTGATGCGCCATTAGTAAAAAATACTAATGGCGTGCTAGTAATGGCGCACCGGTAGTGCGCCATTAGTAGGCAAAACCGGTGCGCCATTAGTAGGCCTTTTTCTAGTAGTGGGTTACCAGTGATTGCCTGTTTTATTTTTGGAAATCCCGGGGTTACCGTGTGATTCTCCTATGGACCGCCACCCAGGCTCAAAGGGAACTGAGTCTATTCATGCTAGAAACTTCCGTGTGCAGCCGCAAGCTATTATGGGCTCTAGCATAGTTTGAGTAAGTTGTATGAAGCTCTTGAAGAGGTGGATCAGCAGGTAGTGGGTTTGTAGGTTTGGTATGGTCTGCCCGGAGTAGAGAGTTAATGCTTCTGAAAGACTGTGTCTCGGTCATCCGTCTCTCAAACACCATGCAAAGGCGAGAATCAACGGAGGCGATCGAGTCTTATGGGAAAAGTCATAAACCTCTGCAGAGTGTACAATCTAATCATGGTTAGCCGTGTCCCCGGCCATGGACAATTCTGAGTATCTAGTACTTGAGTATTCGCATGTATCTCAACACTTTTAAAAATTAATTTTGCTTGGGTTGTTAATTACTTTTAATTGGGATCATTGAGTTGGGGTTTACCTTCTCAAATGATGTTTCAACTACCATGATAGTTAAATAAAAATTGAATTCCTTTGTAGTAGGGAAAAATTGGCTTTTCGCAAAACTGTAACCATAGAGCTTTCCACCAGCCAAATATGCATGTAGTGGTAGCATTATTCTGTTATTGCTCTTTTGTGTTACATTGCCAGCATATTCCATGTGCTGACCCGTTCTCGGGCTGCAACGTATTATGCTGCAGACTTTTCAGACAAGGAGTAAGGTTCGTAGGTCGTTGCCGTGCAGCTCAGCTATGCCGTTGGAGTTGATGGATTCACTTTATCTTCCAAGCCTTCCACTGTTATCGCATTAGATGGCCTTAAGCCATATTATTGTAATAAGTTCTCTTTTGAGACATTCGATGTAATAAGTGTGTGATTGCTACTCTATTATAAATCCTTCGAAGTACTATGTGGTGTCAGCATTACTGATCCAGGGATGACACCTGAGCAGAAAGACTTGACCATCTGAGGTCGGGTCGCTACAAGATGGTATCAGAGCACACGCTGAGTGTAGGACACGACCACTAAGATAAACTATAGGTCACACTTCTCTTCTCATTTCTGACTCCTCATCTCTTTCCACTCTTTAGGAAACAAGGATTAAGTATGTATCTAGGCATGTGCCTAGGAGGAGCCAAGTAAATGCCCTCACGGGAGTAGTACAGGAGGAAGTACCTGTAGTAAAGGATTTTCCGGATGTTTTTCTCGAAGAGTTACCTGGTATGCCACCGGACAGAGATATTGAGTTTTTGATAGAGCTATTGCCAGGAACAGGACCGATATCTAAGAGACCCTATCAGATGCCAGCAAATGATCTGGAGGAAATTAAGAAGCAGATTAAGGAGTTGTTGGAGAAAGGTTACATTCGTAGAAGCTCGTCACCTTGGGGAGCCCCAGTACTTTTGGTGGAGAAGAAGGATAAATCACTAAGGATGGTTGTTGACTACCGAGCTCTGAATGAAGTAACGATAAAGAACAAGTATCCCTTACCAATGATCAACGATCTGTTTGATCAGTTACAAGGAGCTAAGGTGTTTTCGAAGATTGATCTGCGATCGGGATACCATCACTTGAAGATCCGAGAGAAGGATATACCCAAGACAGCGTTTACCACACGGTATGGATTATATGAGTATACAGTCATGTCATTTGGACTGACTAACGCCCCTGCCTATTTCATGAGTATGATGAACAAGGTGTTCATGGAGTATTTGGACAAGTTTGTTGTGGTATTCATTGATGACATTATGATATACTCGAAGAACAAAGAGGAGCACGCGGAACATTTCCGTTTGGTTCTCGAGAAACTCAGGGAACACCAGTTATATGCCAAATTCAGCAAGTGCGAGTTTTGGTTGAAGGAAGTTGGATTTCTTGGGCATGTTATATCAGGAGAGGGTATAGCAGTAGATCCCAGTAAGGTTCAGTCGGTCACTAAATGGTTGGCACCCACTTCAGTTGGCGAGATCCATGATTTTATTGGTGGCGAGGATATTATCGGAGGTTCATTGAGAATTTTTCCAAGATTGCTAAACCAATGACTGAATTGCTGAAGAAGGATACTAAGTTCAAATGGACGGAGGAGTGCGAGACAAGTTTTCAAGAGCTGAAGGAGCGATTGACTACAACCCCAGTGCTAACTTTGCCAGATATACATAAGGAGTTTCAAGTGTATTGTGACGCCTCTCGCTTGGGACTTGGATGTGTGCTTATGCAGGAAGGAAAAGTTGTTTTGTATGCCTCACGACAACTGAAGCCACAGGAGTTGAACTATGCCACACATGATTTGGAGTTAGCAGCCGTGGTGCATGCACTAAAGACCTGGAGACATTATCTTATTGGAAACCGTTGTGATGTGTACACGGATCATAAGAGCTTGAAGTACATTTTCACACAGAAGGAGTTGAACCTCAGGCAGAGGAGATGGTTGGAACTTATAAAGGATTACGACATGAAGCTACACTACCATCCAGGAAAAGCCAATGTCGTAGCAGATGCTTTGAGCCGGAAGAGTTATGTTAATGTTCTTGTGAGCAATGGAATGCCAAAGGAGTTAGCTGCAGAGATCATGGAACTACGATTGGAGATTGTTCCAAGAGGTTTTCTTGCAACAATGGAAGTTCAGTCGACACTGTTGGATAAGATTCGAGAAGCTCAGAAGGAAGACAAAGAGATTGCTGAGATAAGAGAGAGGATGGGCGAAGGTAAAGCCAAAGGTTTTCGCGAGGATGAGCACGATACCTTTTGGTTTGAGGACCGAATTTATGTGCCCAACAATTCAGAGGTCAGGAAGTTGATACTATAGGAGGCCCATGACTCGCCATACTTGATTCACCCCGGAAACACCAAGATGTATTTGGACTTGAAGGAATGTTTCTGGTGGACTAGAATGAAGAAGAATATTGCCGAGTATGTAGCCATATGTGATGTATGTCAGAGAGTGAAGGCAGAACATCAGAAGCCAGCAGGACTGTTACAGCCTATGCCAATACCCGAATGGAAGTGGGATAAACTTGGTATGGACTTTATTACCGGATTACCCAGAACCAAGGCAGGATATGATTCTATATGGGTAGTTGTGGATCGCTTGACTAAGGTAGCTCATTTCATCCCGGTGAAAACAACCTATACAAGTGCAAAGTTGGCCAAGATATACATGACCAGGATCATATGTTTACATGGAGTTCCGAGGAGCATCGTATCAGATAGAGGAACCCAGTTTACTTCAAAGTTTTGACATCAGTTACACCAGACTTTGGAGACCCGATTGGAGTTCAATGCTGACTTTTCACCCATGAACCGATGGGCGCATGAGAGAGTCAATCAGATTTTGGAGGATATGTTGAGAGCCTGTGCGCTAGATTATGGATCTAGTTGGGATGAAAATTTGACGTACGCAGAGTTTTCTTATAACAACAGTTACCAGGACAGTTTGAAGATGGCACCATTCGAAGCTCTGTATGGACGCAGGTGTAGAACACCATTGATGTGGGACGAGGTAGGAGATCATCAGTTGTTTGGACCAGATTTGATCAAGGAATCAGAGGAGAAAGTTAAACTGATCAGAGACAGACTAAAGATTGCTCAGTCCAGACAGAAGAGTTACGCAGACTCAAAATGCAAGGAAGTAACTTATGAAGTTGGAGACAGAGCCTATCTACGAGTATCACCCTTGAGGGGAGTAAAACGATTTGGAGTTAAGGGAAAGTTAGCCCCGAGATTTGTAGGACCATATCGTATTTTGGAACGGATGGGAGAAGTTGCCTACAAGCTGGAGTTACCAGAAGGATTGTCAGGAGTTCACGATGTGTTTCACGTATCACAGCGGAAGAAGTGCCATGCTGAGATGGCCGACATACCATTGAATGATACAGCACCGTTGGAGGCGATTCAGTTGGATAATAATCTGACTTATGAGGAGAAGCCAGTTAAGATTCTTGAGTTTGATAGCCGAGTCACTCTCAAAAAGGTGATCAAATTTTGCAAAGTTCAGTGGAGTCATCATTCTGAGGAGGAAGCCACCTGGGAGCGAGAGGAGGATATTCGCAAGGACCATCCGCACCTATTTTCTAGCCAACCCGAATCTCGAGGGCGAGATTCATCTTAAGGGGGGTAGGTTTGTAACATCCCAAATTTCCAATTTGGCATGTTATACATAGATCATCCATGCATATTATATTTTATTTCTTTCTTGTTTGCAATCCTCGAAATCCTAAGCAACTCAAGGACCTTCAGAGAGAGTTGGGAATTTTCTAATTTTCATATTTGAAATTTTTATCAAATAATGAAGACGAGGATTTGATTTTAAATATTTTCACTTCGGAAAAATATTTCATTTTAAAATAATAAATGAGGGGAGATAATATGACTTCTCCAAAATAATTGAAATATCGGAGGAAAAATGTTAAAATCATTTTTGGGAATTTATTTGATTTATTCGGGATTTTATTGCTCCTAGAAAAAATGTTGCATGTTTTAAAATTTTCATTTTAGGGGCCAAGAAAAGTTCATCTTGTTCTAAATATTTTATTTAGACGGAGAAAACTTGTTTTTGGAATTTTTAGATTTTCATTTATTTTTCTAGGAATTTTTCTTCATGAATGTTTTAAAAAAAAATTACCTCATACCGATCGGGTGAAAGCCCACCAAGCAGCCGGCCAGACCACCACCACCGCCGCCGCCTTCCCAGCGCCGTGCACAGGCCAAGACGGACGCCGAGGGCTAAGTCCGAGCCGGACTCCACCCCGGCGCCCCTCGCCCAAGCCAGCCCGCCCGCCCCTATAAAGCCGCCCCCCACCGCCACACCACCCGCCACCCGCCGCGCAGCATGACCGCAACTCCGCCACCGCCGCCGTTGCCGTCGCCGAGTCGCCGCCGCCACAAGAGCCAGCAGCCCGCCGCCGTCGCTAAGCCCTTGAGCCGCCGCCCGCCGGACAAGCCGCCGGAGGTACCCAACCCCGCCGCCGGTTTTCTTAAATAAACCCCTCGGTTTTTTTGAAAACCCTAGATCGGTTTTTTTCTAGATCGGTTTATTTTATTTTCCCAGTTTATTTGTTTAGCGAACGTCCGTTCATCCATTCGTTTTAACGAACACATTCACTATTTAGTTTCTGCTAACGAACGTTCGTCCGTTTAGCAGTTCGTCGTTTTTCTTTTTATCGGATTTATTCCGCGATTATTCTGATCGCGATTTCTGATCTGATTTTCAAACCTGTTTATCTTTTCGCTCGTTTATCGGAATCAGGCGATTCAAGCGCCTGGAGTTTCATCTTGAAACCCTCTTTCCGAATAATCAACTCAAACAAGATTTTTCTTCTGTAAAATTTGACCTAGATCCAGAATAGCAAAACGAAGTTGTTTCTTTTGCCGTTTGAGTTTCGTTGCTTTGTTTGATTTGATTCTTCTTGCAAACCGGAGTTCTTAAGTTGAACTCTCCGGTCAACCTCTTTTATTTGGAGTCCACTTGTGCATCTTTGATTGTTGCTTATGTACGTTATTGCTTGCTTGCGCTAGAATTCCCGGAGTGCGAAGCGTGTTACTACGAGTCTCTAGGATACCCGGATCGTCAGCAAGGCAAGTAACACATTGATCATACTCTTTTCATACCCAGTTTTTATGCATTCGTTTCAATCCGCAAACATTGCATGATTAGGATGCTTTTAACATGTGGGTTGGGAAGTAGTTGATGAGGTAGAACCTATTGCCCTGTTTATTATCAAACCCTTGGGAGTTACTTCTACGTTATGCTTATATTGCCATGCTATGCTCGTAGACGTGGATTGGGTTTGAGTGATATCCATGACAGATGTGAGATTGATAATTAATGGTTTACTTAAGGTGGCAACTTTAATACACATCTGGGTGGATTGAGGCACCTGGGGTTACCAGTGATTGCCTGTTTTATTTTTGGAAATCCCGGGGTTACCGTGTGATTCTCCTATGGACCGCCACCCAGGCTCAGAGGGAACTGAGTCTATTCATGCTTGAAACTTCCGTGTGCAGCCGCAAGCTATTATGGGCTCTAGCATAGTTTGAGTAAGTTGTGTGAAGCTCTTGAAGAGGTGGATCAGCAGGTAGTGGGTTTGTAGGTTTGGTATGGTCTGCCCGGAGTAGAGAGTTAATGCTTCTGAAAGACTGTGTCTCGGTCATCCGTCTCTCAAACACCATGCAGTGCGAGAATCAACAGAGGCGATCGAGTCTTGCGGGGAAAAGTGCGCAAACCTCTGCAGAGTGTACAATCTAATCATGGTTAGCCGTGTCCCCGGTCATGGACAATTCTGAGTATCTAGTACTTGAGTATTCGCATGTATCTCAACACTTTTAAAAATTAATTTTGCTTAGGTTGTTAATTACTTTTAATTGGGAGCATTGAGTTGGGTTTTACCTTCTCAAATGATATTTCAACTACCATGATAGTTAAATAAAAATTGAATTCCTTTGTAGTAGGGAAAAATTGGCTTTTTGCAAAACTGTAACCATAGAGCTTTCCACCAGCCAAATATGCATGTAGTGGTAGCATTATTCTGTTATTGCTCTTTTGTGTTACATTGCCAAGCATATTCCATGTCTTGACCCGTTCTCGGCTGCAACGTATTATGTTGCAGACTTTTCAGACGAGGAGTAAGGTTAAGAGGTCGTTGCCGTGCAGCTCAGCTATGCCGTTGGAGTTGATGGACTCACTTTATCTTCCAAGCCTTCATTTGTTATCGCATTAGATGGCCTTAAGCCATATTATTGTAATAAGTTCTCTTTGAGACATTCGATGTAATAAGTGTGTGATTGCTACTCTGTTATAAATCCTTGAAATCTTGTGTGGTGTCAAGACATTCTTGATCCAGGATGACACCTGAGCACAGAGACTTGACCATCTGAGGTCGGGTCGCTACAGAGTGTGAGCTAGATATCGAAGAATATGCTTCACACATGCAAACACTAGGCATAATATCCGGCCTAGATGCACATAGATACAATAAATAGCCAATCATGGAGCGGTATACATTTTGATCGAAGTCTTTACCATTTTCATCGGTGCATAGATGGCCATTTGTGGGCATAGGGATTTTGACGCCTTTGCAATCTTGCATGCCAAATTTCCTCATCACATCCTTGAGGTATTTCTCCTGAGATATGAATATGCCATTGTGTTGTTGACGAATTTGAAGACCTAAGAAGAATTTCAACTCTCCCATCACAGACATTTGATATTCCTCAGTCATCATAGAGGCAAATTCATCACTGTAACATTGGTTAGTACAGCCAAAGATAATATCATCAACATATATTTGGCACATGAATAATTCATCATCATATGCTTTGATGAAAAGAGTTGGTGTAGGATCGAAAGTATGTCTAGAGGGGGGTGATTAGACTACTTGACAATATAAAAATTCTGCCTTTTGACAAAGAACAGTTTTTGGCAGATTCACAATTATGATCAAGTCAAGCATCACCCTACACATGCAATTCTAGAGTATAGGCAGCGGAAAGTAAATTGCACATGTAGTAAAGAGAGGTGGAGAAGAGCAAACACAATTTTGGAGACGCGGTGATTTTTCTCGTGGTTCCGATAGGTGGTGCTATCGTACTTCCACGTTGATGGAGAATTCAACCCACGGAGGGTAACGGCTGCGAGAGTCCACGGAGGGCTCCACCCACGAAGGGTCCACGAAGAAGCAACCTTGTCTATTCCATCATGACCTACGCCCACGGAGGGCTAGCCTTACTCGGGGTAGATCTTCACGAAGTAGGCGATCTCCTTGCCCTTACAAACTTCTTGGTTCAACTCCACATCTCGATGACGGAGGCTCCCAAGCGACACCTAACCAATCTAGGAGGCACCACCCTCCAAAAGGTAATAGATGTTGTGGATGATGATGAACTCCTTGCTCTTGTGCTTCAAATGATAATCTCCCCAACACTCAACTCTCCTCACTGATTTGGCTGTGGTGGAAGAAAGGATTGAGTGGAAAGCAACTTGGGAAGACTAGAGATCAAGCTTCATATGGTGGGAGTGGAGCAACTTGATCTCAACACAAGGGTAGGTAGTTCTCTTCTCAGAAATGTAAGGTAGGAGTGGTAGTTCTTTCTGATGGCTCTCCCCACGAATGAAGAGGGGGTGGAGGGGTATAAATAGCCTCCACACAAAATCCAACTGTTACACACATTTGAGCAATCTCGGTGGGACCAAAGTGGACAACTCGGTGAGACCGATAGTTCAAATAATGTGAACGTTGGGATTTTCGGTGGGACCGAAAATACAATCTCGGTTAGTCCGATTCATGCAATGACAAGAGCATGCCAATTTCGGTGGGACCGACTTCATCATCTCGGTGACACCGATTTGATGACAGAAGGTTACAGAAGCTTGGCAACTCATATTTCGGTGAGACCGAGTTCAGAATCGGAAAATCTGAGTTTGCTAGGGTTTGGCTTTATGGCTGAGGTGGTTCATCTCGGTGTGACTGAGTTTGGAATATCGGTGGGACCGAGACTACTTATGAGTTTATATGGCAGTGAAAGTTGCTGATAGTTTAGGAGATGTATCACTAAGCACTTGAGCAACCGGATCATCATCATAACCTCATCCCTTTTAATAGTATTGGCTTTTCCTATGGACTCAATGTGATCTTGGATCACTAAACCAAAAATGGAGTCTTGAGCTTTTGCCAATGCTTGCCTTAGCATTTTGAGGGTCCACTTCTTGATCCTTGCCATACCCATATCAATGAACTTTCTGAAATGATTCTCAAGTAACTATTAGTTCAATGATATATATGTTGTTATTAATTACCAAAACCACCCGGGATTAGTTGCACTTTCAATCTCCCCTTTTGGTAATTGATGACAACATATAGATCAAAGCTTCGACAAAGGATATAATCAATGAATAATATAAATCGCTTTGAGAAGTATGTGATAAGCAAGAGCTCCCCTAAATTTGTGCATTATTTAAGATTTTCGTTTGAATCCAAATGCACAATCGATTAGGATCATGGGTCACTCTTCCATGTCACATACATCTTGGTGGAGCGCACAAAATGATAAGAATGAACAGCATGCACCCAATCACCAAGACATGAGTAAATGGTCATACAAGATAGGAATGGCATATGATAAGCATTAAGCACACATTAAAGCATAGTACGACCAAGCACTCATTAAGGTAGAATCAAACGGAGTATCAAACACACTGAATGTCTCGAAAACCAAAAGTATCTCAAAGAAACCGCAAACGAACGAAGAGCAAAAGCGACAACAGCACTGTCTCTCTCGAAGTCCTATGATCTATACAATTTCTCCCCCTTTGGCAACAAGTTACCAAAAAGTTCGAAAAAGCATAGAGCTAAGCGTCACTTTGGGGACTCTTTTGGCGGCTCCGTCAGGTTGATGTCGGAGTGGATATGACTGCATCGGCGAAGACTTGGTGATGTCTGTCTTTGGAGGAGTGGTCCTTTGGAGCTGGAGTAGGAGTAACTCATCGGGCTGTGGGAGGTCTCAAGTTGTAGTCCCGTGTCATCCATGGAATAGCAATGATCGGGATCCTTTGGGAACCGGAGCGATCTGTTGTTGAGAATCTGGACTAAGTCATCCTGCAACTCACGCATAAGCTCGCCTTCTCTGCTTTGCTTCCTCAATGTCGCCTTGAGCTTGTTGACGGTCACTTGTACTTGATCGACTTCACGTCCAGGCGTGGATCTTGTCCTCAACAATCCTCTCTAAGCTCTCCGAGACTGCATAATGCTGGCGAGGCGTTGTTCAATCCTTTGAGTAGCTTCAAGAATCTGCTCTCGAAACTCTTTGGTTTAGCTGCTGCTGCTCTTTGCTTCCTTGTCGACTTTGGCTTTCTTAGCAGCTTCGATCTTGGCTTGACCTTCAACAGATGTTGGATCCTCCTCATTCATCACAACAACATTGTCTTCATGCTCGCTGCAACGGTAAATGTTCTCTATCCAACAAGAATGTGCCCGCACCAAACTTGGCATTGATAAGCATCTGAATCTGGGCAAATCCACACGACCTTTTGTGGTCATTGCATCCTCTTAATGGTCTCTACCATCAAGTCCATCACCTTGAAAGGTGCTTTCTCATCAAGTATGTGCAGCATGTTGATAGAGTATCCTCGATCATGCGATCATCTCAGATTTGGGCATCAAGGTATGCCTCAAAATAGTATTAGTGGTAGGTAAGCCTGCTCGAGATAGTAGATCGAGCCGAGCTTCCAGATTCCCAAATCCTCTGCTGGAATCTCTTTGTACATGTTCTTCATGGATTCATGATTCTTCTTTGGAATCCCATATACATCAATATCATCTTCTCGTTGCCTTTGGAGCATTCAGAATTTCTGCCCATTCTTCAACGAAGAAGAAAATCTTTGACCTTTAGTCATCCATATAATCTTTCCATCGGGGTAGAAGTGAGTGTGGCATAAAATTGCATTATCATCTCATCGTTCCAACTGGTCAATTTCGACCAACAAAATCTGCAACACCACATGCAAGTGAAACTTTCATGCACATGTGGAAAGAAATCTCGTGCTCTTCGCTGTCAATGTACTTCCAATCAACATATCGGTGTCTGCGACTATGGGCTTCTTGTCCATCAAGACGGTCTCATAGAAGTCCTGCTGCTCTCGGTGTGAAATCTGGGATCTACAGCAGTTCTTCTCCTCACGGCATATGGGTCAGTTTGTCTCCATAGCACGAGACCTTTATCTCTCCTTGCCTTCATATCCTCGGCTTGAGGATGAGCATCATTATGGATGGCAGTTTTGGACGAAGTTTCAGCAAAACTGGTCCTTCATCGTCTGACTCAGCTGGTGGCACATCATCCTTGTTTTTTTCAGATGCTGGAATGTTTCTGAGGGTCTTCTTGGGCTTGGCAGCAGGCTTTGCTGGAGCTGCCTTAGCTGGAGCAGATTGCTTGGGCTTTGATGTGGCTCCAGCCTTAATGGCATCACCCATGAACTTCAGCTTCTGAGAAGGAGGCTGGGGTGCTTCCTCATCCTCATCCTCTACTGCTGCATCTTCATGCACTAATCTCTTTCTCTTGGTGGTTTTCTTCACTTTGCTTGCAGTTGCCTCTCCCAAATTCAGCTTCTTGGCAACAGTTGACTGCTTGACTTTGTTGGTGCCCTTCTTAGATTGTTGACCTTGTTGCTCTTTGGCAACAACCTTCCTTTTAGGCTTTGAGGTCACCTCTTCCTCAACGACAAAATCTGAATCTTCATCATCTGAATTCCTCTTCTTTCTAGCTCTGGTGGCTGCAGGAGGCAAGCCACTTGGTGTACTCCTCTCACCATCATCGATGAGCTGCTAGGGTCGGGACTAGTGCCCGCCTGGAATGTCGCAATGGGTGTCTCGACCTGTTACGATCCACGGCATCGACATGGTGACAACTTGTGAATAGATAAGGTGTAGGCAGAGAAGAAGAGTCATCACAAATTGCGAAGTTTTGCAAAAAAAATGAGTTCAAATTCTAGTATTAGGTTTTCACAGAAGACATTTGGTCGGACCGAGTTTAAGATTCGTGAATCCAAAGTGTTAAACAGGGCTTGGCACACCACTTTCGGTTTGACGAAGTGGGTTTCGATCTGCCGAAAACACTAGGGTTTCACAGAATTTTCATTTCGGTCACACCGATTTTGCACAACTCGGTTGGACCGAAAAGTGCAGTGCAATGGCCATAGGCCAAATCGGTCATACCGAAATTATAAAATCGGTCTCACCGAGATGTGTTCGGCGGAAACCTAACCCTAAAACTTTTACTCGAATCTAGTCCAAACGAACTAATCTGGTGTACAGGAGGATTTCAATCGTGGCAAGATTCTAGGCAATCCAAACGTGCATTGAATCGGAGATGGGAGCACGAGTGGGATCAAAACTCACCCTAACTTGGTGGAGTTTTTCTACGGCGGCAACGGCGCGGAGGAGATGTCCGTTGACAGCGACGGAGACCTGCGGCGAGGGCGCACATGCGACGATGGCGACGATCCGGAGACCAAGGCGACGGCAGCAAGGGGTGTGGGGGCGAAACGTTTGAAGGAGGAATCAACGCGCGCGGCCCTCGGTATATATACCCCTTCGCTGTCGGTGGGACCGAGTTGTAAAACTCGGTGGCACCGAGATGGATAACTCGCTAGGCGTTATGCACTTGATCACGCCGAAAATCACAACTCGGTTTCACCGAGATGAAAACCTAGATCAGTCTAAATGCTTTCGGTTCGACCGAGTTTGAGTGACTTGGTCTGACCGAAATCAATTAGAAGGTTTTGGAAATTAGCCCTTGATGGATCGGTGGCTCCGAGTGCTCCTCACCCGGAGGGTCCGAAAATGACTTGTTCAAAATTTGTGATGTAAGCATGAATAGAATTTGAGACAAGAAAGCATAGATAGCTAGGGAAGGTACTTAGGCATTCTTGTCCATCCATTTGGTCAGAAAACTCAAAACGACCAAAACAACAAATGGATGTCCTCGAATGGATAAAATCATGCATCCAACATGCTCACACAATAAGATAGCAAATGAAATATGTGTCAAACATGCACAACCAAAACTCTAGCTACTAACACACAATTTGTCGATGACTAGGTCATCTTTATATGAGTATATTGACTTAGGAGCCAAATGAGAACATTTGATCATAGGTCATACTCATCGTTTAAGCACAAGTGGGGTTACCACTTTTACATAAAGCATTGATGTGTTCACATCATTTGAAGATGCTTTAGCTCAATTTTTAGAGCAAAGCTCCCCCTAGATGTGAGAACCCCTTTAAACTAACCTTGGGTTGTCGTAGAAGACTTCATGTAGATGTTGAAGATGTGGATGCTCAATGTTGATGGAGATCATCAAGAGTTGGGAGCTATCCTTTGGATTCGGGCACTTTCAATACCTACATGGGTTAGTCCCACAAGGAACAAACAAGGATATCCATGGACATAGATTGAAGTTCACAATAGATGATGTCCATGAAAGCAATGATTACCTTGTCCCTTGACTTACCAACAAGAGGGTTTGTGACTCCATGAACTAGTGCACGATGTGGAAGTTGATTGCACAAGTTTTTGCCAAAATGAATGTGAGTGAAGTATGTTGGCGGAGTCACCCTCAAGAACTTTCTAGTTCTTCTTCTTCGGGATCCACATCATCTTGATGGGAATCCTTGGGGTTGTAGTTGAGCTTGACGAAGTAGAACTTACCGTTTCCTTGGGAACCCACTTGACCATGGTTTGAGGTGCTTCAACAAATGCATCAATCTCCTCTTGAAGCTTGTCCTTGCCTTTTAGCTTGTGGTCTTGTGGTGGAAGGTCATCTTGAGCTTGTTCCACATTGTAAGAAGTAGGATCATACTTCTCCTTTTGAGGAACAAACTGTGGAGTAGGATATTGACCTTCTTCCCATTCAACACCTTCGGCGTTGAACTTTCGCTCAAAACCAATTCCTTGATTCTTCCGGTGCCTTCCTTGCTTGCGAACAATTTCCTCAAAGTTCTTGCTTCCGGCAAGGCTCTTGTAGACACCTTTCTCTATGATCCCTTTCAATAAACTATTTTCTTGCTCAAGTGTAACTTGGCTTGAAACATGGTTAGTGGAATCAAGAGAACTACTAGAAGCAACAACATTGGATTTAGCATGGTTATTGTTACTGATAGAGGAAGAATTTTTCTTATGCTTGTCATGCTTAGTCTTAATGGGTGGCAAGAAATTAGACAAGAGAAGTCGTTTGGCAAGATATGAAGAACTCTTCTTTCGAAGATCGTCATTGATTGCTTTTAGAAACTCATGTTCTTGCTCTAGAGTGAGCTTCTCGAAGCATAGCTTCTCATGAGATCTTAGGAGCTCTCTATGATCTTCTTGAGTTGTTTCATGAGCTAACTTAAGAGTGTCTAGTTCTTTAGTTAGACGCTCAATCTCCTTCATAGCATTATCATTCGACTCTTCTCGACTATAAAGACTACTAGCATATTCATCGTTACTAGGCTCACTGGATTTATCATGTAAGAGCTCATCTTCACCAAGCAAGTCATCCTCATCACTATTGAAGTCAATGAATTCAGGGTGTGATACCTTGGGGCCTTTAGCCATGAAGCATCTTCCAATTCCCTCATTTGGTGAATCAAATAAGTCGTAGGAGTTGGAGTTGGAGGATACGAGAGCAAGACCGACAACACCTTCATCTTGACTGTAGTCGGAGTTGGAGTGATAGCTTCCTTCGGATTGATTGTCGGAGTCGGAGCCGGAGACCCATTCACCTACATGAGCTTGATGTTTTCTTCTTGTGTAACTCCTTGATGACTTGTCTTTCCTCTCCGAATCCTTGCTTCTCCGAGAGGGTCTTCGTTCATAACGATCATCTCTGCTCCTTCTCTCTTTCCGAGGTGACTCATCTCTTGAGCTTCTTCTTCTTGGAGATTCTTCTCTTCTCTTGTGGGGAGCCGTACACTCATTTGAGTAGTGTCCGGGTCTTCCACAATTGTAGCAGTTTCGATCACGACTAGAAGATCTCTTTTCATCATATGATCTAGACTTTGAGCTTCTCTCTTTGCCTCTATTCTTGTAGAATTTGTTGAAGTTCTTGACCATTAGGCTTATCTCTTCATTGGAAACTAACTTGTCACTTGAGGTTGTGGGAGCATCACTTGTAGCTTTGTAGGCATCACTTGACTTGTTGTGAAGCTCTTCCTTATCCTTAAGTGTCATCTCATGAGCAACAATTCTTCCAATGACTTCGGTTGGCTTGAGATTCTTGTAGTTTGGCATCATTTGGATCAAAGTGCACACGGTGTCATACTTTCCATCCAAAGCTCTGAGAATCTTCTTGATGATGAATCGGTCGGTCATTTCTTCGCTTCCTAAGCCGGCAATCTCATTTGTGATGAGAGCAAGCCTAGAGTACATTTCAGCGACACCTTCACCATCCTTCATCTTGAACTTGTCAAGTTGACCTTGAAGAATATCTAGCTTTGATTCCTTCACGGACTCGGTACCTTCGTGCATTTCAACCAAAGTATCCCAAATCTCTTTTGCATTCTCAAGACGGCTGATTTTGTTGAACTCCTCGGGACACAAGGCATTGAAGAGAATGTCACAAGCTTGAGCATTGTTTTGCAACATCCGCAGATTCTTCCGTTGTAGCCGCGATCCGGAACTTTTCCTTCCTCAAGAATTCACCTTGCATACCAACACAAATAATGCCCCATGCGGCTGGGTTATGACCAAGAATATGCATTTTCATTTTATGCTTCCAACTAGCAAAATTTGTACCATCAAAGTAAGGACCTCTCTGAAAATTACCCTCACTAGACGCCATACTCTCCTAGGTTGTGAAACCAAGCTTATGGAGTCCAATGCAATGGAAACCAATACAATGGAGACCAAAGCTCGATACCACTTGTAGGATCGAAAGTATGTCTAGAGGGGGTGATTAGACTACTTGACAATATAAAAATTCTGCCTTTTGACAAAGAACAGTTTTGGCAGATTCACAATTATGATCAAGTCAAGCATCACCCTACACATGCAATTCTAGAGTATAGGCAGCGGAAAGTAAATTGCACATGTAGTAAAGAGAGGTGGAGAAGAGCAAACGCAATTTTGGAGACGCGGTGATTTTTCTCGTGGTTCCGATAGGTGGTGCTATCGTACTTCCACGTTGATGGAGACTTTAACCCACGGAGGGTAACGGCTGCGAGAGTCCACGGAGGGCTGCACCCACGAAGGGTCCACGAAGAAGCAACCTTGTCTATTCCATCATGGCCTACGCCCACGGAGGGCTAGCCTTACTCGGGGTAGATCTTCACGAAGTAGGCGATCTCCTTGCCCTTACAAACTTCTTGGTTCAACTCCACATCTCGATGACGGAGGCTCCCAAGCGACACCTAACCAATCTAGGAGGCACCACCCTCCAAAAGGTAATAGATGTTGTGGATGATGATGAACTCCTTGCTCTTGTGCTTCAAATGATAATCTCCCCAACACTCAACTCTCCTCACTGATTTGGCTGTGGTGGAAGAAAGGATTGAGTGGAAAGCAACTTGGGAAGACTAGAGATCAAGCTTCATATGGTGGGAGTGGAGCAACTTGATCTCAACACAAGGGTAGGTAGTTCTCTTCTCGAAATGTAAGGTAGGAGTGGTAGTTCTTTTCGATGGCTCTCTCCACGAATGAAGAGGGGTGGAGGGTATAAATAGCCTCCACACAAAATCCAACCGTTACACACATTTGAGCAATCTCGGTGGGACCAAAGTGGACAACTCGGTGAGACCGATAGTTCAAATAATGTGAACGTTGGGATTTTCGGTGGGACCGAAAATACAATCTCGGTTAGTCCGATTCATGCAATGACAAGAGCATGCCAATTTCGGTGGGATCGACTTCATCATCTCGGTGACACCTATTTGATGACAGAAGGTTACAGAAGCTTGGCAACTCATATTTCGGTGAAACCGAGTTCAGAATCGGAAAATCCGAGTTTGCTAGGGTTTGGCTTTATGGCTGAGGTGGTTCATCTCGGTGTGACTGAGTTTGGAATATCGGTGGGACCGAGACTACTTATGAGTGTATATGGCGGTGAAAGTTCTTGATAGTTTAGGAGATGTATCACTAAGCACTTGAGCAACCAGATCATCATCATAACCTCATCCCTTTTAATAGTATTGGCTTTTCCTATGGACTCAATGTGATCTTGGATCACTAAACCAAAATGGAGTCTTGAGCTTTTGCCAATGCTTGTCTTAGCATTTTGAGGGTCCACTTCTTGAGTCCTTGCCATACCCATATCACTGAACTTTCTGAAATGATTCTCAAGTAACTATTAGTTCAATGATATATATGTTGTTATTAATTACCAAAACCACCCGGGGATTAGTTGCACTTTCAGTTGGGTCAAGGGAACCGGGTTTGAAGCCTTTCTTCATGAGGAATTCCTTCAATGTATCATACCACGCCCGAGGTGCTTGCTTGAGGCCATAGAGGGCCTTGTTGAGTCTGTAGTGTGATCTGGAAGTTTTGGATCCTCTAAACTTGGTGGTTGAGCAACATATACTTCTTCCTCAAGCTTACCATTGAGGAATGCACTTTTAACATCCATTTGATGTAAGATGATATTATGATGGTTAGCATAAGCAAGCAATATGCAAATAGCCTCAAGTCTAGCAACAGGTGCAAAAGTTTCATCGAAATCAATTCCTTCAACCTATGTGTAGCCTTGAGCTACAAGACGAGCCTTATTCCTCACCATAAGGCCATTTTCATCTTGCTTGCTGTGGTAGATCCATTTGGTGCCTATGATATTGTGCTTGCGTGGGTCTAGTCGCTTGACAAGCTCCCACACATTATTGAGCTCAAATTGATGCAATTCATCTTGCATAGCTTAAATCCACTCAGGCTCCATGAATGCTTCATCAACTTTGGTGGGCTCTGTGATAGAGGCAAACGCGAAATGCCCACAAAAGTTAGACAAATGTGAAGCTTTTGAGTGTGTGAGAGGACCTGGTGCGTTGATGTCGTCAATGATTCTCTCAATCCGCACTTCATTTGCAAAGCGAGGATGAGCAGATTGACGACTTTGATTTGGCACAACATTTTCTTCAGGGCCATTTTCTTTAGTAGCACGAGCATGATTTTCTTCATGATCTGGAATGATTTATTCAGTAGATTCTTCAGTAGGGATGACATCCTCAGTAGCCTTGAACTTGATGGATTCCTCATGTGACATTTCATCTAGCACAGGAGGTAGGTGCTCTCTTTGCGAGCCACTAGTCTCATTGAATCGCACATCTACAGTTTCAACAACCTTGTGATGATAGGTGTTGAAGACTCTGTAGGTGTACGATTCCTTTCCTTAACCAAGCATAAAACCCTCATGTGCTTTCGGTGCAAATTTAGAGTTGTGATGAGGATCTCTAATGCAGCATTTAGCACTGAAGACTTTGAAATAGCTTACATTGGGTTTCTTGTCAGTGAGGAGTTCATATGAGGTCTTTTTGTAGAATTTGTGAAGATATACCCTGTTGATGATGTGGCAATCAGTATCAATAGCATTAGGCCAGAAACGAGGTGGAGTCTTGTATTAATCAAGCATAGTGCGAGCCATCTCAACAAGAGTCCTGTTCTTGCGCTCGATGACGCCGTTCTGCTGAGGAGTATAGGGAGCAGATAACTCGTGAGTAATACCAAGTACATCAAGATATTCATCAAGACCAGTATTCTTGAACTCAGTCCCATTATCACTGCTGATATGCTTGATCTTCACACCGAAGTTCATAGATGCTCTTGAGGAAAATTGTTTGAAGACTTCCTGCACTTCATTTTTGTAAGTGATGATATGCACCCATGTGTAATGAGAATAACCATCAACAATGACAAAGCCATATAATGACGCAGAATTAGTGAACGTGGCATAATGAGTAGGGCCAAAGAGATCCATGTGAAGTAGTTCAAAGGGTTGAGAAGTGGTCATGATAGTCTTCGAGGGATGCTTGGATCCGGTGACCTTTCCAGCCTCACAAGCCTCACAAAGATGATCTTTGAGGAATTTGACACCCTCGACGCTGATGACATGGTTCTTCTTCACGAGTGTATGCAAGTTCCTCATCCCAACATGACCAAGTCATCGATGCCATAACCAGCCTTCTGAAGCTTTTGCTAGTAGACATGTGGCAGGTTGTGGTCCTGCAGAGAAATCAACAATATACAAGTCTCCTCTCCTAAAGCCTTCGAAGACTTTGGAATTGTCAAATTCCATTAGCACAATGCAACGATATTTGCCAAAGATGACAACCATATCAAGATCACAAAGCATTGAGACAGACATGAGATTGAATCCTAAGGACTCGACAAGCATGACTTTATCCATGTGTCTATCCTTTGAGATTGCAACCCTACCTAGACCCAATACCTTGCTTTTGCCTTTGTCAGCCTAGGTGATATGCTTCAGATGAGATGGAGATAAAGCAGTGTCCATCTATAAGTTCATGTCACCAGTCATATGATTTGTACATCCACTGTCGAGGACCCACTCAGTAGCTTTAGGTTGTTCATCCTGCAGATGAATTAGTGCAACTTACGAACCCATATACTTCATCAGTGAAGAATATGATATCAATTTCATCAGATTGAATTTCATCAACAGTAACAGATATAGCAATATGAGGACGTCAGAAATGAGTAATTCATTTCTTCATGATTAGCTTGCGTCCACTCAAGCATATTCAGGTCTCCAGCAAATTCTTCAAACGATTAAGTTCGTCTGGAGACCTGACCCTGCATAAGAAATTATTTCTTTTTCTTCACCACCCACATCTGAAGGGGTGGCAAAGAGTTCATCATTCTGCGAGCTCCATAAGAAAAAGATGGCATAGAAGCGAGTGCACTTTGTTTCACAGAAGAGGGGCTAGGATAAGCATATGAATAAGCAGAGAAATTCTTCGAGGACTTATGAACATAATGGTTTGAAGAATAATGCACATACTCATAGCCTTTAGACTTTCCTGCGAAACAGAAGTGTTAGCACAATGATGTTCATATGAGGATTTGGATCCACATGAGGAATTTGATCCAGATGAAGAATTTGGTCCATATGAGGACTTGGATCCATAAGAAGATTTTGATCCATATGAAGAATTTGATCTGGGGTTCCTATTCTTCATAGGTGGCGTCATGATGACATTCACCTGAAGATTTTCAAGGCACCTTTTGGGAACCCAGATTTTCCTCATAGGAGGACCGTTCCTGCAGTTAGTTCCAACATATCGAGCAAATACTTCACCATTCTGATTCTTGAACAATTTATAGTTGGTGTCAAATGACTCATCAGAGGAATATGAAGATTCACAAGTAAAGCCACATAACGTGCATGGATCTATAGGAGGTCCTTTTGCAGCAACCCATGAGGTTTTGGGGAACTGCTCAGGTTTCCAATATGTCCCATTAGCATTGAATTTCCTCTCAAAGGCAATACCCTCTTTCCTAGGGTTCCTGTTCAAGATATGCTTTTTGAGCACATCGCAAAGAGTCTGATGCCCTTGGAGGCTTTTGTATATGCCTGTCACATACAATTCCTTCAACCCTGCATTATTGTCAGTGATACTTGTGGTATCCTCAGATGAGGAATTTGTGACCACAGAGACAGTTGAAGAATTTGCAGCGATAGAAGTATTTGAACATTTGGGTGAAGAATTAGAAGATTCATGCTCAATGCATTTCAGACATGGTGGAATAAATTCTTCCTGACCGGAACTGATCTATTGAGCAAGCAATGAATCGTTTTCCTTCTGAAGATCTTCATAACTCACTTTTTATCACTAGATCATAAAAGAAGTAAATATATGTAGTGACCCGAACTCAAACGGCCAAGCCTTTGTGTATCTGTGCCATCCCTGGATCAGTATGCTGGAACACACAGTACATCAATGTATATATCAAAGTGCAATCACATGTATAAACAACGTTAAACTTATATATACCACATAAGTGTCAGCGAAAACCGTAAATCGGGTGTGGAGTCCCATCAATGCCATCGGCAAGTGAGTGTAGATCGTAACACTATATCATAACTCTTTCTCGTTGTATCCTGCAACATGATACGTTCCAGCCATGTAGGTCAGTGCATTGAATGTACCAGCAAGATCACAAATAAGATAAACAGATGATAAAACTATACTATATGCAATATGGCTTTGTGGCTCTGTGTCTGAGTTTTTGCATAAAAGCTGGTTTTATTTTTTTCCTACGTTAAAAGAATATCAGGAGTCTTTACTATGGAGTTCTTTACTATGACATGGTTCAGCCAACCGATGTCTCATAGCCCAAAATAAACGTATGTTGCCCACAATTAAGTTATCAGTACGGTGTTGAGAGTTCCGAGATAGATCCAAGTCCAGAGGCTCAAATTGTTTGTAACCAGGGACACGGCTAATCGATTAGGTTTTAACCCTCTTAGAGGTTTGTACACTTTACCCGCAAGGTTCGATCCCTCCCTTTTTGTCGTCGCGCTTTAGATCATTTGAGAACGGGACAATCAAAACATGGTCTTCCAAAGAGTTCTTCTGACCACTGTCCGGTGCTCATCCAATCCTACCGTAGTTCTACATCTGCTGGCAACGTCCCAGCCAGAGTCACCACTAGGGTCAACCAAGCTAGATCCCATAGTGACTTGCGGTTGCATAGGTAAGCTTCTGGGCATGAAGTATACTTCCATCTCTTTGAGGCTGGGTGGAGCTTTCCGCATGATATCACGACGCTTCTCCGGAATCACTGAGTACTGGACGCACCATATGTACCCATCTTAACCATTCTCCATCCAGAGGTATATTGAATTCTTGTCTCGAGTCTTGAAGTCTTGAGGCCTTAAAGATGTAGTCCTTGCAGATGCCATCATGGAGTTGTAGTCATTGATGTAGAGTCCTCCTTCTTCACACCACTCCCGAGCACTCATACCAAACCCGTCTACAATAGTGTATTATTTAAAACTATATATGTCCCGGGCTTGATAACAAGGAGATGGGTTCCTACCTCATGCATTCCACTCAACTACAAGAAGTCAATATCACTACTGGAGGGATTATGAATGGTGACACTAGATGCAATAAAAACATAGATATGAATAACATGGTAAAAGTGGACTTGCCTGGTAAGTTGATGAAGATAATATCGCTCTCGAAGAAATCCTGATAGTACTATTCGTCACTCTCCTAAGAAAAATCTATATAGTCAAACATTACATTCACAGAAGCAATCCTTCTAGCAAGAAATTTCTAGTAATCATAATTATCAATAAACAAAAATAAATCAAATAATAAAACCCAAGTAAATCCAAAGAACTTCAAGGAAAACTACGAGAAAAACTACTAAGAAAAAAGTCTAAGACTTTACTACAAACAGTAAAAATAATTTTTGTCCTACATAAAACTTAACAGCAAAAAAATACTAAAACTAATAAATTAACAGAAAAGAAGTTGTAAAACAACTAAGTTAACAGAAATTATTTTTCATAAAATTTTATTTGCAAAAATAAACAAACAAAAAGCTACTATATAACTCTATTTATGACTTATACTAGTTTTTGCTACAAACTAAAGGAACAAAATATAATTTTTTAACTGACAAATAGAATTGGCTACTGTTAACTAACAGAAACAAAGTAAAACTTGTAAAAATTTGCAAAAAGAAATAATTGAAAACAAATAAAAACAAAAGAAGTAAAGTTAAAAAAACAAAGTCAAAACAGGACCTGTTTAGCAAAACCCTAATTTAGATTAACCTAAAAATAATATACTCAACACTACTGGATAGGCAAAGGTCCTAGCGACCAGGAGCAAAAGGAATCAATCAAAAAAAATTCTAGAACTCAAACTAGAGCGAAAATAGTGTTTGAAGCATATTTGAAATAATTCAAATTTAAGCTGCCCAAATTCAAAATTTCAAGTCACTAACAGAAACTTCATAAAATTTGTGACATAGTGCAATTGGAATCACTCAAAAATAGTATAAGTAGACTAAAAGAAACAAGCAATCTAAGACGGAAACTATCTCTGGAAATAAACAGAACTGAAAAAAGAAAACAGAAAAAAGCCTACGGATCGGCCAGTGACCACATGGAGTTCCTTTTTTTGAAGGCAAAGCAACTGATTTATAACTTAACGGCTCTTGGGTAGATCACCTGAGACACAAACAGCCACTTGTGCTGGTACATCAGACTCCCACTCCATAATAGAGTTTTGAGGGCACATGCGCCCAATGGTAGCTAACTCATGTGCAACTGAGTTGGCACTACGGCGACAAACTTTTATTACATGTTTGGAGAACCACATCTTGAGATGGTACTTCACATGCTTAATGACAACAGCATACGGTGATGAGTCAGCCTTCCTAAGGTCCAAAGCCTCCGCCAACAGCTGTGAGTTAGCTTCGAACCCCACTCTTATTATTCCCATTACTGCTGCCATTGACACAACATGGGCCATAGCTATCGCCTCTGCCGCAAACGCATCCTCCACATGCTCATGTCTTCCAGCTCGGGCTACCACCACCGCGCCATCCATGGTTCGCGCCACAGCTCCCCATCCAGCGTGATCATCCCGTGGGACAAAGGCTCCATCAACATTGATTTTCACCATTTCTGCCAGCGGTGGCCTCCACTTATCACCACATATCTTTTTGGGTGGTGGGAGAAAGGCTTGCATGTAATCCAAAACGCAGCTACGCATGCATCTTGCTAGCTCATCCGTCGACACAACAAGCTCCCCCTTCCGTAGTTTATTCTGTGCGCTCCACCAGAGCCACCAGAAAGTGAGGATATGCATGCGTTTTTTCTCAGCTATCCCCCATAGATAATACATCATAGCATGTACAGACGAGATAGTTTCCAGCTCCATTCTTTCTTTCTCAAGAGCAAGCTCCCGCCACACCTTCTTAACAGCCTTACACTTGATGAACAGGTGCGCTCCATCTTCATCAACACGTCCACAAAACAAGCATTTCATGCTCTCCTGCTTGAAGCCTCTCTTCTGCATATTTGTTAGAAGTGCCAATGATTCATGCCGCACCCTCCATCTAAACATCTGGACATTCCGCGGGCACGACAACTTCCAGATCCTTTTCCAAGACTCGTCCTTACAGCTGTTCAGATTACCCACATCATTGGAACTCATTCCCGCTCCGCCATTCTTCCTAATCGTGTTTAATTCGACGTATAGCTTGTAAGCACTCTTGACCAAGTTGAGGCCTTTATTATAAAATTGCCAGGCTATGAAATCTTGCACCCCCTCCCGTAGCGGCATCTGCATTATACGCCTGGCATCATTCGCACAAAAAATGTCTTGCACTAGGCGTTCATCCCATTGCCTAGTACCCGGATCTATCAGGTCATTAACAAACTGTAGCAGATTGCTCCCCCGTGGGGTGATCACCCTTCGCGACCACGGCCTCGAAATCCAGGGGTCCATCCAGATATTGACACTGGCTCCGTCTCCAATGCGCCAAATGTACCCCCCGCCTACTAGCTCTATACCCTTGAGCAAACTCCTCCATGCATAGGAGATTCCATATCTGGCCACCGCTTCCAGCACATGGAAATTAGGGAAGTAACGGGATTTAAGAACCCTACCACACAAGGTGTCCGGGTTCTGTATGAGTCTCCAGGCCTGTCTTGACAACATTGCCATGTTGAAACCGTGCATGTCTCTGAACCCCAACCGTCCCTTTGCCTTTGGCATAATGAGTTTGTCCCAGCTGATCCAATGTACCATGTTATACTTATCTAGTTGGCTCCACCAATAGTTACCAATGAGGGAGCTCAGCTCATGGCAGAAGGTTTTCTTCAGGTCAAAGCATGACATAGCGAAGGTAGGAATGGCTTGCGCTACGATTGTCACCAAGCTTTCTTTACCAGCCTTCGCTATTAGCTTCTATTTCCATCCGTAGACTCGACCTGCCGACGCACCTTTTATGTAGGCAAAAGCACATTTCCTGGATCGACCAACGTGTATGGGGAGGCCCAGGTACTTGTTGTTCCAATTCTCACTATGAATTTGTTGGGCAGTCTTCACTATATTCCTTACATCCATTGGCGTGTTTGGACTAAACATGACACCAGATTTTTCCACATTGATGCACTGCCCAGAGCATGCTTCATATAGGTTCAGGATATCTCTCAAAGCAGCTGCTTCCTCTTGGTTTTATCTCAGCAAGAGCACTGAGTCGTCGGCGAAGACCAGATGTGATACAGTCGGCACCGCCTGACAGATTTTTAACTCCACTAATCTTCCCATCTTGATACGTCTCCAACGTATCTATAATTTTTGATTGTTCCATGCTATTATATTACCTGTTTTGGATGTTTAATGGGCTTTACTATAAACTTTTATATTATTTTTGGGACTAACTTATTAAACGGAGGCCAACCCAAATTGTTGTTTTTTGCCTATTTCAGTGTTTCGCAGAAAAGGAATATCAAACGGAGTCCAAATGAAATGAAACCTTTGGCAGAGTTATTTTTGGAACGAAAGCAATCCAGGAGACTTGGAGTAGACGTCAGGGAAGCTTCGAGGAAGACACGAGGCAGGGAGGCACGCCATACCCCCTGGGTGCGCCCTGATAACCCACAAGTATATGTAATAATTGTCGCCTCTTTCGATAAGTAAGGGTGTCAAACCCAACGAGGAGCTAAAGGTAGAACAAATATTCTCTCAAGCCCTATCTGCCACTGATACGACTCTACGCACGCTTGGTGTTCGCTTTACCTAGAACAAGTATGAAACTAGAAGTACTTTGTAGGTGTTGTTGGATAGGTTTGCAAGATAATAAAGAACACATAAATATAAACTAGGGGCTGTTTAGATAAAGAAGCATAAAGTAAATATAGTGAGTGTGGAAAAGTGGTGGTAGGAGTTGTGGAATTGTCCCTAAGCAATTGACTATGTTACTAGACCGGTAATCACTATTGCAATTCTATTTGAGGGAGAGGCATAAGCTAACATACTTTCTCTTCTTGGATCATATGCACTTATGATTGGAACTCTAGCAAGCATCAGCAACTACTAAAGATCATTAAGGTAAAACCCAACCATAGCATTAAAGTATCAAGTCCCCTTTATCCCATACGCAAACAACCTACTTACTCGGGTCTGTGCTTCTGTCACTCACACCACCAACCATAAGCAAATCATGAACATATTGCAAACCCTACAGCGGGAATCCCTCATGCTTGAGCGACACGGAGAGCACCATAGGACAGCACCAATAATAAAACATGCAACTCAAACCAATCATAGCAATTCATCAATCACCGGTAGGACAACAAAAATCTACTCAGACATCATAGGATGGCAACGCATCATTGGGTAATAATATGAAGCATAAAGCACCATGTTCAAGTAGAGGGTACAGCGGGTTGCGGGAGAGTGGACCTCTGAATATAGATGGCGGCAGGTGATGGAGATGTTGGTGAAGATGGCGGAGGTGTTGGTGAAGATCACGGCGATGATGATGGCCCCCGGCGGCGTTCCGGCGCCACCGGAAGCAAGGGGGAGAGAGAGCCCCCCTTCTTATTCTTCTTCCTTGACCTCCTCCCTAGATGGGAGAAGGGTTTCCCCTCTGGTCCTTGGCTCCCATGGCACGGGAGGGGCGAGAGCCCCTCCGAGATTGGATCTGTCTCTCTGTCTCTCTCTGTTTCTGCGTTCTCTGATCCTTCCCCTTCACCGTTTCTTTTATATCCGGAGATCCGTAACTCCGATTGGGGTGAATCTTTCGCCCAGATTTTTCTCATAAAATTAGCTTTCTTGCGGCAAAAGAAGAGCATCAACCACCTTACGGGTGGCCCACGAGAGTGCCAGGCGCGCCCAGGGGGGAGGGCACACCCCCTGTCTCGTGGCCACCTCGGGCACCGTTCCGCGATTCTTTCTCCGGAAAATCCCAAATATTCCAAAATAATTCTCCGTCCATTTTTATCCCGTTTGGATTCCGTTTGATATTGGGTTTCTTCGAAACATAAAACATGCAACAAACAGGAACTGACACTGGGCACTGAATCAATATGTTAGTCCCAAAAATAGTATAAAAAGTTGCCAAAAGTATATGAAAGTTGAATAATATTGGCATGGAACAGTCAAAAATTATAGATACGACGGAGACGTATCAGCATCCCCAAGCTTAATTCCTGCTTGTCCTCGAGTAGGTGATAAAAAAGATAATTTTTGATGTGGAATGCTACCTAGCATAATCTTGATCATATATCTAATCATGGCATGAATATTAAGACACGAGTGATTCAAAGCAATAGTCTATCATTTGACATAAAAACAATAATACTTAGGGCATCCCAACAAACAATCATGTCTTTCAAAATATCAATGCTTCCAGAATGTTATCCCTACAAAATCATATAGTCTTGTATGCTCCCTTTTCTTAACACAAGGTACCCCTCATGCCTATCCCGGTGTCAGCCAAGCAATTGTTTCATACCTTAGTATTCTCAAACTTTTTCAACTCTCACGTAATACATGAGCGTGAGCCATGGATATAGCACTATGGGTGGAATAGAATATGATGATGGAGGTTATGTGGAGAAGACAAAAAGGGATAAAGTCTCACATCGACGCGGCTAATCAATGGGCTATGGAGATGCCCATCAATTGATGTCAATGCGAGGAGGAGTAGGGATTGCCATGCAACAGATGCACTAGAGCTATAAGTGTATGAAAGCTCAAACTGAAAACTAAGTGGGTGTGCATCCAACTTGCTTGCTCATGAAGACCTAGGGCATTTGAGGAAGCCCATCGTTGGAATATACAAGCCAAGTTCTATAGTGAAAATTCCCACTAGTATATGAAAGTGACAATATAGGAGACTCTCTATATGAAGAACATGGTGCTACTTTGAAGCACAAGTGTGGAAAAAGGATAGTAACATTGCCCCTTTTCTTTTTTCTTTTTATTTTTTTCTTTTTTTTGGGTGGGCTTCTTTGGTCCCCTTTTGTATTTAGGCTTCTTTGGCCTTTCCTTTTTTTCCTTTTTCCCTTTTCCCTTTTTTTCATGGGGCAATGCTCTATAATGATGATCATCACACTTTTATTTACTTACAACTCAATATTACAACTCGATACTAGAACAAAGAAATGACTCTATATGAATGCTTCCGGCGGTGTATCGGGATGTGCAATGATCTAGCATAGCAATGACATCAAAAAATGGACAAACCATGAAAACATCATGCTAGCTATCTTACGATCATGCAAAGCAATATGACAATGAATGCTCAAGTCATGTATATGATGATGATGGAAATTCCATGGCAATATATCTCGGAATGGCTATGGAAATGCCATGATAGGTAGGTATGGTGGCTGTTTTGAGGAAGATATAAGGAGGCTTATGTGTGATAGAGTGTATCGTATCACGGGGTTTGGATGCACCGGAGAAGTTTGCACCAACTCTCAAGGTGAGAAAGGGCAATGCACGGTACCGAAGAGGCTAGCAATGATGGTGAGAGTGCGTATAATCCATGGACTCAACATTAGTCATAAAAAACTCACATACTTATTGCAAAAATTTATTAGCCCTTGAAACAAAGTACTACGCGCATGCTCCTAGGGGGGAGGTTGGTAGGAGTTAACCATCGTGCGCCCCCGACCTTCACGCAAAGATAAACAATCAAAATACAATGCGCGCCAATTTGGTTACATAGTTAGTAGACCATACATGCATGCTTCGGGAATCACAAACCTTAACACCAACATTCTTACTAAACACAACCATGTACTAGTACCTCCCACATATTATCATCACTATATCGCAAAACTATTGCAAGGAATCAAACATATCATATTCAGCGATCTACAAGTTTATGTAGGATTTTATGACTAACCATGTGAATGACCAATTCCTGTCATCTCTCTAAATAGATATAAGTGAAGCAAGAGAGTTTAATTCTTTCTACAAAAGATATGCCCACGCTCTAACAAATATAAGTGAAGCAAAAGAGCATTCTACAAATGGCGGTTTTCTATGTGAAGAGAAACAGGCAATCCAAACTTCAAATGATATAAGTGAAGCACATGAAGCATTCTATAAAGCCATACTCAAAAGATATAAGTGAAGTGCAATGAGAATTTTATAAATCAACCAAGGACTATCTCATACCAGCATGGTGCATAAAAGAAAAGTGAAAACTAAATGCAAAAGACGCTCCAAGACTTGCACATATCGCATGAACGAAACGAATCCGAAAACATACCGATACTTGTTGAAGAAAGAGGGGATGCCTTCTGGGGCATCCCCAAGATTAGACGCTTGAGTCTCCATGAATATTTACTTGGGGTGCCTCGGGAATCCCCAAGCTTGAGCTCTTGCCTCTCTTCCTTTTCCTCATATCGAGACATCCTCGATTAGACACTTCATCCACACAAAACTTCAACAGAAAACTCGGTAAGATCCGTTAGTATAATAAAGCAAATCACTACTCTAAGTACTATTGCAAACCAATTCATATTTTGTTTTTGCATTGTGTCTACTGTAATATAACTTTTCCGTGGCTTAAATCCACTAATATAAATTGATAGATTCATCAAAACAAGCAAACTATGCATCAAAAATAGAACAGTCTGTAGCAATCTGAACATTCACCATACTTCTGGTACCCCAACAATTCTACCAAAATTAGGAAAAATAAACAATTTGTACATCAAGACAGTTCAAATGGAATCAGAACCATTTGATGTTCCAGTTAAAAATGTAAAATCGCGCACTACATCCAAATTTTATGTCCTGCACTGTACAAACCAACAAGCATTGTAAACATCCTAAAGGCAAACCTTAGCACATTATTTTTATAATACAATGGAATTGTACAAGGGGATAATTATATTTGTTGAAAAGTTTCTGTAATTAAGATTCACAAAGTTTCTTTGAGCATGAACAAAGTTCAAGGCTAGCTCCCACTTCAACAATGCTTGTCTCTCTCACTTTCACTTTCCTTTCTGAAAAGATTTAGGTTCCCCTCTTTATTTTTTTGTTTTTAAACTATATAAATGCACTCAACTGAAATAAATGACTCTCTAAAACTTCCGGGTTGTCTCCCTGGTAGCGCTTTCTTTAAAGCCATTAAGCTAGGCATATAGTGCTCAAGTAATGGATCCACCCGGATCCCAAGGTATATCAAAGCCAATTTTAATTAACAATGATTTGTAATTTAGTAGTGAGCACAAAGTAACATATATCATGCAGCAACAAAGTCTAACTCTCTTCCTATGCATCGGCATGTCATAAAAGAACAATTCATGCACACCAAGTAAAGGCCAATGCATAGTATAAGCAGTTTCTTGCAATTCTATAGTGTGGGAAACATAGAGAGGTGGAGATATAGTTGCTCTCTCATAATAATTGCAAGTTGGGGCAGCAAGCACATGCATATTATATCTATCAAAATCATCATGTGTAGTAGTAAAAGGCAACCCATCAATATAATCCTTACTAAGCACAAACTTCTCTGACATTGTGTAGTTTGGAGAATTCAAAAAGATAATAGGACTATCATGCGTGGGTGCAATAGCAACAATTTCATGTTTAACATAAGGAACTATAGCAAGTTCATCTCCATAAGCATAATTCATATTGGCATCTTGGCCACAAGCATAGCAAGCATCATCAAAGAGGGATATTTCAAGAGAATCAACGGGATCATAGCAATCATCATAGCAATCATCCTTCGGTAAGCACGAAGGGGAATTAAACAATGTATGAGTTGAAGAGTTACTCTCATTAGAAGGTGGGCACGGGTGATCAATCCGCTCTTCCTCCTTTTGTTCTTTGCTCTCCTCATCATCTTTTTCATCCAATGAGCTCACAGTTTCATCAATTTCTTCTTCCATAGGTTCCTGCAAAATATTAGTCTCTTCTTGGACAGCGGAGACTTTCTCAATAAATGCATCAATATTGTAATTGTATTCATAATTCTTATAACAATATTTAAGTATAGCAAAATTTTCAGGTCTATAAACTGAATCATCAAAATCATCAAACTGTTTAAACATAGATTCAATCTCATAAGCACCCATAAAAGCAACGAATTCTTCTATTTGTTCCACATCATAGTAATCATATCTACCATTATCATAAGAGGCTAAGGTTTCATTATCATTGAATTTTCATGAAAAGGGAAGGTGTGGAGCCTTCATCCTAGAGCAACAAGTATAATCATGTATCAAGCATAGTTGACGAGCATACCAACGCAACATAGAAATTTGATCCCATCATAGTTTCCCTTTTTGTGTCAAGCGATAATCCCTAAAGTATTCACGTTGATCCAATGTGTCTCCCATAACAAAGTTGAATGGGGTTTTCTCAGGATTATTAAAGTAGTACATAATTTCTGTCACATAATGAGCATCGAGGGTTTTAAGAGGTTCTTCATCTCCTGATTTTTTTGGTATTTCGTGTTCCATATCCATAACTAAAGATAGAGAACAACTAAGAACAGCAAATAAAAATTACTTATTGATAAAGCAAACAAGTACACACGAGAATATTCACCCCACGCTATGACTCCCCGGCAACGGCATCAGAAAAAGGTCTTGATAACCCGCAAGTATACGAAATAATTGTAGCCTCTTTTGATAAGTAAGAGTGTCAAACCCAACGAGGAGCTAAAGGTAGAACAAATATTCTCTCAAGCCCTATCTGCCACTGATACGACTCTACGCACGCTTGGTGTTCGCTTTACCTAGAACAAATATGAAACTAGAAGTACTTTGTAGGTGTTGTTGGATAGGTTTGCAAGATAATAAAGAACACGTACATATAAACTAGGGGCTGTTTAGATAAATAAGAAATAAAGTAAATATAGCGAGTGTGGAAAAGTGGTGGTAGGAGTTGTGGAATTGTCCCTAAGCAATTGACTATGTTACTAAATGATACGTCCATTGTGCATCATGCTTTTATATCAATATTTATTGCATTATGGGTTGTTATTACACATTATATCTAAATACTTATGACTATTCTCTCTTATTTTACAAGGTTTACCATGAAGAGGGGAATGCTTAAATTGGAATTCGGCCGAAAAGGAGCTAACGTTGGAAACCTATTCTGCACAGCTCCAAAATTCCTGAAACACCACGAAACAACTTTTTGGAATTAATAAGAATTTCTAAGCGAAAGAAATACGTCAGGGGGCCCACACCATGTCTAGGAGACAGGGGGCGCCCCCCCTATAGGGCGCGCCCCCTATCTCCTAGGCCCCCTGGTGGGCCTCCGGCGTCCATCTTCTGCTATATCATCGCTTTTACCCTGGAAAAAATCGTGGGCAAGCTTACGGGACGAAACTCCGCCGCCACGAGGTGGAACCTTGGCGGAACCAATCTAGGGCTCCGGCGGAGCTGTTCTGCAGGGGACACTTCCCTTCGGGAGGGGGAAATCATCACCAACGTCATCACCAACGATCCTCTCATCGGGAGGGGGTGAATCTCCACCAACACCATCTCCTCTCAAAACCCTAGTTCATCTCTTGTATCCAATCTTGTATAAAAACCACAAATTGGTACCTGTGGGTTGCTAGTAGTGTTGATTACTCCTTGTAGTTGATGCTAATTGGTTTACCTGGTGGAAGATCATATGTTCAGATCCTTTATGCATATTATTAATCCTCTGATTATGAACATGAATATGCTTTGTGAGTAGTTACGTTTGTTCCTGAGGACATGGGTGAAGTCTTGCTATTAGTAGTCATCTGAATTTGGTATTCGTTCGATATTTTGATGAGATGTATGTTGTCATTTCCTCTAGTGGTGTTATGTGAACATCGACTACATGACACTTCACCATTATTTGGGCCTAGAGGAAGGCATGGGGAAGTAATAAGTAGATGATGGGTTGCTAGAGTGACAGAAGCTTAAACCCTAGTTTATACGTTGCTTCGTTAGGGGCTGATATGGATCCATATGTTTAATGATGTGGTTAGGTTTACCTTAATACTTCTTTTGTAGTTGCGGACGCTTGCAATAGGGGTTAATCATAAGTGGGATGCTTGTCCAAGTTAGGGCAGTACCCAAGTACCGGTCCACCCACATATCAAATTATCAAAGTACCGAACGCGAATCATATGAACGTGATGAAAACTAGCTTGACGATAATTCTCATGTGTCCTCGGGAGCTCCTTTCTCATTATTAGAAATTGTCCAGGCTTATCCTTTGCTACATAAAGGATTTGGCCACCTTGCTGCACTTTATTTACTTTATTTACTTGCTACTCGTTACTATTTATCTTATCACAAAACTATCTATCACCTACAATTTCAGTGCTTGAAGAGAAAACCTTACTGAAAACCGCTTATCATTTCCTTCTGCTCCTCGTTGGGTTCGACACTCTTACTTATCAAAAGGACAACGATTGATCCCCTACACTTGTGGGTCATCAAGACTCTTTTCTGGCACCGTTGCCGGGGAGTGTAGCGCTTTTGGTGAGGGGAACTTGGTAAGGAAACATTTATATAGTGTGCTGAAATTTTCTGTTACTTGTCACTATGGAAACTAATCCTTTGAGGGGCTTGTTTGGGGTATCTTCACCCCAACCAGAAGAGCAAAGAGTTGCTCCTCAACCTACTGAACTTTATTAAAATATTTACTATGAGATTCCTTCGGGTATGATAGAGAAACTGCTAGCTAATCCATTTGCAGGAGACGGAACATTGCGTCCCGATTTACACCTTATCTTTGTGGATGAAGTTTGTGGATTATTTAAGGTTGCAGGTATTCCCGATGATGCTGTCAAAAGGAAGGACTTCCCTTTATATTTTAAGGGAGATGCATTGACATGGTATAGGCTATGTGATGATACGAGATCTTGGAATTATAGGCGACTGAAGCTGGAATTTCACCAGAAGTTCTATCCTATGCATCTTGTTCATCGTGATCGTAATTACATATATAATTTCTGGCCTCGCAAAGGAGAAAGCATCGCTCAAGCTTGGGGGAGGATTAAGTCAATGTTATGTTCATGCCCCAATCATGAGCTCTCTCGGAAATGATTATTCACAATTTTTATGCTCGGCTTTCTCTTGATAATCGCAACATGCTCGATACTTCCTGTGCTAGTTCTTATACGCTGAAGACTATTGATTTCAAATGGGACTTATTGGAAAGAATTAAACGTAACTCTGAAGGTTGGGGTTCCGACGATGGTAAGGAGTCAGGTATGACACCTAAGTTCGATTGTGTTAAATCTTTTATGGATACCGATGCTTTTCGTGGATTTAGCGCTAAATATGGAGTTGACTCTGAGATAGTAGCTACTTTCTGTGAATCTTTTGCTACTCACGTTGATCTCCCTAAAGAGAAGTGGTTTAAATATAATCCTCCTATTGAAGTGAAAGTAGTTGCACCTATTACAGTCGAAGAAAAGACTATTACCTATAGTGATCCTATTGTTCCTACTACTTATGTTGAAAAACCTCCTTTCCCTGTTAGGATAAAGGATCATGATAAAGCTTTGATTGTTGTTTGTAAGAGTAATACTAGGACTTATACACCTCCTGAGCAAATTAATGTTGAACCTAGTATTGCTATGGTTAAAGATCTCTTGGATGTGGATTTGGATGGGCATGTTATTTCTTTCTGTGGTGAGATTGCTAATATTGCTAGACCAGATACCAAGACGCGTAGACCTGTCGTAGGCATGCCTGTTATTTCTGTTAAAAGAGGAGATCATTGTTATCATGGCTTATGTGATATGGGTGCTAGTGCTAGTGCAATACCTTATACCTTCTATCAAGAAATTATGCATGACATCGCACCCATTGAATTAGAAGACATTGATGTTACTATCAAGCTTTCTAATAGGGATACCATTAAAACCTTTGGGATTGTTAGAGATGTTGAAGTTTTGTGTGGGAAGGTTAAATACCCTGCTGATTTTCTTGTTCTTGGTTCCCCACAAGATGATTTTTGTCCCATTATTTTTGGTAGACCCTTCTTGAATACAGCTAGTGCTAAGATTAATTGTGAAAAGAATATTGTCACTGTTGGCATAGATGGTATGTCTCATGAGTTTAACTTTGCTAAGTATAGTAGACAACCTCGTGATAGGGAACCACCTAGCAAGGATGAAATTATTGGTCTTGCTTCCATTGCTGTTCCTCCAACTGATCTGTTACAACAATATTTGCTAGACCATGAAAACGATATGTTTATGAAGGAAAGGGAGGAAATAGATGAAGTGTTCCTTAAACAGGAACCTGTGCTGAAACATAACCTTCCCATTGAAATTCTTGGGGATCCCCCTCCACCCAAGGGTGATCCCGTGTTTGAACTCAAACCATTACCTGATAATCTTAAGTATGCTTATCTTGATGAAAAATAAATATATCTTGTTATTATTAGTGCTAACGTCTCAGAGAAAGAAGAAGAAAGATTATTGAAAACTTTGAAGAAGCACCGAGCAACTATTGGATATACTCTGGATGATCTTAAGGGTGTTAGTCCCACGTTATGTCAACACAAAATTACATTGGAGGACAATGCCAAACCAGTTAGAGATCCTCAAAGACGATTAAATCCCAAGATGAAGGAAGTGGTAAGAAAGGAGATATTAAAGCTCCTTGAGGCAGGTATTATTTATCCCGTTGCTGATAGTGAATGGGTAAGCCCTGTCCATTGTGTTCCTAAAAAGGGAGGTATTACCGTTGTTCCTAATGATAAAGATGAATTGATCCCGCAAAGAATTATTACAAGTTATAGGATGGTATTTGATTTCCGTAAGTTAAATAAAGCTACTAAGAAAGATCATTACCATTTACCTTTTATTGATCAAATGCTAGAAAGACTATCCAAACACACACATTTGCTTTCTAGATGGTTATTCTGGTTTCTCTCAGATACCTGTGTCAGCGAAGGATCAATCTAAAGCTACTTTTACTTGCCCTTTTGGTACTTCTGCTTATAGACGTATGCCTTTTGGTTTATGTAATGCACCTGCTACCTTTCAAAGATGCATGATGGCTATATTCTCTGATTTTTGTGAAAAGATTTGTGAGGTATTCATGGATGACTTCTCTATCTATGGATCCTCTTTTGATGATTGTTTGAGCAACCTTGATCGAGTTTTGCAGAGATGCGAAGACACTAGTCTCGTCCTCAATTGGGAAAAGTGTCACTTTATGGTTAATGAAGGCATTGTCTTGGGGCACAAGATCTCCGAGACAGGTATTGAAGTTGATAAAGCCAAAGTTGATGCTATTGAAAAGATGCCATGTCCCAAGGACATAAAAGGTATAAGAAGTTTCCTTGCACGCCGGTTTTTATAGGAGGTTCATTAAGGACTTTCCTAAAATCTCTAGGCCTCTAAGTAATTTATTGCAAAAAGATTTTCCTTTTGTCTTTGATGATGATTGTGTAGAAGCATTTGAAGTACTTAAGAAAGCTTTGATCACTGCACCTATTGTTCGGCCACTTGATTGGAATTTACCTTTTGAAATTATGTGTGATGCTAGTGATTATGCTGTAGGTGTTGTTCTAGGGCAAAGAGTCGATAAGAAATTGAATGTTATCCAGTATGCTAGTAAGACTCTTGATACTGCCCAGAGAAATTATGCTACTACTGAAAAAGAGTTTTTAGCAGTTGTGTTTGCATGTGATAAGTTTAGACCTTATATTGTTGACTCCAAAGTTACTATTCACACTGATCATGCTGCTATTAAATATCTTATGGAAAATAAAGATGCTAAGCCTAGACTCATTAGATGGGTTCTCTTGCTCCAAGAATTTTACTTGCATATTATTGATAGAAAGGGAGCTGAGAACCCCATTGCAGATAACTTGTCTAGGTTAGAGAATGTTCTTGATGACCCACTGCCTATTAATGATAGCTTTCCTGATGAACAATTAGCGGTCGTTAATGCTTCTCGTACTGCTCCTTGGTATGCTGATTATGCTAATTACATTGTTGCTAAATTTATACCGCCTAGTTTCACATACCAGCAAAAGAAAAAGTTCTTTTATGATTTAAGACATTACTTATGGGATGATCCACACCTTTATAAAGAAGTAGTAGATGGTGTTATTAGATGTTGTGTGCCTGAGCATGAACAGGAATAGATTCTACGTAAGTGTCACTCTGAATCCTATGGAGGACACCACGCTGGAGATAGAACTGCACACAAGGTACTACAATCTGGTTTTTATTGGCCTACTCTCTTCAAAGATGCTCGTAAGTTTGTCTTATCTTGTGATGAATGTCAAAGAATAGGTAACATTAGTAGACGACAAGAAATGCCTATGAATTATTCTCTTGTTATTGAACCGTTTGATGTTTGGGGCTTTGATTATATGGGACCTTTTCTTGCCTCTAATGGTTATACGCATATTTTAGTTGTTGTTGATTACGTTACTAAGTGGGTAGAAGTTATTCCAACTAGTAGTGCTGATCATAACACTTATATTAAAATGCTCAAAGAAGTTATTCATCCGAGGTTTGGAGTCCCTAGATATCTTATGACTGATGGTGGTTCACATTTTATTCATGGTGCTTTTCGTAAGATGCTTGCTAAGTATGATGTTAATCATAGAATCGCATCTCCTTATCATCTGCAGTCTAGTGGTCAAGTAGAGTTGAGCAATAGAGAGCTCAAATTAATTTTGCAAAAGACAGTGAATAGATCTAGAAAGAATTGGTCCAAAAAACTTGATGATGCATTATGGGCCTGTAGAACTGCATACAAAAATCCTATGGGTATGTCTCCTTATAAGATGGTTTATGGAAAAGCGTGTCATTTACCTCTTGAACTTGAACATAAAGTATATTGGGCTATTAAAGAGCTCAATTATGACTTCAAACTTACTGGTGAGAAGAGGTTGTTTGATATTAGCTCACTTGATGAATGGAGAACCCAAGCATATGAGAATGCCAAGCTATTCAAAGAAAAAGTCAAACACTGGCATGATAACACTACTAGGAAATGGCCTACTAATGGCGCACCGGTTTTGCCTACTAATCGCGCATTACCAGTGCGCCATTAGTACCACGCCACTAGTATTCTTTACTAATGGCGCACCAAGCAGTGCGCCATTAGTATGTAACACCATGCGCCATTAGTGTGCCTCCCGGGGGGCCATACGTAAGCATGTGCTTTGTCATACTAATGGTGCATTATGTGTTGATGCGCCATTAGTATCCTTTGGCATACTAATGGCGCACCTGGTGGTGATGCGCCATTAGTATGAATATTTGTTTTTTTTTTACTTTTCTGATTTTTGCATAGGTTACAAAATATATTATTGGACAGAACATAGACAGCAGCACACAACAACATCAGATTCATCGAATACAATAGAAGATTAGTCTCCGAATACAATTCATCATATTAGTCTCCGAATTCAAAAGACCGAACAAAGATAAAACATTACAAGTCTCAAGAGCGCGAGTCGAGTTTGTCTTCACATTACAAGTCGATATCGATCATCTAAACTACCATCACATAGAAGAGAGCTGTGGTCATCACGATGAGCATCATCGCGATCAAACTGGTCTTCATCCGGTTCCTCCAACGCTCCCTCCTCTCTCCCGCTAGATAGCGGGCGTATCTAGATTCGGCCTCCGCCCTAGTGGTGTACCCTTTGTAATCTGTTATCACGACGAAGAACCTGTCTCCGACACTCCTCCCGATCGTCGAGACTCAGGGAACCTTACCCTTGTACACCGACATACGGCGACATCTCTATGCACAAGCCAAACAATGAGACAATACATAAGCAATATGTAAGTATGCAACAAAAGGATCGGAAGAGAAAAGCAAGACATTAATAGCACAATTCATGGTCCTACTAATAAATAGCATCGATTACATCTAAGTTGAACGACTGTCCAAACCAAAGAGACATACGAATTCATTAAAGTTTAATTACAACATGAGCCAATCAATGTTTCAGAACTACACATCACTACTTTCGACTCGACTCATCGGACAGGAGCGTGGATGAAGCCGCCGTCTGTCGTGATGGTCATGAAATCGCGGTCGTTGTCACCCTGCATTTGTAGCGTTCCATCTATCTCATTGTTGGACGGTTGATATTTGAGGAAGACCTTCCCGAAGGTATGAAGGACATCTTGATGGATGATGTCCGCAAACTCCAACTGGATGCGAAAGAATTCTTGTCTGAGGTCCGCGTCCTGGATTGCCGACAAATCGCGGCCCAATCTTTGAGATTATCTGGTAGCAGAAGGTGATGATGGTCCCTTACGATCGCCCGCATGTGATGGAGGGCATAGTAGGCATCCTTCTGACCGCCAAGCGGCTGCTTGACGCAGCAGAACTTCGTATTGTGTGAGAACATCTGCTTGCGCATTTTACGAACTGCCCCGTGAAGGTGCCTCTAGATTTGGCGAGCAGGAGAACATCATCAAGAACTTTCTTGACATTTGTGTAGTCTATATTGGAGTTACGGTTCGGAATTGAAATACATGGCCATGGAATATTTCGGGCTTAAGAGGATGAGTGTGCAATGTGTGTCCGCACGTAACACGGAATGTTAGAAAAAAGAACGATCGAAATCTAAGAAATCATATGTTACGGGGCGGTTAAGGGATGACTTACTAAGGAAAGTAAGCCACAAGGAAGTTATCCTTATCTGGGTTTGCTAGAATGACGCCTTCGAGGTGTGAACTCGCAACTTGGCGGTCCCCAGCGCCGCTCAAGTGCTTGGCACGCATGTAGAAGGGGTCAACTATCACGATGTCCGGGGTCTTGTCTCTAATGATCCGCATCTCCATACTCGGCGAAAACAGCCGAACGAAGGTGTAGTGCAGCGGACGAAGGTTAAACATAGCAAAGATGTCATCAAACCGCAGGACGATCGTACCCCCGATGTCGCCATCCACAAAGCCCTTGCCCTCTGGCACCTTGGCCACGAAAACCGGGTATGCCACATCATTCTCTCTGAGACGCCGCTTCTCCAAAGAAAGAACACTGTTGTGCAGACTCCGCATAGCCCCAGTTGCAGCATTGAGCATATTTGGCGGTAGCATCGCCCTACCCACCACATGCACCCTCCTCAAGATATCCTTAGGTGAAGGTGGCCCGTCCTGAGCACGGATCGAACTCGATGCCGGATGGCTCGCACCGGTGCCCTTGTTAGTCTTTCGTTTCCGTCCCTTCTTCTTTATCTCCTGTAATATGACCGAGTTCTGCTCACAGACCGCCTTCTTGAGTGTGTTGGGGCTGATAATATTTCGCACCTCAGCTATCTGAGGCTCGGTGAAGGAGGGAGCTAGAGGCGTCTCCTGAGAACTGAACGCCGGACGACGCCTATTGCAATTGGATTTCTCCGCTGTACCAGCTAGATTGCGGTCGTCTTGGTTGGGTTCTTGAGAAAGAGGCCCGCAGAACTCGTCAGTGTACCCATGTTCGGCAAAGTACTTATCGACTTTGGTAAATGTACAGTCGTCGTCGTCCGGATCCTGTGCCATAGGGCTGTTAGGATCTTGTGCCATAGGGATGTCCGGCATAGGGATGTCCGGCAGGTCCGGTAGCGTTGCGGCGTTCTTGCCATGGCTTGGCGCCAAGACGATCGGGCGGTCCTGTCTCGTAGGTGGTGTCCCCGCCCCAAACGAATCGCTCTTCGCCAAAGCAGGGCGATTACGAGGCGCCGAGGGTCATCTCATCTTCTTCGTCGGCCCCAGCGGGTCGAATCGGAGGTAACAGCTCGTCGTAGCCTGGCAGCACCCGAACCACTTCAACCCTATACACTATGGGTGGCATCGGATTACCGTGGAACATGGGGTTGCCCGGTTGAACGATTCTGCCCTTGGCGACATCGACCAACTCGGCGCCCACGAAGTGCAGAAGAGAGTAAGGAACATCGACGGCGCCCTGCGAAAACATGTACAGGGCGTCAGGGATGCCCAGTCAAAGGCAAGGAGATGAAGTCATCGGCTGAGAGGCTTAGTTACCATGATGCCGTCGAGCTCGGCTAATGTCGAGGAACCGCCAACGGCGGGCGTGCAACTGACGGAGGGGGCGCTTGCTGGTGAGGTGCCGGCCAGCATACACCCGGGTGCATTAAGCTCCAATGCCCGTGCCGGCGCCGGAGACACGAATACCGCCTCCGCCGGAGACACCAATGGCGCCGCCACCGGAGACACCAATGGTGCCGCCTGTGCGTTGTGCGAGTTGCTGGCCGTGAAGCTGGGAACCGGGGAAGGCCCTGTTGGCCGCCCGCAATCCACGTCGTCAGCCCATGAATCAACGTAGGCACCATGGCGTTGAGCTTCGTTCCCAGTTGTTGTTCCACTTGCTCTTGGACAAGCTCCAGAATCCACGCCACTTGTGCCTTGACTGCTTCAACCTCGCGCTTCTGGCTTTCCGAGCTGGTCTTTTTCTCCTTCCGCACACCAGCGGTATAGTATGACCCCCATTTTGTGGACAAGCCTTTGCCGGCCACACGACCAGCTAACGTCGGCTTAGTGAGCTTATCCTTGTTTTTCATTACGTTCAACGCCTTATTTAAAGGGGTGTCGAAAGGGGAGCTCTGAGACGACCCGCTCTCTCGCTTTCGGTGTCTGCGAAAGGAACGTGAACCATTTAGAAATATTGGGGATTAATTAGAGTGCAACCATATGGAGCTAATTACGCGGGGGTGTATTCCTTACCAAAACAAGCTCAAGCGCCCTGGTCTTTGGATCCGTGGTAAGCTCCTTTGTTATCGGGTCCTCCTTATACGGGCCCCGACAAAGTTCTGGTCCGCTTGTCACCGCTGTATTTCTCGGCGGGCGGTAGGCCTTGCTCGGCACGCTCCGCGTCCTCCTTGTCCCATATAGGCTCGCCACTCAGAACCGCCGGGACCGAGTTTGTGTTCCCCTAAGTTCAACTCCCGCATTTCTTTCCCCCACTGACTTGATTCGGAGGTTGCGCTGCTCTCGCACTTGATCTTGAACTCCTTGTACTCATATTCGCTCATCAAAGGATATTTTGCCTTGATCTTCTCATAACTATCACCTTTATCAATCATTCTCTTCACCGCGCTTCTCCAAGTAGACAGGGCCATGCTCATCCTCGTGAGGGCGGCATTGTTCACTATATTCCCTGAGAGGCGTGTGTTTTCAAATTCGGCGGGGAACTTGTATCGTTCGTGCAGCTTCGTGAAGAGGAGGTTGCGCAAATTCCCGTGGTCCTTATGCCTAAGGTTATCGGTGTTGATCGAGACGGTGCTCTGGAGAATGCACCCGAGCTCAAGCGAGTACCCCTTGACTATATGTTTGGGCTCCGTTGGATGCCTGTCGGAGTCCACTTGAGTGAATTCCTCCTTGAGGGTGCGGAGCGCATTCGGGCGCCGGTCCTTCCTTTGCTTCTTCGGTTGCCTGCCATCTGTGTGTGCGCCGCCATCATCGGTGGTGGCATCCTCAGCGGCACCATCAGTGGTGTCATCCCCGACGCCACTAGGGGTTGTGTAGTCAGGATCGGTGTCTTCCGCGGCATCCTCATAGCGGTGAGGTTGTTCCTCCATCTCCTGGGACAGCTCCCAGAATTGCTTGCCGCCCGAACCGCTGGCCTCATCGTGGTTGGCCATGTTTTGCTCTAAATAGGAAAACAGTTTGGTCAAAAAGTTGGTTATTGTCAAGGAACAAGATCATGGTCTCATCATTTAGGGTTTGTCGACACCGAGGCATCCTAAAAGCTAAGCTTTTATCATTTAGGGTTTGTCGACGCCGAGGCACCCTAAAAGCCTAAGTGTACATCATTTTGGTTCTCATCGACACCGGGCATCCGGGGCAGCCAAGTTAAGTTTTCATCATTTAGGGTTTATCGATGCCGAGGCACCCTAGGTTGGGCCTAATAACTTGGCACTAATCACTTGGATCTATTGCCACCTATGTTGGGTTTATCATCTACGGTTTATTGATGCTAAGGAGAATTCTAAGTTGGGCCTAATCACTTGGCTCTGTTGCCACCTATGGTTTAATGCAGCAAGAATGGCGGGGCAGTTGATCCTACTTAACTAAGTACTAAGATACCCCGGCCCATGCATTAGTCGCAAGTACCCCATATGTCCTATTTTTAGCAAAGCCATGCTAAAATTCACGGAAAATTTCAGCATGACCTTTGCTGAAAATAGGACATATGGATACCAATTGCCGGAACGAAGTTAATCGACATTCAGCAAACACAAGGGCCTCTCGGGTACCGCAAAATCATTATCCTCAAGATAATGAAATCCCCAATGGGTCATTTCAGAAGATCACAAGTAGCATCATCACAAGTACAACATCATCACAAGTACAACAGCAGCAGCAGTGAATACAGGCATAACAGCAGCAGCAGCAGCTTTATTCTTCTTCTTCATAAAGACTAATTGTCTAATTGAGCAATACAGCGACAGAGTGAACAAATAAAAACACAAACTACACCTACATATTTGGGTACCTCTATGGTATTAACATGCCATTCTCTGCCTAGAGCTACTGTAGCACGATCTATTCTGCTTACTACTAAAGTTATAGCAGTATCATGCTTTCATAACCAACTAGTTACCATTAAGTTCAAATATTGTCCACAAAACCACAACAGAAGTAGCACAAAATCATTCAAGTACCAGCGTTTAACTAAAACTTGGTGTGAATAAGATCCTCTGTCAGTACTTCATACCAATAATCAAAACCCCAAAACCTGACCCCAACTAGTTACCATAAGGTCAAATACTGTCTACAAAACCATAACAGAAGTAGCACAAAATTATTCAAGTATCATTGTTTAACTAAAACTTGGTGTAAATAAGGTAATAAAAGCAAATTATCCTAGCCAACATGGGTTTTCAGGAAAAATTGAGACGCCGCACTTCTAATCGACTCCTGAGGTACATTCTCAACTAGCATAGTTTGTTTACCTTCTATTCCTATGTGGTTCATTACTTGATTTCCTTTCAGCCTCAAAGTTTATGTTTGTCCTGGTCATATTATGCTTTTGGCAACCACTAGAAATGTAAAAGATTTTTTGTGAACTTGGGAAGAAAAGAACCAACTTTCATCAAAGAAATAAAAATAAGATCATGAGCAGAACAATTGTTAGGGTACTGTCATTTATTGGACCATTTAACACTGGCTATGCATTTCTTGGCTGCAACAATCACTGAGTATGAAATAGGTAGAATAGAATGTATTTTTCTCACTTGGGAAAGTAATCGATTCAAACAACTTCAATATTTTGTGTCTCTGAATATTTGCATAAATTCCTACCATCATCCATGAGCAGCACCACACAACAGTTCACGAGAGCGTAACATGAGGCGCTTAGCTAACGTGAGCTTTTGGCGAACACTCATAACACTGATCAACATTTCTCTAACTCGGACTACTTTACACTGATCAACTGTTCTAATGGAGGAGAGGAGGGACAGCTGAGGTGGCTACTCACATCTACTTCTGGTGGGTGTTGAGGTAGGACTTCTCGCAGTACTCGGAGGCGGAGTAGAGCTGCGGTCACAGGTTCTTGAGCTACTGCATCAAGCATGGCCACAACGCTCAGTTTATCTACCATAGACAGTTTAGCAGAAACAAAAGCAACAGACACATGTCTATGAAGTATCTGAATTTTGCAACTTTATTGTGTCTGAGATAGCTTTACTCGATGGTGTACATGCAGATCTCAGTTTCAAACAGGAATAATTTACAAGCAGGTCTAGAAAAATGCACTTGTTTGTGTGGACTAATTTTGAAGCAGTTTGTAGAGTACTATCAAAATTCAGAATGGTGACTGAATTTAACTGACAAACACATATGACTGTGCCATTCTAAGATTAAAAGGAAGACACGAAGAACTTAATTAGATAAAGCAGTGTCAGCTTTCCTAAGACAAGTATCAGCAAAGCATACACAAAAAGTATCCAAAGCAATAAGCACCAAAACATTACTACACACAAAATATCCAGTCTACTCACTGAAACCATTGAATCTCAAACTGTCCCAACTTGACAAGTCAAGGGAAACTCAGCATTCACAAAATAGTTCAATTAAAGGCATTAATGCCGGTGAAACTATGTACTGGTTCAAGGACCAAAGAACACACATGGTGTGGTGCCGTTGGTCGTAATGAATACCACCTACAATGTCAGAGCCTAATCTCCCCAACCACATTGGTTGCAAAGGGCCAAGGCACCACCAAGAACCACCCAGAATGCTAAACGAGCTCAGATTACCCACCTGTTCATTCCAAGACCGACAAAGAAATCCCCAAATTCGCTAAAAGAGGCACCGACCCGAGGATCGGGAACTAAATTACCTCGCTGAAATCACTTCAAGACCACCCAAGAAGAAATGGAGAACTAATAAGAACCTAACGCACATTCCCCAACTAATAAAACCGATCAAGAAGCAGCAGCAGCGGCACGATGGGGCGGCAGCGGCGAGCTCCTGCTCCTAACCCTAGGTTGCCGCCCCGTGGGGGCATGGGGATGAGCGGGGGAGAGAGGGAGGGAGGGACAGAGACTAACCGTTGTTGATGAGCAGCAGCCGTGCGGGGAGGCTCGCGCCGCCGTCGAGGAGCGCGTCCGACGAGGCTAGCCACCGTTCGTCCGTCCGTCGAGGAGCCCGTCCGTCGAGGAGCGCGGGGAGGCTCGCACCGCCGTCCGTCCGAGGAGGTCACGGGGTCGGGGGGAAGGGGAGAGGGAGGCGGCAGGGGCGCGTGGGTGGCTGCGATGCGGTGGGTCAGGGCAGCGGCGGCGGCGGCGCGGTGGAGGGAGGGACGAGGGAAGGAGCGGCACGGTGGATCTAGGGAGAGGGAACTGGCGAGGGGGAGAGGGAAGGGGGGATCGGGCGAAGGGGTATCCAGCTAGACACTATAGCAATGGCACACCACCCTCTGGTGCCCATTAGTAGTTTTTTTCTTATAGCAATGGCGCACCCACCTCTGCTGTGCCATTAGTAACTTTTTTTTTCTGATAGCAATGACGCACCCACCTAGGGTGCGCCATTAATAACTTTTTTTCATTATTTCTTGTTGCATCTAATAATTTGTTTTTTATCAAATTTGTTATTTTCATGAGGACTAGAACAGAAGATATCATCAAATATCATCAAATTTTTTTAAAAAAATATCATCAATTTTTGTTAATTGAAAATATCATCAAATTTGTTATTTGAAAATATCATCCAAAAGTGGGGGAGGGTGCGGGGTGTCGGCGGCGGCGGTGGAGCGGGGGAGGGTGCGGGGTGTCGGCGGCGGCGGTGAAGTGGGGAAGGGTGCGGGGGGTGCTCGGCAGCGAGGGGGATCTGGCGAGGGGGATCGGATAGCTATCGAGAGGGAGGGGGGTCAAAATCGAGTGTCCTCATGAATATTCAATATTTTTTCATATTGAATATGAAAAAATATCATCAAACTTGAAAAAATATTCATGAATTCAAAAAGTGCCCATGAAATTTAAAAATATTCATGATATCAAAAAGTGCCCGAGAAATGAAGACTACGATTTAAATACAATCGATCTTAGCTAGCTATCTGTTCACAATCTTCTTGCCCTTCTTTTTCGCAAATGGAGTTCTTCTGTGGAACGGACGTCCTTTAGGTAGGGTGGTCCTGCTTCTTCTTGTGGTGTGTGCTGCTACTTCATCGTCGTCGTCATGTTCGATCTTCGGGTCACCGTACTTGTCGAAGTCTTGCTCATTGGCTACTCCATCCATTCCGATGATCTTCTTTTTGCCTCTCCTCACGACAACATGACTGGGCTTTGGCGGGTCGGTAATGAAGAAGCATTGGTCCACTTGGGAAGCCAGTACCCATGGCTCATTTTTCGCAGTGACGTTTGCGCCTGCGGTCTTGGATTTGGCTTCGGGTATAACCATGGTGGTGAAATACCGGTCTTCTTTTAGGACGCTCTTGGCCCATCTGACACGGAACATCGAGACCTTCTCTCCAGCGTAGCTCTGCTCCCAGATCTCCTTGATCCTTCCGTAGTATATGTCCTTGTCGTTGCCGGTGTAGGATTCCATCGTTACCCCGGAGTTCTGATAACCATCGCTCTTCATGTCCTTGTTCTCGGTGTAAAATGTGTAGCCGTTGATATCGTACGCCTCATAGGTCATCAGGTTGTGCTCGGCGCCCTGTGACAAGGCGAATATCAGTTGTTCTTCCGCGGAAGAATCCTCATGTAAAGGGTACGACAGAAGCTTCTGCTTGAACCAACGCGTGAAACATGAGTTGTGCTCTTTGATTATATCTTCGTCCGTCCTCTGTTGGCTTAGGTCATTGTACGACTTCTCAATAAAGGTTTTGTGCTCTACCACCCAAGGATCGACCACGTCTATGTGTTGTAGCGCAACTAGTTTTGCTCTTTCAAAGTCGGCGAGTCGACCCTCGAAGTCGACACGCATTTTGCGGCGACCCTCACGGTGACCCCATCCAGCGAGCCTGCCGAGGTGCCTGTTGACGGGCAGACCAACGGGGTTCTCGATGCCTAGATAATTCGTGCAGTAGGAGATGCACTCTTCGATCAGAAAGCCCCTGGCTATACTTCCCTCTGGACGTGACAAGTTGCGAACGTATCCTTTGATGACACCATTCATCCTTTCGAACGACATCATGTTGTGCAGGAACATCGGCCCGAGTTGGATGATATCCTCCACGATATGGACCAGCAGATGCACCATAACGTCGAAGAATGCGAGTGGGAAGTACATCTCAAGCTCGCATAGTATCACCATGATCTCTTCCTGTAGCCTTCTGAGTTGCCTCACGCCAATCGACTTCCGAGAGATGACGTTGAAAAAGTTGCATAGGCCAAATAGCGTTTCACGGACATGCGCGTCCATGATCCCATGGATTGCAACCGAAGTATCTACGTCATCAAGACGTGATACCGTGAGACTTCATCCCGCTGAACTTCGTCACTGGGTCTAGGTATCTGCTTATCTTCCCTGCGAAACCGTAAGGAAGTTTTACTCCTAGGAGGCAGGTGAAAAACTGCTCGATCTCCTCCTGACTTAGAGTGAAGCACGCGGGAGGGTAGTCATTTCTGGTGTTCTTGGCCTTTTTTCCTTTGCGACGACTTTCTGTGTCCTGCTTCGCCTCATCATCATCATCATCATCATCATCATCATCATCATCATCATCATCATCATCATCATCATCATCATTAGCGTGAAGCTCCTGCCTGATGCCCATTGATTTCAAGTCTACCCTTTCTTTCGGCCCATCTTTACTCTTCTCTGGCATGTTGAGCAGGGTACCAAGCAGACTCTCGCACACGTTCTTCATGATATGCATGACATCAAGGCTGTGAGGCACACGGTGGATCTTCTAGTACGGCAAGTCCCAGAAAACATACCTCGTTTTCCATACCTTCAGCAGCGGCTCTGGCGCCTTTCGCTTCTTTCCCGGCTCTGGCGCCTTTTGCTTCTTTCCCGGCAGTGGGCAGTCTTTCCAATTTTTCAACAGCTCGTCTATTTCCTCGCCGCTGACATCAGGCGCTGGGTTCTGTTTCACCATCGAACAGATCCTTGTGTTTCCTCCACGGGTCATCGTCGCGAAGCCACTTTCGATGGCCCATGAACACGGTTTTCAAAGACCCGAGATCTCTATCTAGCTGGCGATACGTTGTGTCATCCATACACCTTACGCATCCAGAAAATCCGTGGACTACCTACCCCGCGAGATATCCGTCACCGAGATAGTCGTGCACCGTCGTGAGCTGTGCGGCTCTCATAGGGAAATATTCTTTCTCTACGGTGTCCCACGTATTGGCTGGCGTTTTCCACAGCGTGTCTAGCTCCTCCTTCAGCAGCCCCGGATACAGATTGATGTCGTTCCCTGGTTGTTTCGGCCCTTCAATTAGCATACTCATGTGAATGTACTTCCTCTTCATGCACAACTAGGGGGGAAAGGTTGTACATCCACACAAACACAGGCCAGGTGCTATGTGTGCTTCTCTGGCTGCCAAACGGATTGACTCCATCGGTGCTCGCGCCCAACACGATGTTCCTTGGATCCTTCCCAAATTCTGGGTATTCGAAGTTCAACGCTTGCCACTGGCTCGCATCCTTAGGGTGACTCAGCATCTTGTCTTTTTTATTTATCTCTGGATCATTTCCGTCATCTTCCCGCTTCTTCTCCTCCCTATCCACGTGCCAACATAGGAGCTTTGCTACCTTAGGGTCCGCGAAATACCGCTACAGACGAGGAGTGATCGGAAAGTACCACACCGATTTTCGAGGAGCTTTCTTCCTCTTCTTGTATCGAGTGACGCCGCACACCGGACATATGGTAGACTCCGCGTGCTCGTCCCGATAAATGATGCAATTGTTCATGCACACATGGTATTTCACATGCGGTAAATCCAGAGGACACGGATTTTCTTCGCCTCGAACTGGTCGGGCACTTGTTCCCCTTGGGAAGACGTTCGTGCGAATGACATGTTCTCGTCGAAGCATCGTTGGTCATTTTGTGTTTTACCTTCATCTCCAAATCCATGAGCGTTACTTTCAGCGGTATCCTCGGCCTACATCCTTCATACAATGGAGTAACCGCGTCTATCTCCGATTGATCCAGCTTGGCTTTCTCTCGGGCGGCAGCTCTTGCGTTATCCGTCTGCTTGAGAAGCAGCTCTTGAATATGAGGGTCCTGCACCCAGCCTCCATCGTCGTCTACTGCGGCATCTTCATCTTCATGATCATGCCCTTCGTCTTGATCTTCCTCATCATCATGTATGACATCTTCTACATGATGACTGTGTACAGCATCACCGTCGTGATCATGTCCTGGAGATTCTTCGTCTTCTCGCCCGCCCTCGCCTCGGTGATACTTGTCTTGTTGTCCATCCTCATTTCTTTCTCGGCCCCCATGGACGACTTCATAGTCATCTTCATCACCTTGCCACCGATAGCCATCCATGAAACCATGCAAGAGCAGGTGGTCCCGCACCTGCCCGGAATCCGGGTCTGCAATAAGGCTCTTCAGCTTGCATCTTCGACACATACATCTTATCTCCGTCTCGTTCTTTTGAAGCATCTCGGCCTTCCTGGAGCTCAAAAACCTATTCACGATGCCTTCGGTCATCGTGCGAACCATGGTCGCCTGTGGGGTAGAGCAAAATGATATTTTAGAACCAAGAAAAAATTTGGCATGACCTTCCCTAAAAATAGGACCAAAAAGAATGCATAGTGCCAAAATTCTCGCCGAAATGGAAATGAATCAACATTCCGGCAAAATATTGGCAACTATCGCATTTCAAATACCGGTACCTGCAAACACAAACATATATGCAACACTACAAACACATGCAACACCACAAACATACATAGATCTAGCTAGGCCACAAAAAGTGCATGTGCACGTTGTTGGAGCGAGCTAGGGAGAAAAAAAAAGTAGATCTACATCATGAAGATAGCTTTCCCCTTACCTATCAAAAAAAGGTAATTTCACCACTTAATTTTGATGAATCTATGGTGGAAATGAGGTGAGGAGGAGGAGGCAGCCGAAAGCTTGGAGAAGGAGGTGGATGAATGAAGTGGAAAAAGTGAGTGGGTAGGTGTGGCTGTCCAAAATATCTTGTTGGGGTCCCAGGTTACTAATGGCGCACCACCTGCAAATGTGCCATTAGTAACCCTGGTTACTAATGGCGCACCTGCAGGTGGTGCGCCATTAGTAGTTTTGCAGAAAAGTAATATATATATATATATACACACTAATGGCGCACTGTGACATGGTGCGCCATTAGTAGTTTAAACTAGTAATGGTGCACTGTGACACGGTGCGCTTTGCAAAAAAAAAAGAATAAATAAAAAAATTCAGTACTGGCGCACTCCTTGTCTGGTGTGCCATTACTAGTTAGAACTAGTAATGGCGCACTTCGGTAGGATGCGCCATTAGTATGTATGTAAAAATGAAAAACAAATTATCACTAGTGGCGCACCTTTTGTCTGGTGCATCATTAGTGTCTTCCACACTAATGGCGCATCACCAACTGGTGCGCCATTAGTATATAGTAGTGGCACACTACTTCCCTGGTGCGCCATTAGTGTCAATCCTATCTATAGCCCTTTTCCTAGTAGTGTAAGAGGATACAAAAGCGTGAGTTTAACGTAGGAGACTATGTATTATTATTCAACTCTCGTTTAAGATTTTTTGCAGGAAAACTTCTCTCAAAATGGGAAGGTCCCTACGTTATCGAGGAGGTCTATCATTCTGGTGCTATAAAAATCAACAACTTCGAAGGCACGAGTCCAAGGGTGGTAAACGGTCAAAGAATTAAACATTATATTTCAGGTAATCCTATCAATGTTGAAAATAATATTATTGAAACCGTAACCCCTGAGGAATACATAAGGGACACTTTCCAGAAGGTTCCAGACTCCGAAAAGGTATAGGTATGTGGTATGGTAAGTAAACCGACTCCAAAACAACTCAAATGGCAATTTTTATCAGTTTTGGAATATTTAAGAATTTTAGGAAGAAATAAGTAGTCCGAAAGGGACACGAGGCTCCCACGAGAGTGGAGGGCGCCCCCCCCCTATAGGGCGCGCCCCCTGTCTCGTGGGCACCTCGTGTGCCCCTCGGACTCCATTTTCCTGCATATTACGTATTTTGGTCGGTAAAAATTCATTATATATACCCCCGAAGGTTTTGACCACCGTACCTCGACAAAATCCTCTATTTTTGCTTTGAGTTGTTTCTGCGGCAAATTTGGAGGAAGATGTCGTCCCAAGATTCGGAGGGAGAGAGCTATATGGCTGATTTTATCGCAAACCCAAAAGCTTATGGGGATGTGGAACATTATGGCTGGACCACGGAGGAAGAAGAAGATTATGATCCAAAGGGGAAGGAGGAGACAAGCTCCGATGAAGAGGACGATCCATACCTCAACCTGGTGATATGCATGTAGAGTTCAAGAAGTCAAGCCTCCCTAAGGTCCAATCTATCCCAACACGTTTTTTGCAGGACAACAAGGCGGCATTATGCAAAAAGATAATGAGACTTGAGCTCGAGAATGAGCATCTGAGGGAGGAAAATTTTAGCCTCAGACGCAAGCTAGAGAAGAAAAATGCAACAACTCCACCATCACCACCTCCGAAGACATAAACACATGGGTATGGGCACTCCCCTTGGCAACTGCCAAGCTTGGGGGAGGTGCCCCGGTATCGTATCACCATCACACTCTTATCTTTACTATTTTATTTAGTTCGATCCTTTTAGTAGTATCTTGATCTAGTAGATTGAAGTTTTGATATGAAGTAGTTTGAGTTTTGCTTTGTGATCTCTTTTTGTAATCGAGTCCGTGAGCTATCTATAATAAAGATTAGTGTTGAGTCAAGGGCTTTGCTATGTTGCTATGATCTTGAGAAAGTAGAAAGAATAAAAGAGTTCATATTGACCTTATGGATAGTGATAACTTCACATATAGAAAGCATGAGGCATAAAAATTGTTGAGAGTTGATGAACATAGTTTTGGTCATCGTTGCAATTAATAGGAAGTGATAAGGAAAGAGGGGTTCACATATAAATATATTATCTTGGACACCTTTTTATAATTGGGAGCACTCATTAAGTATGACATGCTAAAAGAGTTGACGTTGGACAAGGAAGACAACGTAATAGTTTATGTTTTCCGACATCTCAGTTAAAGTACATTGTCATTGACCTTACAAACATGTTGGGCTTGATTTCTCCCTCATGCTAGCCAAATTCCTTGCACCAAGTAGAGATACTACTTGTGCTTCCAAATACCCTTAAACCCAGTTTGCCATGAGAGTCCACCATACCTACCTATGGATTGAGTAAGATCCTTCAAGTAAGTTGTCATGTTGCAAGCAATAAAAATTGCTATCTAAATATGTATGACTTATTAGTGCAGAAAAAATAAGCTTTGTACGAACTTATTGTGGAAGTAATAAAAGCGACGGACTGCATAATAAGGGTCCACATACAAGGGGCAATATAAACTGACGTTCTTTTGCATTAAGATTTTGTGCATCAACCCTCAACGCGCATGATAACCTCTGCTTCCCTCTGTGAAGGCCCTATCTTTTACTTTATGTTTTTACTTTATGCTTGAGTCAAGGTGATCCTCACCTTTCCCTTTTTTCATTTTATCCTTTGGGAAGCTCCTCGTGTTTGAAAGATCATGATATATATATCCAATTGGATGTAAGTTAGCATGGGCTATTATTGTTGACATCACCTAAAGGTGAATACATTGGGAGGCAACACAATAAGCCCCTATCTTTCTCAGTGTCCGGCTGAAACTCATAACCACAAGTACTGCGTGAGTGTTAGCAATTGTAGAAGACTACGAGATAGTTGAGTATGTGAGCTTGCTGAAAAGCTCTAGTGTTGACTCTTTATGATGTTACGATAAATTGCAATTGCTTCAATGACTGAGATTATAGTTTGTTAGTTCCCAATGAAGTTTTTGAACCATACTTGATATTGTAATTTGATTGTTACTTGAGCATAAGAAATCATATGATAAAATCTATATATGTTGTTGTTATAAGAATGATCATGATGCCCTCATGTCCGTATTTTATTTTTATCGACAACTCTATCTCTAAACATGTGGACATATTTTTTGATTTCATCTTCTACTTGAGGTCAAGCGAGGTCTAAGCTTGGGGGAGTTGATACGTCCATTTTGCATCATGCTTTTATATCAATATTTATTGCATTATGGGCTGTTATTACACATTATATCTCAATACTTATGGCTATTCTCTCTTATTTTAAAAGGTTTACCATGAAGAGGGGGAATGCCGACAGTTGGAATTCTGGCTGGAAAAGGAGCAAACGTTGGAAACCTATTCTGCACAGCTCCGAAAGTCCTGAAACTCCACGAAACAACTCTTTGGAATTAATAAGAATTTCTGAGCGAAAGAAATACGCCAGGGGGCCCACACCCTGTCCAGGAGACAGGGGGGCGCCCCCCCTCCTATAGGGCGCGCCCCCTATCTCCTGGGCCCTCTGGTGGCCCTCCGGCGTCCATCTTCTGCTATATCATCGCCTTTACCCTGGAAAAAATTGTGGGCAAGCTTACGGGACGAAACTCCGCCGCCACAAGGCGGAACCTTGGCGGAACCAATCTAGGGCTCCGACGGAGCTGTTCTGCCGGGGACACTTCCCTCTGGGAGGGGGAAATCATCACCAACGTCATCACCAACGATCCTCTCATCGGGAGGGGGTCAATCTCCACCAACATCTTCACCAACACCATCTCCTCTCAAAACCCTAGTTCATCTCTTGTATCCAATCTTGTATCAAAACCACAAATTGGTACCTGTGGGTTGCTAGTAGTGTTGATTACTCCTTGTAGTTGATGCTAATTGGTTTACTTGGTGGAAGATCATATGTTCAGATCCTTTATGCATATTATTACTCCTCTGATTATGAACATGAATATGCTTTGTGAGTAGTTACGTTTGTTCATGAGGACATGGGTGAAGTCTTGCTATTAGTAGTCATGTGAATTTGGTATTCGTTCGATATTTTGATGAGATATATGTTGTCTTTTCCTCTAGTGGTGTTATGTGAATGTCGACTACATGACACTTCACCATTATTTGGGCCTAGAGGAAGGCAAGCGGAAGTAATAAGTAGATGATGGGTTGCTAGAGTGACAGAAGCTTAAACCCTAGTTTATGCGTTGTTTCGTTAGGGGCTGATATGGATCCATATGTTTAATGTTGTGGTTAGGTTTACCTTAATACTTCTTTTGTAGTTGCAGACGCTTGCAATAGGGGTTAATCATAACTGGGATGCTTGTCCAGGTTAGGGCAGTACCCAAGTACCGGTCCACCCACATATCAAATTATCAAAGTACCGAACGTGAATCATATGAACGTGATGAAAACTTGCTTGACGATAATTCCCATGTGTCCTCGGGAGCTCCTTTCTCATTATTAGAAATTGTCCAGGCTTATCCTTTGCTACATAAAGGATTGGGCCACCTTGCTGCACTTTATTTACTTGCTACTCGTTACTATTTATCTTATCACAAAACTATCTATCACCTACAATTTTAGTGCTTGCAGATAAAACCTTACTGAAAACCGTTTATCATTTCCTTCTGCTCCTCGTTGGGTTGGACTCTCTTACTTATAGAAAGGACTACGATTGATCCCCTACACTTTTGGGTCATCACTAGACCGGTAATCACTATTGCAATTCTATTTGAGGGAGAGGCATAAGCTAACATACTTTCTCTTCTTGGATCATATGCACTTATGATTGGAACTCTAGCAAGCATCCGCAACTACTAAAGATCATTAAGGTAAAACCCAACCATAGCATTAAAGTATCAAGTCCCCTTTACCCATACACAAACAACCTACTTACTTGGGTCTGTGCTTCGGTCACTCACGCCACCCACCATAAGCAAATCATGAACATATTGCAAACCCTACAGCGGGGATCCCTCACGCTTGTGCAACACGGAGAGCACCATAGGACACCACCAATAATAAAACATGCAACTCAAACCAATCATAGCAATTCATCAATCACCGGTAGGACAACGAAAATCTACTCAGACATCATAGGATGGCAACACATCATTGGGTAATAATATGAAGCATAAAGCACCATGTTCAAGTAGAGGGTACAGCGGGTTGCGGGAGAGTGGACCGCTGAATATAGATGGAGGAAGGTGATGGAGATGTTGGTGAAGATGATGGCACCACCGGAAGCAAGGGGGAGAGAGCCCCCCTTCTTCTTCTTCTTCCTTGACCTCCTTCCTAGATGGGAGAAGGGTTTCCCCTCTGGTCCTTGGCTCCCATGGCGTGGGAGGGGCGAGAGCCCCTCCGAGATTGGATCTGTCTCTCTATCTCTCTCTGTTTCTGCGTTCTCTGATCCTTCCCCTTCACCGTTTCTTTTATATCCAGAGATCCGTAACTCCGATTGGGGTGAATCTTTCGCCCAGATTTTTATCATAAAATTAGCTTTCTTGCGGCAAAAGAAGAGTGTCAACCGCCTTACGGGTGGCCCACGAGAGTGCCAGGAGCGCCCAGGGGGGAGGGCACGCCCCCCTGTCTTGTGGCCACCTCGGGCACCGTTTCGTGTTGATTCTTCCTTCGGAAAATCGCAAATATTCCAAAATAATTCTCCGTCCGTTTTTATCCCGTTTGGATTCCGTTTGATATTGGGTTTCCGCGAAACATAAAACATGCAACAAACAGGAACTGGCACTGAATCAATATGTTAGTCCCAAAAATAGTATAAAAAGTTGCCAAAAGTATATGAAAGTTGAATAATATTGGCATGGAACAATCAAAAATTATAGATACGACGGAGACGTATCATGCCCCCACCCTCGTGGGCCTCTCGTGGCTCCCCTAACCAACTTCTTTCACCTATATATATTCATATACCCCGAAAACATCCAGGAGCACCATAGATCGGGAGTTCCGCCGCCGCAAGCCTCTGTAGCCACCAAAAACCAATCAGGACCCTGTTTCGGCACCCTGCCGGAGGGGGAATCCATCACCGGTGGCCATATTCATCATCTCGACGCTCTCCATGACAAGGAGGGAGTAGTTCACCCTCGGGGCTGAGGGTATGTACCAGTAGCTATATGTTTGACCTCTCTCTCTCTCTCGTGTTCTTGAGGTGATACGATCTTGATGTATCGCGAGCTTTGCTATTATAGTTGGATCTTATGATGTTTCTCCCCCTCTACTCTCTTGTGATGAATTGAGTTTTCCCCTTGAAGTTATCTTGTCGGATTAAGTCTTTAAGGATTTGAGAACACTTGATGTATGTCTTGTCGTGCTTATCTGTGGTGACAATGGGATATTCACGTGATCTACTTGATGTATGTTTTGGTGATCAACTTGCGGGTTCCGTAACATTGGAACTTATGCATAGGGGTTGGCACACGTTTTCGTCTTGACTCTCCGGTAGAAACTTTGGGGCACTCTTTGAAGTACTTTGTGTTGGTTGAATAGATGAATCTGAGATTGTGTGATGCATATGATATAATCATACCCATGGATACTTGAGGTGACATTGGAGTATCTAGGTGACATTAGGGTTTTGGTTGATTTGTGTCTTAAGGTGTTATTCTAGTACGAACTCTATGATAGATCGAACGGAAAGAATAACTTCATGTTATTTTACTATGGACTCTTGAATAGATCGATCAAAAAGGATAACTTTGAGGTGGTTTCGTACCCTACAATAATATCTTTGTTTGTTCTCCGCTATTAATGACTTTGGAGTGACTCTTTGTTGCATGTTGAGGGATAGTTATATGATCCAAGTATGTTATTATTGTTGAGAGAACTTGCACTAGTGAAAGTATGAACCCTAGGCCTTGTTTCCTAGCATTGCAATACCGTTTACGCTCACTTTTATCGTTAGTTACCTTGCTATTTCTATAATTTCATATTACAAAAACCTATATCTACCATCCATATTGCACTTGTATCACCATCCCTTCGCCGAACTAGTGCACCTATACAATTTACCATTGTATTGGGTGTGTTGGGGACACAAGGGACTCTTTGTTATTTGGTTGCAGGGTTTCTTGAGAGAGACCATCTTCATCCTACGCCTCCCACGGATTGATAAACCTTAGGTCATCCACTTGAGGGAAATTTGCTACTGTCCTACAAACCTCTGCACTTGGAGGCCCAACAACGTCTACAAGAAGAAGGTTGCGTAGTAGACATCACATCTCTCTCTGCAGCTTGTAACAAAGCCGAGAGCCCTTTAGCACAAATCACAAACAAATATGGTGACAGTGGGTCACCTTGTCTCAGGCCCCTTGAAGGGCAGAATTGTTCAGTTAACTTGCCATACACTTTAATTTGGTAGAGGACCGATGTCACACATTTCATGATCACCTCGACCCAATTCCTACTGAACCCAATTTACTCGAGCATTGCTTGCAAAAAACTCCATTCGACATGGTCATATGCCTTACTCATGTCTGCCTTTACCGCTGCATACCCCTCCTTGCCATTTCTCTTGTTCAGGAGAAAGTGTGATAGCTCATACGCCACTAACACGTTATCGCTAATGAGCCTCCCTGGCACAAACGCGCTCTGATTTTTAGAGATAATCGCAGGTATGATGACCTTGAGTCGATTCGCTATCACTTTAGAGATTAGCTTGTACAGTACATTGCAGAGTGAGATTGGCCGCAGATCTTTGATTCTGTTTGGGTTTTTGACCTTTGGAATTAGCACGACCACCGTGTCGTTCCACCTTGCCAGGAAATCACCCCCATTGAGGACAGCGAGCACTTCTTACATGATCCGGTCTCCCGTGAAATGCCAATGCTTCTTGTAGATGATGGACGGCATTCCGTCCGGCCGGCGCCTTTAGGTCACCGATATGATCAAGTGCAGCCTTGACCTCCTCGCTAGTGAACTCAGCGTTGAGCACAGCGAGCATGGTGTCCCTGACTCGCGGTTCCACTTTCGCAATGAGTTCATGCATCCGGGAACCACCACTTGTGGTGAATAGGTCCTGAAAAAAGAGCACACATAATTAGTCATCTCCTCCTTCCTTCACCACCGATCCATCCTCCCTCCGCAACTCCTTCACTCTGTTCGCCTTCTTCCTTGCTAACGCAAACGCCATAAAGTAACAAGTGTTTCTATTGCCTTTTTTCAACTAGGAAATATGGGTCCTTTGTATTGCTTTGGTATACTTCTTTCCCTCCAAATCCCGTGCCAAGCCTCTCAGCCTTGCTTCCTCTCTGACTTTGCGTTCAGATACCTTATCTTTCATACACCTCTCCAGCTCCAACGTCGCCTTTTTAAGCCTGCCCTTAAGCTCTCCCGCAACATCCTTATACCATTGTCGCATTCTACCGGCCACCTTCCCCATGGCACCAATTACTCCTCCTTCCCCTACCAACCAGCTATCCTCCCACGCTCCTTGGATTTCCTTGCTACAACCCTCTTCCTGTATCCACCATGCTTCAAACCTAAAACTCCTATCTCCCATTGGTCCTCTCCTCATATCTGCTTCCGTACATACAATGACTGGTCTGTGGTCCGAATGTCGGGGGATACCATTTAAGACGGAGAAGTCCAATAAGGTCTCACACCACTTGGCGTTTGTTGTTGCTTGGTCCAACCGCTCACAAATGTAATTGTCGAGCTCTTTGTTGTGATTACGCCAAGTGAACTTGTCTCCTTCAAATCCCACATCATAAAGCTCGCAACTCACTAGCGCTTCTCTGAACCTATCCGTACATGATTTTACTCTTGGCACTCCTCCCACTTTTTCATCGCATGTTAGAATTTAATTGAAATCACCCAAACATAACCACGGTCTCCCATCTTGATGTTTTTGTCCGATCAATTTGAGTGTGCACCATGTTTCTTGCTTACACTCCATCTCAGACTCCCCATACACCCCAGTCAGTCACCACACTACTCCTGCCTCCTCCATCACATCAACATCAATATGCCTCCTCCCATACGATCTCAGACTTGCATCTACTCGTCTCTTCCAGAACAGTGCAATACCCCTACTCCTCCCCACCAGGTCCATGCAAGCACATCAACTAGGCCTAGTGACCACCGTAAGCTATCCAACTCCTTCTCCATAAGTCTGGTCTCAGATAAGAACAACACATCAGGATCCTCACCCCTCCCCAATTCGAGGAGACTTTGAACTGTCGGGCCATTCCCGAGCCCCCGGTAGTTCTAGCTAATGATTTTCATTGCACCCGGCGGGGCTGCTCAGACAGCCCAGCCGGTATGCTTGTCTTGTTGACGGTCTTTGCATTGCTGACTGTAACCCCTTCCACCACTTGTTCATCCATATGCCCTTCCTGCTCATCCGTTTTGTTTTTCTTGCTGATGATGGTTGTTTCAACTTCCATATCATCTCCTACCCTCTTCCCCAACTTCACCTTGAGTGCATTCTTCGAGCTATCTCCTGCCACACGATGCTTCGTACGAAACTTCCTCCCATTCTTCACTCCTCTCACATCCCCAGCTGGATCACCCTTACTACCACCATCCCTCTCCTCCTCAGAACTAGCCTTGCCCTTCCTGCCGTTATATGTCCTCTCTTTGGCCATGTTAACTTGGGTATCATTCTTTCCTGGCACATCTATAATCATTTCCGAGTTAACCTACTCTTTTTCATTCTATATCACATCAGATGGCTCGAACTGTAGATTTTTCACAACCTTGTTGCTTAACCTTTTGTCCAGCTTCTCTGTGATCTTCAAGGGACTCGTAACCTCTTTCTCTTCCTCTCCCAAGTTATCATCATTGCTTCTAGACCCCGTTCCGTCCTTTCTCCAAGTGGAGGCATTACTCCTTGAAACTCCGGACCCTTTCCCCCAATAATACTGTGCTCGGTCACCTTGGTACTGGCTTCCATGGCTACCCTACCACCACTCCGACTCCTACTACCATCAGCAACTCACCGAACTTGCCATTTCCCCTTCGGACCTACGTTCCCACCCTGGTTCCTTCTTCAGCCCTCATCCATGGCCCATACTGGGGCGCCTCCCCTATGATGGGTTTCATGCTGCAGTCCTTTTCTCCATGCCCTATGACGCCACATGTATAACAAAAATCTGGCATATGCTCATATTCAAACCGACACCACAACATATCCTTCCTTTTGTTTTTCTTGTTCTCTTCCACAATCCCTAGTACGCCTCCCCCAACATCATCCTTCTTCTTCTATCAATACAGAACAAAACCTCTCATAAGCGGCTCCTTAATGTCTAACTCCACCTTCACCCGTAGAAATTTCTCGACCGCCTTTCCATCATGCCCTACATCCACATCAACTAGTTCATGGAAATCAGCAGCAATCCATTCACCCGTTGTTCTGTTCATATAACCAAGAGGTAGACCGAACACACGAATCCACATGGGAATCAGTTTGAACTCATACTCTTCCACTGTCTTCTCTGGATCAATCTCTTACAAGACTAAGAGTTCCTTGTCAAACCACCATGGTCCCTCTTCCAGGGCATGCCTCTGCCCCATTGCTTGATGAAAAGTGAACAGGAAGACATTGGTCTCGAGTTCCTTGCGATCGAGACCCTTTATAGGGCACCAAATCATTCCCAGCATCTGCCCAACCACGCCCGCATGTTGGTTTCTCAGGTAGGAGTTTCCCCACCGCCTGTGGATGATGGTGCCCACTCGTTTGCCTTCCCCTTCTCCACCTACCCAATCTTCAAACCCCTTTTCTCTGCCACAGACAGCTTCAGGCCCCGCATCAGTCCTTCAACATCATCCATTTCTCCTCAGCGACCCCCTCCCTCAGTCTATAGAAACCCTAGGGGCAAACCGGTGGTGTACGATTGTGTTCCCTAGCATGTAGAAGGCTTATGGTGGATGGGACAGGGGAAGGGGTTGTATGATCTGTGGGAAGAGAACACCACAGGATCAAGCGCCGAACGGGGTCACGATTAATGTCGTCTCCCACTCTTAGAACCCTAGCAAGATCGGGATCGCCCCGAAATCGCCACTCCTGAATTATGCCAACTGTCACCAGAAGGGACGGACCAAAAAAGAAAAACACTCCCAAAGAAGAAACACACTTCGAAGGACTAAAAGGTGAACACTTGCAATCCAAGAGAACCAGTGGTGGCACGTACGAAATAGAAAAACCGGAGGGACCCGGTTCGATCTGAACGAAACTAACTGTAAATAAACCGCACTAAAACCGATCTAATAAATAAAAACACATCCATTCGGTAGACCTAATCTACACCGTCTAACACAGATCAAACGGAGGGGAAAGCATACTGCGGCGACGATGAACTCCGGCGAGGTGCTCCTACTTCAGTGGTCGACGGGGACGGCGCTCCGATCGTTGGCGAGCTCAGTGGACTTGTTGGGAGAATGCAACGGACGAAGACGATCACGGCGGTGGCCTCAGCGGTGCTCGAGAACGTCACAGAAGGGCGGCGGCGAGGTCGAGGCGACGATGGCGTTCGGGCGTCAGCGGTGATGTCGCTCTAGTGGGTTTAGGGATCCGGCGAGGGCACGGGGAGGAGTGGGAGAGGGCAGCGAACGTGTGGGTAGCATCGGGCGGTGGCGGGGTGACCAGGGTGATGCGAGGGCATCAATGGTGCGGCGGTGCGGCTCTGCTCTGGCGACGAATCGGGGAGGTAGCGGTGGGTCTCGGCAAGGGGAAAGGGGGAAACGGGTCGAGAGAGGCGGGCATTATATAGGTGGAGAAGTTTGGGAGAGGGGCGGATCGGAGAGAGGATCCCATGAAGGTCGGGATTCCGGTGGCGGCGCGTGTGGAAGTTGGGTTCCGTCAACATGGAGAAGAAGAAGACCAGACAGGTGGGGTCCACCTGTCGGCGGCTGCAAGGCGAGCGAGAGAGGGGCAGTGTCGGGCGTGTACCGCTTCGTGAGCTGGGCCTCCTTTTTTTACACAGACACAACAAAAGAAAGAAAACAAATAAAAAAGCATTATTGAGGAAATCGTTAACTGGTAGCTGCTCGGTTGGCTTGCGAGTAGGGGATTAATATGCTAATCGGCAAGTTAATCGGCCATTTAATCAATTAATCGGACGATTTATTGGTTTATCGGCTACTCGGTGACCCTACGAGTAGGAGTTAATCGACAAGTTAACTGGTTAATCGGACGAATTCTTTAGCAAGGTAAAAAAAAGTACAATATAAGCATATAATATATCAAAATGTTCAGAAAAATATTTTCTAAAACATGAACTATTTTCCAGGTTCAATTAGAATCTAAAAAATTCAAATAATGCAAAAAGTGCTACTGTTGCATTAAGAGTCAATAAAAATTATTTTTAAAATACTAAAGTGATTTCAAATTCATGTTTCTCCATTTTTCCATTGTAGGGAATCATTTTACCCTATTTTCCAAATATTTTATTTTTTGGGGGAAAATAATTTGGATGAAAACCAAAAAATTCCCAATTGGATTTGAATTTGAATTTCAAACCACTTCCTAATCTTTTCTATTTTCCCTCATTCAAAATATATTTCAAATGCCTTTGAATATTGTTTTTGAATTGTCATATAACTTTTTTCTTTTAAAATATTTCCAGAGGTTTTGGAACTTCAAATAACTCCAAATTGAAAGTAGGTTTCAAAATACCCTCAGAAGGGCTTTCAATTTGATCCTTTTAAAATTGCAACTCATATTTCATATAATTTGAAGAAGTCATTTTATCCTTTCTCATGAGTTGCATAAAGTTTCTGAATTTGAAATATTTTCAGATGGAATTCAAATCTGTTCAAAAACCCTTTTCATTTCAAATGGAAGAAGTCATGTCATCTTCACTCTAGGGTTTTGTGTTTAAATTTTAGTTCATTGAGGTCAAGATGCAATGGTGAAAGTTTGGGAAAGTCATTTCATTCCCTCTCATTCAACTTTCATAGAGTTTCAAATTTCACGAAATTTCACACAATCAATCACAGATCAAACAACATTCAATCAAAGTTATTTATTAAAATTTAGAATTTTGCGATGTTACGGTATACCATTAACGTTGTATAATCAGAGCATATAACATTACTATATAACTTAGCACAATACCTAATTCAATAATATTTGTTACTCCCTCTCTCTCAGTTTACAGGGCGTGTGCGTACCCCTAGGTCGTCAATTTGACCAACCTAATACAAATCATATATTACAAAAAAAATATCAATGTAAACTTAGATGTTCTATTTTTAGAAGGTATAACTTTTTTGATATATAGTTTATATTAGGGTGATAAAATTGAGAACCTAGGTATACGCGTAGAACTTGTAAACTGAAACAGAGGGAGTAATTCAATCAACTCATTGATAATATAAAGATCATTAACGCACCAATCAAGATTATACATTATGGCAGTAACATTAAATAAACCAATTTTTTACACATCCAAATAACTTAGCAAATACAATCATCCGCTACTATGCCACTCATAAGATAACTGATTTTTTTGTAACTAATGCATACATTTTATTTCAGATCGAACTATCAGTCATTGAAGTCTGTCAAAATTTATATAGTGCATTTATAAATAAATTTAAGTTCCAGAAGTCAAGTTCATAATGTAATTCTCTTTTTGGACAATGCTTCGGTACCTTAAGGCACCTATCTTTGTGTCTATGACGTGTGGGTCCAACAGGTGCCTGTCCCATATGTCAGTGACCCAAAGGCAGGTGCCTTTAAGGCACTCAAGCTGCGTCCGCTCTTTTTGTATGTAACCTTCATGTTTTCGTGAACTAAACTAACTTTTTATATACATAACCTAGTACATGTATTTTTATTATCGATATAATAATCCATATTGTAGTTTCTGTTCTAAAATTATATAATAATTGTGTAAATACAATTTAGTCTAACGGTACAAGACACTACATGTGATGCAAGTTTAAGTTTCGCTAACTAACACGGTGCCCTACGTTCCATCGTCCATAACTAAGCTACTTCCTAAGTTTCTGAGTTTAATTTCTGGTAGTTACAATCACGTCCTAGATTCGTCAACTACATATATGCATGCGATTGTTTGTGTTCTAAGGTCCAGACCTAGATCTTTCCTTACCAAGAAGATTGCCTAAGCCAAAGATCTGACTTCTTGAAATAGGACAATCTAGTAGAAACACCTAAAAGAATAAAATTCGATACCCTAGAATCATATGTACAACTTGTGCTTCCAAAAACATTTAGAGAACATCAAACATACATCAACTAACCTAGGCTGGAATACGTCTCCTACTATCTTCAGTCGTTGCTGTCTGTGAGAGATTCGCATTAGAATAGCTTGAATCTCTATCATCTACAGCTGTACTATTAGAACACAAGAGTTCTAAAACGAGAAGCAGTGTTTATCTCATTATGGAGCCCCGCGTCGCCCTCCGGCGGGTGACTCGAGCGCTAACCCTAGCCGCCCCTGAACTCCCCCTTCCCCTCCCCCCGCGTCCGCCACCCTGCAAAGCATGCGTGGCGTCGGCGGCTGCAGGCCTCTCGGTTTCACCCTCTCGTGCAACTCGGGCGGTGCGGGGCGCTCGTCTGCAGGGTGTGTTGGGAATGGTGCGTCGAGCTAACGAGGGCGCGCGGGCACGTGCGTGGCTCAAGGAGGCGCAAGGCAAGCTGGCACCAGAGGAGGCGACGGGCGTCCGCGGGCTCGCGGATGCGCGCGGGAGCGCTCATCCGCAGGGGAGCGCGGCGTGCGGTGGTTGCGCCATGGCGCGGCGGCCAGATCCAGGGAGCTGCGTAAGCATGGTGCTTAGGCGTCGCTTCCGCGCGGATCTGTAGCGTGTCGGTCGCGAGAGCGGCACATGGGGCTCCAGGACGCGCTAATCTGGCACGTAGGAGGCATGTTGGGCGGGAGGGCTCTAGGCAGCGCAGATCTGGGCGTGACGACGCGTGGTGACCGTGGCTGGTGCACGATGGGGACGGTGCTGGAGCAGGGAGGATCTGGTCATGGTTGGATACGGGGTGCGGGACCCGATCTGGTCACTGAAGGCCCGTCATTGGGGAGGCTAGCTGGTGGCCTTGATAACGGTGGCGCACTTGCTGTGTGGGGGGTGTGCGGTCCAGTGGAGGCACGGGTCTATCTCGGCCTGCTGCGTGGGAGTGGCTGCACCGGGTGAAAGCCTGGCCGGGGCGCCCGTGGGCATTGTTATTCTTCTTGGATGCGTCATAGGGAATTTCACAGCCTCTACTCCTGGATCAATTTCTTCAGGTGAAAGCCCAGACCCTGCTGCAGGGTCGGGCGGTGGCGTCGTCTTGAACGTCGTTCCCATGGTGCTTCCTACGACTGGACATGCACGGTGACTCCTGTGGCAATGATGGCGGTGGTTGTCGAAGGCGTGGCATTGGTCGTGGTAGTCGGCTCTTCTTCTCCTGCTTGTCCATGGGGTTGCCTCGACTATTTGTTGCTGTGAAGCAGAAGCCGCGGTGGCGGGGCACTGGTGGTATACGATGACGCGTGACAAGTGGTTCCTTCGGTGATCCTTTGTGACGCCAACCTTGCTACTCTCTTCGCAGTTCATCGTCGGAGTCGGAGCTGTGTTCTCTTATGGTTTTCTCTAGAGTGTTGTGTTGCAGCTATTAGGACTGTTTTTTATTCTTTGACCTTCGGGTCTTCTTGTCTTAGGACCTTCACCACCTTGTCGTTCTCCGTTGCTCTCTGCTATTATCAATGAAATGCTATTGATGCTGGATCTTTCAAAATAAAAAGAAAAAGAGAAGCAGTTGGTACATATAGAACATATATGGGAGAGGACACATTGAACGTTTTCAGCAAAAGTCTTGCGTTTTAGTACGGGAACTGTTTACCGAAATGTATGTACCTTTCTAAACAAATCAACAGAAACAAGTTTAATACTTTAACTTTACGATGCGAATGCGTACTAATATACACCCAAGAATACACGAAATACAGAGACCAACTTCAACGGCAAAGAATCTGCGTGTCCCAGACCCGTGTGCCCAAATCCTCTCTCACAAGCCTTACTCAAAAGAGGTAATATCATCGGGAGTCATAGAACTTGCGTTGTATGTTCGGTTTGGTGTTAGAACCTTAAAAATACGATTTTGTGGTCATCTAACTTGACTCAAGCATGCAGATATGGTCACAGTACATATGTGCGGCGTATCCATGTGTATGGCCCCATTTGTCAGTGAGTGAAGGCGCTCTTTTGATGTATTTCTTGGCAAAAACACCCTCATAAACTTTTTATTTGCAGAAAACGTGAACCACCGCTATGAATTTTTGCACAATACTACCTTGCATTTTTATTTACAGAAAAACCAGGCAACAGTACTGAATATATATGCAAACAATAACAACCAATAGAGGGCCCATCAAGACTCGTAACAACAACAGTACTGAATATTATGTATAATATCATACATATAGACGACGATTAGTAAATAAAAACTTTTAAATATAAACCTGTGCGTTATATTAAAAATAATTGGTAAAATATTTTATAAACCTGAGTATTATATAAATATATGTGTTTTATAAATGGGCGTACTACGTATCTGTTTTTCATAACTAAAATTCAAAAATATTTTTTAATTATATAAATATTTCAGTAATTATACGCACATTTGTATTGATCATTAATTATAATTTAAATATAAATAGCCCGTGTATTTTTTAATTCAAGAAACTTATTTAATAATCATTTTCAGTGTCCGTATTAACTAAATATTTTTATATAATACACAAGTTTATATTTAAGTGTTTTTGTTTACTAGTCATCATTTGTATGTATATTATTTTTAAAGCACAAATATTTGTACATAATTTTATTACTTATGTTTTACTAAATATTTTATATATAATACACATGTTTATATTACTTAAATTTTACTAAATATTTTATAATTAATTCACATGCTTTATATTTAGATGTTTTTATTCCCAAATTCTTAAAAGTGCACACGCACTATACGGTGGAAACGAGTGGCCGAACGGGCACCGCACTAGTAGAAAAAGGGTCAAATGTGAGACACATTAGTCCCGGTTTGTAACAGAACTGGCACTAATGTGTCCATTAGTGCCGGTTCCAACGGCTAGGGAGCTCTTTAGTACCGGTTCGTGGCGAACCTTTAGCACCGGTTCGTGCCACGAACCGGTATTAAAGGGGTGGTGGCAGGTGGCCAAAGTCGGGTTCACGAGCCCTTTAGTCCCGGTTTGCCAGGCACAAACGGTACTAAAGGGCCAACCTTTAGTACCGGTTCGTGCCACGAACCGGCACTAAAGGGGTCTAACCTATAGTCCCGGTTGGAGACACAAACCGGGACTATATGCCAATTTTCAAATTTGGAAAAATCATAACTAAATCATCCTAATTCAGAAAAATACATATAATATATCAAAATTTGCAGAACAAAAAGATTGATCCGCTGAAACGACTAGTTTTCCGTTTCGACAATTTTTTAAAATCTCAAAATTCCAAAGGGTAAATAGAGTTTTTGGACGTTTTTAGACGTTTTATGCCTTTAGTGCTAGGGTTTAGATTTCAGAGTTTAGGGTTAGGTTTTATGGTTTAAACCCTTAGTTTTTACTGTTTAGCATAGAGTTTCCGACGTTTTAAGTCCCGGGTTTAGGGTTTAGGACAATTTTTGAAATGACAAAATTGTAAAAGGAAAAAAAAGATATGCTCTAATTTATGTTTTTTAATTTCGGTTAAATCTGGTCAAACTATGGTCAAACTACTTATTCAAGAAGTATTAATGTTGCTACATAATTATTAAAGAATATTAGTGTTACTAAATAATTATTTCAATTTTTTGAATTTTGGTCAAATCTGGTCAAACTGTGGTCAAACTATGGTCAAACTGTGGTCAAAGTTATTCAAGAAGTATTAGTGTTACTAAATGTTTTTTAGAATAATAGTTCCAAACTCAAACGGTGAAACATGTGACCTAATGCTCAAGCTAAACTGTTGAGGGTCAATAGGATTGACAGCTTGCATTTGTCAGGAAAACAACAAGTGCAGACTTGGAAACGAGGGAGAATAGAACTCGAATGTTAAGTGTGCTCAGGCTAGAGTAGTGAGAGGATGGGTGACCGTCCGGGAAGTTAGATGATTTGGAATGATGAGGGGTGGTGATTAGAGATTAGATATTAAATTGAGTAGTGGTGAGGGGTGATTAGAGATTAGAGGTTAAAATAATTCAAAAAATTGAAAATCGAAAAAAAATCAAATATTTTTTACAAAATTTTCAAAAAAAATCAAAAAAATACCTTTAGTACCGGTTGGTAACACCAACCGGTACTAATGGTCCCCCATACCACGGCGCGAGCTCACGCCATGTGGTTGCCCTTTAGCACCGGTTCGTGCTGAACCGGTACTAAAGGGGGGGCCTTTAGTGCCCACACTTTAGTGCCGGTTATGGAACCGGCACTAAAGGGCCTTACGAACCGGTTCTATTGCCCGGTTCTGCACTAGTGCCGCTCGATCAACCAAGATCACGCGGCCACAATTTCCAGGCGCTACCTCGTCGAGAGTGAGGCCGCTTCGCGCATGGTTGGGCCCGTCGCAGCGCCGCTCACCTGGTCCGCGCGCATCACGTCATGTACCCATAGGCTGGGTCCACTTGTCACTGGCGGAGGTAGAGCACGCTGATGAAACGACTTTATTCCACGGCCCTCCTCCCTCAGTCCTGTCGTCATTCCCCATTTTCATCCTCCCAAATCAGGCCAGATCCAGCAGTAACCATCGAAGGATGCAAAGGTAATCGGCGCCGCAACCGCAACCGAAGATGGGCGGCAAACATTGGGAAGTGGATCATCTGCCACCGTACCCGAAGTTGGGCAGAGGAAGCCGAAGGCGTTAGCGCGCAGGGGGATTTGCTGCTCGTCGCCAGCGCAGGTAAGGTCCTACTCCTACCCATGGCTTCCCTGGCATAAGTCCTGCCTCAAAGCGGCTCATATTATTCGGAGAGGGGGGTGATGAGGATACAGACCTGGGGTAGGGTCATAGGTCTGACCTATACGTCTTGCCCAAGGTCACTACCCTAGAAGATAAGAAGTCCAAAAGGCAACGAAGAACCCCCAGTCAAAGGTGTCGAGTGCAATCCACTCGACCAATCATATCACTCGGATACCCCTCCTACTTGTTGTCACTCGACCATACAAGGAATCACTCGACCTACCGAAGACCAGGAGTCACTCAGCATTACAATGGTCAGGTGTTCACTCCGTAGTCTTTAAGGTCATTAATAGCACTTAAGGCTGGCGTTATCAGTAACGCCCCTACTTTATGTACATTAAGCCCCTTGTAATGGAGGATGGCTCGGGTCCTGGCGCACTCTATATAAGCCACCCCCTCCTCTGGGACAAGGGTTCGCACCCCCTGTAACATCACACCCATATAATCCAGTCGACTGCCTTCGGGCACCGAGATGTAGGGCTATTACTTCCTATGCGAAGGGCCTGAACTCGTAAATCCTGCATGTACATCTTCACCATACCTGAGATCTTGCCTCTTCATACCTACCCCCCTCCCTACTGTCAGTCTTAGAACCACGACAGTTGGCGCCCACCTTGGGGCAGGTGTCTTAGTGACTTGTTGGTGAAGTTGCAATTTTTTCGATCGCCATCATCATGGTTTCCGGCGGTGGATTGGCTCAGGGCCGCGAGATCTGTCTCGGCGCGCTCATTTTCATCGCCGACGACTCCGCTTGGCTTCAGGAAGCTCCCCTTGACGTCGAGGCGCTCCCCGTCCGAGGGGCGACGCACTTTCGTGCGTGCGTTCGTGGTGTCCTTCTCCGACAGCCGTCGACCCAGTATCGGTCGGCTCCGATGGTGTCTTCTCTCCCCGCTGTTCGCCGCCGCAAGCGAACCGGTCGGTTGCGGCTTCAGTGGTGGGTGAAACATGTGGTGGCTCGACATTCCGCCACCCATCAAGTCGCGGCAATCGAGCCCGACGAAACTCTCCACGGCATGTTCGATCTATCGACTGGCTCTGTCGAGACAGCATCCGAGTGCAATAGCAGCGACCCTGCGGCTCAAGTCTTGATGGTCGATGGACCATGTAGTCCACCTGATTTCCGCCGTGAAGACGGCGGGGATGGTGGCGGCGATCCGTCGTGTATCCACGAGGAGTACCATCCCGAACCCCTCTCTTCGCAGCAGAGGGAAGAACTTCGTAGCCGCAACATGGATGCACTCCACACGCCCATCGTTGGAGAAACCCCCGAGGCTCGGGCCTTGGAAGAGGTGCGCTTGGCTAATTTAGCTGAGCACACTCGACTGGAGAACCTCCAGTGTGTTCTCGATGAGCATGCTCGGGAGCGGATCCCTGAGTCCAGTCGACGACAGCTTTTCCCGCCTCCACCTAAGGTATACCGCACTCCATTCAAAATCTCACAGCTGCAGCCCGAATAGCAGAGTCAATTCAACCTTCCTAGTCGGAGGCTGGCAGAGGTTTGATGCAGATCCGGACCTTACTCCGGGCAGCAGGAGAACAGAACGCAGCAGTGTCTCAGTCGCGGAATAGGATTCATAGCAGATCCGTGGTAGCGGATACAGTTCAGTCGGCCCACAGTCCAAGATCGCCCCTGCAGCGTGAAGGCTGTGGGCAGTATGATCACTGACTCGACCGCGACAATCGTTGTCGAGTGCCCACACCTCCTCCGAGGAGTGCATCATATGTGCCTCAGCAGTACGATGATAGACGCCGTCTTAGTGGCGAGCGCATAGCACTAGTCGACCCAAGAGAGTCAGGCTTTGATGCAAGATCTATCCTCGTTCAAGGTCTAGTCGACCGGAACAGAGCGCATAGAGAAGACCCTGGCAGAGATCGTCCGACTGGCAGCAGAGTTCATGTTTCGGGTCTAGAGTGTTTCAGCAGAGCCATCAGGGCTGCAGTGATTCCTCCCAACTTCAGGTTGGCTACTGGAGTCAGTAAGTTCACTGGAGAGTCTAAGCCTGAAACTTGGTTTGAGGATTACCGAGTGGCTGTGCAGATTGGTGGCAGGAATGATGAAGCGGCAATGAAGCATCTTCCTCTGATGTTAGAAGGGTCGGCCAGAGCGTGGTTGACTTAGTTAGCCCCAGGCAGTATATACAGTTGGGAAGATCTTGATCGAGTGTTCATCAGAACTTTTGAGGGCACTTGCAAGCGGCCAGCAGGGTTGACAGAGTTGCGGCATTGTGTGCAGAAACTAAGTGAGACTCTAAGGGATTTCATTCAGAGGTGGACCACTTTGCATCACATCGTGGAAAATGTATCAGAGCATCAAGCACTGTGTGCCTTCAAGGAAGGCATTAAATAGCGAGAGCTGGTCCCGAAGTTCGGTCGGACTGGAGATATGACTCTAACTCAGATGATGGAAATAGCCACCCGGTACGCTAACCGAGAAGAAGAGGATCGACTCCGCAATGGAAAGGGTAAACCAGTCAGCCAAGATGCCGGTGGGGGTAATTCCACAGAAATGTAAGGCCGAGCCTGCAGCACCCAGAGAGATTGCGGCAGTGGTTCAAGGAAAGTTTAAAGGAAAACCTAAGGGGCCCTGGAACCCTAAGAAGGTAAAGGATCAAGCAGGAAATGATGTGTTGGATTTACCATGTCACATACATACGAAGAAAGATGAAGAGGGTAATCTAATTTACCCTAAGCACATCACTCGACAATGTCGACTTCTGATCCAGCAGTTCTGAGAGAAACAGCCCAGTGAGAAGGAAAAAGAGTCGGACAAAGACGAGGACGAAGAGGAAGACGACGGTTATCACAAAGTCAATTCCACCCTGATGATTTTTGCTGATGTTGAGAGCAAGAGTCGGTTGAAAGTTATCAACAGAGAAGTGAATATGGTTGCTCCGGCGACGATGAACACATACCTGAAATTGTCACAAACAGCCATCACATTCGACCAGTCTGATCACCCTGCGCGTATAGCCACTCCTAGGAGGCAAGCGTTGGTGGTCGACCCAGTGGTCGAAGGCACTCGACTGACCAAAGTGCTGATGGATGGTGGTAGCAGCCTGAATATCCTTTATGCTGAAACCTTGAAGGCGATGGGCATTTCGATGTCTAAACTTAGCGAGAGCAATATGAGCTTTCATGGTGTTATCCCTGGAAAGAAAGCCAAATCACTCGGCCAGATCGCCCTTGGCGTGGTTTTCGGTGATTCCAAGAATTACCGTAAGGAAAAGTTGACATTTGAAGTAGTGGATTTCAGTGCTTATCATGCTATTCTGGGTAGGCCAGCCTATGCGCGATTTATGGCTCGACCATGTTACGTGTACCTCAAGCTGAAGATGCCCGGTCCTAGAGGAGTGATCACAGTCACTGGTAATCGGCAGAAGGCAAAAGAATGCTTCTAGAAGGGTTCCAAAATTGCTGATGTGCAAATGGCAGCAGTTGAATTCCAAGAGTATCAGAAGAATGCAGATCCGAGTGATTTGCTCCGAGCTAAGAAGCCTGCCATAGATTCTGCGTTTTAGTCGTCTGGAGAGATGAAGCCGATTCATATCCACCCGACTAATCCCAATGCTGCACCGACTCATATCTCAACGACACTCGACAGCAAATAGGAAGAAGCGCTCATCCAGTTCCTCCGTGAGAACTGGGACATCTTTGCATGGAAACCTTCTGACATGTCGGGTGTACCCAGAGAACTGGCTGAGCACCGTTTGCGTGTCAATCCCAAGGTAAAACCCGTCAAAGAGCATCTTCAGCGGTCCGCGTGCAGAAGAGAAAAGCAATTGGCGAGGAGGTGGCTCGGCTCCTAGCAGCAGAGTTCATCCGAGAGATCTATCACTCCGAGTGGCTTGCCAATGTGGTCATGGTCCCTAAGAAGGACGATTCACTTCGTATGTGCAACGATTTCAAGCATATCAATCGGGCCTACCCGAAATATCATTTCCCCCTCCCCCGCATCGATCATATTGTTGACTCGACTGCGGGGTGTGAGCACTTGTCTTTTTTAGATGCATATTTCGGGTATCATCAGATCCGACTGTATGGTCCCGATGAAATAAAAACAGCTTTCATCACCCCATTCGGGTGCTTTTGCTATGTCACCATGCCATTTGGTCTTAAAAATGATGGAGCCACATTCGTGAGGATGATTCAGAAGTGCCTGCTCACTCAAATCAGTCGAAATGTGGAAGCATACATGGACGACATTGTGATCAAGTCACGTAAAGGTTCCGACCTACTGTCTGACCTCGCAGAAACCTTTGCCAACCTGATAAGGTATGATATCAAGCTTAATCCGTCAAAGTGCACATTCGGAGTTCCAGGTGGAAAGTTACTCGGTTTCCTCGTTTCCGAACGGGGGATCGACGCAAATCCAGAAAAAGTTGACACCATCCTCCGAATGAAACACCCTGTGCGTGTGCATGACGTTCAGAAGCTTACTAGTTGTTTGGCTGCCTTGAGTCGATTCATTTCTCATCTCGGTCAAAAGGCCTTACCTCTTTACCGATTGATGAAGAAATATGATAAGTTCGAGAGGACTGATGAAGCTGACGCAGCATTCGCAGAGCTCAAAACCCTGCTTTCCACCCAGCCGTTGCTTGCTGCGCCAATCAGCAAAGAGCCTTTACTACTTTATATTGCAGCCACTAGACAAGTTGTCAGTACAGTACTCACGGTCGAGCGGGAAGAAGAAGGAAAGGCTTACAAAGTTCAGCGCCCAGTGTATTATCTCTCTGAAGTTTTGACTCCATCCAAGCAGCGATATCCACATTATCAGAAGCTTGTCTATGGAATCTACATGACCATGAAGAAGGTTGCACAATATTTCTCTAATCACTCCATTACAATCATCAGCGACGCACCATTATCTGAAATTCTGAACAACAGAGATGCAATTGGTCGAGTGGCAAAATAGGCGGTTGAACTCCTTCCATTGGATATCAAGTTTGAGGCAAAGAAAGCTATCAAGTCCCAAGCAATTGCAGATTTCCTTGCCGAGTGGATTGAGTAGCAACTGCCGACTCAAGTTCACTCGGAGCATTGGACCATGTTCTTCGATGGCTCCAAGATGCTGAATGGTTCCGGTGCTGGGGTAGTGTTGGTATCCCCCCGTGGAGACAAGCTTAGCTATGTTCTCCAGATTCATTTCGACTCTTCCAACAATGAAGCTGAATATGAAGCACTTTTGTACGGGTTGCGTATTGCCATTTCACTCGGCGTCCGTCGCCTTATGGTCTACGGTGACTCGGATTTGGTGGTTAATCAAGTGATGAAAGAATGGGATGTCAGGAGCCCATCCATGACTGGTTATTGCAATGCAGTAAGAAAGCTGGAAAAGAAGTTTGAAGGGTTGGAGCTTCACCATATACCCCGACTAAAAAATCAAGCAGATGAATTGGCAAAGATAGTATCTAAGAGAGAGGCCATTCCCAGCAATGTGTTTTTAGAACATATTCATTCACCTTCAGTTCAGGAAGATACTTTCACTGAAGAGTCCCCACAACCTAAGAGCGCCACAGATCCGACTGAAGTCGAAATCCTAGCCATGGTCGACTTAGTCATGGAGGTTTTGGTCGTCACTCCCGACTGGACAGTGCCATACGTCGCATACATTCTTAGGAAAGAACTTCTAGAGGATGAAGAAGAGGCTCGACAGATCGTCTGACGATCTAAAGCCTTTACTGTGATAAAAAGGTCAGTTGTTCAGAGAAAGTGTAACTGGAGTCTGCCAGAAATGCATCACGCCAGAAGAAGGCCAAATGATCCTCAATGATATTCACTCAGGGACCTGTGGTCACCATGCGTCCTCTCGGACCATCTTGGCCAAAGCATACCGAGCCGGATTTTACTCAGGGATTGGATATGGGTGGACCTCTGAGGACTGGCAGGAGTGGATTTACCCATGTGCTGGTAGCAGTCGACAAGTTTACCAAATGGATTGAAGCCAAGCCGATTAAAAACCTTGAAGCAAGTACAACTGTAAGTTTCATCAGAGAATTGACATTCAAATATGGTGTTCCGCACAGCATCATCATGGATAATGGGTCTAACTTTGCCCTGACGAGTTCAGAGCCTTTTGTGCTTCCCAAGGCACAAGGGTCGATTACGCTTCAGTCGTCCATCCTCAGTCGAATGGGCAGGATGAAAGAGCAAATGGATTGATTCTCAAAGGACTGAAACCCTGATTGATTCGTGACCTCAAGCATGCAGCAGGTGCCTGGGTCGATGAACATCCATCAGTACTTTGGGGATTGAGGACAACTCCTAATCGGTCGACCGGATGAACTCCATTCTTCTTAGTCTACGGAGCTGAAGCCGTACTCCCAAGTGTTTTGCTTCACAATGCGCCCCGAGTCGAGCTCTTCTCAGAAGAAGCGGAACAGGCTCGGCAAGATGCATTCGATCTCCTAGAAGAAGAAAGAGAGATGGCCTTGATTCGATCGACCATTTATCAACAAGACCTGCGTCGATTCCATGCCAGAAATGTAAGGGGTCGGGCATTTCAGGAGGGAAACTTGGTTCTTCGGGTGGACCAGCAGAAACCACACAAGCTCGCTCCTGCTTGGGAAGGCCCCTTCGTCGTCACCAAAGTGCTCCACAACGGAGCATATCGTCTTTTCAATGTCGAGCACAATAAAGACGAGCCACGCGCTTGGAATGCGGAAATGCTCCGCCCCTTTTACTCTTAAGCATTGAGATGTAATAAGAAATACCTTTTAGTTTGATTATCAAAGACATGATTTTACAGTCTTCCGAATGATTGTTGGTCATTTTTTACATGTTCTAAATCCCCCAGTGGGTGCCTTAGCTGCGAATCCGTTTCGCCTAAGTTGAAAAGAAAAATCCAACCGAGTGGTGAGCCGGCCTCTCACTCGGGGGCTTAGCTGCGAATCCGTTTCACCTAAGTTGAAACGAAAAATCCTACCGAGTGGTGAGCCAGCCTCTCACTCGGGGGCTTAGCTGCGAATCCGTTTTGCCTAAGTTTGAAAAATCGTACCGAGTGGTGAGCCAGTCTCTCACTCGGGGGCTTAGCTGCAGTCCAGTACTCGCCTAAGTGTAAAAAAATCCTACCGAGTGGTGAGTCAGCCTCTCACTTGGGGGCTTAACTGCAATCCAGTACTCGCCTAAGTTTGAAAGATCCTACCGAATGGTACGGGTGGCTGCACCATCAAGAAGGACTAGATTGTGCGAGCGATCCTCTCACTCGGGGTCTTAGCTGCAGTCCAGTACTCGCCTAAGTTTGAAAAATCCTACCGAGTGATGAGCGATCCTCTCACTCGGGGGCTTAGCTGCAGTCCAGTACTCGCCTAAGTTTGAAAAATCCTACCGAGTGACAAGCGATCCTCTCACTCGGGGCTTAGCTGCAGTCCAGTACTTGCCTAAGTTTGAAAAATCCTACCGAATGACGAGCGATCCTCTCACTCGGGGCTTAGCTGCAGTCCAGTACTCGCCTAAGGTTTAAAAATCCTACCGAGTGACGAGTGATCCTCTCACTCGGGGGCTTAGCTGCAGTTCAGTACTCGCCTAAGGTTGAAAAATCCTACCGAGTGACAAGTGATCCTCTCACTCAGAGCCTTAGCTGCAGTCTAGTACTCGCCTAAGTTTGAAAAATCCCATCGAGTGACGAGCAATCCTCTCACTCCGGGGCTTAGCTGCAGTCCAGTACTCGTCTAAGTTTGAAAAACCCAACCGAATGGTATGGGTCGACCACGACCCTTCCCCCCGGGGCTGCACCATCAAGAAGAAGGACGAGATTGTGCGCACTACCAAAGGCTCGTCAAACAGCTAACGCCAAGGCGAGCTGCTTTCAGGAACGTCAGGACCATTGCTGAATGCCTCGTTGATGAGCTGATCAATGCTTCCAAAGGCTCATCCAACAGCTAGTGCCAAGGCGAACTGCTTTCAGGAACGTCAAGGCCATTGCCGAGTGCCTCGCTGATGAGCTGATCAATGCTGCTCAAGTCTCGTCCAACAGGTCGAATGCGGCCTCTTCCTCAGAAGCTACGTCGAGAGTACACAAACCAATCCGAGTGAAGAACGAGTTCCTCTCGAAGAAAAACACAACATATTCAAAGATAAGTCAAGCTCAGATAAATCCAAAGGTTCCTAACCGTAGATTAAAGTACTCGGGCATCAGGCCCGAAGGAGTTTCAACGATTACAAAATCACTCGGCATTCTGAGGCAAATGAGGGTGAAGCATAAATTTTTTTCGATCACTCAGCGGGAGAAGGGCTGGCTGGATTGCAGAAGCTGTCAAGGTCAATGGTGTCCGCAATACGAGTGGCAGCCTCAAGGAAGGTGTACATGAAGGACTAGAAGGTGTGCTTCTTAGTATTCACACCCTTGAGGGCCGCCAACTTGTCTTCTTTGGTGTCCTTGCAGTGCACTCGAACTAATGACAGGGCAACGTCAGCGCCACAGCAAGCGGATGACTTCTTCCACTCGTGCACTCGACCAGGAATCTGATTGAGTCGAGTCATCAGCGACTCGAGGTCTTGAGAAAGTTCCACCTGAGGCCTGAGTTCGGCGTCCACCCGGGTCATCGCCGCCTTCATTCGAGCCAGATAGGCAACGGCGCTGTCCAAGCGTGATTCCAACCGCAACAAGTTCATCGCAACGTCATCTTTCACAGGACAGTTGATGGGAAATCTTGACAAAGTTCTGCTCCATCATGAAAAATAATGAGTCAACAATATTTCAACATACTTCAATCGACGACAATTAACCAGTCGAGCGCCTGTACCTTCAAGCTTCAGAACTAGTTTCGCGGCAAGTTGTCCCAGATGGGACTCTAGCTTGCCTGTCTTGGCTCTGAGGCCTCCAACTTCATTAGTCAGGTTCACCTTGTCCTTCTTCAGTTGCTCGACTTCCCGATTGGCTTCCGAGATGGCGGTCTTCAGCTTCGCGTTTTCCTCTTCCAACTTGCCGACTGAAGCCAGCTTCTTGTCCGCAAGCGTTGTCTTCTCACGTGCTTCCTTCTGAGCAGCAGCAAGGTCCTGGTCTTTCTTCTCCAAAGCTTCCTTCATTCTCTCTAAAGAAACAACTCTCTTCAGACGAGCCTGAAGTTGACGGTTTTCACTACGCACATCTACTTATGTGAAGTCACTCGGTTCAAAGAGACTGAAAGAAAAAATAGTGAAAGACGCGAGCTACTAGGTGGGCAAGAGTCGATTGGTTACCTTCCACGATGGCCGTTTCTTCTTGAGCAGGCTTGAGGTTCTTCTTTGTGAGTTCAAGGTCAAGTTCAAGGCTGATATGCTTCTTCTTTAACTTGGAAAGCTGATCTCAGATCACAAGACTTCTGCAGTTGGCGAGAAAGATAAATCAGTCGACGGAAACAAAAGACAATGACAGTGAAAGTTACTCTAAGACTACTGCCGAATCAAATATTCAACAGTAGTCTCGAGGACTACACCCAGTGGGTGCACTTAGCGAGCCCCCACTGATCTAGATCAACACTCAGCATGGTCTGCCCAGTGTGTGTAAAAAAACAAGGTAAAAAAGAAGATTCTAAGACCTCAGCCGACTGCCAGTAGTCGACCGTGGTCTCGGGGACTACACCCAGTGGGTGCACTCAGTGTGCCCCCACTGGTCCGGACAAAATACTAAGACTCAACACGAGTCGAGTGGAGTGGAAGACTTCCTAAACTCTAAACACAGGCACACCCCAGTGGGTGATCAGATATAAAACAACATTCAAAAGTTCAGTCGGAGTTCGCTGACCTTAACATTGGTCTGCAGGGCAGTACTGGTGTTATAAGCCACCTGACTGGCCTCGTGCATCACCTTCACCTGCTCCATGACAAGGTTCACCTGGCGAAGAGCCTCCCTGGCAGCACTTGGCGAATCGTCTGGGGTCTGATATGCAGCAAAGAGCGATGGCTCCAAGGCGGTCGAAGCAGCTACTAGGTCAGACGCGTGGAGTTGCACTGGAGCGGCAAGGGCTGGAGCAGTCGACCCTGACGGACGATCAGCCGTCAGCAGGCTGGCCAATGTGACGTTGGTCCTAACCGGATCTCCGGAACGCTCGACCACCGCCTCAAGCGCCGGCGTCGACTGAGGGACTTTAACTTCAAGCCTCCACCTGCTCGAGCCCCCGCCACTCCTCCTCCTCTCCTGTAGAGGCACTTCTTCATCATCATCATCAGGAAGCACGATGACATCTCCTCGGAATTACAGAGAAAGAAAAACATCGGAAATTCAGCCGACTGACAACTCAATCGACTAAATGAAGTCTAGTCGAACGAACTTACCAGCTCAGGAGGTGGCCACATCGTCGGTCTCCTTGTCTCCTGGAGCTTTGTCGATATCCATGTCAGTTGCAGCAGAGGTTGGGCTAGAAAGATACATGAGGTCAGAACAAAAGCTTCAGTCGGCCTAGATAAATGCAAGAAAGATACTCACCCTGAAGCGACGGGGACGTCCATCTTGATCCTCGGCAAAGTCCTTCGAGCATTTGGAGGAGCAACCTTGGACTGCTTGGCGACCTTCTCTGTCGGCTCCGGAGTAGACATTCGAGTGCGTTTCTGTGTGTGGGTACTTGAGTCCGCACTCTTTCCACGCCCGCTCACCGGGTCGTGGTGTTGCTTGGATCGGTGTTCGGAGCGCGGCGGCGAGTCGGCTTCTTCCTTGTCGTCTGACTCCTTGCTCTCCTCCTCCTCGTCTTCATCCGAAGATTCCCATTCACCGCTCTCCTCTGTGCTGGCCTCTCCCTCCTGGTCCTGCTCTAGAGCTTGTTCACCGTTGGGCATCGAATACATGTCAGTAAAAACCTACAAGACAAGAAGTCGAGTAAAAGTCAGTCGAGCTCAAGTACAGTCAGAATGTGTATGCAAAGACAGTCAGAATGTGTATGCAAAGACAGTCAGAATAAAGAACATACCTTGTCGGGCTGATTGTCATCACTGAAGGGGATGACTTGCCTGGCTCCTCTGGGGTTGTCCTGGTTGCCTGTAATGCTCTTCAACCACATGGCCACGGTCTTGGCTGGCACTTCCTCTGGATGAACATGAGCGGTGTCATCGGACCTAGAGTACATCCACATGTGATGGTTACGGGCCTGAAGAGGCTGGATGCGTCGACTGAGGAATACTTCCAGTAGGTCCATGCCAGTGACACCCTCATTAATCAGTTGGACCACTTTCTCAACCAACATCTTCGTCTCCACGTTCTCAGCAGCAGTCACTTTCAGTGAGGAAGGAGTCTGGACACGGTCAAAAGTGAAGTGGGGAAGGTCGGTCGACTGACCTGGAGTTGGGAGATCCTGACAGTAGGACCAGGTCGACTGCGAGCCCCTAACTAATTCAGGGAGAGTCATGGAAGGGAAAGAACTCCTTTGCCTCTTTTGGATACCCAAACCCCCGCACATCTGAATGACATGAGTCTTCGACTCACTCGTTTTCGCTTTCTTCACTGACTGGGAACGAATGGTGAAAATATGTTTGAAAAGGCCCCAGTGCGGTCGACACCCCAAAAAGTTTTCACACATCGACACGAACGCGGCAAGGTACGTATTGGTATTGGGAGAAAAAGGGTGGAGTTGGGCACCGAAGAAGTTCAGGAAGCCTCGGAAGAAGGGGTGCGGAGGAAGCGAAAAACCCCGGTCGACGTGGGTGGCGAGCAGTACACACTCACCCGGTCGAGGCTGCGGCTCCGTCTCCTCCTCAGGCAGCCTTGCTGCACCCTTGGCGATCAACCCGGACTCCACCAGCTCATCTAGATCTTCTTGCTGGAGCGAAGACCGGATCCAATCGCCCTGGATCCAGCCTGGTGGCAGCCCCAAGTGCGATGACGACCCGCGGTTCTGTTTCTTGCCTTTCGCCGCCCCCGTCGCCTTCTTCACGCGCTCCAGCGCCGCCGTCTTGTCCTTCACCATGGCGGCAGAGCGGCGGCGTCGAGAGCAGAGGAGCTAGATGCGGTGAAGAAGCAGAGGAAGAAGAAAGAGAAACAGGCGCGCACAGTGCAAACGCCTTGACCCCGTTGTCGGTTCAATATCCGGTGTATCTCATAGTAGGGGTCCTAAGCTAGGCGTCTTGGAGCGATGGTAACATGGACACGGGGTTTTACCCAGCTTCGGGCTCTCTTGATGAGATAATACCCTACATGCTGCTTTTGATTGTATTCATATGGGTGTAGTACAGAGTACATGAATCTACCACGAGTAGTAGTAATGAATATGAGATTGTCTATTGACTAGCCTGACCTCGGTTTATATAAGACACCGGAGGCCTAGGGTTTAGGAGAGTCCTTGTCTTGGGCGCCAAGTCTTGTGGAGTCTTGCTTGTATGCGGCAGGGGTTGTCTGAACTGGCCCATGAGTATACGGCCATGGGGGTCCCCGGCCCAATCCAACTGATCGGGAGACGACGTGGTGAGTACCCCCTAGTCCAGGACACCGTCAGTAGCCCCCTGAACCGGTCTTCAATTGGGGACGCTCCTCGATTCTTCTGAACTGTTCTTCATCTTCAGTCGTCGGTCTTGAAAACTGGTTCAACAGATCTTTCCATCTTCGATCTTGAGGATCGCCAAAGTGAATCCGAAGAGTTTACATGTCGGGTATCCGAGGAGCCCCTTTAAGTTTCCGGCCTTTATCAATGCCTTGTTATTTTTATGCCACGCCTCGGGTTTGAAGTTTCCCCGGGCGGCAGTGTCTTCTTGCGTCCGAGCTCCAACGCTGGACTGCATTCGAGGTATGTTTGCAGCCAAGCACCAACGTCGGACCACTTCCGAGCTCTAACGCCGGAATGTATCCGAGCTTCACCGCCGGACTGTATCTGAGGAGTATTGTTACAGCCGAGCTCTAACGCTGAACTGCATCCGAGCTCCAACACCGGACTATGTCCAAGCCCCAACGCCGGACTGTATTCGAGCTCCAACGCCGGACTATGTCCAAGCTCCAACGTCGGACTGTATCCAAGCTCCAACGCCGGACTATGTCCAAGCTCCAATGCTGGACTGTATCCAAGGTGTCATAGATCACCTTGGTTCAAGAAAGTTGAAGGAGTTTAGCCAAGCTTAATGCCGGAAATGTCCTCAAGGTGCGTGTTGGCCTAATATCCGGGATGCACCTGAAGAAAAAAAATCAAACCGCTGACCCTAGTAGCCCCTGGGACTCAGGTCGATTCATAAAATCAGCCTAAGGATCAATTCCCAGCTCGGCAGCACACTTAGGGATAGAAACGTGGTGTGCAAAGTCCTCGAGACTCAGGTTGGGTGCGGACGACCAACCTGAGGATAATAATCTCCTCGAAAACTATATTGCACTTTAAATTTTCTGCATTGGATTGTCAATGCAGTAGCCCCCGAAACACTGGTCATGTGGCAACACCAGATCAGGGGATCAATGTACCCCTTTAATATTTGTAAATGATAAGCACGAAGCCCAGTAGCCCCAGAGCCTTAATGTGGGCACGGGTGTCCGAATTAAGGATCGATGTCCGAAGTAAAATCACAAATTATGTGTAATGATTCTATGTATCCAAGTACTTTACATCATTATTTTGACTCCATTGCGACCGTTTATCAGTTAAAAGTGGCCCATTGTTGGCTTCTACCCCTTGGTAGATACTACGCAGGGTGTTTCCGCACTAACAAAACAACCCTTGGCCGACGTCGCGGTGCCCGGAGGCGGTTCTGTTAGCAGAAGCAAAGCAATCAGATATGCGGGCTTTATAACTTTCGCTTAGTCATATGAGCTTTAAACCGAGGAAGCTAGCTATGAGCCCCCGGTTAGTGTTCGGCGACATCCGAGGTCAAGCCATAAACACTTCGGCCAATGTTATGAACGGCCCGTCATTTAATCTGAATATCGAATCACGACCAGTTTACGCTTATTGTGACGGTCGGGCTGGCTTTCCATCTGCGGTGCTTAACCATGTGAGCTGGAAGCACAATCGCAGTGGTTCTCCCTTTGCACACCTAGCCGAACAAAGCGGACCGTAGGAGGCAAGCACAGGAGCCGGGCAACCCAACTATTGACTGAAGACACAATTCGAAACTGATGCATATATAGCAATATCCAAGAATTTTTGCCGAATCTCTAAAGGTGTCCAGCGCTGCACTGCAAGACTTATGCGGAAAACACACAAATAGTTGAAAAGTGCCATAGGATTGGAAAACCAAAAAATGTCAGTAAAAACTCGACGTCCGAACTAGATCAAGTGTTCAGTGCCAAATAGAAAATTGGTCTTAGAAAAAAAGGGTGTTTCTATCGTGCTTTAACATGACACATCCTATCTCGAGACTTCAAGCGGGTAAGCCTACGGCTTCCACCTTCTATCACGAAGGCGGAGTATTTCTCATTAGGCCAGTTTAGCAAACTAAACTCTAGCGGCTTTGAGTGGGAAATTAGGCTCCTCAGCTAGTGACCGCACACTTGTGTCGAAAAAAGGAATGATAAATAATAATAATAATAAAAGCTTTGCAACGACTAAGAACAAAAACACTTATCATAAAATGGCTCAAATAAACTTAAGAGCCCCCAAGTGACTTAGGTAAAATAATGATTGTATAATGATTGTATGTACCAAAGTACTTATATCATATCTATGTTCACCCGAACTTTAAACGCGTCTTAACCGACCGTCGGCTTCTCCCTCTTCGGTCAAGGACCGAAAAGTGTTATGTGCTCCACCTGTCGAGAATATCGACGGTGTTTCCGATAACCAGGCAATCAGGTCATAAGGCTGTAACAGACAAAGCGCGCTCAGGAAACTTATGCTATATTACCGACAAAGTGTAAGAAGCATCTTCGAAGAAAATAGTACCCCCACCGATACCTTTCTTCGGTGCTCATTGTTAATATGAGACTTGTGCAATAGATGTTTTATACTCATGAGTTCTGTTGTGTGCCGACCATAATTGAAAACAATAAGAGCGCTAGCTTTCGGCTTCACCCAGTCTGAGGTTAGAGCTCGGAAGACCCGGTCGTGACAATCGCAGAGGTGCTCCATTTACTCCCTAGCCGAACAATCGGGAACATAGGGGTAAACACAGGAGCAAGACAACCCAGCTTGCGGAACACTTAAGTCAATATGGTGCATATTGTGGCATAATACATGAACAAGGAACGAAGCCGTACAAGTATAATCATATGCAAGAGGAAAGGCTCCATAAAGGAAGTCCCGGTTAAACGGGGTATTTGAATTTGTGCGTCACAAACAAGGTTTCAACAAAGAAGTTTTTCACAAGCAAGTTTTGCCAAAAAGGTATAATGCTTGATCGAACCGAACAAAATTTAAAACTGGGAGTTTTTGAGCATGAAAGCAACTTAGCTGGTTAATGTGTTCGGCATTGATGACGCGGTCCGAGCTTGGTGTAGGAGAAGGTCTCATCCCCCAAGCCCGATGTGGCCGAGCGAAGAGCTCGGCACTATGAAGAGGAGAAGCCCCCAGTCTAGCCGAGGTGATGGAGCAGGTCGGTATGTGACGTCGGCTGATAGGAATGACAGTGCAACGATGTCGGCACAGGGTCACTAATCGAGGTGGCACAGTGGTTTTCCTCAGCCCACTGAGTTGACCGCGTGACGTAGTCGAAGTTGACTACCTGCACACATAAAATAGTGCGAGCAATAATAATGATAATTAAGAGAAGAATAATGCATAAATAATTTATGCGGAGTGAATAATATGGTGGATATGGCCTGAGCGCCGAGGATGGCACGATGCAATGACGACGTAGTTCGAATTCGCATGGATGGCCGGGTTGCGGTCGTAGTGTCTGCTGAATTATGGACGAAGTCGGCTTGCCAAATGGAGGCCGGACTGGAATCGGACCGTCACGTATGTCGCGGGGCTGGCCAAACTGATGTTCCTTTTTTGGGTAGCACGGCCATTGGTGTTCGAAGCCGTAGATGGGTTTCGCTTGGATTTATGTGCATGTACGTCGGCTGCCACCGTTTTCTCTTTAATTAGATCAGATTGTCCTTGCTAACGTCTAACACTGCGCATAGACGCCTTCATCCAAATCACTCTCGATTCGATCTAGCATAAACCTGGGCTCATAAAAGAGTGCAAACCAGTAATAGTAATTGAAAAAAAAAGAATTATGCATAAGTAGGTTTACCCAAGGCAAAAGAAAAAAAATTATATATATATATATATATATGTATATATATATATATATATATATATATATATATACTCCTGGCGCCGAGGTCAATGGCGACGATGGTGTGGCATCGTATATTTTATAGGTCAAATTCAACCGTAGATGCGACGTTCTTCAGACCGCGGATAAAGAATCCGAAAATGCAAACAAACGTCAAAAGTCAGTGCAAAGATAGTCTGCACTGTCCCTCAATCAAACCTGAAAAGCAAGGCTGCAAAACTAACACGTAATTGCATTAGCAGTACTACTACTTTTGGTCTGTGCATGCCTTGGAGATAATTTAACATAGGAATAGGAGTAGGAGACAAGCAGTAATCATGCGCTGAATTAAAAAGGAGAGGAAAACGAATCTCCGGCGGCCGCTGCTCGTCCGTGATTAATCCTGGCTCCGCGTGCCCTAGTTGCGTCTATGCGTACCGACGGATTCTGCCTTGACCCATAAAGTAGTTCCTTCTCTGGCCGCTGTCTCTATGCGCGAGCTTCTCAAGGTTTCCTGCAGTATATGAAAGCGGCGGCTTATGTGTACTGCAATAGCCACAGCGGGGTTCGGATCTGATGTATCACCCAACGCCGGACAAGTCCACGGCCGCTAGAAAACTCCTTAATCTTGATCTAGTACTGCAAACAGATAGTTCGACGCAACGACAATAATTTGAAAAAAAAAGCATATTACGCAGAACAGATCTAACTGAAAAAATATCACCTGATTATCTCATCGATCCGCGGCGATCACCTAGCAGGCTCTCAATGAAAGCACCAATGTCGGTTCAATATCCGGCGTATCTCGTAGTAGGGGTCCTAAACTAGGCGTCTTGGAGCGATGGTAACATGGACATGGGGTTTTACCCAGCTTCGGGCTCTCTTGATGAGATAATACCCTACATGCTGCTTTTGATTGTATTCATATGTGTGTAGTACATGGTACATGAATCTACCACGAGTAGTAGTAATGAATATGAGATTGTCTATTGACTAGCCTGGCCTCGGTTTATATAAGACACCGGAGGCCTAAGGTTTAGGAGAGTCCTTGTCTTGGGCGCCAAGTCTTGTGGAGTCTTCCTTGTATGCGGCACGGGTTGTCCGAACTGGCCCATGAGTATACGGCCATGGGGTCCTTGGCCCAATCCAACTGATTGGGAGACGACGTGGTGAATACCCCCTAGTCCAGGACACCGTCACCCGTCGCCTTATAAAAGGCTGCTTCCGAAAGGATCGTGGGACCAGCGATCTGTCAAATCCAAAGAATATCACGCCGCAACGACGTGGCGAAAAAGGTGGCGCAGAAATTGAGGCACTACTGTTTATCCGCCCCGCTTATTTCGGCGCGTCCCGTCTCGCGCGCTTCCCCGAAATTTCGTATCCCGTGAAATACGGGATACACTACAATCAATCGCGCCAAAGATCCTGCACCTCAAGACAGCACTCGGCAGATGATGCTACAAGTTCAGTCGGCAACTTTCTGAATGGATCAAGGCGACTGAATCAACGTTGAAGTACCAACGAGAGCCTTCCATCTTCCGTAAAACACTCGCGAGGTGCAAAGCTCAGAACAAGTTCAACTTCAACCTACTTTGCACTCGAACCTTAATCCATTCAGGGGCTACTGATGAGGATACAGACCTGGGGTAGGGTCATAGGCCTGACCTATACGTCCTGCCCAAGGTCACTACCCTAGAAGATAAGAAGTCCAAGAGGCAACGAAGAACCCCCAGTCAAAGGTGTCGAATGCAATCCACTCGACCAATCATATCACTCGGATACCCCTCCTACTTGTTGTCACTCGACCATACAAGGAATCACTCGACCTAGCGAAGACCAGGAGTCACTCAGCATTACAACGGTCAGACGTTCACTCCGTAGTCTTTAAGGTCATTAATAGCACTTAAGGCTAGCATTATCAGTAACGCCCCTACTTTATGTATATTAAGCCCCTTGTAATGGAGGATGGCTGGGGTCCGGGCGCACTCTATATAAGCCACCCCCTCCTTTGGGACAAGGGTTCGCACCCCCTGTAACATCACACCCATATAATCCAGTCGACCGCCTCCGGGCACCGAGACGTAGGGCTATTACTTCCTACGTGAAGGGCCTAAACTCGTAAATCCTGCGTGTACATCTTCATCATGGCAGAGATCTTGCCTCTCCATACCTACCCCCCTCTCTACTGTCAGTCTTAGAACCACGAAAGGGGGCGGTACTCAACGTGGAGAGGTCGCGACGGCGCGGTACGAGATTGCCGGGCAGCCCATAGCGGTGGTTAACCGCATCCACTTTACACAGCTACGGCCATGGTGGCGTTGGCGTCATGAGCAAAGCTCTCGTGCTGCTTTCGAACTAGGGAGGCGTGGGGATTCAGTGAGGTTTGAGTTTCAACCAGAACGAGTAGATAATGGGATAGCATAGGTTGGCGTACATCTCTTTTTGCATCTGGGTTCCTCCATGTTTTTTATTGAATTTTTCTAATATAATTTGCAAACGGAGCAAGAATAGTTGGCTGGCTAGTTGTAAAAGCTGCACAGGGATGCCAACATAGTTGGATTACGGCATGAAGGACGATTTGTAGTGTGTTTTTCAATTTCATTTTCCAGTTGCACACTCTCATACGTCAATTGGCTATATCATGCACACTCTAGATCATTTAGTTGGCAGAACATTTTGTTCATTTTTTATTTTGGGAGTTCCTGTTAAGTTAGGGGGAGTCGAGAGTGCGTGTTCTAGTGGGAAGTTTCATGGCGAGTCACCTCTGTATCACGCAGATTCGGCAAGGGATCCCGGCGTGGTGCTCCCTGGCCAAACTGTCTGATCCCAGCATGGTGATTTATTGATTTCTTTTTGCAGCGATTTGAGCTAGAATAGAAGGAAGTACATAAGAGTACTGAGAGGATAGTTTAGATGCTTTTGCTCAACCCTCTCAAAATGCATCCGTTTGGTTTCTCTGTTTTCTCTTAAGTTGTGTTCATATAAGTAACCAGTTGGCTAGTTTATTGTAACAGTTGCACATGAATGCAAATGTAATTGGATCACACATATACATATGTTAGTTGGCTAGCCAACTTATGAAGTTGCGCAGTGAGGGCTAACCAGTTGCATAGTCGATGATATTCTGATGGGTACACTGCGTAAACCATGTTCAAGCAGTTTGTGTGTGTGGTTTTTTGGTTGCACACTTATGTTTTTTTGGGTGTTTCACGGGGTGGGTGAGTTGATTCTGTTTTTTTACACAAAACGCTATGTGCATTGGTGTGCTTGATAAACTAGTTGGCTAGTCAGGATTGTGCAGTTGCACAGCAGGCTCTATCTAGTTGGCTAGTCAGGCTTGTGCAGATTCACAAGAGGCTCTACCTAGTTGGCTAGTCAGGCTTGTGCAGTTGCACAAGAGGCTCGACCTAGTTGGCTTCTCACTGGACTAAGAAATTGGTTTTCATTTTTTGTGTTATTGGAGGAGTGAATTTTGTGGATGTATATGACCTATGGAGCTTGGTGAGAAATGCGGTGGTTATACAGGGTTTGCGATGTGAGGGCTCTTAGGGTTAGTTGCTGTAGGAGTTTGCAGATTTGTTTCAAATGTTTTTTGGCCATTTTTGTGCAACCGGGCAGCCCCCTTTGTGCAACTTGTTAGATAGAACTTACCAACATTATGATAAAATTAGCCAACTTAATTTTTGTTCTGATGGAGTATTGTGTTTTGGTGGCACTTATTTTTTGTTCAACTAGGCAGCAAATCATGTGCAACTTTTCTTTTAATTCAAACTAGCCAACTTCATATATAAAAGTAGCCAACCCACCACAATTTCTCTCCCCTGTGCAATTTCTGTTAATTTGACTAATACATTGTTCGCATTTTTTTGTCGCAGAGAAATTTTCTTCACTTTATCATTGCCCTCAAGTACAAGTAATTTCTGACAAACTTTCTTTCCCATGGTTCGGGTCGGGTAGCCGTAGGGGAACCTGTGGCTGGATTGAATCCTCAAACTTGACTTGAGATCAGGTTATCATCAGATAAGAATCCAAATGGCTGGAGAAGGAGATATGCCTGACAATGAAACATAAGTTCCAATTTTTTCTTTTTACCCTATTAGCACTTTAATTTTTTGGGTTTTATCCTCTGGCAATTTTATTATGCCCTTTTCTTTTACCCTCTTATCATCCCAATATTTTGTTCATTGTAGGGTTCTGCAAATCCGATCTCACGATGGAACTCAAAAAGGGCTGCTAAGCGGCAGCCGCGTGGTGATGATAAGAACGGGATGGAGAGGGTGACGATGTGAGTGGAGAACATCAGTCCTTTGGAATTTATTTTCCTTCATTTTTCTTTTGTCTTTAGAATTTTTATATGGCACATATACATGTTTAATTTTTTTCTCAACCCCTTTTGCTTGTTCATTTTTTTCTTACACAACTTTAGGGTGGCGAAAGATTCCTCTTAGTAAAACTGCAGAGAAGAAAGGTGCGCGTGGAGGCAGTATCCGAAGGGGTAGATGCCACATCTTCTGCAGCAGCCGCTGAGGTAACATAAAATTCCGCCAGGAATATTTTTTACTCCACATACAGGCAGCCAAGTGCATTAATTTTCATACATGGTTGCAGAAGGACTAATTAAGCATTAGCATGCTCAACTTTCTCAGTTGCTCAACGTTGTCATCTTCAAGTTTTTTAGAATTGTCCCAAGAGTATGTATCGACTTGGCATCCTCATGCTTTCTAGTTGCAGAATAATATCTAATTAGTTGGCAACCTCAGCAATTCTAGTTGCACCACAATATACAACTACTTGACATCCTCAGCTTCTCTAGTTGCACAAGAACTCAGATTAGTCCCATCTTAAAAAAATTGAGGATTGCCCAAGAGTATGTAACGACTTGGCACCCTCAGGTTTTCTAGTTGCAGAAGAGTATCTATTTAGTTGGCACCCTCTGCAATTCTAGTTGGACACCATTATCCAAGTAGTTGACATCCTCAGCCTCTCTAGTTGCGCAAGAATATCTCATTAGTTGGCATCATCAGCATTTCTAGTCGCACAAAAATATCTCATTAGTTGTCATCACCAGCATTTCTAGTTGCAGAACAAACATGATATCAAGTTGCCATCCTCAACTTTTTAATCTAGTTTTCTAGAGAATAAATTTTGTATGTAATGATAACTAATCACCTCTGCCTTTTTTTCAAACCCCAAGATATTGTTCAAGGGAATGAGAGTAATGAAGCAGATAATGTTGAACGACAGTCACAAGCTGGCTACCTGATGGAGACTGCCTGGTACGCCTCTCTCCTCCCTCTTCTTTACCACTTCCGTTCTTGCGTTCATTGCTTTGCCATGATAGCGTTGTTTTGGATCCAGGTTACCCTGTCGGTGTCAAAACCGGCGGATCTCGGGTAGGGGGTCCCGAACTGTGCGTCTAGGCGGATGGTAACAGGAGACAAGGGACACGATGTTTTTACCCAGGTTTGGGCCCTCTCGATGGAGGTAAAACCCTACTCCTGCTTGATTGATATTGATGATATGGGTAGTACAAGAGTAGATCTACCACAAGATCAAGGAGGCTAAACCCTAGAAGCTAGCCTATGGTATGATTGTTGTTCGTCCTATGGACTAAAACCCTCCGGTTTATATAGACACCGGAGAGGGCTAGGGTTACACAGAGTCGGTTACAATGGTAGGAGATCTACATATCCGTATCGCCAAGCTTGCCTTCCACGCCAAGGAAAGTCCCTCCGGACATCGGACGAAGTCTTCAATCTTGTATCTTCATAGTCTTGGAGTCCGCCAATGATGATAGTTCGGCTATCCGGACACCCCCTAGTCCAGGACTCCCTCAGTAGCCCCCGAACCAGGCTTCAATGACGATAAGTCCGACGCATATATTGCCTTCGGCTTTGCAAGGCGGGTTCTCCTCCAAATTCCATGTGCTCACCGAATAGTGTCCGACTTCCTTATAAATGTTGCGCTCCTTGGCTTCCACGTCCAATAATGGCCCTCTTCCACGTGTCGTATGAATGCGAAAAGCCAGGGTATTTTTACGTTTTACCCCCTAGCTGCGCGAATAAGCTGCCTATAAGAGGAGCAAGGATCTAGATCCGAATCACACCATCCTCCTTCCACGAGTACTCATCGAAGCGCCTCTGACAAAAATCCATTCCATCATGGACAGTCGACGCGGCTCCTCCTCTCGCGCTCCCAGCCCTCGGCCGAGATTGGAGGAGATGTTCATCCCGCATAGCGAGCTAGTGACGCCCAAGCCGATGGATACCTTCCCCAGCCTTCCCGGTTCGGTTCGAGCGGACCGCCACCTACAAGGGTGGGAAGCAGGCGGAGAGCGTCCCCAATCCCTCCAAAGGAGAGCGGGTATGCTTCGTCCCTTATCTAATAAGGGGACTCGGATTTCCCATACATCCGTTTCTCCGGGGGCTCCTGGAGTTCTATGGACTCCAGCTTCACCACCTTACACTTGCCTCCATCTTGCACATCGCGGGCTTTGTAGCCCTTTGCGAGCTGTTCTTGGGCATCGAGGCCCATTTTGCGCTGTGGAAGAGATTGTTTTGCCTCGTCCCCCGTTCTCACGAGGGGTCGATATATCAAGTGGGCGGAGCCAAAATATGGCGCATCGCCGGGACCGGATATCTATCCGAACCTCAAGAAGGCGTCAAGACCGGCTTTGAATGGTTTTATATGGAAGACGCCCCACTGCCGGACCCAGTTCGGATCGGCCTCCCAGAGTTCAGCAACGCTCCTCTGAAGAAACGCTTGAGTTGGCGCCCACGGAGCCCTCAACAGGAGTGATAGGAGCGTCCAATATCTGATGGGCCGGATAAGGTTACTGGCTCATTCCGGATTGACCATGATTGGAGTCATGGCCACGTGCATCATGCGAGGGGTGCAGCCGCTCCAATATAGGGGCCACCCCATGTGGGATTTCAACGGGGATAATGACGCCACCCGTCATGGCCGCAAGGGGCCGGGATCGGTTGCCGATCTGGTGAAGATCCTGTCCGGCTTGTACAAGGGGGAGAAAGAGGACTTCCTCCACGCGAGTCCATTGAATGGATTCTCCATGAATAACCCTCGAAGCTGGGTAAGCGGACGTTTATTTATCCGATCCATATTCCCAAAGTTAAGTGTCTCACTTCGTGATTTCGACGCAGGAGCTGCGCCGGGACGTAGAGGGCATACACAGCCCGGCTCCACAACCCGAAGATCCGGGACGATCCTTGATCCGCCTCCAAGAGGATCCGACATAGAGGTGGAGCTGATCGATGGGGTGTTCCACCAACTTAGCGTGGACAATGCTTTAGTCGCCATTACAGCCGACTACCCCGGTTTATCTCCGGCTTCCCAGGTAACTGTGACCGGAGCCCTGACACCATTACTCATCCATGCTTATTTCTAACAACCGTATACCAACGGTGCTCCGCAGGAGGTGCCTTCAGGGCGGGAAGCCGAACCCGCGGCGGTTGACCATCAAGGGTCAGTTCGACCCAGCAGGCGGAAGAGGAGTGCGGCGCGAATCGAAACGTTGCCGCAACGGTATGACGCACCACCATGTTTAAAGGAAAAGATTCCTAGGAGGTACATTAACGCTCATGATTTTTCCAGGAGAAAGAGCGCTCGCCGGACTGTGCCCGGAGAGGTTGCCAATCAAACCTCCGCCAGCCAGGCCCCAATGCCTGGTCCGGAGGGGGAGGCGAACACAAGGCGTGAGCCGGATGCTCCTCCAACGGAGGATGCCGACAGGCTGTCCGCCACCAGGTCCGAGGTGGAGAGTGCCATGAATCACAGGCGCCGCCGGACAGTTCTTCGTGACGCGTGTTTCTCCCCGAAGGCATTGAATGCCTTTAATGCGGGAGACGCGCACCTCCATGCCGCTCGAGATGGTTTAACCAGAGCCACGGAGCAGTATGTGAAAGACATACGGGTGAGGAATTTTAATAGTTATATATCCCAGTAGCCCCCGAGACTTAAAATAGTTAAAATAACTGATTTAAGGATCATTTGTTATGCAGGATCTTACGGAGAAGAATACCCACCTGTCCCAGGAGCTTCAAGAGTGCAAGGCCCAACTTGAGGACGCACTACCCGCCTCAGGGGGAGCCACAGAGACCCCCTCTGGTAATACATACTTCGAAAAGATAAGTAGTTTATGAAGTGCGGTGTGTGTGTAAGTCTGACAACAATATTGCAGAGGGCGCCGGACTAGATCCGGACAAGCAACATCTCCTACGCCAGCTGAAGGCCGGCGAGAAGGTGCTTATGAGGGTGCAGCAGGAGAGGAACAAACTCCAAGATGCCAACACCCAGCTGGGCGAAGAACTAAAAGATGTTCGGGTCCAGCCGTCCGACCAGAAGGAGAATCGGCGGCTTCGTCGCGGCATCTACAAGAGTGCTTGAGCAAACTCTTTTGAAAAGAAGAGTTCGGGCGAGGAAGTCGATTGACGAAATGTGTCTCAGAGGTGTGCTCACAGTCGCCTCATGGAGGAGATGCCCGGTTCAACGGGTGACCAACTTCCCGAAGCTGCTGAATCGCACGAACGTGTTCGGCAAAGCGATGAGTGGCGTCGCCTGTGCCTTATGGCGTCCGCCTCCCTACCCGAGGGTCTTGGAGGGCTTATGGAGAAGCTTCAGGAGCACGGTAGCGCCCATCCGTGGAAGATATCGGCCTGCCGTCAAGGCGCCAGGGAGGCTTGGGCCATGGTGAAGACGCGGTACACGAAGGCGGATCCGAACCACATGGCCGAGGTCAGACCTATGGGTCTCGATGGGAAGGAGATCCCTGTGAGCTTAATGTACGGCCAAGTAGAGTTGGCCGCTAAGTATTCCCAACGGGACTGTAAATTATATAGCCTGTTAGATGGGATTGAAGGGGAGTACAATCAGTCAATTTGACGATGTATTTTAAAATGACATGTATAATGCCTTCTAGCCGGATTGTAGATCATTTGTCTTTGCGGACCTTTTGGCTTCAACCTCGGGACCCAACAGTCCGGAGTGTGTCCGAATACCCTCGCGGTTATGCAAAAACCGGGGCATGCATGGAGACCAAGTAGGGGTCATTAGTGCTTTATCGGACAAGTGCCCAACAAGTTATGTTATATTACATGGTTAGTAAGAAACATCGCCCAGGAGAATAGTTCCGTTAGGGGTTCCTTTCTCGGGAGGCATGCCCTAAAGTGCATGTCCGGACCGCGAAAAGAGCGTAAAAGCATCCGGGGCGATAAATAGATAGGTAAAAATCATCTTTCAAGTCACCGACCGAATATTACCTTAAGAACGCTAGCTTTCGGCTTCACCCAGTCTGAGGTACATATCCGGCTGACCCGGCAGTAACAATCGCAGAGGTGCACCCTTTACCTCCTAGCCGAACAATCGGGAACGTAGGGGTAAGCACAGGAGCCAGGCAAACCAGCTTGGCCAAAACTGAAGTCATATTGATGCATATAATGGTGAATAAAAGGTACATGCGGAAGTTTGACACATGTGTTGGGCATGAAGCCCGTATGAATAAGCTTCTGTTAAAGAAGCCCCCAGGTATAATGAGTGCGAGTAGCACGTCAAGTGTGTGCGAACAATGCGCAGATCAGCCTTCAAAGGCTCTACGAAAAAGGGAGGAAAAAAGAGAGAAACAGAAGACAACTAGAGTATAAAATGTGGACGGAGGAAGGAGACGAACTCTAAGTCCGGCGCTAGGCGTAGAATCTTCGGAGGTGGGCTGTGTTCCATGGGTTCGGCTCGAGTCGGTTGTCCGATGTGTTTCACAGACGATATGCTCCGCCGGTCAGGACTTGGTCGATGATGAAGGGACCTTCCCATTTGGGCTTGAGTTTGTCCTTTTTCTTGTCCGGCAAGCGTAGAACTAGTTTGCCAACATTGTAAGTTTTGGCCCGCTTCTCGCTTTGATATCTTCGAGCCCGCACGCCGATAGAATGCGGAACGAAGCCGCCACGTCGGCCTCTTCTAAGGCGCCCAAACTGTCTTGCCGATCCAACTTGGCCTCCTTTCCTCGTACATGCGCATGCGAGGTGAGTCATGAATTATATCGCAGGCAAACTGCCTCTGCGCCGTATACCATAAAAAATGGTGTGAATCCGTAGTATGGTTTGGCGTGGTCCGCAGCCCCAGTACGGAGTCGAGCTCCTCTACCCAAAGGCATGTTAGATTCCGTGAGGGACCGCACTAACCTGGGTTTGATGTCACTGATGATTAGACCATTTGCTCGCTCGACTTGACCGTTAGTTTGAGGGTGATAGATCAAGCGTAGTCGAGCTTGATGCCCATATTTTTGCACCAGAGTTTAACCTCGTCGGCCGTGAAGTTCGTGCCGTTATCAGTGATGATGCTGTGGGGGACGCCCTAACGGTGTACTACCCCGGATATGAAGTCTATCATAGGTCCGGATTCGGCCGTTTTAACTGGCTTGGCCTCTATCCATTTGGTGAATTTGTCCGCCATGACCAATAGGTACTTTTGCTTGTGGGTTACCCCTTTAAGGGGTCCAACCATGTCAAGCCCCCAGACCGCGAACGGCCAGGTGATGAGTATAGTTTTGAGGGCGGTGTTGTGACGCCCGGATAATCAAGCTACAATAACCTCTGCTAATAATGCCACGTCACCTCGATTACGGTTGCTAATCTCGCGTTAGTTCGAAATCGATTCAAATTCAAATTCAAAAGAAAGGCAAACAATAAAAGTTTTCAAACATTAAAACTAAAATGTTCTATATGTGCCAAATATTGCATAAATAATTGTGGTGGAGAATCCACATTTTTATAAAGTATTTAATTGCACTGAAATACATAAAACAGTAATAAAAACAAATAATTAAATGCCTTTACTAATTAATAAATTATCAAACTAAATTAATTGGGGACTAGACATTTTGTGACGGTGGACTAACTGAAATACTAAATTAGAGGCTATGTATATATTTTACAGAATCTAAAATAAGAGGTAACTAAAATAAAACAGGAAAGAATAAATAAAAGGAAAAGAACAAATAGAAAACAAAAGAAAGAAAAGGGAGAAAGACAACCCCCTGCCCCCCTGGGTTTCGGCCCAGCTCACCAGCCTCTCGGCCCACCTGGACCACCCGGCCCAGCCAGCGCCCTACCAGGCCGGCCCACCCTGCCGCCTTAACCCCCACTCCCCTGAAACCCTAATCCCCCCACGATTCCCCCCTCACTCCTCCCACTCCCCCTCGTTCTAGATCGGGGATCCACCCCGACGACCACGCCTCGCGCCTCCGACGACTGCGCCTCGCGCCCCGACATCGGCGCCCGTCCCCGATGCCGCCTCGTCCCCTCTTTGTCGTCGCCTCCTCATCCTCCTCCCCGCCGGAACCGCCCCACGCCCGCGCCGCTCGATCCTCGCCGCTCGACGACGTCCATCGCCGATGCACCTCGCCGGACGGCTCCTCCCCGATGGTCTGCCTCCTCTCCGTCGCCCCGCCGCACATCGTCCTCGACCTCCGTCGAGCCCATTGCCCGGACCCTACGTTCCCCTCGTGAGCGCCCCTCTTTTCCCCTTTTCCCCGTCACCGGATCCGGCCCGCGCTCGCGCTCATCACGTTCCGCCTCCCCCTTGCGTTCGACCTGTAGCAAGGTCGTGTTTCGCCCGCGCCCGCACCGCGCGCCGACATCGCTTTACGCCAGAGCGCGCCGCGCCATCCGCTCAGCCATGGCTCGCCTCTCAGCGTTGCGCTTTGTCGGCCGCACTGCGTGCGGCGTTGCTTTCGCTGCTCCGCGCGCTTGTTGCACGGCAATCCGCGCTGCCCACACGCACGCACGCGCCCGCCCCTCGTCTTTGTCTCTGCGCGACACCTTCTCCTCTCGCTCACCAGCGTGGCCTCTCCTCCCCCGCCTCTGCTGCTGCTCTTTGGCAGCGTGGCGGCCGTCTTGCCGCTCGGCGCCCGCAGCCTCCGCTCGCCGACCGCTGCTGCTGCCGCGCCATGGCTCGGCTCCATCGCCCCGTCGCCTCGGCCCGGCCTCGACGAGCGCTTCGCCCGTAACCCATTCACCCCCGCCCGTTTGGCCCCTAGCCTATGACAGTGGGCCCCACGCCCAGAACGTTTTTATTAAAAAAAAGGATTAAAAAATGTAATAATACAAATAAATTTAATTAATTAACTTAATTAATCATGTTTAGTTGAACTAATTAAACTTGATTAATCTAAATATCTAATTAACCTTACTAATCATTAGTTAGGTGATGTGTCAATGATGACGGGACCCATCGATAGGTTGACCACCAACCCTCGTTGATCGCCGACGTTAGCATGACATCATGCTGATGTCATAATTCCATTTTCGAAATTAAATTAAATAATTAATTAAATTCTAGAAATTAATAAAATCTTTAGAAAATCATATCTTTTAATCCGTAACTCGGATTAAATTATTTTCAACATGAAAGTTGCTTAGAACGACGAGACGAAACCGGATAAGCAGCCCGCTAATTCGCCACGCCGCCCCTAGCATAGTGAACTCTGTAATATTTCACCTCGGCTCGCCTAAAAACGCGAAACACCGGGAACACTTTCCCGGATGCTTCCCCCCTTCACCGGTATCACCTCATACCGCGTTAGGGCACCCCTAGCACCGATACTTGTCATGTCATGCATTGCTATGCACGTGCTTGCTTAAATATTCATTGTTTCTTCCCCCTCTTCTCTCGCTAGACACCGAGACCGACGCCGCTAAGCTTCTGCACGACTACGGAGTTGACGACCCCACTCTCTTGCCAGAGCAACCAGGCAAGCCCCCCCTTGATCACCAGATATCGCCTATTCTACACTATACTGCTTGCATTAGAGTAGTGTAGCATGTTACTGCTTTCCGTTATACATATCCTGATGCATAGCCTGTCCTTGTTACTACTGTTGTTACCTTTACCTGCAATCCTACATGCCTAGTATAGGATGCTAGTGTTCCATCAGTGGCCCTACACTCTTGTCCGTCTACCATGCTATACTACTGGGCTGTGATCACTTCGGGAGGTGATCACGGGCATATACTTTATACTTTACACTGATACATTACATGTGATACTGTTCGGAGATGGGGGCTGAAAGGACAGGTGGCTCCATCCCGTAGAGGTGGGCTTGGGTTCCCGACGGCCCCCGACTGTTACTTTGTGGCGGAGCGACAGGGCAGGTTGAGACTGCCTAGGAGAGAGGTGGGCCTGGCCCTGTTCGGCGTTCGCGGATACTTAACACGCTTAACGGGATCTAGGTATTTGATCTGAGTCTGGCCATTTGGTCTATACGCACTAACCATCTATGCGGGAGTAGTTATGTGTATCCCGGCGTCGTGGTATCAGCTGAAGCCTTCTTGACGTCAGCGGCGGAGCGGCGCGCGCCGGATTGGACTGGAACGCCTACTCTTGTATAAGGGAGGCTAGGTCTGCTTCCGGCCGCCCCAAGAACGCTTGGTGTGCAATGGGCGATGGGCCCGGACCCCTGCGCGCATAGGATTTAGACCGGCGGGCTGACCTCTCTGTTGTGCCTAGGTGGGGCTGCGACGTGTTGATCTTCCGAGGCCGGGCATGACCCAGGAAAGTGTGTCCGGCCAAATGGGATCGAGCGTGTTGGGTTATGTGGTGCACCCCTGCAGGGAAGTTAATCTATTCGAATAGCCGTGTCCCTCGGTAAAAGGACGACCCGGAGTTGTACCTTGACCTTATGACAACTAGAACCGGATACTTAATAAAACACACCCTTCCAAGTTCCACAGACAACCCGGTGATCGCTTTTCCACGGGGAGACGAGGGGAGGATCGCCGGGTAGGATTATGCTATGCGATGCTACTGGAGATGCTACTTGGAGATGCTACTTGGAGGACTTCAATCTACTCTCTTCTACATGCTGCAAGACGGAGGCTGCCAGAAGCGTAGTCTTTGATAGGACTAGCTATCCCCCTCTTATTCTGGCATTCTGCAGTTCAGTCCACTGATATGGCCTCCTTACACATATACCCATGCATATGTAGTGTAGTTCCTTGCTTGCGAGTACTTTGGATGAGTACTCACGGTTGCTTTCTCCCCCTTTCCCCTTTCCTTTCTTTACGGTTGTCGCAACCAGATGTCGGAGTCCAGAGTCGACGCCACCGATCGGCTTAACCCTACTACACTAGAGGTGCCTATTACTACGCAGCAGCCCGGCGACGATTTACTAGGAGTAGTTAGAAGGATGTTGTGCAGAGGCTTGCGCCTCTTTTGATCTCAGATCCCAGTTTGTGCTAGCCTTCTTAAGGCAAACTTGTTTAACTTATGTCCGTACATTTCAGATATTGTTGCTTCCACGACTTCGCCTATGATCGAGCACTTGTATTCGAGCCCTCGAGGCCCCTGGCTTGTATTATGATGCTTGTATGACTTATTTATGTTTTAGAGTTGTGTTGTGATATCTTCCCGTGAGTCCCTGATCTTGATCGTACACATTTGCGTGCATGATTAGTGTACGGTTGAATCGGGGGCATCACAAGTTGGTATCAGAGCCAACTGCCTGTAGGAATCCTCCTTCCACACTCCTTGGCCGAAGTTGAGTCTAGTCGATGAAAATTGTTTTACTAACTTGGCTGTGCGGCCCATGGGCCCACGTCGCCAAATGGGTGGTATTAGGATCTTTTACTCCTCGATCTTTACTCCGGGATTCTGAACTCTCTTCTATTCGAGTTAAACGATTATTACTAAAATCTAACTTTAGGTTCTCGAAAATACTTTTTCCCGGAGAGCCCCTTCAGTCCAGATGATCGCCGGCTGTACCAGAAGATTTCGAAAATACTCTCTGATTTTCTCTCGAGACCTTGTGCCTGTTGCTTTTGCAATTCCCTTCCACCGAAATATCCTTATGGATAAATACCTACACCTGTCGTGCTTACTTTTATTCCCAGTCGATGTTGTTATTACAAGATACCCTGAGAATATTTTGTGCCTACTGCCTTGCAGTTCTTTGCCACCTGAATACCCCTAAGAATAATTTCTCGCATCTTTCGAGTATCCGCTCATCCCAGTTGTTCGGTGTTTCACAAAAGTCTTTGAAATACTATTCAATCCTCCGAAAATCCTTAGCAGCTTTATTGCTCGCAAATACTTGTCTACTAGCATTATGGATGCTTCCCATATATCCGCAATATTCACTAGTATCTTTTGACACCGCATTTTGATCCTATTGATTCAATATGTGTCGAATGCACACAATCATCTATCAACCCTTCTAAATTATCTTTCCGACTCAGACATCATTTTTGAACATGAGCTGGTTCTTGACCAAACTATTTGTCGCCAATTGTGCCTATGGTTTATCCAACTTATCCATCCTTGATCAGAGAGACTGCTCCTGATCCTTTGTTTTGGAAATCGTAATTCCTTTGTTATCTAAGCATCGAATTATTCTGATGTTCTATAATATGATGCTCGTGCATTCTTTCTTCCTCTGATGGAGTACCGATACTCACATCAGCTCCGTTGTGGATCACCCAATCCATTGTTGGATTGTTATCCGACAGTGTCCTTCATATTCAATCACCTTGTGAGTTCTTCCCCTGATACATGGTGCCTTTGGTAAATTGTATCATCTGCTTGGCCAACCATGCTCTGCTTTCGAGCTAGTGGTATTTACTATTGAAGCTTGTGGTATATGTTTCGACGATACCCTAACGGGTTGAACCTATGCCTTCCTTTATATGTGTGAACTCGGAAGTTTTCACGAGTCATACTCATCTGGTATTTCACCAGGTAAAACTTTCAACACTAATGCCTTTATCAAAGCGAGAAGTGAATGGAAGGTTATACATTGAAGAAGTGGGAGTCGACCTTGAACTTTGTGTTCATGCCCATGGACACGATGTAGTTCCTATCATGGAAGCTTCTTGTGATAATAACTATTTCCTTGATAAATATCATCTGGTATCTGAGAAATGATCCTTTGCAATCGTGGTTCCGACCATGATTGTTCTTCTTTGATCCATTTCTCGGACAAGTTAAAGCACTTGTCTTCTATAGATCAAAGCGCCTGCCCAACCTCTATTAGGATCTACCTTCGAGTATTACCCCATGGTATCTCGAGGATATCAACCCATTGCACTTCATTCTATGAATTTCTGATGAAGTAGTACCCCTTACCCGTCATAGTGACTCCACGGGTTCTGGGTTGTCGTCAACCGAGAACATCGATAAGTGAATCGATTCTGCACTCTGATTCCATAACTCTAAATAAATTTTGTTGCTTATGAGTTAATAATCATTTAAGTCAATCCTAGCCTGATCGGCTATATCATTAGCGTGCTAAATTTTAACTATGCTACCTGGTCCTTCCCGAAGCACAAATTTTGACAATGAGCTATGCTTACGTCCATTTTCCTCATCATATCATTTCACCTTAAACATCAAGCTTGATTTCAAGTTTGTATTGTACTAGTGGTTTCAATAACCTTTCGCTTCATCATTCCTTTGACTTGTTGTCATCGCCGATCAATTACACCTTCATGAAATCTCTCGAAAATTGTGTCAGATCACCTTCAACACTTTGACTTCTTCCGAGATGTTAACTGTGTTGATGTTGAGAAATACCCTCCTTGCCCTTGATGATTTTTATTATCATCGACAACACCCTTGACTTCCTTTCATCGCGAGCTTGTCCACATTATGAATACAACCTGCTCTCCAGCTAATGTTGTGTTCCGCCTTGAAGTATTACTGTCCTTTCTATCAAGAATGTTGTGAGGATTGCTCCACCTCTTAAGAATTCTTGAAATAGTGATACTTCTCTCCATCACCTTCTTCTCTTGGTCCCCGTGTTGTTTCTAACCGGAATACCGACAATTGAACTACGATGTGTGAATTCAAAATTCCTAGCAACCCTATTGCTTTGAAGTGAATGGTCAATAACTCCATTCTAAGTCTTTTGGTTATTGAATCGCCATTCTAACATTGATCATGCTACCTAAGCCCATATTTCGGGTGCCCCTTTCAACCAATGTTTAATTGTGTATGTTTCCCTCGAGCATACATCATTATACCATTTGATCTGACTAATGTTATCTCCTTGTTCACTTAATTGGGAAAACCATCTTTTGGAAGTCTCGATGAATTGTCGCTGAGTTCATCAGCTACCTCCTTATCCCTTCATTGGTTTGATGATGAGCTTTTGTTTCGGAACTCGCTTCCGTAGTAAATTTCCCGAGAATCTTGCAATGTCATTTCCTCGATATGTGTCGCACCTTTTGTTCTCGGACATCCTGAGTCTGAGGTATCTTGACACCAATCGGATCTGAATCTCGGTCAGATATGATGGTTGGGACAACTTTCCAAGAGTTATGATGTTGGTCCTTTGATGACCCGGTAACATGATGTCATGCCTAGCACCCCCCCCCTGGGTGGAGGACCTATTGTTGTAGTATCCTTTTTAGCAAGTTTAGCCATTCTTCCATGAGGAAATTGTAAGACTTATTCTATAAGTTGCTCCTGACGGATCCTTTGTGAATCCAAAGTATGATCTTTACCCAAAGACCATGCCAATACTATCTCAAAGCATGTTTGTGATACTCCGATTTCCAACAAGAACATTTGGAGCACAAGGCTAAAAGTTTCCTCCTCAATTATCCAAACACCGTTGTATGGGTAGTGTCATGAAAATTCTCTCCCCTACCTAAAGAGTTTTCTACAGTATATCCTGTCACGGACATCATACTCTGCTTGTCCTTGGGAAGGATATACCCTTGAAATATGTGTTTAAACACATTTTCCTTTCCGATGTCTTGTTCAAACTTTCTTATAATCTACTTAACTGAGCAGTGGTAATTCCCTGCTTAGGTAAGCACCACGTGGTACAACTCTACCAGTAAGACCCTGTTACTATTGTTGGTGACATTTCGGTAACCACCGATGGACGAGAACTTTGCCTATTGGTCCGCCTCGTTCAACGAGCAGGAAAATGGTTCTCTTCGTCCCTCGCCCTTGGTATCGATGTTGTTGCCGACATAACTGACCGACTACCCTCTGACACGCCTTGCTATCATGGCCATGCAAGATATCAACCCCCTTTCTACTTTTAACCCACATGGTGGGCCCATAACCCACAGTTTCACAGGATCAAAATCTGACTCTCCTGTACACCCCCTGTTCCCAAAGTTATTCCTTCCGCGTGGACTCGTATGTAATTCATGAGCCACCTTCCGATGAGATCATCAATTCTGGCATAAAAAAATAATAATTATTCCGTTGCTTGAAACCCCTTTCACCTTCTCACTAGGCATTGAAAGATTGCCTGGCTGCCTGAAACTTCTTGTTGGACCTTCCAACTTTACTCTCGATGTGTTCTATTTGTTCAACTCGAGAGGTACTCATATGCTCATTCATGGGTTGATTCCAGGTTATTACCCTTATAGCATTCTGTCGTTTCTGATCTACCCCGTTACCTATTCGTAAATACGATGAAGATCTCGAAGAAAGGATGCCGACTTCATCATAAGGACCTGAAGCAGAGAAATGAAGACATCAATGTATTGGACCGGTTCTCTTCGAGAAGAGCAAGCCAGAATGAGAAGACCCGCTAGATTCGTAACCAAACCTCCCCCCTTTCACTACCTCTTAAATCTCGGGACAAGATTTCTTGTAGTGGAGGAGAATTGTGACGCCCGGATAATCAAGCTACAGTAACCTCTGCTAATAATGCCACGTCACCTCGATTACGGTTGCTAATCTCGCGTTAGTTCAAAATCGATTCAAATTCAGATTCAAAAGAAAGGCAAACAATAAAAGTTTTCAAATATTAAAACTAAAATGTTCTATATGTGCCAAATATTGCATAAATAATTGTGGTGGAGAATCCACATTTTTATAAAGTATTTAATTGCACTGAAATAAATAAAAGAGTAATAAAAACAAATAATTAAATGCCTTTACTAATTAATAAATTATCAAACTAAATTAATTGGGGACTAGACATTTTGTGACGGTGGACTAAACTGAAATACTAAATTAGAGGCTATGTATATATTTTACAGAATCTAAAATAAGAGGTAACTAAAATAAAACAGGAAAGAAAAAATAAAAGGAAAAGAACAAATAGAAAACAAAAGAAAGAAAAGGGAGAAAGACAACCCCCTGCCCCCCTGGGTTTCGGCCCAGCTCACCGGCCTCTCGGCCCACCTGGACCACCCGGCCCAGCCAGCGGCCTACCAGGCCGGCCCACCCTGCCGCCTTAACCCCAACTCCCCTGAAACCCTAACCCCCCCCCCCACGATTCCCCCCTCACTCCTCCCACTCCCCCTCGTTCTAGATCGGGGATCCACCCCGACGACCACACCTCGCGCCTCCGACGACTGCGCCTCGCGCCCCGACATCGGCGCCCGTCCCCGACGCCGCCTCGTCCCCTCTTCGTCGTCGCCTCCTCATCCTCCTCCCCGCCGGAACCACCCCACGCCCGCGCCGCTCGATCCTCGCCGCTCGACGACGTCCATCGCCGACGCACCTCGCCGGACGGCTCCTCCTCGATGGTCTGCCTCCTCTCCGTCGCCCCGCCGCACGTCGTCCTTGACCTCCGTAGAGCCCATTGCCCGGACCCTACGTTCCCCTCGTGAGCGCCCCTCTTTTCCCCTTTTCCCCGTCACCGGATCCGGCCCGCGCTCGCGCTCATCACGTTCCGCCTCCCCCTTGCGTTCGACCTCGCAGCGTCCGTGCTTCGCGCGCGCGCCGCGCCGACGGCAGACGCAGACGCACCAGCGCGCTCATAGCCTCCCTGCTAGCCGGCCAAGCGCCGTCCCTTCGAGCCATGGCCTCGCCTCCACAGCGTTGCGCTTGCGCCGCAGCCCTGGCGTGCCGGCGTTGCTTCGCTGCTCCCGCGCTTCGCAGCCGGCGATCGCCGCCTTGCACACGCACGCACGCGCCCGTCCCTGTCTTTGTCTCCTGCGCGACCCCCCTTCTCCTCTGCTCACCCGCGCGTGGCCTCTCCTCCCCCCGCCTCTGCTGCTGCTCTTTGGCCGCGTGGCGGCCGTGCTGCCCGCTCCGGCGCCGCAGCGCTCCGCTCGCCGGCCCATTGCTCTGCCGCTGCCGCCGACCGCGGCCTGGCTCCATCGCCTGCCCCGTCACCTCGGACCGGCCTTGACGGGCGCTTCGCCCGTAACCCACTCACCCCCGCCCGTTTGGCCCCTAGCCTATGACAGTGGGCCCCACGCCCAGAACGTTTTTATTAAAAAAAGGATTAAAAAATGTAATAATAAAAATAAATTTAATTAATTAATTAATTAATTAACTTAATTAACTTAATTAATTATGTTTAGTTGAACTAATTAAACTTGATTAATCTAAATATCTAATTAACCTAACAAATCTGTTAGTTAGGGTGATGTGTCAATGATGACGGGACCCATGGACAGGTTGACGATCAACCCTGCTGATCTGCCGCGTCAACATGACATCATGCTGATGTCATAATTCCATTTTCGAAATTAAATTAAATAATTAATTAAATTCTAGAAATTAATAAAATCTTTAGAAAATCATATCTTTTAATCCGTAACTTGGATTAAATTATTTTCAACATGAAAGTTGCTCAGAACGACGAGACGAATCCGGATAAGCAGCCCGTTCGTCCGCCACGCGTCCCTAGCATAGTGAACCTGCAACATTTCACCTCCGGCTCCTCTGCCCGAAAACGCGAAACACCGGGAACACTTTCCCGGATGCTTCCCCCCTTCACCGGTATCACCTCATACCGCGTTAGGGCACCCCTAGCACCGATACTTGTCATGTCATGCATTGCTATGCACCTGCTTGCTTAAATATTCATTGTTTCTTCCCCCTCTTCTCTCGCTAGACACCGAGACCGACGCCGCTGCTACCCTGTACGACTATGGAGTTGACGACCCCACTCTCTTGCCAGAGCAACCAGGCAAGCCCCCCCTTGATCACCAGATATCGCCTATTCTACACTATACTACTTGCATTAGAGTAGTGTAACATGTTACTGCTTTCCGTTATACCTATCCTGATGCATAGCCTGTCCTTGTTACTACTGTTGTTACCTTTACCTGCAATCCTACATGCCTAGTATAGGATGCTAGTGTTCCATCAGTGGCCCTACACTCTTGTCCGTCTACCATGCTATACTACTGGGCTGTGATCACTTCGGGAGGTGATCACGGGCATATACTTTATACTTTACACTAATACATTACCTGTGATAATGTTCGGAGATGGGGGCTGAAAGGACAGGTGGCTCCATCCCGGTAGAGGTGGGCCTGGGTTCCCGACGGCCCCCGACTGTTAGTTTGTGGCGGAGCGACAGGGCAGGTTGAGACTGCCTAGGAGAGAGGTGGGCCTGGCCCTGTTCGGCGTTCGCGGATACTTAACACGCTTAACGAGATCTGGGTATTTGATCTGAGTCTGGCCATTTGGTCTATACGCACTAACCATCTACGCGGGAGTAGTTATGGGTATCCCGGCGTCGTGGTATCAGCCGAAGCCTTCTTGACGTCAGCGACGGGCGGGCGTGGCCGGATTGGACTGGAACGCCTACTCTTGTATAAGGGAGGCTAGGTCTGCTTCCGGCCACCCTCGCAACATGCAGGTGTGCAATGGGCGATGGGCCCAGACCCCTGCGCGCATAGGATTTAGACCGGTGGGCTGACCTCTCTGTTGTGCCTAGGTGGGGCTGCGACGTGTTGATCTTCCGAGGCCGGGCATGACCGAGAAAGTGTGTCGGCCAAATGGGATCGGCGTGTTGGGTTATGTGGTGCACCCTGCAGGAAGTTAATCTATTCAAATAGCCGTGTCCCTCGGTAAAAGGGCGACCGGAGTTGTACCTTGACCTTCGACAACTAGAACCGGATACTTAATAAAACACACCCTTCCAAGTTCCACAGACAACCCGGTGATCGCTTTTCCACGAGGAGACGAGGGAGGATTGCGGGTAGGATTATGCTATGCGATGCTCTTTGGAGATGCTACTTGGAGATGCTACTTGGAGGACTTCAATCTACTCTCTTCTACATCTTTGCAAGGCGGAGGCTGCGAGCGTAGTCTTCGATAAGACTAGCTATCCCCTCTTATTACGGCATTCTGCAGTTCATTCCACCGATATGGCCTCCTTACACATATACCCATGCATATGTAGTGTAGTTCCTTCCTTGTGAGTACTTTGGATGAGTACTCACGGTTGCTTCTCCCCTTTTCCCCTTTCCTTTCTTTACGGTTGTCGCAACCAGATCTTTGGAGTCGAGTCGACGCCACCGTCGGCGGCGACCCCTACTACACTAGAGGTGCCTACTACTACGCAGCCCGGACGGCGACGACTAGGAGTAGTTAGAAGGATGCCAGGCGGGAGGCTGCGCCTCTTCGATCAGTATCCCGATTTGTGCTAGCCTTCTTAAGGCAAACTTGTTTAACTTATGTCCGTACTCGGATATTGTTGCTTCCTTCTTCGTCTATGATCGAGCACTTGTATTCGAGCCCTCGAGGCCCTGGCTTGTATTATGATGCTTGTATGACTTATTTATGTTTTAGAGTTGTGTTGTGATATCTTCCGTGAGTCCACGATCTTGATCGTACACATTTGCGTGCATGATTAGTGTACGGTTGAATCGAGGCGTCCGAGTGGGTGGCATGTGGCTTTGATTAGCAAAAGCGGCAACCGACGATCGTTGGACTAAGTCTGAGCATCTGCCGGGCCGTCGGCCAATAAAATCTCAGACGGAAGGCCTTGCCTACAAGGGCCGGGCTGCGGCGTGGTGCCCGCCGAGTTCGGCGTGAATTTCAGCCAGCAGATTTCGCCCTTCCTCTTCGGAGATGCACCTTTGAAGGACTCCGGTTGTGCTTTTCTTATAAAGCTCTCCCTCATGGACCTTGTAGGCTTTAGATCACCGTACTATGCAGCGGGCCTCATTTTGGTCTTCAGGGAGTTCCTGCCTAATTAAGTAGGCTAGGAATGGTTCAAATCCACGGGCAATGAGCGCCATTATTTTGTGGGCTGAAGGTGTTATTTCATTGGCTGAGCCACCGATTGTGTCAGAATGTTCGGTGTTGGGCGGTGCGGTTGGTTCCGGATTGTTGTTTCCGGACTCCTCTTCCCATACTATGGATGGCTTAAAGAGCCGCTCCAGGAAGATGTTTGGAGGGACGGCGTCGCGCTTTGCGCCGATGCGTGCCAACACGTTGGCCGCCTGGTTATTATCCCGGGCTACATGATGGAATTCGAGTCCTTCGAACCGAGCTGACATTTTTAAGATGGCGTTACGGTAGGCTGCCATTTTCGGATCCTTGGCATCAAAATCTCTATTTACTTGGGATATTGCGAGGTTTGAATCCCCGCGGACCTCTAGGCGTTGAATGCCCATGGAGATTGCCATCCGGAGACCATGTAGAAGGGCCTCGTATTCGGCTGCGTTGTTGGAGTCCGTGTACATTATTTGAAGTACGTATTGGACTGTATCTCCGGTTGGGGACGTCAAGACGACGCCAGCCCCCAAGCCGGCCAACATTTTAGAGCCGTCGAAGTGCATGATCCAATTGGAGTATGCGTCGTACTCTTTAGGGACTTCGGCTTCAGTCCATTCAGCGATGAAGTCAGCCAAAACTTGCGACTTTATAGCTCGCTGTGGTTTGTAGGTTATGTCGAATGGTAAGAGCTCAATTGCCCATTTTGCAATCCTGCCCGTCGCGTCGTGGTTGTTTATAATGTCGTTGAGAGGTACTTCGGAGGCCACTGTTATCGAACACTCTTGAAAGTAGTGTCGCAGCTTCCGGGATGCCATGAACACCGCGTACGCTATCTTTTGATAATGTGGGTACCGGGACTTGCATGGAGTTAAGACAGTGGATACGTAGTACACTGGTTTTTGAAGAGGGAATTTGTGCCCTTCTGTTTCTCATTCGACGACGAGCACCGCGCTTACAACTTGATGTGTTTCCGCGATATATAAGAACATTGGCTCGCCCAAGTTTGGCGCGGCCAGGACCGGATTTGTTGCCAATATGGCCTTTATTTCTTCGAGTCCGGCCGTGGTAGTATCCGTCCATTCAAAGTGTTCGGTGCGCCGGAGGAGGCGATAGAGGGGCAATGCCCTTTCTCCCACACGGGAGATGAAGCGGCTTAGAGCCGCCACGCATCCAGTCAATTTTTGTATTTGTTTGAGGTCTTTTGGGATATCCAACTGTGACAGAGCTCGGATTTTGGCTGGGTTTGTTTCAATTCCTCTACGGATACAATGAAGCCAAGAGCTTTCCGGTGATGCGAAAATGCATTTTTCCGGGTTGAGCTTAATGTCATATGCTCGGAGGTTGTCGAATGTGAGCCTCAAATCGTCTACTAGAGTTTCGATGTGTTTGGTCTTGACGACCACATCGTCTACGTATGCCTCCACTGTTTTACCGATCTGGGTTGCCAGACATGTCTGAATCATGCGCTGATATGTTGCGCCGGCGTTTTTGAGCCCGAAGGGCATTGTGTTGAAACAGAATGGTCCGTATGGAGTAATGAATGCCGTTGCGGCTTGGTCTGTTTCCGCCATCTTGATTTGATGGTATCCGGAGTATGCGTCGAGGAAGCACAACGAATCGTGCCCTGCGGTAGCATCGATGATTTGATCGATGCGGGGAAGGGAGAAAGGATCCTTTGGACAAGCCTTGTTAAGGTCTTTAAAATCGACACACAAGCGCCAGGATTTGTCCTTTTTTGGTACCATTACCAGGCTCGCTAGCCAGTCCGGATGTTTTATGTCTCTGATGAATCCGGCTTCTAATAGTTTGGCTAGCTCCTCTCCCATTGCCTGTCTTTTGGGTTCGGAAAATCGCCGAAGAGCCTGTTTGACTGGCTTGAATCCTTTTAGGATGTTTAGGCTGTGTTCTGCCAGCTTGCGTGGGATTCCTGGCATATCTGAAGGGTGCCAGGCAAAGATGTCCCAATTTTCCCGAAGGAATTCTCGTAGTGCGGCGTCTACATCAGGGTTTAATTGTGCCCCAATGAAGGCCGTCTTTGTGGGTCCGTTGGATGGACTTGGAATTTGACTATTTCGTCCGCTGGTTTAAAAGAGGTGGACTTGGATCTCTTATCGAGTATCACATCGTCCTGTTCACCGTGGAGCTTGTGCATATGAGTTCCTCTGCCGCTAGGGCTTTGGATAGTGCCTCTAGGGCTAGTCGGCTGTCTTGTTTTCGGTAGCGGAGTGCTATGTCCGGATCGCTGACAAGAGTGATGATTCCATTGGGCCCGGGCATTTTAAGCTTCATGTACCCGTAATGGGGTATGGCTTGGAAAATTGCGAATGCCTCTCGCCCTAATAAAGCGTGATATCCGCTGCTGAGCACGGGCCACTTGGGCGTGACTTCCTCGGACTTGTAATTGTCCGTGAGCGAACACCACATCTAGTGTAATTTTTCTGTGCAGCGTGCTTCCCGACTAGGATTATTCCTCTAAAGGTTGTGCTGCTTCGCTCAATGCGGCTCCAGTCTATTTCCATTTTTCGAAGGGTTTCCTCGTAGATGAGGTTTAATCCGCTGCTGCCATCCATGAGTATCTTGGTAAGACGAAAGATGTCCACTATTGGACTGAGGACCAATGCGGCTGGTGCTCGGGCTGTTCGGAATTTAGGTTCATCGCTGACATTGAAGGTGATAGCCGTGTCGCTCCATGGATTTGTTGTTGCTACTTGGTAGACTTCGGCGAGGCTACGTATTGTTCGTTTCCGCATATTATTTGATGCGAAAGTCTCGAAGACTGTTAATACCGTACTGGTACTATTGGGCTGGTTCTCCGGGGCTAGAAGCTCTTCGCCACTTTTGGCTACTGCCGTAGTATCCAACATGCTCGAAGGCTATGTGTTGGAGTGGCGTATACGTACTATGGATTATACAGGTCCATTGAGCCATCCCTCGAGACGGTTCCGTGCTCTTTAGGGGTTTTGCTTTTGATTTTTGTACAGGTGCACGAGCATGATGCACCCTTTTATTTCGGACTAGGGTTGTGTTGGAGCGGATTGTCCCAAAACTTAGCCGGTTTTCGGGCACTCTCCATCGCACAGTACTTTCGTACTATGGATGCCAGGTCGGTGAAGCGTGTAATTTCGTGACGACTTATGGCGTTCAAGATTCCCTTGTCCGTGCAATTGTTGCAGAAAATTGAGATCGCGCTTTCTTCGCGGCAGTCATTTATCCTGTCCATAATCGGAGAATCGCCCGATAATGATGTCTTGTTTTAGCAGCCTCTTGCCGGATTTGAGATAGATCGCTTGTGTTTGGGTGGGCGGGTGGAAATAAATTGAACCCGCCCAATCTAAGGCTCGGGGCGAAAAGTTTCGGATTTGGGAGCTTGGATTGCTGGATGTTGTCCAACGAATCTGGTCCATTGCGACTTTAGGTTGATGCTTGGTTAACATTTGTCCTCCGGGAATCCGGCATGGGGGATCGGGAACCGGACATAACTGGTCTTTGATATAGAAGAAGAGTCGCGCGTTGTTCCTCTACAACAACAACGTGGTGGGTAGCCCGGGAGAGTTAATCTCTCTCGGATCGGTTTTAAGCCCAATCGATCGTGATCATAGCGACTCGTAGGCGGCGATGCGATCCAAGAGCTCGTTACTAAGAGAGCTCCATCGGATCTAGCCGCTCGGCGAATTCCGAGTTGACGTGAAGATCGCTTTTGATGACCCGAGAGGTCATCGTCGAAGCGGCGGCCGAACAGGCGGTCATAAGAAAACCACCTAGCCGGATAGTTTGGCCTGCGGCCAAGGCTCCCTTGGCAACGGTACCGTCTTTAAAGGCGGAAGAGGCATCCTTCACGATTGCGGACGCAGAGGAACTCTCAATGAAAGCACCAATGTCGGTGTCAAAACCGGCGGATCTCGGGTAGGGGTCCCGGCATGCGTCTAGGCGGATGGTAACAGGAGACAAGGGACACAATGTTTTTACCTGGTTGGGTCCTCTCGATGGAGGTAAAACCCTACTCCTGCTTGATTGATATTGATGATATGGGTAGTACAAGAGTAGATCTATCACGAGATCAAGGAGGCTAAACCCTAGAAGCTAGCCTATGGTATGATTGTTGTTCGTCCTATGGACTAAAACCCTCCGGTTTATATAGACACCGGAGAGGGCTAGGGTTACACAGAGTCGGTTACAATGGTAGGAGATCTACATATCCGTATTGCCAAGCTTGCCTTCCACGCCAAGGAAAGTCCCCTCCGGACACGGGACGAAGTCTTCAATCTTGTATCTTCATAGTCTTGAAGTCCGGCCAATGATGATAGTTCGGCTATCCGGACACCCCCTAGTCCAGGACTCCCTCAGACCCTTTCTTTCGTTGAGAAGGAGCCCTGTGAAGAAGGAAGTGTGGGCGAGGGGTGCGTGGAGGCTTCGGGAGTTAGTGGGCTATCACGTGATACCGACCGGTCTTTTTTTCTTCTGATTCTTCACGGATTCTAGGGGTTGAAACAAAGTTTTCTTTATGGGAACAGGTGGGGACAACAAGTTACTTTTTTCGGCCGGCCGCTAGCCAGACGCGTCCTTTTTATTTGCTAATCATTATCTGCATATATAATATTTTTAACGGACAAATATTTGAGCATAACTACATTGCTTATATTTTACAAATATCTTAAAATAAAAGCTCGCGCAAGATGGAAGGCAGTATCCGCCGCCCAATTAAACTCCACATGAGTCCTTATTCAGTACAGATAGGTTTGTCATCTATTTTGAAACGGAGGGAGTATTTGACATCTGAAGCTCAAACTACTATTGGCTAGTCCGCCCCACCTTAAAACAACCGGTCCCGGTTGAAATGCTTGCGCAACTTTTTGGTGTTCATTTCCGCTTATATATCTGCACGACTGTGGCTAGCTTTTGTCTTGTAAATGAAAAAATGTTAGGGGGTCCTGTGCAAAACATCCGTCGCTGTATGTGGGTGTTCCGTGTAAAAAATAGGACGCACCCCACGGCACCACTCACTGACAATTGGGGTCTACACTACATGCTTGAGACAAGTTAGATGACCATAAAACCGTATTTTCAGAATTCTAGCAAACTGAACAAGTTAGATGACCATAAAACCATATTTTCAAAATTCTAGCACCAAACTGAGTTCTATGAGTCCCGGCGATATTACCTCTACTCGAAAACGGCAATGCTACATGTACAAACGATTTACAGGCTTTTACAGGATGGTTAATCTTGATTGGTCAATAGGATTTACAGGCTTTTACAGGATAGTTAATCTTGATTGGTCAATAGGTGAGCGGAGCGACCCACCTCCCTGAAAATCGGAGGAAGAGGTTTGTTATTGGTTGTTAGATGGAAGGAGCGTGTAAAAGCGGTTTGTTATTGGTTGTTAGATGGAAGGAGCGTGTAAAAGCGTGTAAGTCTTTATATGTCTAGCATTTTTGACTCAAAAATTGGGTCCTTCCAACGCATTTCACTCAAGGGCGAATCATCGGGTGCTAATTAGTGAAGGCGCATAACCATGGTTCATGTATAAAGCCACTGGGAATGGACAGCTATAGCACACACGGACCCAACCAATATAGAACATGCAGCAACTAACGCATACTACTGACAATACGGTCTGCAGTGAGTCGTTCAACTTAACTCGGGGGCTAGCTAATTCACCAGAACTTGGTAATGCAAATGCGCAGATGAATCTCTTTGGACTCCCCGTGCAGCATCTCCGGATTGACATGCGCATGGAGGCGCCCGTGCTCCATGTCCACCTCGCCGGGGACTCCGCAGTTCGCCACGTCACCTTTCAGCTGGAAGCTGCTCCTGAAGTGGCCTGCGGCGGCCGGAGGGCCATCCACCCAGAGCACGCCTGTGTACACCGGCCTCGCGTCGGCGTCGACATTGCCCCTGACGCACACGATGTTGACGGGGCGGACGCCGGCGGCGCCCCTCCCCGCGCCAACGGCCAGGAGAAACACGCGGCCGTCCTCCTCCGCCACTAGCAGAAGGCGGTGCTCCGACGCCGGCACGACGAGCGGGCGGCAGATCTCGTACTTAATCTTCTCCATGGGCCAACAATGCCGGCCGGACTCCTCCGTGAGGTGGCGCAGGAGGCTTGCCGGGGAACCCTGGAACGCGCACTCGAAGCAGTAGCAGGGCGCGTACGCGCACTTGGCAGGGTGCTCCGCGGCCGAGTGGTAGGTGATGGACCTCGCGCAGCCGAAAATCCTGTAGGGGCACCGCACCTTGTAGTCGTCGACCAGGCCATCCATGTAGGGGATGCGGGTGTAGGTGGTGGCGCGGCCGCACAAATCACAGTGCTTGTTCGCTCCGCGGTCGCCATTGCCGCCGCCGCCGCAGGCGCAGCACACGACATGTCCATTCCCGCACTGCAATCCACAAATCCATGCATGTCAATGAATCATAGTTCAAAACAAATACTAGAAATCACGCGTCTATGTATTACCATGAATATGGGACATTTCAATTAGTTCAAAACAAATACTACAAATCCATGCATGCTTTTTAACGGAAATTTCAGTTAGTTCGTCTATGTATTACCATGAATACGGGACGCTTGAGGGGCGCAGGGCACGCAGCACAGTGAAGCCATTTCTTCTTCACCTCTACGATGACGGACTCCTCTTCCGCAGGTGCCGCGGCTACCATGGCTCTTGCTACTTGTTCGTCGATTTCGAGCACCCCTCCGTCTTCCAGCTCATGCTTCACCGTGGCGGGTGGGTTCACCACGGCCACCGGCGTCGCCGTAGCAACTGGGCTGGGAGCCGCCAGCGCCGGCGTCTTCGTGGACACTGCACTGGGCTCCGCCGGCGCCGGAGTCTGTGTAGCCACCGGACTGGGCGCTTTCTGTGCCGGTGTCATGGTGGCCACTGGACTGGGCGCTGCCGGCGCCGGTGCCGGTGCCATGGTGACCACTGGACTGGGCGCCGCCGGCGTGGGCGTCTTCATGGCAACCGGACTGGGCGCGGCCGGTGCCGGTGCCATAGTGGCCACTGGACCGGTTACTGTCACCGTAGCGGCCGTTGGCTTCGCCTTGGCAGCCGGACTGGGCTCCGCCGATGCCGGTGCCATGGTGGCCACTGGACCGGTTACTGCCACCGTAGCGGCCGTTGGCTTCACCACCGCGATTGGCTTGGCCCTGGCAACTGGACTGGGCGATGCCAACGGCCGCGTCCCCGCGACCCCCGAACCAACTACCTCCTTGATGCTGAACTTCTTGTTGCTGCTCTCGGCGTTCTCGGAAACCCGCTGCCTCTTGTTGTGCTGGTCTGTCGGTTTCTTTTGGTCCGCCATAGATCTCCGGCGACCGGCGGGCTTGCGCCCAGCTGAACGATTGACCGGAGTGAGGATCCAACATCCAATTCATATAGGATCTCAAACATGCTAGAAAATGTATAGAGAAAGAGAGAGACTTACATTTGGCAAGGGGAAGCTGCAAGCTATGGAGGAGAGGGAGCGACGTTTCTACGGAAGAGACGACCCTTCTTCACTCTGAACAGTGGACTGTGGAGTGTGGAGTGAGACCGAGTGAAGTAGCTAGGCTAGTGTTTTGGAGGGCCGTGCTGGGTGCTGGCGTGCTTTGGAACGTGTGCAGTAATGCATGCTTGCAGTGGAGACGCGTGCACGCGTTGATTCGGGTGTGAGGTGAGAGAGTGTGAGATCATGAGCGCTACTCCTCGAAGAAAACTCTGGTCTGGTCTGGTCAAGGGCGAGAGCAGACCCGTCACTTCATCTTACACCGGTCCAGTCGGACGTCATCACACACTGCCGGCGCAGCTAGCTAGTAGCCCGATCGTCTCGTCTCGTCTACCCCCTCCGTCTAGGTGAGTAAGTCATTTTACGAAAATTAGATTTTCCCAAAATGTTTAGGCGCCGTTCATTAACTTTCCATCTCGATGCCCGCCCTGCCTTATTTGCCAGCGAGGGCTTCCACCTTTGCCTCGTTGTCTTCCGTGGAAACCGCTTTTCTTCCTTTTTTTTTTGCTCGGGCAAGGAGCCAAGGACCAATGCATGCAGCACACCCATGCGGTTATTAGGCAAGAAATAAAAGCGCTTTGCATGCTATGAATTACGAGGGCATCCTCTTAACTGCTGTGATTAAATGTTGTGTTTAGAAGAGAGAAATATTCTTCTTTTCCACCAATCTGCTTGCACCTAGGTTGTGATGCACCTTCTAATACGACTTATTCACCTAGACGGAGGGAGTAGTTTGGCTTCGTGAGTAAGGAACATCCCCCTCCTCCCTCTCCCCCACACGCTCCGCCGATCTTCACACCAGTATTATTCTTTCACCTCGCAAGAAATACTTATCTATATTTACAGCGTCTACAGCCAGACTGGCCCTCTATAAAATTCACGGGGTATCCGAGTGCGTCCATGAACGCTGAACAACCCTTTATTTAAGCTGCCGTACATCACAGATAGTAAATATGGATTTTAAAATTTGTACAACCCATACACGTGAATCATACATTACAAATCACAGTTCAAAACAAAAGATTACAAATCAAAACAAATATAGTTTGATAATCCCGACAATCAAAATGAAGTCAAAGTCCGAGCGTCGGAGAAGCCGGCATGTAAATACACCGTGTACATTGGCTACTTTGGGGTTCTTCCCCTTCCTCTTTAATGAATGATACGCATGCTCGTGCCTATTCGAGAAAAAAAATTGAAGTCAAAGTCCGAGCGTAACGGATCACTCGCTGCTGCCTGGCTAGATCACTCGTCGGGCGCCATTCATGTCGCCTACTCCGCGGCCATCCTTGCCTCCTGCTCCGTCTGCATCCTTGCCGCACGCTCCTTTGCTGCTATAATTGTCCTCGTCGCCTCGTACTCCCTACATTTGTTGATCTCTTTCTTCGTCCCCACAAGCCACTTGTTTGCATGCTCACAAGAGGTTTTAGTCCGTCAACATTATCTTTGCTTCATTCGTAACCCGTGCGGTTTGCAACACCTCCTTCTCAAGTTCAATCTCTCTGAATGTCTTGGCCTTGTCGAGCTCCCATTTGATCGCTCTTTCTTCTCCAACTCGATCTTCTCCATCTCAATTTGCAGCTTCTTCTTCGCCCTCTCCCGGCCCTAATTCATCATGTCCTTTTGTGCATCCATAATGAGTTGTACTTCTCCTCTTTCTTGTTCTCCCTGATAGAAAAAATGCCCGTCCATGTGAAGGACATTTTTGTAGCCGCAGCGTCACAGGAGGCCCTCACCTTTTCTTACTTATTTCCCATCACTTGTCGATTATTCTTTGGCACTGTGGCTCTTTCATTCTTCACTGCAACATCTTTCTCTACTTTCATCCAACCCAATAGATTGGTGGGAGCTTGAGCCATCATTACTCTTCTTGCCGGCCTTGAGGTCGGCCACAAGTTGTGTCTACTTTGATTTGCCTTTCAATATCACCCAACAATGGCTAAAACTAAATGGCTTCTTCTCCGTTTCTTGATAAATAGTGGCCACAACCACCATCTAGCAAACAAAATAAGTATGACAATGAGAATGCAACAAAACACAAACATATGAAAATGATGACAAGATGAACTAATTTAGCTTACGTGAGTTGCCACTCTCATCCCACTTTGATGGTGGCCAAGCACATGTGAATAGTATCCAACGTACGTGTTCACTTCCCTTTGAATGATCTCCCATCGATGTCGGGGAGATACCACATTGCGGTTCGTGGCGATAGGATGCGGCTCTACATATTGCTTTTGTTCATGATATTCCTTCCAAATCTTCTCCCAATACTTATTCCCCTTTTGCTCCATGCCACATATGGGATCCATTTTGTGGCCAAACAAGATTGAACCAATAAGATATCCTCAAAGTTGAGAATTCCGAACCTCTTGCCTTTGTCGTCTTTGACTTCTTTTTCCTCTTGCTTTGATTGGGATTTGATGGCGTCCTAACTTCAAATGAAGGGCAAGTTGGATCCCCAAACTCGTAGTTCATTTGGGTCGGATCTTGATTATCATTGATTATGTCCAACATGATAAACTCCTAAAATGATCATGGTTTATAAGCATTGATAATGTGTAAATGAACTAGCGGTCTATGCAAAACATTGAAAATGGCATATCGAAGTTGATCGGAGTGGAACAACAAGAACATATCGAGTCTTTGTGTCATTTCGTTGAACATGTCGTTGGCAGCCCGGGCGCCACTGGTGCCCGTGCTTGTCTACGCCCAAACGAGTTTTGGCGAGAGACAAACGTCCACCGGCAGCATCTACGTTGGCGAAGCTTTCCAGAATGCCCCAACCAGCTGCCGGATCCTCCTCTGTCCCAACCTGGTCCGACGGCCTGATTCTTGTCAGCGGCTGGATGGATGGGATGCAGGGTCCTGAGCACAACCAGGGGGAGGGGGAAGCAGCTGCCCGTCGAGGTCCGCATACGCTCCCTATGACGTCGCCGAGGACAAGACACCGGCGGATGACACGGACGAAGCCTCGTTCGTAGCGGTCGGGGATGGGCTGGACGACATCTAGGGTGGTGGATCAGGACCGACGGCAAGGATGGGGAGAAAGCGTGCCGGATGGCAAGGCCTCGGGCATGGGAAATGGTGGAGGCACGCGGGAGGAGGGCGAAGGGCTCCATGGATTTGGAGCAATTTGTGGTGGCATAGGCCTGTCGGGTCTAACGTGGCGAACGCGCCCTGTCTCGGTAGGGCCTCCCATATTTGGCCGACATTTGGGATGGATATGAGGAGTGCCGGTTGATGGATTCATGTACCTAGGGTAGGGTCATAGGCCTGACCTAAACGTCCTACCCAAGGACACCCTTAGAAGAGATCACCTTCCAGTCGACTAACGAGGAACCCACTCGACTGACTAGAAGGACTCGACCATGGAGACTCACTCGACCATGAAGATACACTCGACCACCAGAAGGTCAGAAGACACTCCGCAACGCAACGGCCTGTAATTGAATAGACTTAATGATAGTTAAGGCACTTTATGAGGCGTTACAAGAACGCCTGTGCTTAATGTACTTTAACCCCTCCATTATGTGGGCTGGCTGGGGTCCTGGCGCACTCTATATAAGCCACCCCCCTCCATAGCCAGAGGGGTTCGCACTCTTGTAACACCTATACACATAATCCACTCGACCGCTGTCACACCCTGATTTTCATGTCACAACACTCAAGTCACTAAATCATGCTAAAATGTGGTTTGACAAAAACTTTTGAGTGTTTTGTCTTTGCTTTGATTGAATGTTTGTCTGCTGTTTGCTAGTGCTCTAAAAATCAAATAAATCCTCCAACTCCTATACTTCATCTCCTTGATCCAAAACCTTCTCCCAATGATCATGCCATGTGTATAGAGCAATATAGAATTTTCTTACAAAAATAATTTAGGCCAAAAAGTATTTTCTAAATTTAGTTTTCCAAAAACCCCTGAATTAAGGTTTGCACTGCAAGTACTTAATTAAGGGCAGTAAAAATCTTTCTAAAAATGTATTTGACTCCTATTAGATATAGGATGCCCAGAAACCACAAAAATATAATTTTAAAAGTTGTTTTACTATTTTATTTAAAAGATTTTTCTTAAGGCCAGAAATGGTCTTTAATAGGGAAAAATTATTTTATTGTTTTAAAAATATTTGACAAAAATCAGGGAGACTCAGTGGATATATATTTTCCATATATAAGAGTTTCAACACATGGTCATGTTCAAAATATTGGTCAAATCCCTCTAAAACCCTTTTTGGATATTTCAAGGTTTTGAAATATTTACAAAGGAAATATTCTCCAAATATTCCAATAAAATTCTCTCATGCCTCATATGACATATTGGATGATCTTGCCAAGTCTCATGACTTGGAGAACAAGATAACATCATCAAAACCCCTCAAAACCATTTCTGTCCATTCTGAAGTTTGAGCAACTTTACATTGCCAAATATGTCCAAATGTCCTCAAACTTGGTGAGCCTGCTCCAATTGTCTAATTATGCATCTAGACCAAATGGTACTGGTTGGAGAAGAGGAAATCTTGGTCAAAGTGCCTCAAAACCCTCTCTGACCAGAATCATATTTGAACTACTTTGCACTACCAACTTTTTCTCCATGACCCCAACTTTTGTGAGCCTAATCACATGACCAAATGAGGCCACCGCACCAAGTGGTGCATCAAGGGGAAGTGATCTACTCCTCTGGATCTGCACAAATCCGTTTCTGCCCATTTTTAGGGTTTGCGAGAGTTACATTGGCAACTTTTCCCAAATGGACTCAATCTTGGTGGTACCTCTTATTTTCTCATACCATCTGACCCTATCAAGCCTCATGGAAAATGGAGATCATCTACTTGCCTAAACCAACATCAAACACCTTCTGACAGTATCTCAAAATTCATGTTTTACCCCCTTCCACTAATCTCCATGACTTCTCCTTTTTACCACAGCCCCTCCTAGTCCCCCTCTACCCCTGGTGTGCTTCCCTGCCCGAGAGACAATGATTAAGGGGGGCACGGATTCATTTTTCCTCTCTGGACAGCTGCATTTCTCCCCTTTTCTCACCTCTCTCTCACTCCTGCCAGGTCCCAGAGCATCCAAGGCCTCCTCCCCCCTTGTTTATTCTTCCTACAGCCACTAGACACAAGTGGGCGCGTGAGGACGCGAGGAAAAGCCGCGGATGCCGGCCATTTGCGCGCTCTGGAGCATGTCAGCGTGCTCCGACCGTTGACACGGCACACCCGACCACCTCGAGCCTCCCCCTCGCGCCAGTCGAGGTGCCTCGGCGTCGTCGACACGCTACGCGGTCGGCCCCCTCCTCTCTCCTCCTCCCCGCGCCTCCGCGCTAGCAGACACCGGCGCCTGAAGCGCCCAATGGCGACCTCACGCGTGGTGCCCTGCCCCCCTGCTCTCTCTCTTCTCTTACCTAGCCTCGACCGAATCCGGGAATGCCCTAGACACGGTGCAACACCATCCGTGGCCCGTGAAGCGGCGAAAGCACGAGCTCGCCGGCGCCTGGCTCCACGAGTGCACCATCGCCATCGCCATATAAGGCCGTCCGAGGCCTCTCTCTGGAGTCCTTTGGCTCTCTCTCTCTCCCAGACGCTCCCAGGCCCATCCATTCCTCCCTAGTGCCCCATCCACCTCCATGGCTGGAAATCTTGCCGCCACCGCTCAAATTTGAGCTCTCCGGTGCTCCTCTCACCCTCCTACCGCACAGAGCATCGCCCATTTCCCCACCGGACCTCTCCCGGACTCCATTTCTTCTTCTCCACGGCCGCAGACACCGTGCCCCCAACCTCACCGTCGGCCTCGTCCGCGCGGCTGTGCCTGCTCAGCCCGGTGCCTCGGGAGACCGTGCCACCCAGGTGGGTGCGGCATGGCCTCTGGCCTCGAGACGCCGGCATCGCGGAGGTGGCCCGCACCGCCGGGAGAGCGCCCGCACCTCCGGCCCGCCTCCTCTGCCGCCCGACGCACCTGCTGAGAGGTTGGGGACGAACCCGACAACGGGCCCCTTCGTCAGCGACCGGTGGGCGGGCCCCGCCGTTTAAGTGGAGACGACTTCGCCGTTACCGCCTTCCCGGCTGGCGATTCTCAGAGCCGCCCGACGTGGCCCTCTCGCCAGCGTGGCCGAGCCATGGGCCGACCGGTGGCGCTTTTGCTAAGCCGCCCGTCTGCGCGCGTCGCCGCCCAGATCCAGCCCATTGGGTAAAGCCCTTTTGCCCTTTTTCTTTTCTGTGGAGTTTCTAAAATCCATAAACAAATCAAATCAACTCCAAATTTGATGATTCCAATTTCTATAAGTTCATAAATTCCTGATCTATCACATGGTGCAATTTGCACATTTTTCCATAAATATTTTCTTCACAAACAATTATCAAATCCCATATTTCCATTTCTGTCATAAACTTTAGAGAGTCACAAAAGGCTCAAACCTGCTCCTAATGCCATGGTTCCAATTCCTAGATGAATCTAAGCTCATAACCTAGTTTATGAACATTTTTCTTGATACTTTCTGTACCACATAAATTATTGAGCCATTTCTTCATATTTATTTACCTTGCAAATGCATAGGAAATTCATTTGAACTCCAAATCCAGTGAAACCAGTTCCTAGATGCTTCTAAAATCATCCTTTGATAAATGGGTGCCTTTGCTCATTTTTCAAAATAATTCTTATGTACACTTCTTACAAATCCATAAACCCCTTGATTCCATCATTTTGAAATGTTCAGAGATGTCCATTGATCAAATCCTAATGAAACCACTTTGGTCATCCCTCATATGACCAGAGGCATCCCAAAAAAGTCCAACTCATATTTTTAGAGCACTTTTATCTCCTGCCTTGTTGTTTTGCTTATTGTGGTTGCTTTCGACGATAGTTGACGAAATAGACGGAATGCTCGGAGTTGGACCAGAGATATTTGAAGACCTCGAAGACTTTGTTAAACAGGCAAGCAGCCCTTTGACCATGACTATGAAACCCCTTTATATGCATGTCATTTATAGCTCTTTATTATTGATGCATCGGAATCATGGTGAGGTGGTGAACCACGTGGGTTGGTTGCCTCCGTTATTCTCTCGTTGACACTTGCATTTTGCATGGCCCTACCTTCTTATGAGGGTTATGCCGATGGGAATAGATAGGATGCTAAGTAGTGCTACGCAACAAGGGACGGGATTATGCATGGTGATGGAGACAAAATATTTTCAAAACGACTTTTGAAAAACCCCATCGGGTGCCACTTATGCCCGAGGGAGATGGTGAGATGGTAACCACTTGATGACGAAGTGGTGTACCTAGGCAAGTGTGTGTTGTTTTCGAAAACGGATTAGATTTAAGATTTGATGACTGTCCCAACCTTACATGCGCGACCACTCTACCCTTATATGGGAAAGGGCATTATTGAGTACCTAGACCGATACTAGCTTGGAGCCCGCATTACTAGTGACGGGGGAGAGTTGGTGCTCTCTCTTGGGACAGTGGTGCCGCTGTAGGGCGGCCATGACCATCTTTATGGGGCACCGGACACACCGTTGGTACCCGTGCGCTGGTATGAGATGAATATGGGAGCAAGGCTCCACGAAAATGTTATTTGAAATGTTGGGCACGGGGTTATCGCTAATCGAGTGGACTCCATGTTAGTGTCGTCTAGGAAAGGTAGTGATCGGTGCTTACCCGGGTACTTGAGGTATCGCGGGTCGTGGATGACACGGAAGTTCCCCAGATCTAGTGGGTAAAGTGTGCAACCTCTGCAGAGTGTAAAACTATTCGAATAGCCGTGTCCACGGTCAAGGACGGTTGGGCGGTGCTGCTTAAACTATGTCCAGGGTTTTCAACCGTGTGAGTGTGATGATGAAACTACTTGGGTCAAGTCGAAGGACATGACATGTTGGAGATGGGTTGGTGCCCGCTCTATTTACGTTGGGTTGGTGCCCACTCTATTTATGTTGGGTTGGTGCCCATTCTATTTATGTTGATATCTATGACCAGTTCTCCTGGTTACTTGAACTCTCTTGATGCATGCTTTATAGGATGCTGAACATGTCATTGCACTCAAAACTAGCTTTATGCAAAAATTTACCTATGTCATGCATTGTTGTACCTTGAACCAAAACATGGGTTGCTTGCGAGTACATTCAAAGTACTCATTGGCTTGCCACTGGTTATTTTATTGACCAGGCATGAAAGATCAGGATGTGATGAAGAACTCTTCGGTGACGAACACGCGAGCTAGGATGCTTACCAGTCAGAATGCCTGTAGGGTTAAGGCAGATGGCATGGGTCCAAGTTATCAACGAAGATTTCCGCTGCGATGTTATACTCAAGACATGACCATAATGGTCCTACTTGTGTAAAACGGCATGTATGGGTGTAAGACTCTTGTTATTCAGCTTCTGTGTGTTCAGTGAGCATTGATCTCTGGGATCACTGTACACGTGCATTCGGTGATCACGACTTATGAGTCGGGGTCCCCCTGAGCTGGTATCGAGCCATCCCGACCGTAGGAAGCCTTAGTTAGCATGGTCGTTAGTTAGGGTAAAACTATTTCCAAAACTACTACTAGTTTTCAAAACTATCTATACTTCTCTTCCTTCTCGGTTTTTGAAAACTAAGGTATACTTTCCTTATTAATCTCTTCCCTTCAAAACCTTTGGTCGCTAGAACCCTTATGCCCTCGACCATCGGATTCCTTGTAATCCTCGTGGATAATCTAGAAGGAAGACGCCTTGCCACACATTCACCCACATCTATCGACCACAAGATTGGCGACATCACAACAAGACGATACCAATGAAGATACATCCTCGAGGAATGAGGACACGAAGACCTGTGAGATGGTGACATCCTTGACACTGCCCCAAGATGATGCAACTTTAGCCTACGATGATCAGGGCATAGGATATGCAAGATCATGAAATACATCGCTAATAGAGTAACCCTGTCACTACCGTTGTTGTATCGGCAACCACCGATGGATGAGAACCTAGCCATTTGGTCCGCCTCATCACAGTGAGCAGGAAAACGGTTCTCCTCATCCCCCGCTCTTGGTGTCGATGTTGTCATCAACGTAACCGACATGATGGACCTCTATTATGCCTTGATAATGTCATTGCACAAAAGATTACCTACTTAGTACCTTCGACACCTTAGAAGACAAGGAGGGATCGTCATGATTAAGAAGACAACAGAAGACCGAGTCAATGCCTGATATGAGAAGCCACCTTCACCCCATCACTTCAACAAGTTGTTGAAGACTCTTCAAGCTCAACCGGGATCGTTTCATCAAACAACTACAAGAGACGTAGCAGCACCTGAGGAAAGACCCGGGAGACTGCACGAGGCACAAGGCACGACTATGGAGTCCGAGAACCCCTAGGGTAGGATGAGTCGTGTACCCCCTATGCGCAGTCGAGTCCGTATGATGGTTCGAGTAGAACCATGATTGTGTGTTGCTTGTTTTTATTCGTCTGTGTCTTGATATCAGTCGCCCTTTTTGCCCCAGGCAACAAGTACGCAACTATATCACCTGCCTTATTTTGTTGTTTGTGCTTGGCCTTTTGGCACCTGTTTGTTTGCACTTGCACTATAGAACCCCCTTTAGGCATCCCACCTCCTCTATGCTACTTTTGCCACTCATCTCTCTCTCCTCAACTGAAGACCAGCAAGACAAGATGCACCAAGGAATCTGCTTCGGCAACCAACTAGCAATGAAGACTTTTGCTGCAGCCTCCTCGACCAAGTGAAACCCGTAGGATTATGTTTAACCCTCAAGACTAGAACCCATTCCTAGATCCTTTGAGGCTTCACGAGATACCCCAGCTCGAAACCTTGACCATGAGCTTAACCTACGGAATTGCAGGAGAATCTGATAAGCCTCCGTAGCCTTGCTTGTCACTGGGTTCATTATGGAACTAGTGGACATAGTGAATGAGCACATTATCTTCCTAAGATCGCACCAAAACTGACGATGCCATAGGGAGACCAATTCAAGGATTAGGGATAGAGGGCAAAGGACTCGATGAGTTTATATCAATGACCTTGAGGAATTATCTGAGATTCTTTGGTGGATTATAAGGCTACCATGTTGGTAGATGAACTTGGTGGGATCATGATTATAGAGTAGCATAGCTTTCATTACCCCTGAGTAAAAATTGGATTTATAGGACAATTATGATCGCAAGCTGGAACTTCTGGAAGTGCAAGGATTTGACTTGATCAGAAGATATTGATAGGAGACAGTTGTTGTTACGTAAATGACTTGGGGGGAACCTGTAGGAATTCTCGTTGGACACAAGATTTGGGTTTAATAGGTGATCCTAGTTATATATGGATGCTGAGTATGTCTACATGGTTCGGAGTAAATTGGATTTAGACTGATGATCTCGATCAAGATACCATGTTTCTCGATGAGCGATAAACTAGGAGATTGGGCTAATTGACGGAGTTTATTTAGGCATCTTTGTGAGCTTGACCTTGGGGTATTATTAGGATAATAATGGGAATTGGTGGACTAACTATAGTAAGGCAGCCCTTTCAAGTATTGGGGATTATGAGGACTTTAGGAGATCATGTGGAACCCCAGCATAGGCATTGGATTTGTAGAATTAATGGATTATGTAGTGATTAATGGAAGCTAACAGGTTGTTGGAGTTGACTCATAGAAAAGGAAACGAGATTTTGGAGTGGCATATGACGTGTTTCCTTAATACAGTGATACGCTAGCATGGACCTTGGAGGAATAGGATTAGCACTTGGGTTGTCCTGTTTTATTCCAGCTTGGAAGCTTGTATGCTCTACCCATGGATTTTTAGGGGTGGCCACACACACATGAGTTTGGGGATCATAGACGTATATGATGTTGTTAGACCTCCTCTTGGGAGTCATGAGGATATGAATAGCATGAGTGATGATTGGAGTTGGCCTATACGAAATGATGCTATCAGTGATATGATGTGATTTGTTTAAAGGATTAGATAGACTATTGGCGTCTCAGAAACCGTGCTTAAAGATAGGATGATAAATGTTCATTCGCACACTAGAATCCTTGAAACCCTTATGCCCTACCAAGCCACAACACGGTTGGATCATGACCTTGGGCCTTGGCCCTAGATCAATAAGACCTTGACCAACGCTCAACCGTGACCCTCACCAATGCCTCAGCCCACTCTACGTACCCCAAATACTTCATAGAGTACTTGGGCAAGTAGATCATCACCCTTACTTGAGAACATGAACGCCCACATGAAGACGAAAGAAGAGTTGATCAGCTGGTTAGGGAACCAGTTAGCCAGTCTCTACAGCAACCGAATCATGAGCATTCATGGCGTTCCCAAGAAAATTGTGTCGGATAGAGGGACCCAATTCACCTCAAGGTTCTGGAAGAATTCCAGGAGGCCATGGGGACCAAGTTGTCCTTCAGCACTGCTTTCCACCACGGACCGGAGGTTAGACAGAACGAGTAAATCAGATACTCGAAGACATGCTCCGAGCCTGTGTCTTAGCTTATGGAGCTAAGTGGGAAGATTGCCTCCCTTTCGCCGAGTTCTCTTACAACAACAACTATCAGGCAAGCCTTCAGATGGCACCATTTGAAGTGTTATACGGGCGGAAGTGTCGTACACCCCTCAATTGGTCAGAGACCGGAGAAGGACTTGTCTTTGGGCCTGATATCCTTCGTAAAGCGGAAGAGCAAGTCCAGCTTGTCAGAGAGCGTTTGAAGACTACCAAGGCAAGACAAAAGAGCTACGCTGACTCACGTCGTCGAGACATGACCTTCCGGGTTGGGGACCATGTTTATCTCCGGGTCACCCCTCTCAGAGGAACCCAGCGCTTCCATGTCAAAGGAAAGCTCGCTCCAAGAATCATCGGCCTTCTTCAAGATCACTCCAAGATGTAACCCCCCCCCCTCTGAGATAACTACGAGACGAAGAGAAGACAATTACCAGTTGGAGTTGCCACCTGAGTTACCCATTGTGCACAACGCTTTCCATGCATCACAACCCCGGAAGTGTTTCCAACTTCCTAGCTAGCCCAAGCACTGATAAGGACACTAACCACCAAGCCATCGACCCCTAGCCCAATCTAACCTACCGCGAGCTACACATTAGCAACCTGGATCGAGAAGAGCGTCAAACATGAAGCCACACCATCAAGTACTTCAATCTTAATGGAGCACTACACGGAAGCGGAAGCAACATGAGGACTTGAAGACTACCCCAGATCCAAGTTTCTGTATCCCTTTCCGCGCCTAGTCTAGGAATCTCGGGGACGAGATTCTTGTAACGGGGGTAGGTCTGTCACACCCTGATTTTCATGTCACAACACTCAAGTCACTAAATCATGCTAAAATGTGGTTTGACAAAAACTTTTGAGTGTTTTGTCTTTGCTTTGATTGAATGTTTGTCTGCTATTTGCTAGTGCTCTAAAAATCAAATAAATCCTCCAACTCCTATACTTCATCTCCTTGATCCAAAACCTTCTCCCAATGATCATGCCATATGTATAGAGCAATATAGAATTTTCTTACAAAGAATATTTAGGCCAAAAAGTATTTTCTAAATTTAGTTTTCCAAAAACCCCTGAATTGAGGTTTGCACTGCAAGTACTTAATTAAGGGCAGTAAAAATCTTTCTAAAAATGTATTTGACTCCTATTAGATATAGGATGCCCAGAAACCACAAAAATATAATTTTAAAAGTCGTTTTACTATTTTATTTAAAAGCTTTTTCTTAAGGCCAGAAATGGTCTTTAATAGGGAAAAAATATTTTATTGTTTTAAAAATATTTGACAAAAATCAGGGAGACTCAGTGGACATATATTTTCCATATATAAGAGTTTCAACACATGGTCATGTTCAAAATATTGGTCAAATCCCTCTAAAACCCTTTCTGGATATTTCAAGCTTTTGAAATATTTACAAAGGAAATATTCTCCAAATATTCCAAGAAAATTCTCTCATGCCTCATATGACATATTGGATGATCTTGCCAAGTCTCATGACTTGGAGAACAAGATAACATCATCAAAACCCCTCAAAACCATTTCTGTCCATTCTGAAGTTTGAGCAACTTTACATTGCCAAATATGTCCAAATGTCCTCAAACTTGGTGAGCCTGCTCCAATGGTCTAATTATGCATCTAGACCAAATGGTACTGGTTGGAGAAGAGGAAATCTTGGTCAAAGTGCCTCAAAACCCTCTCTGACCAGAATCATATTTGAACTACTTTGCACTACCAACTTTTTCTTCATGACCCCAACTTTTGTGAGCCTGATCACATGACCAAATGAGGCCACCACACCAAGTGGTGCATCAAGGGGAAGTGATCTACTCCTCTGGATCTACACAAATCCGTTTCTGCCACATTTTTAGGGTTTGCAAGAGTTACATTGGCAACTTTTCCCAAATGGACTCAATCTTGGTGGTACCTCTTATTTTCTCATACCATCTGACCCTATCAAGCCTCATGGCAAATGGAGATCATCTACTTGCCTAAACCAACATCAAACACCTTCTGACAGTATCTCAAAATTCATGTTTTACCCCCTTCCACTAATCTCCATGACTTCTCCTTTTTACCACAGCCCCTCCTAGTCCCCCTCTACCCCTGGTGTGCTTCCCTGCCCGAGAGACAATGATTAAGGGGGGCACAGATTCATTTTTCCTCTCTGGACAGCTGCATTTCTCCCCTTTTCTCACCTCTCTCTCACTCCTGCCAGGTCCCAGAGCATCCAAGGCCTCCTTCCCCCTTGTTTATTCTTCCTACAGCCACTAGACACGAGTGGGCGCGTGAGGACGCGAGGAAAAGCCGCGGATGCCGGCCATTTGCGCGGCACACCCGACCACCTCGAGCCTCCCCCTCGCGCCAGTCGAGGTGCCTCGGCGTCCGCGACACGCTACGCGGTCGGCCCCCTCCTCTCTCCTCCTCCCCGCGCCTCCGCGCTAGCAGACACCGGGCGCCCGAGCGCTCCAATGGGCGACCTCACACGCGTGGTGCCCTGGCCCCCCTGCTCTCTCTCTTCTCTTACCTAGCCCTGGACCGAATCCAGGAACGCCCTAGACACGGTGCAACACCATCCCGTGGCCCGTAGCGGCGAGCACGAGCTCGCCGGCGCACGAACCCGCGGTGCACCATCGCCTCGCCATATAAGGCCGTCCGAGGCCTCTCTCTGGAGTCCTTTGGCTCTCTCTCTCTCCCGTACGCTCCCCAGGCCCATCCATTCCTCCCCTAGTGCCCCCATCCACCTCCATGGCTGGAAATCTTGCCGCCGGCCACCGCTCAAATTTGAGCTCTCCGGTGCTCCTCTCCCTCCTACTACGCACTGAGCATCGCCCACATCCCCACGGACCTCTCCCGGACTCCATTTCTTCTTCTCCACGGCCGCAGCACCGTGCCCCCAACCTCACCGTCAGCCTCGTCCGCCGCGGCCAGTGCCCTGCTCAGCCCGGTGCCTCGGGGAGACCGTGCCACCCTCGGGTGGGTGCGGCATGGCCTCCTGAGTGCTCCGGCACGCCGGGCGTCGCCGGAGGTGGCCCGTACCGCCGGGGAGAGCGCCCGCACCGTCGGCCCGCCTCCTCTGTGCCGCCTAACGCACCTGCTGGAGGTTGGGGACGAACCCGACAAAGGGCCCCTCGTCGGCGGCCGGTGGGCGGGCCCGCTGTTTACGTGGAGCGACTTCATTATTACCGCCTTCCTGCTGGCGTATTCGAGAGCCGCCGACGTGGCCCCTGTCGCCCGCGTGGCCGAGCCGCTGGGCGGCCCGATGGCGCCTTTGCTAAGCTTAGCCCGTCTTGGCGCCGTCGCCGCCCAGATCCAGCCCATTGGGTAAAGCCCTTTTCCCCTTTTTCTTTTACGTGGAGTTTCTAAAATCCATAAACAAATCAAATCAACTCCAAATTTGATGATTCCAATTTCTATAAGTTCATAAATTCCTGATCTATCACATGGTGCAATTTGCACATTTTTCCATAAATATTTTCTTCACAAACAATTATCAAATCCCATATTTCCATTTCTGTCATAAACTTTAGAGAGTCACAAAAGGCTCAAACCTGCTCCTAATGCCATGGTTCCAATTCCTAGATGAATCTAAGCTCATAACCTACTTTATGAACATTTTTCTTGATACTTTCTGTACCACATAAATTATTGAGCCATTTCTTCATATTTATTTACCTTGCAAATGCATAGGAAATTCATTTGAACTCCAAATCCAGTGAAACCAGTTCCTAGATGCTTCTAAAATCATCCTTTGATAAATGGGTGCCTTTGCTCATTTTTCAAAATAATTCTTCTATACACTTCTTACAAATCCATAAACCCCTTGATTCCATCATTTTGAAATGTTCAGAGATGTCCATTGATCAAATCCTAATGAAACCACTTTGGTCATCCCTCATATGACCAGAGGCATCCCAGAAAAGTCCAACTCATATTTTTAGAGCACTTTTATCTCCTGCCTTGTTGTTTTGCTTATTGTGGTTGCTTTCGACGGTAGTTGACGAAATAGACGGAATGCTCGGAGTTGGACCAGAGATATTTGAAGACCTCGAAGACTTTGTTAAACAAGCAAGCAGCCCTTTGACCATGACTATGAAACCCCTTTATATGCATGTCATTTATAGCTCTTTATTATTGATGCATCGGAATCATGGTGAGGTGGTGAATCACGTGGGTTGGTTGCCTCCGTTATTCTCTCGTTGACACTTGCATTGTGCATGGCCCTACCTTCTTATGAGGGTTATGCCGATGGGAATAGATAGGATGCTAAGTAGTGCTACGCAACAAGGGACGGGATTATGCATGGTGATGGAGACAAAATATTTTCAAAACGACTTTTGAAAAACCCCATCGGGTGCCACTTATGCCCGAGGGAGATGGTGAGATGGTAACCACTTGATGACGAAGTGGTGTACCGAGGCAAGTGTGTGTTGTTTTCAAAAACGGATTAGATTTAAGATTTGATGACTGTCCCAACCTTACATGCGCGACCACTCTACCCTTATATGGGAAAGGGCATTATTGAGTACCTAGACCGATACTAGCTTGGAGCCCGCATTACTAGTGACGGGGGAGAGTTGGTGCTCTCTCTTGGGACGGGGTCGTGCCAGGTAGGGCGGCCATGACCATCTTTATGGGGCACCGGACACACCGTTGGTACTCCGTGCCAGTGGTATGAGATGAATATGGGAGCAAGGTTCCACGAAAATGTTATTTGAAATGTTGGGCACGGGGTTACTGCCAATCGAGTGGACTCCATGTTAGTGTCGTCTAGGGAAAGGTAGTGATCGGGTGCTTACCCCGGGTACTTGAGGTATCACGGGTCGTGGATGACACGGAAGTTCCCCGGATCTAGTGGGTAAAGTGTGCAACCTCTGCAGAGTGTAAAACTATTCGAATAGCCGTGTCCACGGTCAAGGACGGTTGGGCGGTGCTGCTTAAACTATGTCCAGGGTTTTCAACCGTGTGAGTGTGATGATGAAACTACTTGGGTCAAGTCGAAGGACTTGACATGTTGGAGATGGGTTGGTGCCCGCTCTATTTACGTTGGGTTGGTGCCCACTCTATTTATGTTGGGTTGGTGCCCACTCTATTTATGTTGATATCTATGACCAGTTCTCCTGGTTACTTGAACTCTCTTGATGCATGCTTTATAGGATGTTGAACATGTCATTGCTCTCAAAACTAGCTTTATGCAAAAATTTACCTATGTCATGCATTGTTGTACGTTGAACCAAAACATGGGTTGCTTAAGTAGTACATTCAAAGTACTCATTGGCTTGCCCATGGTTATTTTATTGACCGGGCATGAAAGATCGGGATGTGATGAAGAACTCTTCGGTGGCGAACACGCGAGCTAGCACGCTTCCCAGTCAGAATGCCTGTAGGGTTAAGGCAGATGGCATGGGTCCAAGTTATCGATTTAAGATTTCGCTGCGATGTTATACTCAAGACATGACCATAATGGTCCTACTTGTGTAAAACGGTATGTATGGGTGTAAGACTCTTGTTATTCAGCTTACGTGTGTTCGGTGAGCATTGATCTCGGGATCATTGACACGCGTGCATTCGGTGATCACGACTTATGAGTCGGGTCCCACAACCGCCTCGAGGCACCGAGACGTAGGGCTTTTACTTCCTCCAGAAGGGCTGAACTCGTACATCGCTTGTGTTTACAACCTCTCCATAGCTAGGACCTTGCCTCTCCATACCTACCCCCCACTCTACTGTCAGACTTAGAACCACGACAGTTGGCGCCCACCGTGGGGCAGGTGTTTTAGCGATTTTGTGGAGAAGTTGCGGTGCTTCCGAGTACTTTAATCATGATGACTGCTGGAGTTTTGGTCGAGGGGCGCAAGATCCGTCTCGGCGCTCTCACCTTTGTCGCCGACAACTCCGCGTGGCTCCAGGAGGCTCCACTCGACATCGATCGCTCCCGTGACATGCGGCGCATTTCAGCGCATGTGTCCGCGGCGTTCTGCTGCGGCAACCGTCGACCCCATATCGGTCGACTCCTTTATCGGCCTCCCGCCCGGTCTCCCACCAGCGCAAGCGGTCTGGTCGGTCGAGACTCCAGCGGTGGGTGAAGCACGCGATGGCTCGCCAGACAGCCACCACCTGTGTCGCGGCAATTGAGCCCGAGCGAATCCTCTACGGCCTGTTCGATCTGTCCGTGGCTCAGAGATCGTGCATCCGAATGCAATAGCAGTGATCCGGCGGAAATCCTCATGGTCGACGGCCCGCGATCCTCCCGGCCGCCCATGGAGGCGGAGCGGCGATGGAGGTGACCCGCACAAGACCACGAAGAGTACCAGCCCGAGACACTCGACTCTCTACAGAGAGAAGAGCTTCGCCGCAGGAACATCGATGCCCTGCATACTCCCATCGCGGGAGAAACCCCCGAGGCTCGCGCCTTGGAGGAGGCACGTTTGGCCAATGTGGATGAACGTGCTCGCCTGGAGAACCTTCAGCGAGCACTCGACGAGCGCGCGCGACAACGAGTTCCTGAAGCCAGTCGACGTCGACTCTTCCCGCCGAGTCGGTATACGACGCCTAATTCAGAATTTAGCAACGCAACCCGATAGCGAGTCCATCCAGCCTTCTCGCCGGAAGCTGGGAGGGGCTTGATGCGAATCGAGATTTACTCCGGCGGCGGTGACGAACTCAGCCGTGTCGCGATCGCGCGCAGAATTCACAGTCGATCCGTCGCTGCAAATACTGTTCAGTCGGCTCACAGTCCCAGATCGCCTCCGCGGCGGGAAGGGCGCGACAACCGGCGAGATCAGTATGGAGACCGACACGACCGGGATGACAGGCGTTGAGTGCCCGTTTCCCCTCCGAGGGAAGGGTCTTACGCTCCTCGGCGGCAGGATGACAGGCGTCAGTTCAGTACGGGGCGAAGAGCTCCAGTCAACCCCAGAGAACCAGGTTTCGATGCGCGATCCATTATCATGCAAGGCTTGGTCGACCGGAATAGAGCCCATCGAGGTGGACCCGAGAGAGATGCACCCACGAGCAGTCGAGTGCACGTTTCTGGTCCAGAGTGTTTTAGCAGGGCTATCAGAGCCGCGGTGATCCCCCCAATTTCAGGTTGGCAGCAGAGTCGACAAATTCCTTCGGGGAGTCCAAGCACGAAACTTGGCTTGAAGATTACCGAGTGGCTGTTCAGATTGGTGGTGGGAATGACGAGGTGGCCATGAAGCATTTGCCCCTCATGTTGGAAGGTTACTCGCCAGGCATGGCTGAATCGATTACCTCCTAGCAATATATACACTTGGGAAGATTTGTCCCGAGTGTTCGCCGAACTTTGAAGGAACCTGCAAGCGACCGGCTGGCTTGACAGAGCTGCAAGTCGTGTGCGAAGACCAATGAGACTCTCCGAGAGTACATTCAGAGGTGGATCACTCGCACCATCTTGTGGAAAATGTGTCGGACCATCAGCAGTTTGCGCCTTCAAAGATGGCGTCAAGAACAGAGAATTGAGTCTGAAGTTTGGCGAACCGACGACATGACCTTGAGTCGAATGATGGAGATTGCTACCAAACGCATAACGGCGAGGAAGAAGACCGACTCGGCGGCAAGTACAAGCCAAGTCATCGGAGAAGGGAAATTCAATCGGAAGCGAAGCGAAAGCCGAGCCAGCAGCTCACGGAGAGGCTCGCCGTGACTCGTGGGAAGTTCAAGGGAAGCCAAAAGGATCCGGAATCCTAAGAAAGTAAAGGATAAAGAAGGAAGCGGCGTGATGGATATGCCATGTCATATTCACACGAAGAAAGACGAAGAGGGCAACATCATTTACGAAAGCACACCACTCGCCGATGTCGACTCCGATCCAGAAGTTTGGGGAAAGCAGTCTAAGGACAAGGAGAAGGAGCCGACAAGGCCGGAGACAAAGAGGACAGTGAGGAAGAATATCCGCATGTCAACTCCACTCTGATGATCTTCGCCGATGTGGAAAGCAAGAGTCGACTGAAAGTCATTAACCGTGAGGTAAACATGGTTGCTCCAGCAAAACCAAGTTGTGTGAGATGGTCCCAAACACCCATCACATTCGACCAATCTGATCACCCGACTCACATTGCCACCCCTGGGAGGCAAGCTTTGGTGGTCGATCCAGTTGTCGAAGGCACTCGACTGACGAAAGTGCTGATGGTGGTTGGTAGTGGGCTGAACTTGTTATATGCAGACACATTAAAAGGAATGGGCATCCCGATGTCCCGACTGAGCACCAGCAACATGAGTTTCCACGGAGTCATACCAGGGAAGAAGGCCAACTCACTCGGCCAAATAGCTCTGGACGTGGTTTTTGGTGATTCCAAGCATTTTCGCAAGGAAAAGTTGACCTTTGAGGTCGTGGATTTTCAGAGTGCGTATCACGCCATTTTGGGGAGGCCCGCCTATGCACGGTTCATGGCTCGACCATGTTACGTGTACCTCAAACTGAAAATGCCAGGTCCCAAAGGAGTGATCACTGTCACTGGTGATCGGAAAAAGGCAGAAGAGTGCTTTCAGAAGGGCTCGAAGATTGCCGATTCCCAGGTGACAGCGGTCAAGTTCGAAGAGTACAAGCAAAACGCAGATCCGAGTGATTTGTTGCGATCCAAGAAACCCGCCATGGAATCTGCATTTCAGTCGTCTGGTGAGACGAAGCCAGTTCACATCCACCCGACTGACCCCAATGCAGCCCCGACCCACATCTCCACGACACTCGACTCGAAATAGGAAGAAGCGCTCATCCGGTTCCTCCGTGAGGCGGGATATTTTGCATGGAAGCCGGTGACATGCGGGTGTTCTGGGGATGGCTGAGCATCGCCTCGAGTCGACAAATCAGCAAAACCGGTAAAGAGCATCTTGGCGGTCCGCCGTTCAAGAGAAAAGCTATTGGTGAGGAAGTGGCTCATTGTTGGCGGCAGGATTTATCGAGAGATATACCACTCCGAGTGGCTCGCTAATGTCGTCATGGTTCCCAAGAAGGACAACTCACTCCGCATGTGCATTGATTTCAAGCACATCAATCGGACCTGCCGAAGATCATTTTCCTCTCCCTCGCATAGATCAAATTGTTGACTCGACCGCGGGATGTGAGATTGTCTTTTCTAGACGCATATTCCGGGTATCATCAGATCCGTCAGTATGGACCCGACGAAATAAAAGCGGCTTTCATCACTCCATTCGGTGCTTCGCTATATCACCATGCCATTCGGCCTCAAGAATGCGGAGCCACATTTATGCGAATGATTGAAGTGTCTTCTCACTCAAATCGGTCGGAATGTGGAAGCGTATATGGATGATATCGTCGTTAAGTCGCGAAAAGGTTCCGACCTGCTTGCGACCTCGCCGAAACATTTGCCAACCTCGGAAGGTGCGATGTCAAGCTCAATCCGTCAAAGTGCACATTCGGAGTTCTGGTGGAAAATTACTCGGTTTTCGTTTCGAATGAGGATCAATGCTAATCCGAGAAGATCGGCACTATTCTCCGAATGAAAGCATACTGTGCGAGTGCACGGCGCCCGAAGCTTCTTGGATGCTTGGCGCATTAAGTCGATTCATCTCACGACTCGGTGAAAAGGCATTGCCTCTTTACCGATCGATGAAGAAGGCCGACAAGTTCGAGTGGACTCGAAGCTGATGCAGCGTTGCGAGCTAAAAGCTCGCTCTCCACCCAGCCGGTGCTTGCTGCTCCAATCAGCAAAGAGCCTCTGTTGCTCTATATCGCAGCCACAGGACAAGTCGTCGAAGATAAAGGCTTACGGTCGGCGGGAAGAGGAAGGAAAAGCCTTCAAAGTTCAACGCCCGGTGTATTATTTGTCTGAAGTCTTGACTCCATCCAAGCAGCGATATCCGCATTATCAGAAGCTTGTGTATGGAATATACATGACCACGAAGAAGGTTGCTCATTATTTCTCGATCATTCTATCACGATCGTCGACGACGCCTCTATCGAAGATTCTCGCACAACAGAGACGCAATCGGTCGAGTGGCGAAATGGGAGATTGAACTTCTTCCCCTTGATATCAAATTTGAGGCAAAGAAAGCCATTAAGTCCCAGGCTATAGCGGATTTCCTTGCGAGTGGATTGAACAACAGCACCGATGAAGTTCACTCGGAGCATTGGACCATGTTCTTGACGGCTCTAAAATGCTGAATGGTTTTCTTTGGGGTTGTTCTGGTTTCCCCGGAGGAGATAAGCTCGGTATGTGCTCTAGATTCACTTTGATTCCTCCAAGATGAGGCAGATACGAGGCCCTTTTATATGGATTGCATGGCCATCTCACTCGGCGTCCGTCGCTGATGGTCTATGGCGACTCAGATTTAGTGGTCAACCGGTGATGAAGGAGTGGGGCGTGAGAAGCCCAGCCATATTTGGATCTTGCAATGCGATGAGGAAATTTGGAAAAGAAGTTCGAGGGTTGGAGCTCCATCACATCCCCGACTGAAAAATCAAGCAGCAGATGGTCAGCGAAGATAGGTTCCAAAAGAGAAGCCATCCCGAGTGGTGTGTTTTTGGAGCATATACACACTTCGTCAGTTAAAGAAGATCCCTTCACAAAGGAAGCTCCACAGCCCAAGAGTGCCACAGATCCGACTGAAGTTGAGGTCCCAGCAGTGGTCGACTTGGTCATGGAAGTTTTAGTGGTCACTCCCGACTGGACAATTCCCTACATCGCATATATCCTAAGAAAAGAGCTCCCAGAAGATGAGGAAGAGGCTCGACAGATCGTCCGTCGATCCAAAGCCTTTACCGTTATCAAAGGACAGCTGTATAGAGAAAGCCCGACTGGAGTTGGTCAAAAATGCATAACGCCAGAAGAAGGTCGAGTCATACTCAATGACATCCACTCGGGGACCTGTGGTCACCATGCGTCCTCTCGGACCATTGTAGCCAAAGCATACCGAGCCGAATTTTACTGGCCAAGGGCGAATGAGATGGCGAAAGAAATAGTGGACAAGTGCGAAGGATGTCAGTTCTATTCCAATATGTCACACAAGCCTGCGTCAGCTCTGAAGACCATTCCACTCATCTGGCCTTTCGCAGTATGGGGGTTGGACATGGTCGGTCCCTTGCGAACAGGTCGGAGCGGTTTCACACATGTGCTGGTAGCAGTCGACAAGTTCACCAAGTGGATTGAGGCTAAACCAATCAAGAATCTTGACGCCGGTACTGCTGTTTCCTTCATCAGGGAGCTGACATTCAGATATGGAGTCATGCACAACATCATCACAGATAATGGGTCGAATTTTGACTCGGAAGAATTCAAGGATTTCTGCAACGCTCAAGGCACGCGAGTCGACTACGCTTCAGTCGCCCATCCACAGTCGAATGGACAGGCAGAACGGGCCAATGGCTTTATCCTCAAGGGTTTGAAGCCCCGACTGATGCGAGATCTCAAGCATGCGGCTGGAGCATGGGTCGACGAACTCCTTTCAGTGCTTTGGGGATTGCGGACCACGCCTAATCGGTCGACCGGAAGAACTCCATTAATCTTGGTCTATGGAGCTGAAGCAGTCCGGCCGAGTGATCTTCTTCACAACGCTCCCCGAATTGAACTTTACAACGAAGCAGAAGCTGAGCAAGCGCGTCAGGACGCAGTCAACCTTCTAGAGGAGGAAAGGGAGATGGCTCTGATCCGCTCGACCATTTACCAGCAAGACTTGCGTCGCCTTTACGCCAGAAATGTGAGAGGTCGAGCCTTCCAGGAAGGGGATCTAGTTCTCCAAGTGGATCAGCAGAAACAACATAAGCTCGCTCCCTCCTGGGAAGGACCCTTCATTTTCACCAAGGTCCTCCACAACGGGGCGTATCGTCTTTATAACGTCGAACACAATATCGAAGAGCCCCGAGCTTGGAATGCGGATCTGCTCCGCCCGTTTTACACTTAAAGTTTTTCACTCGGATGAGTTGTAATAAAGTATTTCTGTAGTTCATGGATTTCGAAATAATAGTGTCATAATTCCTTCATAATTGTTGTCACCTTTTATTTTTGTCCAGTAAAATTTTCCCCCAGTGGGTGGCTTAGTCGCGAATCCGTTTCGCCTAAGTTTGTACAAATCCTACCGAGTGGTAAGCCAGACTTCCACTCGGGGGCTTAGCCGCGAATCCGTTTCGCCTAAGTTATAAAAATCCTACCGAGTGGTAAGCCAGACTTACACTCGGAGGCTTAGCTGCAGCCCAGTGCTTGCCTAAGTTATTAAAAATCCTACCGAGTGGTAAGCCAGACTTACATTCGGAGGCTTAGCTACAGCCCAGTGCTCGTCTAAGTTATTAAAAATCCTACCGAGTGGTAAGCCAGACTTCCACTCGGAGGCTTAGCTGCAGCCTAGCGCTCGCCTAAGTTATTAAAAATCCTACCGAGTGGTAAGCCAGACTTCCACTCGGAGGCTTAGCTGCAGTCCAAGTACTCGCCTAAGTACAACGTACGCTCGCAAGGAGGACGAGGCACAGGTCACCTGCGACCCTCTCCTCCGAGCTACGCCATAAGTACAACGTACGCTCGCAAGGAGGACGAGGCGCAGGTCGACTGCGACCCTCTCCTCCGAGCTACGCCATAAGTACAACGACGCTCGCAAGGAGGACGAGGAGCAGGTCGTGCGACCCTCTCCTCCGAGCACGCCATAAGTACAATGTGTGCTCGCAAGGAGGGGCGTGGCGCAGGTCGATCGCAACCCTCTCCTCGAGAAGCCACAAATACAACGTGAAAACCCTACCGAGTGAAGAGCAAACCTCTCACTGGGGCTTAGCTGCAGCCAGTGCTCGCCTAAGGTATTAAAAATCCTACCGAGTGGAGATCAAACCTCTCACTCGGGGGCTTAGCTGCAGCCAGTGCTGCGCCTAAGGTATTAAAAATCCTACCGAGTGGAGAGCAAACCTCTCACTCGGGGGCTTAGCTGCAGCCCAGTGCTCGCCTAAGGTATTAAAAATCCTACCGAGTGTAGAGCAAACCTCTCACTCGGGGGGCTTAGCTGCAGCCCAGCGCTCGCCTAAGGTATAAAAAATCCTACCGAGTGAAGAGCAAACCTCTCACTAGGGGGCTTAGCTGCAGCCCAGTGCTCGCCTAAGGAATAAGTCGACTGCAGTAGGCATCTTGTTGTGAAACTGCAAAGGGCAATTCGAGCCAAAAGCAATCATATCCAAACATCAAATCCAAGTTTAGGTCGATACCTAAAGGAACCGAGAGTGCTCAGGCACTAAGCCTGTTAAGGTTTATCGGTTACAATTCCACTCCATATACGAGGCAAATTTAAAGTGTCGGACTTAAAGGAAGTTTTTACCCCTCTGTGGAGGCTGGAAGGAGCAACGAACTCGTCGAGGTCGATCCCGCTCTGCGATCCGGTAGCAACATCGATGAAAGTTTCCATGAAGGACTGAAGTCGTGTTTCTTGGTGTTGGCCACTCGGAGAGCCGCCACTTCTCTTCTCATGCATCCTTGCGATGGACTCGGCCGACGCATGAGGCGACATCTGCGCCACATCGAGCCAAGGATTTCTTCCACTCTGCACTCGGTCGTGGGCGTTCATCGAGCCATCGCGACTTCGAGGTCATTTTGGAGTGTCGCCTCAGGCCGAGCGTTGAGTCGATGCGGGACGTAGCAACCTTCAGCCTTGCGAGGTAGTCCACGACAGCTGCAACAAGGGACTCAATCGGAAGACATTCATGGCAACTTCATCATTCACGGAGAATTGACAGGTCAAGGTTCGCCCAACTGGCTGGTTTCTTCTTCAAAGTTTCGACAGAATTCTGCAAAGACAAAACTCCGAGTCAAGATAATGGTCGAATGTGAGCATCACAGTTGGAAATGTTGGTCGAGTGTAAAAGATTACCTTCGAGCATAAGGAACAATTTCTTAGCAAGACCACCAGAAGCCTTCGGGTCATTCTTCTTCCTATCAACTGGTTGATCTTCTCGGTCGAGTGGTCTTGTCGGGCGGTCGGTCGACATCCTTGGTGGCAATTGCCAGAGCAGCTTTCAGATTGGTATTGTCCTATTCGAGCTTGGTGACTGAAGCTAACTTCTCGTCAGCAAGCTTGGTCTTCTCAGATAGCTCAAGATCCTTCTTCTTCTAGGCCTCCTTCACCTTGCCTGCAAATTACAGTGAAGTCAGATCTTGAAACAAATGGGAGGAAAAAGGAGTCGTCGAGGTCTCACCGAACATACCTTTGGTCTCCTCCTTCGCCTTTGTCAGATTCTCCTGCACTAGCTTCAAATCCAGCTCGAGCTGAATGTGCTTCTGCTCCAGTTCAGTATAGCGCGCCGCAAGATCACAGGATTTCTATGAAGAACCAATCGACAAAATGTCAAAGATGATTCACTTCCGAGTGAATAGGGAAAAATCATACATTTCTGAGACCACAGTCGAATGCAAGCATTCGACCGTAGTCTCGAGGACTACACCGATGGGTGCACTCAGCGTGCCCCCCTTGGTCCTATTCACATGAGTCGACCGATCGACCAAAAAACTTCTTCTTGACTGTAATCAAGCGCGTGATCGACCACGATCTCGGGACTACACCCAGTGGGTGCACTCAGCGTGCCCCCACTGGTTTCAGAAACCCATTCGCCTTAGTCGAATGATGATCAATCTTTACTTATAAAGCCTAAGGCCGACTACCAACAGTCGACCTTAGCCTTGGGGACTACACCCAGCGGGTGCACTCAGCGTGCCCCCGCTAACACGGAGTTTTCATCGACACACCCAGTGGGTGATTGCTATAGATTTCAGAAAAAAAAAGTTTTGATAGCATATCCTAACAGAACAGGCGGTGGTCGATTGACCTGAACATTGCTTTGAAGAGCGGAGCTGGCGTCATAAGCTGCTTGGCTTGCATCCCGGATGATCTTCACCTGCTCCATCATGATCCCTGCTTGGCGTATCGCCTCCTTAGCAGCGCTAGCTTGGTCCTCCGGGACGTGGTGCGTGGTGAAGAGCGAAGGTTGCCCAGCACTCGATGAAGTGGGACGAGCACTCGTCAACGGCACCGCGAAAGACACGGTGGGTCGAGTGGTGTTCTCCCCCTCCGTGGCAACAGTCTCGGGCGCCGTCACATCTTGGGCTGGTTTGCCAGTGGTCGCCTTCCTGCTCCTCCTATGCCTAAGTGGTTCTTCGTCCTCATCATCATCATCAGGAAGGGTGATAATGTCATTGGATGGAGCTTCAGAGAAGAATCAAAGTTAGAAACCACGAGTCAGTCGACTAAGGACAGAATTAAGGGTATATTACCAGGATTTGAGGTTGCCGCGTCCTCCATCTCATGGTCCTCGGCCTTGCTCGAGGTTTCGTGGTTGCAAGACTTGAAGTTCGAAGAATCGGTCGATTAATTCAAGTATCAACCAGAGATAAAGCTTGTTCAAAACAGGAAGACTTAAATAATATGTTTACCCTGATATGGTGGGGATGGACACCTTCATTTTCGGTAGGGGCTTGGTTGGTCTCGACGGAGCTACCTTCGACTGCTTCGGCGCCTTCTCAGTCGGCACCGGAGAAGCGGTCCGAGGGCGTTTGGTCGACTGCGAGGCAGTCGCAACCCCCTTACCGCGTTCAGTCGCAGGGTCATGAACGAGTTTCGACCGCCTTTCCGAGCGCGGTGGGCAACCTCCTCCTCCTCCTCCTCTACTTCGTCCTCATCATCATCGTCATCGTCATCGTCATCTTCAGCAGCGTCTGAATCCCACTCATCCTGGCTCTCACCCCCGCTGGCTTCTCCCTCCTCAGTCGGAGCCTGAGCTCCGTTGGGCATTGAGTACAGCTCGGTAAGGGCCTGGAAGACGTCAAGACAGAGTTCAATCGACCAAATTGCAGAACATACAGAAACAAATTCAACATACATACAATGGAAAGCAGAGCAAATGTACCTTATCTGGAATGCTGTGATGGTCGAGTGGAGAAATCCTCCTGGAATCACGAGGATTATCCTTGTTCCCAGTGATCGCGGCCATCCACCTTTCCACTATGGCGTCGTCGACTACTTCCGGGTGGACTCGAGTCTCGTCTTCGGTTCCGCAGTACAACCACATGCAGTGGCTCCGGAACTAAAGAGGCTGGATTTGCCTTCGAAGGAAAACCTCCGGAAGGTCCATGCCGACCACGCCGTCTGAACCAACCGCACCACGCGATCCATCAACATCTTCACATCAGCTCTCCTCCGGAACCACCTTGAGGAGGAGGGTTTGTTCACTCGACTCATGGTGAATGGAGGAAGTCCACTGATCGTCGGCGTCGGCTCATTCAGCGATAGAACTAGGTCGACTGCCAGCCCCTGACCGACTCGGGAAAAGACATAGCTGGGAAGGTGCTCTTATTCCTCACTTGGATTCCTAGGCCCCCGCACATCTGGACCACTTGGGTTTTCTCATCGCCTGGACTCGCCTTCTTCACAGTCTGAGAACGACATGTGAAGATGTGCTTGAACAAGCCCTAGTGCGGTCGACAGCCCAGGAAATTCTCGCACATAGATACAAACGCAGCAAGATACGTGATGGAGTTCGGAGTAAAGTGGTGGAGTTGGGCCCCAAAGAAGTTCAAAAAACCACGAAAGAAAACGCTCGGTGGTAGGGAAAATCCTCGATCGACATGAGTGGCCAGGAGCACACACTCGCCCTCCTCCGGCTGAGGTTGCCACTCCTTACCAGGAAGTCTTGAGGCGCCGTGGGGGATCAGCCCGTCGTCGGCCATGTCGAGGAGATCCTTCTCCCTGATGGTCGACTGGATCCAATCTCCCTAGACCCAGCCCTTCGGGAGGCGGGATCTCGACGAAGACCCGCTGCGGCTGGTGGATCTCCCCTTCGCCTTCTCCGCCACCGACGCCTTCTCCGCCGCCGACGCCTTCTTTGCGCGCTCCAGCACCGCCGTCTTCTCCTTGCCCATGGCCGTCGGCGAAATGCGCAAGGGGGAGCGTTGCGGAGGCGACAGCGGTTGCGTTGGGCGGAGACGAGGAGAGCAGAGGAGAAAGAATGGAGTACTATGCAGAAACCCTCACAAGTCGCATTTATAACATCCCTTCCGAGTGGATGACAGGTGGACCCGGGCAATCCAATCATATCCCGAAACAGTTGCATTGACACGATACGTGGCGGAAAAAGCGGCGCGGAGATCGAGGCGTCCATGTCCTGTCCCGTCCGAGCGCCGCGGTCCGTTCCGCTTCGCGCGCTTCCCCAAATTTCAGATCGCGGAATCGCGGCGGCAGATCGGTCTGTCAAGTGCGAGATTTCCTGCGACCCGTTGCTCGGGAACTGGCAAAGTATAAAAGATCACTCGACGAAAGAACAAGAATGGATCGAGTCGACTGAAGAAGAGTTGCTCGTTATCAACAAAGAAGATCTTGGTCAAGAACGACGCATAACCAGCATGCCAAAGTTCAATCGGAAACAGCATCAACTCCTTCCTCATTCAAGCCTCGACCCATTCGGGGGCTAATGATGGATTCATGTACCTAGGGTAGGGTCATAGGCCTGACCTAAACATCCTACCCAAGGACACCCTTAGAAGAGATCACCTTCCAGTCGACTAACGAGGAACCCACTCGACTGACTAGAAGGACTCGACCATGGAGATTCACTCGACCATGAAGATACACTCGACCACCAGAAGGTCAGAAGACACTCCGCAACGCAACGGCCTGTAATTGAATAGACTTAATGATAGTTAAGGCACTTTATGAGGGGCGTTACCAATAACGCCCCAGGCTTAATGTACTTTAACCCCTCCATTATGTGGGCTGGCTGGGGTCCTGGCGCACTCTATATAAGCCACCCCCCTCCACAGGCAGAGGGGTTCGCACTCTTGTAACACCTATACACATAATCCACTCGACCGCCTCAGGGCACCGAGACGTAGGGCTTTTACTTCCTCCGAGAAGGGCCTGAACTCGTACATCGCTTGTGTTTACAACCTCTCCATAGCTAGGACCTTGCCTCTCCATACCTACCCCCCACTCTACTGTCAGACTTAGAACCACGACACCGGTCAGTCCAAGCGTTTGAGGCCCGCTTTAGGTGTCTCAGACGGGGTTTTTTGACCGGTCTCTGACTGGGCGTCTGCCCGCTTTTGAGGGGGGTTGGGGGTCCAAATGTAGATGTTGTTAGCTAGATTTATAATGCATATAATTTATTATATTTAATAATTATTATATAACTATAAAATGATTATTAAATATAAGCACTAGTACATAATACTCCCTCTGTTCCAGTTTATTAGGCCTAAAAGGCAACTTCTCCTAGACCAAGACACATAGTAATTTGCTAACATTAATTCTTCTATTCCACTCCCAATGCACTCTCTCACATGCATGCAGCCAATGAAAAAGCACACATGAAGTGTATTAATTTTCCAGCCATGACACCAATAACAACGGCTTTCAAGGCAACCAATGAAATGGCTGCATGCATGCACCTTTTCAAAGCGGGGCCTTATAAAAGGGGACATGTTTGTGATGCTGAGAGGCCTATAAACCCGGACGGGGGAGTATAATGGAAATGACTACTTCGTCGATCTCAGGATGATGTGTCGGCTTAGTCTCTCGGAGATGCTCATAGGGGTAGGGTGTGCGCATGTGCATTCATAGGGGTACGGGCAACTCCAACGCGCCGATGCAAATAGTCTACGCCTGTCCCTTTGGGCCCAGATGGACATAAACCGCAGCCCAACGTGCTAACACAAATGGACGAGCGTCTGCATTTTGTCTGCGCGTGGGCCATTTCTGAATCAAATTTGGGCTGGGTTTGCATCAGTGCAGACACGCGCAGTGCCCGTCCTTATCCCCCTGGCCCGCTAGTCGATGGCACATTAGTCCCCCTCTCACATTGACATCCAACACACCTCACCCCTCGCCCTTGCCACCCAGTTCTCATTGTATGCTTCCCAGTCCGCTGCCAGCAGGGACATCCCCCCCAGCATACCGCACCCGACGGCCGTTCTTGCCGGTGTTGGTGGATTGTTTTTGCCGCCATCTTAGCACCCCCACGCCCACGCCAACCCCTCGCCTCCATCGCTGCCAGCAACGCTCCAAGCTCGGCTACCTCACTTGTCGGTTGCCGCCATGGTCGCATCCACGCCGACAGGCCTGCTGCCTGGTCTGGGAGAGACGCGGTGCTCTTCACCGACCGGCTTCTTCCACCACTCCCGCAAGGTGTTCGGTGTTTCACCCTGCAAGGTACAAATGGATATTGGCGATGAGTACTTTTTCAACAACTTCATTTGCGATCCAAATGATTCGTTGTCCGACGATGAGGAGTTTGTGGTTGCTACTTTGGTCGTCCATGGCCATATTAGTAGGTAGCGGTCGATGTTTAGGGGCTCAATCTTGGGGCATGTTCCAGCATTGAATCGCAACAAAGAGAGCAACCATTGCCTACTCTGAGAGGACTAATTCAAGTCCGCTGACCCACTCTTCAAACACAACCTATTCTGGCACCATTTCCGGATGGCTAGACATGTAGTCAATCATATCCGGGAGGGGGTGGCAAATGATAAGTATTTCGAATGCAAGGAGGATGCCCTAGGAAAGGTTGGCTTATCCTCTTATTGGAAATGCACTGCAGCTATTCAGATGCTTGCATATGGAATACCTGGTGATCTTATTGATGAGTATGTCCGCATGAGCGAGTCCACGTGCCTAGAACCCATGTACAAGTTCTGCAAGGTTGTGGTAGCGGTATTTGGCCTGGAGTACTTGAGAGAGCGAACTGCTGTAGATACAACTCGGTTGTTGGCGATCAATGCCGACAGGGGCTTTCCGGGGATGCTTGATATTATAGATTGTATGCACTAGGAGTGGAAGAACTGCGCTTCTACTTGGCAGGGGTAGTATAGGGGCCATGTGAATGCTTGCACTGTCATACTTGAGGTTGTGGCTTCACAAGATCTCGGTATTTGGCGCTCCTTTTTCGGCATGGTAGCTCTCACAATGACAGCAATGTGCTTCAACGCTCTATGGTGTTCACAAGGCTTGTAGAGGGCAATTGCCTAGAGGTCAATGTTGAGATCAATGGACACCACTACAATAAAGGATACTACTTAGCTTATGGTATTTATCATCGACGTACTACTCTTCTCAAGACAATCTCCAACCCGATAGGAGAGAAGAGGCAGAGATTTGTCAAGCACAAGAGAGTGCTAGAAAAGATGTGGAGCATGCTTTTGGTGTTCTTCAAACTTGATGGGGCATCATTTGGTATCCTGCTAGAACTTGGAGCACCAAGAAGTTGTGGAAGGTGATGATTGATTATGTGATCATGCACAACATGATCGTAGATGATAAGCATGAGCATGGAATTTATGATCAGGGGTTTCAATTTTAGGGTGAAAATGTTGTGCCTGAGCATGAAGGAGAGGCAACGTTGCATAGTTCACCGAATTTCATCATCAAATGTGTGATTGGGAAACTCACATTCAACTACAAGATGATTTGGTTGAGCATATGTGGTCTCATCTTGGCAACCAATGGATGTATCGGCTATTTTTTTCTTTCAAATGTATTTGTGACAATTTAAAATTTATTCGGTTTGTAAACTACGAGATTTTTATTTGGTTGTGAAACTACGATATTTTGGTTGAATTATGAGAACTTTTAGCAATATTTTATAAATGTATGGAAAAGAGCTAAAATATGTTCGCATACCGATGGCGCGAATGACAATGAGTAGGCACGTTGGACGCACTGCCCACCCAAACGTGGAGGGGAGCGGACAAAGCCAAAAACACTGAACCAAACGGACAAAAAATAGACAAAATCTGCGTCCGTTTGCATCGGCGCGTTGAAGTTGCCCTAAGAGCATCTCCAATGCCGACCCGCAAACCTCCCGCATGCATCAAGACCGCGTTGTCCGGACCATTGAAGCTGTCCAACGAGGGCCTGTACCAGTCCACGGGGAGATCTGGACACCATTTCTCCCGCAAACCGGAGGCAAATGTGGGGGAGGGGGCTTTGCGGGAGTATTGACCGATCCCACGCCCTCTTCTCACCGCCCTGACCCACCAAAACCCCTCCCCCCATGACCAAATGTGTTCCCTCCCGGTGCCAGTTATCTGCATTCATGCCTCTATATAGCGTGCCGCTCAACATTGAAGACGACTCAGGGCACACACAACCTTTCACTGTCTCCGCCATTGAAGCGGCGCGCCTGTTTAATGCCGGAGACACGTCTTCAGTGTCCGCGCCTGTTTAATGCCAGATACGCACTGTACGGGGTGGGAAAAATATCTACCACACCCATTCAATGTCGTTGTCCGTCTGTATGCCACCATTAACCAGGCTCTTTGGCCGAGAAACCCACTCCGACGCCTGCTACTTCTTGGGCTTGCGTTGATTTTTCCCTTGAAGTATTTCCCTCAGTTAATTAAGAACCAAGGTATCAATCCAGTAGGAGGTACAAGCAAGTCCCCAATATATGCACCTTCAAACTAACAAACACTTGCACACAACCTGAAAAAGGGGTTGTCAATCCCTTCACGGTCACTTGCAAGAGTCAGATCTAATAAACATGGATATAAAAGATAAGTAAAAGGCAAAATAAAGTAAATATAAATAAATTGCAACAAGGTATTTTTCGGTTTTTGGTTTTATGGATCTGGAAATATATGATGGAAAACAGACCCGGGGGGCATAGGTTTCACTAGAGTCTTCTCTCTTGAAGAAAGCATATGGTGGGTAAACAAATTACTGTTGAGCAATTGATACAAAAGTGCAAAGTTATGACGATATCTAAGGCAATGATCATGAATATAAGCATCACATCCATGGCAAGTAGACCAAAACGATTCCGCATCTACTACTATTACTCCACACATTGACCGACTCCTGCCTGCATCTAGAGTATTAAGTTCATAAGAACAGAGTAACGCCTTAAGAAAGATGATATGATGTAGAGGGATAGATCCAATCAATATGGTAAAACCCCCATCTTTTTATCCTTAATGGCAACAATACAATACGTGCCTCGCTACCCCTACTATCACTGGTTGAGGACACCACAAGATTGAACCCATCACAAAGCACCTTTCCCATTGCAAGAAAAACCAATCTAGTAGGCCAAACCAAATTGATAGATCAGAGAGAAATACAAATCTATCTTAATCATGCATAAAAGAGTTCAGAGAAGACTCAAATAATATTCATAGATAATCTGATCATGAATCCACAATTCATCGGTTCTCAACAAACACACCGCAAAAGAAGATTACATTGAATAGATCTCCAAGAACGTCGAGGAGAACATTGTATTGACGATCAAAGAGAGAGAATAAGCCATCTAGCTACTAGCTATGGACCTGTAGGTCTGTGGTAAACTACTCACACATCATCGGAAGGGCAGCAAGGTTGGTGTAGAGTCCCTCCATGATCGAACCCCCTCTATCGGAGTGTCGGGTAAGGCTCCAAGATGGGATCTCACAAGAACAGAAGCTTGCGGCGGCGGAAAAGTATTTTTGGCGTGCCCTCTTGTATAGGGGGAATATTTTAGCATTTATAGTGCTGGAGTTAGGGTAGAGGAGCCATGTGGGGCCCACAAGCCCCGGGCTGCGCCCCCTAGGGTGCACCCCCAGGGCTTGTGGCCCCTCGTGGGTCTTCAGGCCTCCTCTCGAAGCTTCGTGGGTGCCTTGTCGTCCAAGAAAAATCATCATAAAGTTTTATTCCGTTTGGACTCGTTTTGTATTGATTTTCTGTAGAAGTCAAAAACAAGGAAAAAAACAGCAATTGGCACTGGGCACTAGGTTAATAGGGTAGTCCCAAACAATGATATAAAATAGCATATAAATTCATATAAAATATCCAAGATAGATAATATAATAGCATGGAACAATCAAAAAATATATATACGTTGGAGACGTATCAAGTATCCCCAAGCTTAATTCCTGCTCATCCTCGGATAGGTAAATGATAAAAACTGAATTTTTGATGTGGAATGCTACCTAACATATTTATCGATGTAATTTTTTTTGTGGCATGAATGTTCAGATCCATAAGTTTCAAAACAAAAGTTTAATATTGACATAAAACCAATAATACTTCGAGCATACTAATAAAGCAATCATGTCTTCCCAAAATATCATGGGTAAAGAAGGTTATCCCTACAAAATTATATAATCTTGTCATGCTCTATCTTTATCACACAAAGTATTTATCATGCACAACCCCGATGACAAGCCAAGTAATTGTTTCATACTTTTAGTGTTCTCAATCTTTTTCAAATTTCACGCAATACATGAGTGTGAGCCATGGATATAGAACTATGGGTGGAACAGAGTATGGTGGAGGGTGTGAGGAGAAGACAAAAAAAGGAGAAAGTCTCACATCAACTAGGAAAATTAATGGGCTATGGAGATGCCCACCAATTGATATCAATGCAAGTGAGTAGGAATTGCCATGCAATGGATGCACTAGAGCTATAAGTGTATGAAAGCTCAGAAGAAAACTAAGTGGGTGTGCATCCAACTTGCTTGCTCACGAAGACCTAGGGCAATTTGAGGAAGCCCATCATTGGAATATACAAGCTAAGTTCTATAATGAAAAATTCCCACTAGTATATAAAAGTGACAAAATAGGAAACTCTCTATCATGAAGAACATTGTGCTACTTTGAAGAACAAGTGTGGAAAAAGGATAGTAACATTGTCCCTTCTCTCCTTTTCTCTCATTTGTTTTTATTTTTTTTTCTTCTAGCCTCTTTGGCCTCTTTTTTATTTTTTAATTTAGGCTATTTGGCCTCTTTTTATTATAAGTCCGGAGTCTCATCCCGACTTCTGGGGGAATCATAGCCTCCATCATCCTTTCCTCACATGGGACAATGCTCTAATAATGATGACCATCACACTTTTATTTACTTACAACTCAAGAATTACAACTCGATACTGGAGATATGACTCTATATGAATGCCCCCAGTGGTGTACCAGGATGTGCAATGATCTAGCGTGACACGTATAAAAATATGAATGGTGGCCAAGCCACAAATACTATGTCAACTATATGATCACGCAAAGTAATATGACAATGATGGTATGCGTCATAATAAACGGAACAATGGAAGTTGCATGGCAATATATCTCGGAATGGCTATGGAAATGCCATAAGAGGTAGGTATGGTGGCTGTTTTGAGGAAGGGTATATGGTGGGTTTAATGCACCGGCGAAAGTTGCGTGGTACTAGAGATGCTAGCAATGGTGGAAGGGTGACAGTGCGTATAATCCATGGACTCAACATTAGTCATAAAGAACTCACATACTTATTGCAAAGATTTATCAGCCATCGAAGCAAAGTACTAATACGCATGCTCCTAGGGGATAGATTGGTATGAAAATACCATCGCTAATCCCCGACCACCACTCATAAGGAGGACAATCAAAAATAAATTATGCTCCAACTTCAACACATAACGATAGATCATACTTGCATGCTTCGGGAATCACAAACCTTAACACAAGTATTTCTACTAATCCACAACTACACTAGCATGACTCTAATATCATCATCTTTATATCTCCAAACAAATGCAAGGAATCAAACTTCTCATATATTCAATGCTCTTTATGAAAGTTTTTATTATATCCCTCTTGGATGCCATCATATTAGGACCAAATTCATAACCTCAGAAAATTGCCATACTATTTTCAAGATTCTCAAAATAATATAAGTGAAGCATGAGAGTTCATCAATTTCTACAAAATAAAATCACCATTGTGCTCTAAAAAGATATAAGTGAAGCACTATAGCAACTGCCTAGCTCAAAAGATATAAGTGAAGCACATAGAGTATTCTAATAAATTCACGATTAATGTGTCCCTCTCAAAAGGTGCGTACAACAAGGATGATTGTGGTAAACTAAAAAGCAAGGACCCATATCATACAAGACTCTCCAAGCAAAACACATATCATGTGGTGAATAAAAATATAGCCTCAAGTAAATTTACCAATGGATATATAGAAGACGAAAGAGGGGATGCCATCCGGTGCATCCCCAAACATAGATGCTTGGTTGTCCTTGAATATTACCTTGGGGTGCCTTGGTATTCTACAAGCTTAGGCTCTTTCCACGCCTTATTCCATGGTCCATCAAATCTTTACCCAAATCTTGAAAACTTCACAACACAAAACTCAACAGAAAACTCATAAGCTCGGTTAGTATAATAAAACAAATCACCACTTTAGGTACTGTTGTGAACTCATTCTAAATTTATATTGGTGTAATACTAATGTATTCCAACTTCTCCATGGTTCAAAACCCCCGATAGTACCCATAGATTTATCGAAATAAGCAAACAATACAAAGAAACAAAATCTGTCAACAACAGAACAGTATGTAGTAATATGGAAATTTCGTATACTTCTGTAACTCCAAAAATTCTGAAAACTTATGACAACCTAGGCAATTTGTATATCAATCCTGTGTAAAACATTCAGAATTTTATCATGCTCTAGTGAATTTTAACAATTCTTCTACTGGATGCAAGCGTTTCTGTTTTTCAGCAAAATCAAATCAACTATCACCATAGAACATCCCAAAGGTCTTACTTGGCTCAAACACTAATTAAAACACTAAAATACAATTACTACAGAGATAATTATCAATCAAAACATCGGTAGGAACCCTTTTTCGTAAGTTTTCATTATAAGCAGCATAATCCGGAGATTGTAATCTCATTATTTCCTCTTGATTAAAAAGGATCTCCTCTATGGGAAGGCAACCACTATTGATATTATAATGAGGAAATATTTCACTAGCTTCTTTTATGATGTACCTAAATTCATTCGCTAGGAATATGGTGGTAACATGTTTAACGGAGGGATGATGAATATTAGAGAATTCTAGGAAAATCCTTTGTATACATGGATGCATGTGAACAAATTGTCTTTGAAGTTCAACTATAAGCAATGATATTGCATCTGCAAGGCTATTAGTTTTATTAAGGATAGACCCTCCTAGCATAGGTATCGTACCAGCACAAGTAAAGAAATCTTGAATAACACCTTTTCCAATAATATTACCGCTACCCACACAGAGTTTTTTAGTGTGCATGACAGTAGGTTCTTCTTCATGAGGGTCATTATTAGCAAAATCATAAAAGTTTCCCTCAAGGTTATTACTACTCTTTTCAATGATAACCTCCCCAGATTCAAATATGATGGCAAAGCAAGCAATCTAGCACACAAGGAAACAAAAGCAAGCGAAAAGATGAATGAAAGAAGGGCGAATAAAAAGGCAAATATTTTTTGTGTTTTTCTGAAAATGTTTTAGAAGTTGGGGAGAGGAAAACAAGGGGCAAATGGCAAATAATGTAAGTGCAAGAGATGAGAGCTTATGATAGGTACTTGGTAGGCTTGATGTAAAACCTCCCCCGGCAACGCCGCCAGAAATTCTTCCTGCTACTTCTTGAGCTTGCCTTGTTTTTTCCCTTGATGAGGAAAGGGTGATGCAGCAAAGTAGAGATAAGTATTTCCCTTAGTTAAGAACCAAGGTATCAATCCAGTAGGAGGTACAAGCAAGTCCCCAATATATGCACCTACACAAACTAACAAACACTTGCACACAATGCGAAAAAGGGGTTGTCAATCCCTTCATGGTCACTAGCAAGAGTGAGATCTAATAGAGATAGATATAAAAGATAAGTAAAAGGCAAAATGAAGTAAATATAGATAAATCGCAGCAAGGTATATTTGGGTTTTTGATTTTATAGATCTGAAAATATATGATGGAAAATAGAGGCAGGGGCCATCGGTTTCACTAGAGGCTTCTCTCTTGAAGAAAGCATATCGTGGGTAAACAAATTACTATTGAGCAATTGATAGAAAAGCGCAAAGTTATGACAATATCTAAGGCAATGATCATGAATATAGGCATCACGTCCGTGGCAAGTAGACCGGAACGATTCTACATCTACTACTATTACTCCACACATCGACCGACTCCTGCCTGCATCTAGAGTATTATGTTCATAAGAACAGAGTAATGCCTTAAGCAACATGACATGATGTAGAGGGATAGATCAAATCATTATGGTAAAAAAGTCATCTTTTTATCCTTAATGGCAATAATACAATACGTTCCTCGCTACCCCTACTATCACCGGGTGAGGACATCGCAATATTGAACCCATCACAAAGCACCTCTCCCATTGCGAGAAAAACCAATCTAGTAGGCTAAACCAAATCGATAGATCAGAGAGAAATACAAACCTATCTTAATCATGCAAAAAAGAGTTCAGAGAAGACTCAAATAATATTCATAGATAATCTGATCATAAATCCACAATTCATATGATCTCAGCAAATGCACCACAAAAGAAGATTACATCGAATATATCTCTAAGAACATCGAGGAGAAAATTTTATTGAAGATCAAAGAGAGAGAAGAAGCCATCTAGCTACTAGCTATGGACCTGTAGGTCTATGGTAAACTACTCACACATCATCAGAAGGGCAACAAGGTTGGTGTAGAGGCCCTCTATGATCAAATCCCCCTCCTACGGAGTGCTGGAAAAGGACCCAAGATGGGATCTCACGAGAACAGAAGTTTGCGGCGGTGGAAAAGTATTTTTGGTCTGCCCTCTAGTATAGGGGGGATATTTGAGGATTTATAGTGCTGGAGTTAGGGTTAGAGGAGCCACGAGGGGCCCACAAGCCCCCTGGCTGCGCCCCACCCGGGGCGCGCCCCTAGGGCTTGTGGCCCCCTCGTGGGTCTTCTGGCCTCCTCCTGAAGCTTTGTGGGTGTCTTGTCATCAAAGAAAAATAATCGTAAAGTTTTATTCCATTTGGACTCCGTTTGGTATTGATTTTCTGGAAAAGTCAAGAACAAGGAAGAAAAGCAACTGGCATTGGGCACTAGGTTAATAGGTTAGTCCCAAAAAAGATATAAAATTGCATATAAATGCATATAAAACATCCAACATAGATAACATTATATCATGGAACAATAAAAAAATTACAGATACATTGGAGATGTATCAGCGCCGCGCATTGACACACGCGGACGCCTCGTCTCACTGGAATCGGCTATAATAAAGGCGGCCACACCCGGCTAACTCCACACCACAACACAAGCCCCTCCTCATCCTCCTCCCTTACACTGCATTAGCCATGACTACAAGCGGCAGAGCTCTGTGGAAGAGCCTTTCCACGAAAATTAAGCACATCGTGGCAGCCCTTGCCAGCGCTTGGCAGAGCCACTGTGCCAGGTGGATCGAGGCCGGCTTGCCGGCCAGATCGCCTTAGGCCTCCCACGACAAGGACGAGACCACGATGAAGATGGGCTCCGACAACACTGCCCCGGCTCCCACGTCTCCTCTGCGCGCCGACTTCACCATGGAGCAGGTGCACTACAACGCCACCATGGCAGAGGTGTAGCCTGCGTCGGCGCCTTTGTCGGCGTTCCAGCAGGCGCAGCAGGAACAACGGTACAACATGTTCCTCCTGGAGCAGCACCAGATGCCGGAGGGCTAGATGTACGACGAGCGGGCGAGCGAGGAGGCCGTAGCAGCCTTGACCGCGGTGAACCCCAACTTTGTCGCAAAGCAGCATGCCATCTATGATGTCGTCTGCGCTCAAGCCACCGCTCACTAGGAAGCAGCCGCCATGGAGGCGCAGTTGCAGGCAATCCGGAGGAGAACAACGCCAGCTGTGCTGCTAGCGAACCATCAGGCGGCCCGGTGGGATGAAGATAGCGTCAACGCCAACATTTCAATCGTGGACCTCACGTCGGCGATGGACAGGTCGCTGACTCCTCCGAGGATGTGTAGCCCACGGGAGGCAGCATGGCCTGGTGTCCCATGTGGGTCGGTCCGTCTTACGTGTTCTGCTCTTCCTCGCCAGAGACTGCACCTTCACTTCATCGGTCTTATCGCCGGTGCTCATGAAGACGACGGGTGGAGGACGACAGGGGCATGGAAGCTGGGCGCCACCGCCGTAGATAGGTTTAGGGTCGAGTCTTCTTTTTGTTTTGGATGTTTGAAATGTAATGAAAAGCCACCTTGTTTGTATAAAATTCGTCATGTTTGTATGAAATTCAGCCGTGTTTGTATGAATTTCATCCGGATTATTGAAATGTATGTGGCTAGCATTAGATAATATCCTCCCGCGTTCGTATCCATGGACTGGTCACCTCTGATAACCCACAAGTATAGGGGATCACAACAGTTTTCGAGGGTAGAGTATTCAACCCAAATTTATAGATTCAACACAAGGGGAGCCAAAGAATATTCGAAGGTATTAGCAGCTTAGTTGTCAATTCAGCCATAGCTGGAGATTAATTATCTGCAGCAAAGTGATTAGTAGGACAGTAATATGAAAATTTTGATGATAGTAGCAACAACAATAGTAACGGTATGAGTGATAGCAATGATTTTGTAGCAGTAACGACAGCAGTAGCAACAGTAGTAACTTAGCAAGAACAATATAAGATAAACTCGTAGGCATTGGATTGGTGACTTATTGGATGACATTCATCATGAGACAGTTATAACCTAGGGCGATACGACACTAGCTCCAGTTCATAAATATAATTTAGGCATGTATTCCGTAAATAGTCATATGTGCTTATGGAAAGAACTTGCATGACATATTTTGTCCTACTCTCCCGTCGCAGCCGGGTCCTATTGGAAACTAAGGAATATTAAGGCCTCCTTTTAATAGAGAACCGGAACAAAGCATTAGCACACGATGAATACACCGGTCATCACTGGGATTGGTCCCGACTATTGTCACTCTGGGGTTGTCGGATCATAACATGTAGTAGGTGACTATAACTTGCAAGATCGGATTTAGAACATGGTATAGTGGTGATAACATAAATGGTTCAGATCTGAAATCATGGCACCCGGGCCCAAAGTGACAAGCATTAAGCATGGCAAAGTCATAGCAACATCAATCCCAGAACATAGTGGATACTAGGGATCAGGCCCTAACAAAACTAACTAGATCACATGATGAATCTCATCCAACTCCTCACCGACTAGCGAGCCTACGAAGGAATTACTCACTCCCGGTGGGGAGCATCATGGAATTGGTGATGGAGATGTGTTGGGGATGATGAAGATCGAAGATCCCCCTCTCCGGAGCCCCAAACTAACTCCAGATCTGGCCTCATGATGAAGAACAAGAGACGGCGGCGCCTCCATCATGTGAAACGCGATAATTCTTTCTCCTTGGTTTTTTCTGGAATAATGTGATTTTATAGCGTCGGTTTCAGGGTCAGCGGGGCCACCAGGTGGGGACAACCTACCTGGGTGCGCCTAGGGGGCTGGCGCGCCCTGGCAGGTTGTGCCCACCCAGGTGGCCCCCTCAGGTGGCTCTTGGCTCCAGAAATTCTCTTTATTGATATAAAAAATCCTCGTAGAGTTTCGTTCCATTCTGAGAACTTTTATTTTTGCACAAAAACAACACCATGGTAGTTCTGTTGAAAACAGCGTCAGTCCGGGGTTAGTTTCATTGAAATCATGCAAATTAGATTCCAAAACAAGAGGAAAAGAGTTAGGAAAAGTAGATACGTTGGAGACGTATCAACTCCCCCAAGCTTAAACCTTTGCTTGTCCTCAAGCAATTCATTTGATAAACTGAAAGTGAAAAAGAAGAACTTTTATGAAGTCTTTTTCTCTTGTTTCATAAATAAGCTTAAACAACACCCAGGTTTTCAGCAAAGATTATAACTAACCATGTCGACAATAACTCTTCAAAATTATATTAACTCATATCAATGACATAATCAACTAGAGAGCAATAATAAGATGCCGGGGGAGATCTGCCCGCCGCGGACACCTATGGGGGCGGGGCCCCTTCGTCTGAGCGGTACGAGGGTGGAGGGAGCACAGAGAGCAGATCGAGGCGAGCACGCGGGCGGATTTTTACCCAGCTTCGGAGCTCTCCGGAGAGATAAAACTCCTACTGCTGCTTTGTGTTTGTATTTGATCTTGCTCGAGAGTGTGAGCGTATGGTGGTATTGCTTGCGTCGAATGGCCCGAACCAGCCGAACCCCTTCTACGTGCGCATGGGCCTCCCTTTTATAGTCGAAAGGGGGCGCCAACAGGTGGCAGCGTAGGAGAAAGGGGTAAAAATGTAAAAGAGGTGGTAGTTGGAACAGTGCGGGAACAGTGAAGCTACAGTGCATGAACAGTGGTCTCTACCTACTTTGACAGTGGGGGACAAGGGCATTTAATGCCCGTCGCCGTCGACCCCAAAAGCTCCCGCCCTTGCGTCTCCGTCTGCCACGGCGATGGATCCACCACCGTGAAGTGCCACCGTGTCCCCAGCTGCACAGCCATCCGCCACGCGTCCTCGAAAGGCCCTGTATGGCGTGGGCTGATGAGCTGAGCGCGGGCACACAGCAGAACTCTCCCGGCAAGCACCTTGCCGGGTCTTGACTTTTGCCGGGCCGGGAGGTTGCGGGCTCAGAATTTGTCGCTCCCGGGCCCTCGCCGGGACGCATATAGTGCCGAGGCGTATCTTCTATGATGTAATCTTCTAGTCTTCCCGACGAGCTCCTCTCGCCGGGGCCTTGCGTGAGTGATGTAATCTTGAGCCTGGAAAGGCCTTCCCGGCAAGCTCCGCTTGCCGGGGTCTCGATCTTCTGTCTTGTATACTTTGTCTTTGAATGGCTTGACACGGAGCAGGAAGGTCTCCGGCGAGCACGTGGTAAACCTTGCCGCGGGGAGCTGCAACCGCCCGTGCACAAGTTGGGGTACTGAGGCACCCCTACCTTAGTACACCGACAGGAGCCCCCGGGCCTGGGCCACACACGGTGCCGAGCGCTGTTGGGCCAGGCCCAAAACAGTGCACGGGCACACGCGGCCCACGGCGCGGCGAATCCACTTCCGCCTCTGCCGCATCCCCTCCCGTAACGGCACGCGTCAATTGCGGCGTTGTGGGAGACATGGGTGGCGCATGCGGTCTTTAGGGCATCCACACCCGTGATCGTGGTGCAGGGCGAGGTCACTTCACCCGTCGCTCCGGTCCCGCTTTTTCGCCACGCGGCCCTCATGCATGGGGGTCGTGGGCGGTGAAGGTGGGAGACCGAGCCGTCACGGGCGGAGAAGGCGAGTCGGCCCCGCTCCTCTGCCCTCCTCGCTTCCTGATTGGCCGGGCAGGGCGGTTGAGCCCCCACCTCGCCCTTTAAAAAGGGCGGTAGGGGAGCACAATGGTCTCACACCTCCTCTTCCCCCTTCGTCTTCAGCTTCCGTTTTTCTTTCTACCATGGAAAGAGGAAACCCTAGTTCCTCAACGGTGGCAGCGAGGGTCGCCTCCAGGCAGCGCACCTCTCCCTATCCCGCTCCCGTGGCGGCGGAGCCGGCCACGAGGGGGAGAGGGAGGGGGCGAGGCCGCGGACGAGGCCGAGGGCGCGGTCGAGGCGGTCGAGGAAGAGGCGGTCGTGGCGATGCGCCTCCCCCGTCTCCTCCGGCGGCTCCTTTCCTCGAGGCGGTCCATACTGGAGACGATCCCTGGGAGTTCTTCATCAAGCTGCGCCGAGCGCCTCGTCGCCGCCTCCGGCTGCCGGCCCCGTTCGTGAGCGCGATGGAACCGGATCCGCCCGAGGTGATGGAGTTGCGCATGAGGGGCTGTGGGATCAGCGGCACTCGAGTGAGTGTCGTGTCCCCAGCCCCCGGCATGATGTACTTCGACCGAGGGTGGAAGACGTTCGCCCGGATCCACAGCTTGACGGCGGGGTTTACCCTCCATTTCAAGTTAATGGAGGGCGACCTTCTCATTGTCAAGGTCTTGGGACTCGGGATCCGGCGAGATCTTGTGTGGACAGCTCCTCCGATAGCGAAGGTCCCTCCTCGGCGAGAGTGATGAGGAGGGAGCGACAGCGGTGACGAGGGGATGGCGGGTCCGACTAGGCGCGGGACGCTGCCCTCAGCGCCCCGGCGACCCCATCATCCGGTCGCTGCCTCTGAACTCCCCGGGCCGTCTCCTTGGGCGGTGGCGTGGGAGGCTGCGGAAGAGGAAGAGGGGTGACGGCAAGGCCGTTCGCCGAGTACGAGGGCGAGGAGCCCTCGTCAGCGCTTGACGCCCCAGCACCCGTCTTCAAGCTCGCTCGGCGCCTCCGCCTCCGCCAAGCTCTGGCGGCTCCGGGTGTTCTCTTGGTGTCTTCTGGCGCCGTAGCTCACCTAGGCGCCTTTGCCCTTCCGGCAAGCTTCTCTTGCCGGGCCTCCTTGACCTACCTCCCGAACTCCTGAGCAGAGAAACAGAGAGGGATCACGGGCATCTTATCTTTCAATTTGTAAGCCCTCGGGCCTTAGTTGCATTTAAAATATGTAATCCTCTCTATCATGTTTTTCATCCTCTATGGACTTGTACTAAACTAGGATGTTTTTAATGTAAAGAGGGGAAAGCTTGTCGGACCGAGTCTTTTACTTGACTTCGTGCCTTGTATGTTCCCATCCTGCGCTCTCGGGGAGCTTGCCGGCGCGAACACGCTTCTTTGAAAAGCGGAACATCGCCAGCCTCTTTGGCGGTGTTGCTTCCGGCAAGCAACCTTGCCGGGCCAGTTGCAGCTTACTTGCGTTTGTTGAGCGGACTCGAAAACAAACCAAGGGCGCAACACTTGTCGCAGCTCACTTGAGTCGTTGAGCGGGCTCGGAAACGTAACAAGGGCGCGAAACTTGTCGCAGCTCACTTAAAGCGTTGAGCGCCGAAACGTAAACAAAGGCGCGAATCGGGCCACGACTGGCTCCTCCGCGCACGGGTTTTACAAGACACGCTCGTTCAAAGACGCAGCCCCGCTTTCCCCGGTCCATGAGAGGATGCATGACGAGGGATGAAAAACTTATCTGATATCGCAGCCCCCAGCAACTCTGGCTTGCCGGAGACGAATCTTGGCACTCGTAGCCCCCGGCAACTCTGGCTTGCCGGAGACGAATCTTGGCACTCGCAGCCCTCGGCAACTCTAGCTCCGCCAAAATCCAGGTGCTGGTGTGCTCTTCTGGTTTCTCCTTGTTGCTGTAATTTCAGCCATGAAAACAGCTGAAATATGTCTGCAACGGTTTCATTATTTACGTGTATATGTATATAAATCCTTTCTGTGCAACTTCGCAATACGATGCCGTGCCTTGCCCTTCGTATGTTTATACTCTACGCCGCTAGGGAACTTGCCGGGCTAACACGCTTGCTGAGTGCGGAACATCAGCAGCCCGCTGGCGGTGTTGCTTCCGGCAAGCAACCTTGCCGGGCCAGTTGCAGCGCGCTTGGGTTTGTTGAGCGGACTCGGAAACAAACGAAGGGTGCAACTGGGCCGCGACTAGGCTCCTCCGCGCACAAGTCTCTCATACGAAGGGCATCTCACGGCAGGGCTTGCTACGTTACACCCTTTGTACGCTTTTACCCTACGCTTCTAGGGGAACTTGCCGGCAAAGGGGCCCTTGCCGCGAGCGCTGAGTGCTGAACTCGAAGCAGCCTGCTGGCCAAGGTCTTACCGGCAAGCAACCTTGCCGCGGCTAGTCGCAACGCACTTAGCTTGCTGAGCGGACTCGGAAACGAAACAAGGGCGCGACACTTGTCGCAGCTCACTTAAATCGTTGAGCGTGCTCGAAAGCAAGGTAAGGGTGCGGCCATCCACGGGTAGGTTCCTCTGCGCTCAGGTTTTGCGTACAAAGGACGAACGCGCGAGGAACATAACATAAAAATGCATGGAACTAAGGAGTGCTCTGCACAAAAGCTCGGACGACTTAGCTTTTCCGTCTTCTGCGATCCGGCAAGGCCGCACTTCTCCCTTGATTTCCTCCCTTGTACGTCTTCACCCTCACGCTTTCAGGGAACCTGCAGGCGCAAACACACTTGCTGAGTGCGGAACATCAGCAGCCCGCTGGCGGTGTTGCCTCCGGCAGGAAGGACTTGTCGGGCTAGTTGCAGCGCGCCTTCATCGTTGAGCGGACTCGAAACAGATCAGGGGCGCAACTTAGCCACGATTCACCCCTATGCGCCTGTGTTCTCCATACAGGGTAGGAAATTTCAGGGAATACAACTCAACAGTTTGAAATTGGCTGCTTTCTTTGCCCTACTGGCCGGTGGAGCTCGATGGCACGTCCTCGACGGCGGCGCAGCACTCCGGAGAGGTGCGCTTGCCGGAGCATGCGCCAGAGCTGTTCTTGCCGGGCTTAGTCTGTTGCCGGAGCTTGATGGTACGTCCTCGACGGCGGCGCAGCACTCGGAGAGGTGCGCTTGCGGGCGAGCACCGAGCACTTGCCGGACTTGGTCTTCGTTTTCTTCACAGGACCTCCGTGGCCTTCTGGAACTCCTGCTCACTGCCATCCTCATCCTCCATGTTTTCGTCGTCGTCTTCTTCATCCTTGTCGCGGCCCCGGGGAGGTCGATCACCTTGCCGCTGCTTGGCCTTGTCGCGGCGTCCTCCCCGGCCATTGAACGGCCGCTTCTTGCTCGGTTCTCCTCCGCCACCTTGGGCCTTCTGCTTGTCGCGCCTCTCATACTCAGCTTTTTGCTGCTCGACGAGGTACTCGACGCGCTTGCAGTTGGTGAGATCGTGGCCCTTGGTGCGGTGGATTTTGCAGTATTGCTTGTCGGAGCCGTCCTGCTTGTCGGCTGCCGCTACAGGGGCAGGCTCCTTGCCGGAGAAGCAACCCTGTGTTTGCTTGGCGGGAGCCTCCTTGCCGGACTTCTCGACGGCAAGCACCTCTTTCTTATTCTTCCTCGGTTGTTCCGCCGCGGCTCCTCCTTGCCGGGCGGTGTCGTCATTGTCGCTTTCTCCTGCGCCAAGATCCTCCCCGGGAGTCTCCTCCCTCTTCAGCAGGCGCACTTGTCAGCCCAGAGCATAGAGCTCACGACATCCCGAATCTTGGTCATCGCCATCTCTTCACGCATGCGGCGGTTACGCACGCTCGTGGAACGCTAGCCGATAACCATGGCAGGTGGACATCGAGATGTTGTGCTGCGCGCTGAAGCGTTGGATATACTTGCGCAGGATTCTCCTTCCTTACGGGCCAAAATGTGGAGATCGCTCTCTCGGCGTGGGGTTTGTAGCCACCGGTGAAGGCGCCAACAAACCGATGGCAAAGATCCGCCAAGAAGAAATGGAGCCTTCCGGCAAGTGCATAAGCCAAGAACGAACGCTCGCTTAAGCACGAAGCGGAAGTAATTCGCCAGAATCTTGTCGTCGCGCCCCGACAGCCTGCACCGCGATAGCGAGACACCGAGGAACTCCGAGGGTGCGTCTTGCCGTCGTACTTCTCCGATGCGTCGGGCTTGAAGTTCTTCATCTTTGGGCCACCGACGCGCGCAGCTCGCGGGTGAACGCAGGGCAGCTCGCAGCGACGGCAAGTCGCTGGTTCACCGGGCGCGTCTGGCGTTGACAGCGTTCCAGCTCTCGGTTCGATTGTCGCCGAAGCTTCGGGCGGCGCCGATCGTGGTCCGAGCGTCTTCTTGTCGCCGGTCGTCGAGGACCTGGCGTTGATCCCGACGAGCCCGCGGATCCGACGACGCCGTGGAGCCGTCGTCGGCGTTGTTCCCGCGGGACGGCGTCTTTTGCTTCTGCGACGGGGAGTGCTCGGTGGTTGCACCCCTGGCGGTCTTGTCGCCGTCAGCCTTCGTCTTCTCAGCTTGTCGTGGCCGCGAGGTCGCCGGCTGCTGTGAAGGGTCGTTGTTAGCGAAGGCGACCAGGCTCTTGATGGTTGCCCTCCAGTCTTCGGCCTTGTCCGCCGCTGGAGGGAAGTCGAGGAGCAGTTGCGCCCTTACGAGCGCTTCTGCCGGAGTGGAGGGGAGCGGGAGCGAGCGGTGCGAGGAGCGGGTAGGCTCGGACTCTAACGGTGTTAGAAGGAGCAGGTCTGCCCGGCGCCGCGCTTTGCTCGTGTCCGGACGTTGGTCCGGAGCATCCCGCGAGCCTCCGGCGTGTACTTGTCCCAGCAGGCGGATACCACCTCCCGTGGTATGGTGCTGCTGGGTTGCCGTGCGCTGAGATGGACGTGGATCCACGGAGACCGAAGCGCGGTCATCCGTCTGTGCCTTGATCTGGTGGCGCCGCGAGTGTCCTCACCGGCGACCACCCTTCCGTCGGCGTCTCCTCCGCCCACCGCTGGCTCGGTGGCGGCGGATGAGACGCAGACGGACCTCCAACCTCCAAGCCTTCTTCTTCGGGCCATGGCGCGATTGTTGACGGTTCTTGATGGGCGGAGAGGTTGACGAAGAGCGTGCCAGCGAACGCCGGATCAGTCCGCACAACCTCGACGCCCCTACCGGGCGCGCCAAAGATGCCGGGGAGATCTGCCGCCGCGGACACCTATGGGGCGGGGCCCTTCGTCTGGCGGTACGAGGCGGAGGGAGCCTGAGAGCAGATCGAGGCGAGCACGCTGGGCGGATTTTACCCAACCGGAGCTCTCGGAGAGATAAAACACCTCCGCTGCTTTGTGTTTGTATTTGATCTTGCTCGAGAGTGTGAGCGTATGGTGGTATTGCTTGCGTCGAATGGCCCGAACCAGCCGAACCCCTTCTACGTGCGCATGGGCCTCCCTTTATAGTCGAAAGGGGCGCCAACGGTGGCAGCGAGGAGAAAGGGGTAAAATGTAAAAGAGGTGGTAGTTGGAGCAGTCGCGGGAGCAGTGAAGCTACGATTGCATGAACAGTGGTCTCTACCTACTTTGTGATGGGGACAAGGGCATTTAATGCCCGTCGCCGTCGACCCCAAAAGCTCCCGCCCTTGCGTCTCCGTCGCCACGGCGATGGATCCACCACCGTGAAGTGCCACCGTGTCCCCAGCTGCACAGCCATCCGCCACGCGCCCCTCGAAAGGCCCGAGGCGGCGTGGGCCGATGAGCTGGAGCGCGGGCACACACCAGAACTCTCCGGCAAGCACCTTGCCGGGTCTTGATTTTGCCGGCCCGGGAGGTTGCGGGCTCTGAACTTGTCGCTCCCGGGCCCTCGCCGACGCATATAAGCCGAGGCGATCTTCTATGATGTAATCTTCTAGTCTTCCCGACGAGCTCCTCTCGCCGGGGCCTTGCGTGAGTGATGTAATCTTGAGCCTGGAAAGGCCTTCCCGGCAAGCTCCGCTTGCCGGGGTCTCGATCTTCTGTCTTGTATACTTTTGTCTTTGAATGGCTGGACACGGAGCAGGAAGGTCTCCGGCGAGCATGTGGTAAACCTTGCCGCGGGGAGCTGCAACCGCCCGTGCACAAGTTGGGGTATTGAGGCACCCCTACCTTAGTACACCGACATAAGATATCTCAAACAACAACTTGTTGTCAAAACAACCATGATATAATATGACAATAGTGGTATCTCGCTAGCCCTTTCTGAGACTGCAAAACATAAATGCAGAGCACCCCCAAAGTTCAAGAAACAACTAAACATTGTAATTTATGGTAGAAAAGATCCAGTCATGATGCACCCAACATTAGCTACACACAATGCATCAGCATGACAGCAGTGCTCTCAGGTTCTGGCGCTTATTTGAGAAGGTGATGACACAACATAAAAGTAAATAGATAGTCCCTTCACAGAGGGAAGAAGTGATTTGCAGAGGTGTCAGAGCTCAAGTTTTTAAAACAGAGGTAAATGAAATTTTGAGACATGCACCCTTCTCATTTACTTCACGACTATCAGTTATCAATATCTTCCATGCTAAACACGCTAGTGGCGGTTCCCAAGCGGAAATGTAAAGGTTATGACTCCATTGGGAGTTTTTGTTTGATTATTTGTAAGCTCTTTTCTTTTTGCAGTTTGGGACTGGGCATCCCTATTACCACCCTTTTCTCGTGCGATGGCGAGTGAATAAACACCCGATCTAAGAATAACCCGCTTAGCATGGAAGACACCGACTACCTCCTGTCGTTCCATGAACGATCCAGGCACACAAAAATGTTATTTATTTGAAGTTTCTAGAGATGGCACATGCAAATTTACTTAGGACGGCAGGGTAATACCGCATATAGGTAGGTATGGTAGACTCGTCTGGAATAACTTGGGTTTCATGTTTTTGATGTACAAGCAGAGTTCCCACTTAGTACATGCAAAGGCTAGCAAATAGGTTGAGAAGCGGCCAGCTAGAGAGCAACAACGGTCATGAACATGCATTATGCATAAGTAACGTTGGCTACTAGCATGAGTAGGATATGAACACCATGAACATAAATATCATAGAGGCTATGTTGGTTTTGTTTCAACTACATGCATGAACATGTGCCAAGTCAAGCCACTCGAACATTCAGAGGAGGATACCATATCATCATACTACATCACAATCATTTTAGTGCAATGTTGATATCCAAGATAAGTCATTATTCACTCCTAGCTACTTATGCATGGCATGACGAACTATAATCTCTAATTGTCATTGCAAACATGTTTAATCATAATAGGCTGAATCATGGATACTAGGTTAAACATATTTACAAAAAACAGAACAAGTCGAGTTCATACCCATTTCTCTCTGCCACGGCCAGTTCATCTAATATCATCATTATTGCCTTTCACTTGTACAACCGAATGATTTGAAAATATTAATAGTGCAAGAGTGCTGTGGACTAACCTGGAATCTATAAACATCTTTTTGAAGAGGAGAAGACAAGGTAATATGGACTCTTTAGTAGATCAATAATGCAAATGAGAGCCACTCAACATTTTCATCGTGGTCTTCTCCTCGGCATGACTCAACAAAAAGAAAAGAAATTCAGAGAAACACAATGAAATATTTTTGGATTTTTTAGTTTTCCGTAAACAAGCAAATGAAAAGAGAAAAGCAAAAACGAGAAAAACTATTTACACGGGAAAGCTACCAACAAGTAAAAGAAGAACAAGGAAATCTTTTTGGGTTTTATTTTTAGTGCTATTTCAATTTAAACTAGGAAGAAAAGTAAAAAATAAGCGAGAAAACATATTTTTGGATTTTCTCAAAAAAATTCAAACACACAAGAAGAAAGCGAGAAAATAAATTTAACATGGATAATACAATGAAAAAGTGTGGACACCGACAACTGGAATGAAATGTGTGAACATGAATGTAATGTCGGTGGGAATACTTAGTCCCCCAAGCTTAGGCTTTTGGCCTAACTTGGTAATCAGCAGTCGTAGAAGCCATGCGGTCCAATGTTGAAGTGCTAGGGAGCAAGCACCATAGGGTCCCACTGCTGAGGCTCCTCCTATGCCGCATCCTGGTTGTTCTGATAAGCGACAATGTCCTCAGGAATAATCCTGTATCCGCCCCTGGCAACATGATCAATCAAAGAAGGTGCATGCAAGGGAATGATATCATGAGTTTTCTCATTGAAAACTAAGTTGTAAGGCATATCAATATTAGGGTAATCAGCAGCAATAAACTGATGGTCATTCATAGCTGCTTTATCTAGGTAAGCTTTGGGCAAAGGATGATCATGCTGGCGTATCTGCACATTGAAGTGAGTTGCCAAGCGAGTAGCGTAAATGCCCCCATGTATTTTACTCTTCAATCTGTTAAGGTGAAGGCGACATGCCACAATAGCTCCCAAGCTATAAGTGTTGTCGCCATAAAGTGCGCGACGCAAAACGGCAAAGTCTGGGGCACTAAGTGAACCCACCTTCTCTCTCGCTAGCAAGCACTTTGCAATAAATAAAGCAAAAATAATGCACAGGAAACTGCAAGCTAACAGAGGTGGTGCCCGATACTCCTCTCTCATCCCCCACTGTCAGAGTACGGTAAAAACCTTCAAACTCTGAGGGCTTAGGCTCTACCAAATCCCCATTAGAAGGAAGCATGCACATGTCACAAAATTCAGTAAGTGGGATCTGGCGGGTTTCAGAATATAAGTTAAACTACACTTCAGGGGGATTATTCCTAGAATGAAAATGAAAGTTTTGCACAAAGGAGTTTGTGAGGAGATGATACTATTCACATTCAGCTGCGATGAAGTTGGCGAGGCTGGCATTACCAGCACATTGGTCGAACTCTTGAAGGATTCTAGCCCCTTCCATAAACGCATTATGCAGCCACTCACACGGCCGTAGCTCCTCCAACCTCGGGGTATGGAGATCATTGTCAGATGACTCCCCAATAAACCCCTTGGAGTTCTTCTTGGAGGCAAACTTCCTAAAGAAACTCATCCTTTTCCTATGAACAAAATTCTGAAATTTTTAGTCCATAAATTTTTTCTAAACAAAACTTCACAAAAATGATAGCGACTACTCATAGGGATGTATAGAGGCCGTAGCAAGCATTCAAACTACTTAGAACTCTAAGAATTTAACATGCAAGCTCATCTCTAGCAGCACCAAGAGTAGCCAGGTATTCTAAATATAAACCACTAAAATAAAAACTAATTGGACACATGGAGGAGTCACATACCAAGCAACAAATACCTGAAACAATTTTGGAAACAGAGCTTTGAGCAAAGAGATCGAAATCCGCAGTTTCGGGAGCAAGAACACGATATATATATATATATATATATAGAGAGAGAGAGAGAGAGAGAGTGATAGTGATTTTTTCTGGGTGAATGGAGTGATGTGGGAAGAAGAAGTAAGTGAGGGGGCCCACTTGGGGACTGTCGTGGTTCTAAGGCTGACAGTAGAAAGGGGGGTAGGTATGGAGAGGCAAGATCCTAGCTATGGTGAAGGTGTACACACGAGTTTTATGAGTTCAGGCCCTTCTCGGTGGAAGTAACAGCCCTATGTCTCGGTGCCCAGAGGCGGCCGATTGGATTATATGTGTCATGTTACAGGGGGTGTGAACCCTTGTGCCAGAGGAAGGGGGTGGCTTATATAGAGTACGCCAGGACCCCCATCGCCCTCCATTACAAGGGACTTAATGTACATAAAGTGGGGGCGTTACTCGTAATGCCATCCTTAAGTGCTGTTAATGACCTTGAAGACTATGGAGTGAACGCCTGTCCGTTGTAATGCTGAGTGACTCCTGGTCTTCGGTAGGTCGAGTGATTATCTGGATGATCGAATGACAGTAGGTAGGAGGACTCCCGAGTGACATGATTGTCGAGTGGATTGCACTCGACATCTTCGACTGGGGGTCCCTTGCTGCCTCTTGGACTTCTTATCTTCTAGGGTGGTGACCTTGGGTAGGACGTATAAGCCAGGCCTATGACCCTACCCCAGGCCTGTATCCTCATTAGTAGCCCCCGAATGGATTAAGGTTTGAGTGGAAAGTAGGTTGAAGTGGAACTTGTTCTAAACTTTGCACCTTCGCGAGCGTTTTCTGCAAGATGGAAAACTCACGTTGGTACTTCAGTGTCAACTCAGCCGCCTTGATCCATTCAGAGAGTTGTCGACTGAATTTGTGGCATCATGTGCCGAGTGCTGTATTAGAGCTCAGGATCTTGGGCGCGATTGACTGCTGTGTATCTCGGATTTCGCGGGATACGAAATTAAGCACGCGGGACGGGGAGCACCGAAGCGGGCAGAGCAGATAAACAATGATGCCTTGATTTCCGCGCCGCCTTTTTTGCCACATACGCCGCGCGCGACTGTTGCGGGATTTGACAGGATTGCCTGGTCCCACGCATCAGTCACTCGGAAGCAACCCTTTATAAGGCGATGGGGCCGAGGCGTCTGCAATGTGCACGCCCATTCCTCCTTCTTCTTCCTCCGTTTCTCCACCACGCCCAACTCTTCCGCTCTCGACGCTGCCGCTCTGCCGCCATGGTGAAGGACAAGACGGTGGTGCTAGAGCGTGCAAAGAAAGCAGAACCGCGGGTCGTCATCGCGCGCGGGGCTGCCACCGGGCTGGATCCAGGGCGATTGGATCCGGTCTTCGATTCGGCAGGAAGATCTCGACGAGTTGGCGGAGTCCAGACTGATCGCCAAGGGAGCGGCAAGGTTGCCGGAGGGGGAGATGGAGCCTCAGCCTCGACCGGGTGAGTGTGTACTGCTCGCCACCCACGTCGACCGGGGTTTTTCGCTTCCTCTGCACTCCTTCTTCCGGGGATTCTTGAATTTCTTCGGTGCTCAACTCCACCATTTTTCTCCCAACACCATCACGTATCTGGCCGCATTCGTGTCGATGTGTGAAAACTTCTTGGGGTGTCGACCGCACTGGGGTCTTTTCAAACATATCTTCACCATCCGCTCCTAGCCGGTCAAGAAAGCAAAGTCGAGTGACTCAAAGAACCATGTCATCCAGATGTGTGGGGGTTTAGGTATCCAAAAAAGGCATAGGAGTTCTTTCCCTGCTATGACTCTCCCTGAATCGGTTAGAGGCTGGCAGTCGACCTGGTTCTACTGTCAGGACGCCAAAGCTCCAGGTCAGTCGACCGGCCTCCCCCACTTCACATTCGACTGCGTTCAGACTCCTTCTCCACTCAAAGTGACCGCTGCTGAGAACGTGGAGACGAAGATGTTGGTGGAGAAAGTGGTCGAACTTATCAACGAGGGTGTCACCGGCCTGGACCTGCTGGAAGTGTTCCTCAGTCGACGCATCCAGCCTCTCCAGGCTTGTGATCATCCTATGTGGTTGTACTCCGGACCTGAAGACACCGCTCGGGTCCACCCAGAGGAAGTGTCGTCCGAGACCGTGGCCATGTGGTTGAAGAGTATCACAGGCAATCAGGACAATCCCGGAGGATCCAGGAGAGTCATCCCTTTCAGAGACGACAATCCACCCGACAAGGTATGCCCTTTTATTCCGACCGCCTGGCGTATATGTTCTGACTGCACTTGATGCCGTCTGACTTTTACTTGGCTTTTTGTCTTGTAGGTTTTCACCGAGATGTATTCGATGCCCAACGGCGAACAAGCTCTGGAGCAGGGCCAGGAGGGAGAGGCCAGCGCAGAAGAGAGTGGCGACTGGGAGTCTTCGGATGAAGAGGAGGAAGAGGAGAGCGAGGAGTCGGACGACGAGGAAGAAGTCGACTCGCCACCGCATTCCGAGCGCCGATCCAAGCTGCAACACGACCCGGCGGGTGGGCGCGGGAAGAACGTGGCTCCGAGTACCCATGCTCAGAAGCACACTCGGAGGTCGACTCCGGAGCTGACAGAGAAGATCGCCAAGCAGCCCAAGGTTGCTCCTCCCAAGACTCGGAAGACTTTGCCGCGGATCAAGATGGACGTCCTAGTGGCTTCGGGGTGTGTATCACACTTGTGTTTATACAGACCGACTGAAATTTCTGTTCTGACCAATTGGGTTATGCATCTTTCTAGTCCCACCTCTGCTGCTACTGACATGGATATCGATAAGGCATCAGGAGACGAGGAGGCTACCTCTCGGGCTGGTAAGTCCATTCGACCAAATTTCATTTAGTCGAGTGGATAGTCAATCGGCTGAATATTTGATATTTCTCCCTTTCTGTAGCTCCACAAGAAATTGTTGTGCTCCCTGATGATGAAGAAGAAGAAGCACCTCTACAGGAGAGGAGGAAGAAGAGTGGAAGCTCAAGTAGGAGGAGGCTTGAAATTCAAGTCCCTCAGTCAACGTCGGTGCTTGAGGCGGTGGTCAAACATTCCGGAGGGCCGGTTCGGACCAACGTCACATTCGCCAGCCCGCCGATGACTGATCGTCCGTCGAGTTTGACTGCATAGACTCCTACCGCTCCGGTGCAACTCCACGCGTCCGACCCGGTAACTGCTTTGACTGCCTTGGAGCCATCACTATTTGCCGCGTATCAGACCCCAGACGACTCGCCGAGCGCCACTAGGGAAGCTCTTCATCAGGTGAACCTTGTCATGGAGCAGGTGAAGGTGATGCATGAAGCTAGTCAAGTGGCTTACAATGCCAGCACTGCCCTTCAGACCAATGTTCAGGTCAGCAAAACTCCGACTAAACTTTTTAGTGTTGTTTTATATCTGATCACCCACTGGGGTGTTCCTTTGTTTAGAGTTTAGGAATCTTCCAACCTGTTCGACTCGAGCTGAGTCTCAGTAAACTGTTCGAATCAGTGGGGGCACGCCGAGTGCACCCACTGGGTGTAGTCCCCGAGACCACAGTTGACTGCTGACAGTCGACTGAGGTCTGGATGTATTCTCTCTATTTTTGAACTCACGCTGGGCAGACCCTGCTGAGTATTGATCTGAACCAGTGGGTGCACGCTAAGTGCACCCACTGGGTGTAGTCCCTGAGACTACTATTGAACATTTGATTCGGCAGAAGTCTTAGAGTAACTTTTTCCCTGTCACTATCTCTTATTTCTGTCGACTAACATATCTCTCTTGCTGACTACAGAGGTCTTGTGATCTTGGAGCTCGACTTTCCAAGTTAAAGAAGAAGCATAGAAGCATTGAACTTGACCTTGAACTCGCAAAGAAGAATGTCAAGACTGCTCAACAAGAGACGGCCATCATGGGAGGTAATCATTCGACTGTCTTGTCTACTTTGTAGCTCGCACTTCCCACTGTTTTTTCTTTCAGTCTCTTTGAACCGAGTGAGTTCACACAAGCAGATGTGCATAGTGAAAATCGCCAACTTCAGGCTCGTCTGAAGAGTGTTGTTTCTTTAGACAGGATGAAGGAGGCTTTGGAGAAGAAGGACTTGTACCTTACTGCTGCTCAGAAGGAAGCACGTGAGAAGACGAAGCTTGCGGACCGTAAGCTGGCTTCAGTCGGCAAATTGGAGGAGGAGAACGCGAAGTTGAAGACCGCCATCTCAGAAGCTAATCGAGAAGTCGAGCAGCTGAGGAAGGACAAGGAGAACCTGACCACTGAAGTCGGCGGCCTCAGAACCAAGACGGACAAGCTAGAGTCTCATCTGGAACAACTTGCCGCGAAACTTGTTCTGAAGCTTGAAGGTATGGTCATTCGACTGGTTAATTTTTCGTCGACTGAAGTTTGTTGTTATTTGTCGACTCATCGTTTTTCGCGATGGGACAGAACTTTGTCAGGACTTTGAAACTGAAACCGGGCGGGTGGAGACAGGTCTCGACCCCATCAATTGTCCCATGAAAGATGACATTGCGATGAACCTGCTGCGATTGGAGTCACGCTTGGATTGTGCAGTCGCTTATCTGGCTCGACTGAAGGCGGCAATGACCCGAGTGGATGCTGAACTCTGGCCTCGGGCAGAACTTTCTCAAGACCTCGAGTCGCTGATGACTCAACTTAATCAGATTCCTGGCCGAGTGCAAGAGTGGAAGAAGTCCTCTGCTCGCTGTGGTGCTGACGTCGCCTTGTCATTGGTTCAAGTGCACTGCATGGAGGCTAAGGAAGACAAGCTGGCTGCCCTCAAGGTAGCGAATACTAAGAAGCACTCCTTCCAGTCCTTCATGGACACCTTCCTCGAGGCATCCACTCGTATTGCCGACAGCATCGACCTCAACAGCTTCTGCAATCCGGCCAGTCCTTCTCCCGCCGAGTGACTGGAAAACATTATGCTTCACCTTTATTTGCCTCGGAATGGCGAGTGATTTTGTAATCATTAATACTCCTTCGGTCCTGACGTCCGAGTAATTTAATCTGCGGTCAGGAATCTTTGGATTTATCTTCAAATATGTTGCATTTATCTTCGAGTGAAATTCGTTCTTCTCTCGGATTGGTTTCTGTTTGCTTGATGCAACTTCTGAAGAAGAATCAGCAGTCGACCAATTGGATGAACCTTGAGCAGCATTGATCATCTCATCAGCAAGGCACTCAGCAATGATCTTGACGTTCCCGTCAGCCGTCTGCCTTGGCGCCAGCCGTTGGATGGGCCTTTTGACAGTGCGCACAATCTCGTCCTTTTTCTTGACGGTGCAGCCCCCCCTAGGGGGGAGGGTCGTGGTTGACTCGCACCATTCGGCGGGGACAGCCAGCTCGTCAATGAGGTATTCAGTAATGGTCTTGATGTTCCTGAAAGTGGCTCGCCTTAGTGACACGCTCAATCTCATCCTTCTTCTTGATGGTGCAACTCTGGAGTAGGGGTCGTGGCCGGCCCGCACTTTGCTAGGTCCCCGAGCGAGAAGATCAATTTTCACTCGGGAGGGTTTTTAAAACTTAGGCGAGTACTGGACTGTAGCTAAGCCCCCGTGTGCGAGGGCTCCTCACCACTCGATATGATTTTTCAAACTTAGGCGAGTACTGGACTGCAGCTAAGCCTCCGAGTGGGAGGATTGCTCACCACTCGGTAGGATTTTTCAAACTTAGGCGAGTACTGGACTGCAGCTAAGCCCCCGAGTGGGAGGATTGCTCACCACTCGGTAGGTTTTTTCAAACTTAGGCGAGTACTGGACTGCAGCTAAGCCCCCGAGTGGGAGGATTTCTCACCACTCGGTAGGATTTTTCAAACTTAGGCAAGTACTGGACTGCAGCTAAGCTCTCGAGCGGAAAGATTGCTCCGACAATCTCGTCCTTCTTCTTGACGGTGCAGCCCCAGGAGGGGTGGGGGGTCATGGCCGACCCGTACCATTTGGTGGGACTTTTTAAACTTAGGCGAGTACTGGACTGCAGCTAAGCCCCCGAATGAAAGGCAGACTCACCACTCGGTAGGATTTTTTATTACTTAGGCGAGTGCTGGACTACAGCTAAGCCCCCGAGTGAGAGGCAGACTCACCACTCGGTAGGAATTTTTATTACTCAGGCGAGTGCTGGACTGCAACTAAGCCCCCGAGTGAGAGGCAGACTCACCACTCGGTAGGATTTTTTTATTACTTAGGCGAGTACTGGACTGCAACTAAGCCCCTGAGTGGGAGGTAGACTCACCACTCAGTAGGATTTTTTATTACTTAGGCGAGTACTGGACTGCAGCTAAGCCCCCGAGTGAGAGGTAGACTCACCACTCGGTAGGATTTTTTCTCCGACTTAGGCAAAATGGATTCGCAGCTAAGACACCCACTGGGGGGATTTTAGAACATGTAAAAAATGAACAACAATCATTCGGAAGACTGTAAAATCATGTCTTTTGATAATCAGACTAAAAGGTACTTCTTATTACATCTCATCAGTCTAAATACTTAAGAGTAAAAAGGGCGGAGTAGTTCCGCATTCCAAGCGCGTGGCTCATCTTTGTTGTGCTCGATGTTGAAGAGACGATACACTCCGTTGTGGAGCACTTTGGTGGCGATGAAAGGGCCTTCCCAGGCAGGAGCGAGCTTGTGTGGTTTCTGCTAGTCCACTCGAAGAACCAGGTCTCCTTCTTGAAATGCCCGATCCCTTATGTTTCTGGCATGGAATCGACACAAGTCTTGCTGATAAATGGTTGACCGGATCAAGGCCCTCTCTTTCTTCTCCCAGGAGATCGACTGCATCTTACTGAGCCTGCTCGGCTTCCTCTTCTGAGAAGAGTTCGACTCGGTGCGCGTTGTGGAGCTAATCACTCGGGAGTACGGCTTCGGCTCCGTAGGCTAAGAAGAATGGAGTACGTCTAGTCGACCAATTAGGAGTTGTCCTCAATCACCAAAGTACTGATGGGAGCTCATCGACCCAAGCCCCTGCTGCATGCTTGAGGTCACGCATCAACCGGAGTTTCACTCCTTCGAGAATCAATCCATTTGCTCACTCAGCTGCCCATTCGACTGGGGATGAGCGACCAAAGTGTAGTCGACCCTCATGCCTTGGGAAGCACAAAAGGCCCTGAATTCATCAGCCGAAGTTCGAGCCATTATCCATGATGATGCTGTGCGGAACACCATATCTGAATATCAGTTCCTAATGAAACTCACATCTGTACTTGCTTCAAGGTTTTTAATGGGCTTGGTTTTGATCCATTTGGTGAACTTGTCGACTGCCACCAACACATGAGTAAATCCACTCCTGCCAGTCCTCAGAGGTCCAACCATGTCTAATCCCCAAACAGCAAAAGGCCAGACAAGTGGAATAGTTTTCAGAGCTGATGTAGGTTTATGGGACATGTTGGAGTAAAACTGACAACCTTCAGACTTGTCCACTATTTCTTTTGCCATCTCATTGGCACGTGGCCAGTAAAATCCGGCTAGGTATGCTTTGGCCACGATGGTCCGAGAGGACGCATGGTGACCACAGGTCCCCGAGTGAATATCATTGAGGATCATTCGGCCTTCTTCTGGCATGATGCATTTCTAACAGACCCCTGTTACACTTTCTCTGAACAACTGACCTTTTATCATGGTAAAGGCTTTAGATCATCGGACGATCTGTCGAGCCTCTTCTTCATCCTCTGGAAGTTCTTTCCTAAGAATGTATGCAATGTACGACACTGTCCAGTCAAGAGTGATGACCAAAGCCTCCATGACTAAGTCGACCACGGCTGGGATTTCGACTTTAGTCGGATCTGTGACGCTCTTGGGCTGTGGTGACTCTTCAGTGAAAGGATCTTCCTGAACTGAAGGTGAATGAATATGTTCCAAAAACACATTCCAGGGAATGGCCTCTCTCTTTGAACCTATCTTTGCTAACTCATCTACAGCTTGCTTTTTCAGTCGGGGTATATGGTGAAGCTCCAATCCTTCAAGCTTCTTTTCCAGCTTTCTCACTGCATTGCAATAACCGGTCATGGCTGGGCTCCTGACATCCCATTCCTTCATCACTTGATTAACCACCAAATCTGAGTCTCCGTAGACCATAAGGCGACGGACGCCGAGTGAAATGGCCATACGCAACCCGTATAAAAGTGCTTCATATTCGGCCTCATTATTGGAGGAATCAAAATGGATCTGGAGAACATCGCTAAGTTTGTCTCCACGGGGGGATACCAATACTACCCCAGCACCTGAACCATTCAGCATCTTGGAGCCATCAAAGAACATAGTCCAATACTCCGAGTGAACTTGAGTCGGTAGTTGCTGTTCAATCCACTCGGCAAGGAAATCTGTGATTGCTTGGGACTTGATAGCTTTCTTCGCCTCAAACTTGATATCCAATGGAAGGAGTTCAATCGCCCATTTTGCCACTCGACCGGTTGCATCTCTGTTATTCAGAATTTCAGATAGTGGTGTGTCGCTGGCGACTATAATGGAGTGATCGGAGAAATAATGTGCAACTTTCTTCATGGTCATGTATTTTCCATAGACAAGCTTCTGATAATGTGGATATCGTTGCTTGTATGGAGTCAAAACTTTAGAGAGATAATAAACTGGGCACTGAACCTTGTAAGCTTTTCCTTCCTCTACTCGCTCGATCGTGAGTACTATACTGACAACTTGTCCAGTGGCTACAATATAAAGCACTAAAGGTTCTTTGCTGATTGGCGCAGCGAGCACCAGCTGGGTGGAAAACAGGGTTTGAGTTCTGCAAACGCTACATCAGCTTCCTCAGTCCACTCGAACTTATCAGATTTCTTCATTAGTCGGTAAAGAGGCATGGCCTTTTCACCGAGACGAGAATTGAACCGACTCAAGGCGGCCAAACAACCAGTCAACTTCTGGACGTCATGCACTCGCACAGGGCGTTTCATTCGGAGGATGGTATCAACTTTTTCTGGATTGGCGTCGATCCCTCGTTCGGAAACAAGAAAACCGAGTAACTTTCCTCCTGGAACTCCGAACATGCACTTTGACGGATTAAGTTTGATATCGTACCTTCTTAGGTTGGAAAAGGTTTCTGCAAAGTCAGTCAATAGGTCGGAATCTTTGCGAGACTTGACCACAATGTAATCCATGTATGCTTCCACATTCCGACTGATTGATTGAGCAGGCACTTCTAAATCATTCTCATGAATGTGGCTCCGGCATTTTTAAGACCAAATGGCATGGCGACATAGCAAAAGCACCCGAATGGGGTGATGAAGGCTGTTTTTATTTCATCGGGACCATACAGTTGGATCTAATAATACCCGAAATATGCATTTAAAAAAGACAAGCACTCACACCCCGCAGTCGAGTAAACAATCTGATCGATGCGGGGGAGAGGGATGTGATCTTTCGGGCAGGCCCGATTGATATGCTTGAAATAAATGCACATACGAAGTGAATCATCCTTCTTAGGGACTGTCGGCTCAATATTCGGCGTATCTCGTAGTAGGGGTCCTAAGCTAGGCGTCTTGGATCGATGGTAACATGGACACAGATTTTACCCAAGTTCGGGCCCTCTTGATGGAGGTAAAACCCTACGTCCTGCTCTTGATTGTATTCATATGGGGATAGTACAGTGTACATATGTCTACCACGAGATGATAATAGTGAATATGAGATCCTCTATTGACTAGCCTGACCTCAGTTTATATAAGACACCTGAGGCCTAGGGTTTAGGAGAGTCCTTGTCTTGGGCGCCAAGTCTTGTGGAGTCTTCCTTGTATGCGGCAGGGGTTCCTCGGCCCAATCCAAGAGATCGGGAGACGACGTGGTGAGTCCCCCCTAGTCCAGGACACCGTCAGGGACCATGACAACATTGGCAAGCCAGTCGGAGTGGTAGATTTCACGGATGAACTCTGCCGCTAGCAGCCGAGCTACTTCCTTGCCAATGGCTTTCCTCTTTTGCACGACGGACCGCCGAAGGTGCTCTTTGATGGGTTTTGCCTTGGGGTCGATGCGCAAACGATGCTTAGCCAGTCCTCTGGGTACACCTGGCATGTCAGAGGGTTTCCATGCAAAGATGTCCCAGTTCTCACAGAGGAACTGGATGAGCGCTTCTTCCTATTTGCTATCGAGTGTCGTTGATATATGAGTCGGCGCGACATTGGGATTGGTCGGGTGAATGTGAATTGGCTTCGTTTCACCAGACGACTGAAAATCAGAATCCATGGCAGGCTTCTTGGCTCAGAGCAAATCACTCAGATCTGCATTCTTCTGATACTCTTGAAGTTCAACTGCTGCCATTTGTGCATCAGCAATTTTGGAACCTTTCTGGAAGCATTCCTCTACTTTCTACCGATTGCCAGTAACTGTGATCACACCTTTGGGGCCAGGCATCTTCAACTTAAGGTACACGTAACATGGTCGAGCCATAAAACGTGCGTAGGCAGGCCTACCCAGAATGGCATGATAAGCACTCTGGAAATCCACGACTTCAAATGTCAACTTTTCTTTACGGTAATGCTTGGAATCACCGAAAACCACGTCGAGAGCGATCTGGCCGAGTGATTCGGCTTTCTTTCCAGGGATAACACCATGGAAACTCATATTGCTCTCGCTAAGTTTGGACATCGAAATGCCCATCCCCTTCAAGGTTTCAGCATAAAGGATATTTAGACCGCTACCTCCGTCCATCAGCACGTTAGTCGGTCGAGTGCCTCCAACCACGGGGTCGACCACCAGTGCTTGCCTCCCGGGGGTGGCTACACGAGCAGGATGGTCAGACTTGTCGAATGTGATGGCTGTCTGAGACCATTTCACGTATGTGGTCGTTGTTGCCGGAGCGACCATATTCACTTCCTTGTTGATAACTGTCAACTGACTCTTGCTCTCAACAAAAGCAAAAATCATGAGGGTGGAATCGACTTTGGGGTAACCATCGTCTTCCTCTTCATGCTCATCTTTGTCCGACTCTTTCTCCTTCTCACTGGGCTGTTTTTCTCGAAACTGCTGGATCAGGAGTCGACATTGTCGAGTGGTATGCTTAGGGTAGATCAGATTACCATCTTCATCCTTATTTGTGTGGATGTGACATGGCAGATCCAACAAATCATTCCCTGCTTGATCGTTTACCTTCTTAGGGGGCCAGGGCCCTTTAGTTTTTCCCTTAAACTTTCCTTGAGCCACTGCTGCAATATCACCGGGTGCCGCCGGCTCGGCCTTACGCTTCTGTTTCCGATTGGAATTACCTCCACCGGCCTCTTGGCCGACTGGCTTACTCTTCCCGCTATGGAGTCGATCCACTTCTTCTCTGTTAGCGTACCGGGTGGCTATCTCCATCATCCGAGTCAGAGTCATATCTCCAAACCGACCAAACTTCAGGACCAACTCTCGATATTTGATGCCTTCCTTGAAGGCGCACACTGCTTGATGCTCTGATTCATTTTCAACGGTGTGATGCAAAGTCCACCTCTGAATGAAGTCTCTCAAAGTGTTACTCGGCTTCTGCACACAATGCTACAACTCGGTCAATCCTGCTGGTCGCTTGCAAGTGCCCTCAAAAGTTTTGACGAACACTCGAGCCAGCTCCTCCCAACTGTATATACTGCCTGGAGCCAACTGAGTCAACCACGCTCGGGCTGACCCTTCCAACATCAGAGGAAGATGTTTCATTGCTACTTCATCGTTTCCGCCTCCAATCTGCATAGCCACTCGGTAATCCTCAAGCTAAGTTTCAGGCTTGGATTCTCCAGTGAACTTACTGACTCCGGTTGCCAACTTGAAGTTGGGAGGAATCACTGTCGCCCAGATCGCTCTGCTGAAACATTCTGGACCTGAAACATGCACTTTGCTGCCACTTGGACGATCTCTGCTAGGGTCTTCTCTATGCGATCTGTTCCGGTAGACTAGGCCTTGAACGAGAATGGATCTCGCATCGAAGCCTGGCTCCCTTGGGTCGACTGGTGCTCTGTGCTCGCCACCGTGATGACGTCTATCATCGTTCTGCCGAGGCAGATATGATGCACTCCTCGGAGGAGGTGTGGGCACTCGACGACGACTGTCACGGTTGGGCTGACGATCGTACTGTCCACGGCCTTCACGCCGCAGGGGCGATCTTGGGTTGTGGGCCGACTGAACTGTATCCGCTACTACAGATCTGCTGTGAATCCTATTCTGCGACTGAGACACTGCTGTGTTCTGCTCTCCTGCTGCCCGGAGCAAGGCCCGGATCTGCATCAACCCTCTGCCAGCCTCCGACTGGGAAGGTTGGATCGACTCTTCTATTTGGGCCGCATCTGTGAGGTTCTGAATCAGAGTACAGTATACCTTAGGTGGAGGCGGGAAAAGCTACCATCGACTGGACTCAGGGACCCGCTCCCGAGCCTGCTCGTCGAGAGCGTGCTGCAGGTTCTCCAATCGAGTGCGCTCAGCAAAATTAGCCAGGCGCGCCTCTTCCAAAGGCCCGAGCCTCGGGGGTTTCTCCAACAATGGGCGTGTGGAGTGAAGGAAATATGCCCTAGAGGCAATAATAAAGTTCTTATTTATTTCTTTATTTCATGATAGATGTTTATTATTCATGCTAGAATTGTATTAACCGGAAACGTAATACATGTGTGAATACATAGACAAACATAGTGTCATTAGTATGCCTCTACTTGACTAGCTCGTTTATCAAAGATGGTTATGTTTCCTAACCATGGACAAAAGAGTTGTCATTTGATTAACGGGATCACATCATTAGGAGAATGATGTGATTGACTTGACCCATTCCGTTAGCTTAGCACTTGATCGTTTAGTATGTTGCTATTGCTTTCTTCATGACTTATACATGTTCCTGTAACTATGAGATTATGCAACTCCCGTTTACCGGAGGAACACTTTGGGTACTACCAAATGTCACAACATAACTGGGTGATTATAAAGGAGTACTACAGGTGTCTCCGAAGGTACATGTTGAGTTGGCGTATTTCGAGATTAGGTTTTGTCACTCCGATTGTCGGAGAGGTATCTCTGGGCCCTCTCGGTAATGCACATCATTATAAGCCTTGCAAGCAATGTGACCAATGAGTTGGTTACAGGATGATGCATTACGAGCGAGTAAAGAGACTTGCGGTGGCGAGATTGAACTAGGTATTGGATACCGACGATCGAATCTCGGGCAAGTAACATACCGATGACAAAGGGAACAACGTATGTTGTTATGCGGTTTGACCGATAAAGATCTTCGTAGAATATGTAGGAGCCAATATGGGCATCCAGATCCCGCTATTGGTTATTGACTGAGAATAGTTCTAGGTCATGTTTACATAGTTCTCGAACCCGTAGGGTCCGCACGCTTAAGGTTTCGATGACAGTTATATTATGAGTTTATGAGTTTTGATGTACCGAAGGAGTTCGGAGTCCCGGATGAGATCGGGGACATGACGACGAGTCTCGAACTGGTCGAGACGTAAAGATCGATATATTGGACGACTATATTCGGAGTTCGGAAAGGTTCCGAGTGATTCGGTATTTTTCGGAGTACCGAGAGTTACGGAATTCGCCGGGAGAAGTATTGGGCCTTATTGGGCCTGCGGGAAAGAGAGAGGGCTGCCTAGGGCAGGCGCGCGCCCCAAGGCCTAGTCCGGGTGGACTAGGGGAGGCCGCACCCTCCTTCCTTCCTTCTCTCTTCCCTTCCTAGTCTCCTACTCCTACTACATGGAAGGACCCCTAGTTGGACTAGGAAAGGGAGAATCCTACTCCCGGTGGGAGTAGGACTCCCCATGGCGCGCCCCTCCTAGGGACGGCCTCCTCCTCCCTCCCTCCTTTATATACGGGGGCAGGGGGCACCCCATAGATACACAAGTTGATCTACGGATCATTCCTTAGCCGTGTGCGGTGCCCCCTTCCACCATATTCCACCTCGGTCATATCGTCGCGGAGTTTAGGCGAAGCCCTGCGCCGGTAGAACATCAACATCGTCACCATGCCGTCGTGCTGACGGAACTCATCCCCGACACTTTGCTGGATCGGAGTCCGGGGATCGTCATCGAGCTGAACATGTGCTGAACTTGGAGGTGCCGTACGTTCGGTACTTGGATCGGTCGGATTGTGAAGACGTACGACTACATCAACCGCATTGTCATAACGCTTCCGCTTACGGTCTACGAGGGTACGTGGACGAACACTCTCCCCTCTCGTTGCTATATCATCACCATGATCTTGCATGTGCGTAGGAAATTTTTGAAATTACTACGTTTCCCAACAGTGGTATCAGAGCCTAGGTTTTTATGGTTTGATGTTATATGCACGAGTAGAACACAAGTGAGTTGTGGACGATATAAGTCATACTGCCTACCAGCATGTCATATTTTGTTTGGCGGTATTGTTGGATGAAGCGCCCGGACCGACATTACGCCAGACGCTTACGCGAGACTGGTTCTACCGGCGTGCTTTGCACATGGTGGCTGGCGGTGTCGGTTTCTCCAACTTTAGTTGAACCAAGTGTGGCTACGCCGGTCCTTGCGAAGGTTAAACGGAGTCTATTTGACAAACTATCATTGTGGTTTTGATGCGAGGTGAGATTGGTTCTTGCTTAAGCCCGTAGCAGCCACGTAAAACTTGCAACAACAAAGTAGAGGACGTCTAACTTGTTTTTGCGGGGCATGTTGTGATGTGATATGGTCAAAACGTGATGAGATATAAGTTGTTGTATGAGATGATCATGTTTTGTTGAAGTTATCGGCGATCGCGAAGCTCTATGGTTGTCTCTTTGTTGCATAAGATGCAAGTGCCAAATAATTGCTTTACTTTATCGCTATGCGATAGCAATAGTTAGAAGAGCAATAGTTGGTGAGACGACCATGTGATGACACATTGATATAGATCAAGATGATGAAGATCATGGTGTCATCTTTGGTGACGATAGAGATCATGATGATACTTTGGAGATGGAGATCAAAGGCGCAAGATGATCATGGCCATATCATGTCACATATTTTGATTGCATATGATGTTTATCTGTTATACATCTTATTATGTTTTGTTTGATGGTAGCATTTTAAGATGATCTCTCACTAATTATCAAGAAGTGTTCTCCCTGAGTATGCAGCGTTGCGGAAGTTCTTCGTGCTGAGACACCACGTGATGATTGGGTGTGATAGGCTCTACGTTCAAATACAACGGGTGCAAAACAGTTGCACACGCGGAATACTCAGGTTAAACTTGACGAGCCTAGCATATACAGATATGGCCTCGGAACACGGAGACCGAAAGGTCGAGCGTGAATCATATAGTAGATATGATCAACATAGTGATGTTCACCATTGAAACTACTCCATCTCACGTGATGATCGGACATGGTTTAGTTGATTTGGATCACGTGATCACTTAGAGGATTAGAGGGATGTCTATCTAAGTGGGAGTTCTTAAGTAATATGATTAATTGAACTTTAATTTATCATGAACTTAGTCCTAGTAGTATTTTGCAAATTATGTTGTAGATCAATAGCTCGCGTTGTTGCTTTCATATGTTTATTTTGATATGTTCCTAGAGAAAACTGTGTTGAAAGATGTTAGTAGCAATGATGCGGATTAGATCCGTGACATGAGGTTTATCCTCATTGCTGCACAGAAGAATTATGTCCCTGATGCACCGCTAGGTGACTGACCTATTGCAGGAGCAGATGCAGACGTTATGAATGTTTAGCTAGCTCAATATGATGACTACTTGATAGTTTAGTGCACCATGCTTAACGGCTTAGAATCGGGACTTCAAAGACGTTTTTGAATGTCGTGGACCATATAATATGTTCCAGGAGTTGAAGTTAATATTTCAAGCAAATACCCGAGTTGAGAGATATGAAGTCTCCAACAAGTTCTATAGCTAAAAGATGGAGGAGAATCGCTCAACTAGTGAGCGTGTGCTCAGATTGTCTGGGTACTTCAATCGCTTGAATCAAGTGGGAGTTAATCTTCCAGATAAGATAGTGATTGACAGAATTCTCTAGTCACCATCACTAAGTTACTAGAACTTTGTGATGAACTATAATATGCAAGGGATGACGAAAGTTATTCCTGAGCTCTTCGCGATGTTGAGATCGGCGAAGGTAGAAATCAAGAAAAGAGCATCAAGTGTTGATGGTTAACAAGATCACTAGTTTCAAGAAAAAGGCAAAGGGAAAAGAAGGGGAACTTCAAGAAGAACGACAAGCAAGTTGCTGCTCAAGTGAAGAAACCCAAGTCTGGTCCTAAGCCTGAGACTAAGTGCTTCTACTGCAAAGAGACTGGTCACTAGAAGAGGTACTACCCCAAGTGATTGGCGGATAAGAAGGATGGCAAAGTGAACATAAGTATATTTTATATACATGTTATTGATGTGTACGTTACTAGTGTTTATAGCAACCCCTCAGTATTTGATACTAGTTCAATTGCTAAGATTAGTAACTCGAAACGGGAGTTGCAGAATAAACAGAGACTAGTTAAGGGTGAAGTGACGATGTGTGTTGGAAGTAGTTCCAAGATTGATATGATCATCATCGCACACTCCCTATACTTTCGGGATTAGTGTTAAACCTAAATAAGTGTCATTTGGTGTTTGCGTTGAGCATGAATATGATTTGATCATGTTTATTGCAATACGGTTATTCATGTAAGTTAGAGAATAATTGTTGTTCTGTTTTCATGAATAAAACCTTCTATGGTCATACACCCAATGAAAATGGTTTGTTGGATCTCGATCATGTGATACACACATTCGTAATATTGAAGCCAAAAGATGCAAAGTTAATAATGATAGTGCAACTTATTTGTGCATCGCCGTTTGGGTCATATCGATTGTAAAGCGCTGAAGAAACTCCATAAAGATGGATTTTCAGAATCACTTGGTTATGAATCATTTGATGCTTGCGAACCGTGCCTTTAGGGCAAGATGACTAAAACTCCGTTCTTCGAAACAATGGAACAAGCTAATGACTTATTGGAAATAATACATACTGATGTATGCAGACCAATGAGTATGAAGGCTCGTGGCAAGTATCGTTATTTTCTGACCTTCACAAGATGATTTGAGCAGATATGGGTATATCTACTTGATGAAACATAAGTCTGAAATAGTTGAAAGGTTCAAAGAATTTCAGAGTGAAGTGGAAAAATCATCGTAACAAGAAAATAAAGTTTCGCGATCGATCATGAGACGAATATTTGAGCTACGAGTTTGATCTTCAATTAAAACAATGTGGAATAGTTTCACAGCTCACGCCACCTGGAACACCACAACGTTATGGTGTGTCCGAACATCGTAACCGCACTTTATTGGATATGGTGCGATCTATGATGTCTCTTACTGATTTACCAATATTGTTTTGGGGTTATGCATTAGAGACAGCTGCATTCACATTAAAAGGGCACCATCTAAATCCGTTGAGACGACAACATATGAACTGTGGTTTAGCAAGAAACCCAAGTTGTCATTTCATAAAGTTCGGGGCTATGATGCTTATGTGAAAAAGTTTCATCCTGATAAGCTCGAACCCAAATCGGAGAAGTGCATCTTCATAGAATACCCAAAGGAAATTGTTGGGTACACCTTCTATCACAGATCCGAAGGCAAGATATTTGTTGCTAAAAATGGATCCTTTCTAGAGAAGGAGTTTTCTCTCGAAAGAAGTGAGTGGGAGGAAAGTAGAGCTTGATAAGCTAATTTTGTACCTTCTTCTGAATTGGAAAGTAGTTCATCACGGAAATCAGTTCCAGTGATTCCTACACCAATTAGTGAAGAAGCTAATGATGATGATCATGAAACTTTAGATCAAGTTACTACAAAACCTCGTAGGTCTTCCAAAGTACAGTCCGCACCAGAGTAGTATGGTAATACTGTTCTGGAAGTCATGTTACTAGACCATGATGAACCTACGAACTATGAGGAAGCGATGATGAGCCTAGATTCCGCGAAATGGCTGGAGGCCATGAAATCTGAGATAGGATCCATGTATAAGAACAAAGTGTGGACTTTGGTGGACTTGCCCGATGATCGGCAAGCCACAGAAAATAAATGGATCTTCAAGAGGAAGACGGACGTTGATAGTAGTGTTACAATCTACAAAGCTCGACTTGTCGCAAAAAGGTTTTCGACAAGTTCAAGGTGTTGACTACGATGAGATTTTCTCAACTGTAGCGATGCTAAGTCTGTCCGAATCATGTTAGCAGTTGCCGGATTTTATGAAATCTAGCAAATGGATAAACAAAACTGCATTCCTTAATGGAGTCATTAAAGAAGAGTTGTATGTGATGCAACCAAGAGGTTTTGTCGATGAAAGCACATTTGCTCCCCGGGTGGTTTTGGTAATTAATGACAACATACTTTGTGGTTGGACTAATGCTTTTATCAAGTATGTTTCAGGAAATTCAATCACATTGGCATGGCAAAAGGACTAAAGAAGTGGACCCCTCAAAATGCTAAGGCAAGCATTGGCAAAAGCTCAAGACTCCATTTTTGGTTTAGTGATCCAAGATCACATTGAGTCCATAGGAAAAGCCAATACTATTAAAAGGGGATGAGGTTATGATGATGATCTGGTTGCTCAAGTGCTTAGTGTGATACATCTCCTAAACTATCAGCAACTTTCACTGCCATATACACTCATAAGTAGTCTCGGTCCCACCGATATTCCAAACTCAGTCACACCGAGATGAACCACCTCAGCCATAAGCCAAACCCTAGTAAACTTCGGATTTTCCGATTCGAACTCGGTCTCACCAAAACATGAGTTGCCAAGTTTCAGAACCTTCATCATCAAATCGGTGTCACCGAGATGATGAAGTCGGTCCCACCGAAACTGGCATGCTCTTGTCATTGCACGAATCGGACTAACCGAGATTGTATATTCGGTCCCACCGAAAATCCCCACGTTCACATTATTTGAACTATCGGTCTCACCGAGTTGTCCACTTCGGTCCCACCGAGATCGCTCAAATGTGTGTAACGGTTGGATTTTGTGTGGAGGCTATTTATACCCCTCCACCCCCTCTTCATTCGTGGAGAGAGCCATCAGAAAGAACTACCACTCCTACCATACATTTATGAGAAGAGAACTACCTACCCTTGTGTTGAGATCAAGTTGCTCCACTCCCACCATATGAAGCTTGATCTCTAGCCTTCCCAAGTTGCTTTCCACTCAATCCTTTCTTCCACCACAACCAAATCAGTGAGGAGAGTTGAATGTTGGGGAGATTATCATTTGAAGCACAAGAGCAAGGAGTTCATCATCATCTACAACATCTATTACCTTTTGGAGGGTGGTGCCTCCTAGATTGGTTAGGTGTCGCTTGGGAGCCTCCGTCGTCGAGATGTGGAGTTGAACCAAGAAGTTTGTAAGGGCAAGGAGATCGCCTACTTCGTGAAGATCTACCCCGAGTAAGGCTAGCCCTCCGTGGGCGTAGGCCATGATGGAATAAATAAGGTTGCTTCTTCGTGGACCCTTCGTGGGTGGAGCCCTCCGTGGACTCTCGCAGCCGTTACCCTCCGTGGGTTGAAGTCTCCATCAACGTGGATGTACGATAGCGCCACCTATCGGAACCACGGGAAAAATCATTGCGTCTCCAAATTGCGTTTGATCTTCTCCACTTCTCTTTACTACTTGTGCAATTTACTTTCCGCTGCCCATACTCTAGAATTGCATGTGTAGTGTGCTACTTGACTTGTGTGTTATGCAAAATCTGCCAAAATCTGTCCTTGATAAAAGACAGAATTTTTATCTTGTCGAGTAGTCTAATCACCCCCCTCTAGACACTCTCACCTTCTTGATCCCTCAATTGGTATCGAGCTTTGGTCTCCATTGCTTTGGTTTACACACCATTGGAGGAAGATGGGCGTGTCACGTTTGGGAGTGTTAGCCATAGAGTGCCTATTCTTAATGGAGTGTCCTATAACTCGTGGAGGATTGAAATGCTTATTATCTTTAAGACGTACAATTTGCGCAAATATGTTGAGACCCCCTATGTGCCTCCATTTGACCCCTTGCACCCTACCATGGATGAAGAGCTTGATTTTCTTCGTAACCTTAGGACTGTAAATCTTATCATTAGAGGGTTACCCGATAACTTGCTTGAGCTCGTTGCAAACTTTGAGTGCGCCTATGCTATGTGGAAGTTCTTGGAAGAACTTTATCCGGACTACTCTTTGAGAGGTGTTGATGAAATTCTATACAAGACTATTGAATTTGATATGATGCGCCCCAATGATCCCAACTTTGATAAATGCTTCTTTGAGCTTCGTGATCTTATGAAAAAGAAGGGTGATCCCGGTCTTATCAATGTTCTAATTAGAAATGCTCTTGTATTGCATTCCGATGATTATTGTCACATTGACAAAACTAATGCAAGTAGTTATCAAATTGACCTAGGTGTTGATGATGAACAATCTATGGGTCAATATGATGATGAGCATGAGCATGATGATGATTACTATGATTCGGACACCGAGCTAGACAAGATCATGAAGAGTCTCAATCTTATGGCAAATCGAGAGACTACATGTCCGCGGAAAAGAGTGGATTCTTGATAGTGGATGCACCGACCACATGACCGGAGACAAAGACATGTTTCGAGAGCTTGCAAAGAACGATGGTCCACGCAAGTATGTGACTTTTGGAGACAACTCCAAGGGTAAGGTACTTGGCCTTGGTAAGGTGGCCATATCTCATGATAGCTCTATTCAAAATGTCATGCTTGTAGAATCTCTTGGATACAATTTACTTTCCGTGTCTAGATTAGCTGACTTTGGATTCAATGTGCTATTCACCGAAGTAGATTGCCAAGTCTTTCATCGTGACAATCATAACATGGCGTTTACCGGTATCCGTAGAGGTGATCTATATATTGTTGATTTCACTAAGAAAGCCCAACCTAGAGCTTGCTTCATTGCTAAATCCTCTATAGGTTGGTTATGGCATAGAAGGCTTGGACATGTTGGTATGCGTAATCTAGACAAGCTGATCAAAGGTGATCATATTCTTGGCGTTAAAGATGTTTTCTTTGACAAAGATAGACTTTGTAGTGCTTGTCAAGCAGGAAAACAAGTAGGTGGAAGTCATCCGTGAAGAACATCATGACCACAAGGAGACCGCTTGAGCTTCTTCATATGGATCTCTTGGTCCCAATGCTTACAAAAGCCTTGGTGGTAACTCCTTTGGTCTAGTTATAGTTGATGATTATTCCAGATTTACGTGGGTATTTTTCCTTGATGACACATCGCAGTTCAGAGAATCTTCAAAACCTTTGCCAAAAAGGCCCAAAATCAATTTGAGGTGAAGATCAAGAAAGTTCGGAGTGACAATGGAGCGAGTTCAAGAACGCCAATGTAGACTCTTTTCTCGATGAGGAAGGGATTCTACATGAGTTCTCGACTCGTACACTCCTCAACAAAATGGAGTTGTTGAGAGGAAGAACCGAACGCTCATAGAGATGGCGAGAACGATGCTTGATGAATACAAGACACGAAGCATTTTTGGGGGAAGCGGTCGAGAAAGCTTGTCATGCTATCAACAGGCTTTATCTTCATAAGCTCCTCGGCAAGACATCATACGAGCTCCTCACCGTAACAAACCCCAAGTGGGATACTTTCGTGTCTTTGGTTGAAATGCTATATCCTTGATAAGCATCGTCGGTCTAAATTTGCTCCTAAAACTCATGAAGGCTTTTTCTTGGTTATGGATCAAACTCCCACACCTACCGTGTCTACAATAATTTCACCGAAAGGTTGAAGAGGCGGTAGAGCGTGAAGTTTGATGAATCTAATGGCTCGCAAGTAGAGCAAATGCCTATTGATGTAGGAGACAAGGACCCATCGGAAGCTATCCAAGATTTATCTATTGGAAAGATCCGTCCCATGGAAGTGAAGGAGAGTACCTCATCTACATATGTGGAGCCCCCTACCTCACGGTGAGATGAACCTCAAGGCAACATGGAGGCCTCCACAAGTGGAACTCACCAAGATGAGGAAGTGCAACAAGAAGATCCACCACAACCTCCTTCTCCACCGCCTCAAGACAACACCAACAACAATGAAGAAGAAGAAGAGGAAGATGAAGATGATGAGGAAGCTCAGCCACAACCTCAACAAAAGCTATCCCGAGTCCGAGCAAGAGTCAAGAAAAATCATCCCGTGGAACAAATGATGAACGACATCAACTCTGGGAGAATTACTCGCTCTAAAACTCGCTTAGCTAACTTTTGTGAGCATTACTCATTTATCTCTAGTATTGAACCTATGAAGGTAGAAGAAGCACTTGAAGACCCGGATTGGGTGAACACTATGCACGAAGAACTACACAACCGAGAGGAACAAGGTATGGACTTTGGTAGAGAAGCCCAAGGATGATCAAAACGTCATTGGAACCAAATGGGTGTTTTGAACAAGCAAGATGAAGATGGACAAGTCATCCGCAACAAGGCTCGTCTCGTAGCTCAAGGTTACACACAAGTCGAAGGTATGGACTATGGTGAGACCTATGCCCCCGTTGCTAGACTTGAGTCCATTCGCATTCTTCTTGCTTATGCCAATCACCATGATATTACTCTCTATCAAATGGATATCAAAAGTGCTTTCCTAAATGGTGAAATTGAGGAGGAAGTATTTGTGAAACAACCTCCGGATTTGTGAATCCCAAAAGCCTAATCATGTTTACAAGTTGCACAAAGCTCCTTATGGTCTTAAACAAGCTCCTAGAGCTTGGTACAAATCTTGACTAGCTTTCTTCTTGAAAAAGGCTTTGAGATTGGAAAGATAGACTCAACGCTGTTCACGAAAAGGGTTAATGGTGAACTATTTGTGTGCCAAATATATGTTGATGATATTATCTTTGGTTCAACTAACCCTCATTTTAGCAAGAAGTTTGGAAAGCTCATGTCGGAGAAGTATGAGATGTCCATGATGAGTGAACTCAAATTCTTCCTTGGGTTGCAAATCAAGCAATCTAAGGAGGGTACCTTTGTCTCACAAACAAAGTACACCAAGGATCTCTTCAAGAAGTTCAACATGCAAGAAAGCAAAGGTATGAGAACCCCCATGCCTACAAGTGGACATAATGACTTGACAAAAGATGGAGAACCCGTTGATCAAAGGGTTTACCGATCTATGATTGGTTCTCTACTATATCTTTGTGCTTCTCGTCCTGACATAATGTTGAGTGTATGCATGTGTGCTCGATATCAAGCAGCCCCTAAAGAATGTCATCTTAAAGCTGTTAAAAGGATTGTGAGATATTTGATACACACACCAAACTTTGGCATTTGGTATCCTAAGAGGGCCTCTTTCGACCTTGTTGGCTATTCCGACTCGTACTATGCCGGTGACAAGGTTGATAGAAAGTCAACTTCGGATACGTGTCAATTCCTTGGTCGATCCCTTGTATCTTGGTCCTCCAAGAAACAAAATTCGGTATCATTATCCACTGCCGAAGCGGAATATATTGCTGCTGGTTCGTGTTGTGCTCAATTGCTATGGATGACACAAACGCTTAGGATTATGGGATACATGTGAGACATGTTCCTTGCTTTGTGACAATGAGAGTGCGATTAAACTTGGACACAATCCGTGCAACACTCTCGAGCGAAACATATTGAAGTTCGTCACCATTTCATTCGTGATCACATTGCCAAGGGTGACATCAATCTTAAGCATGTTCGTCTCGACAAACAACTCGCTAATATCTTTACAAAACCTCTTGATGAGAAGGTGTTTTGTCGCTAAGAAGTGAGTTGAACATCATTGATGCTTCAAACTTGGAGTGAGAACTCCATTGATGCATGCAAGGCATGAGCCCACTTGACTAATCCTTGATATTTCTCTTATGATGGTGATCATATGTCTTGGACACATTTGCCTCCTTGTATTGCATCTAACTCCTTGCGGTACTTGGATGATCTACATTCCACAAGATTACCACACACTCAAATCATGAGTAATCTTGTCATTGACCAAGTATCTAGCCCTTTGGGATGTTGAGTTCAAGGAACAAAATTCCACATATCCTTTTGACATCTTATACATCTAGTATTTCACTCTTGTCATCTTGGATATCCTTGAGTATTTCCTTGCTTGCCTAACCCATGTAGGAAGATGAACTACACAAGTGGAAATGGCGCCCAACTTCACATTCAATGAGCACCTACATCAAGTTTACCTACATGAGCAAAGCAACAACAAGCCCAAGGTATGTTCTTCACATCTTTAAGGAGCTTTGCTCAAAGTCATGAGTACAAGCAGCTTCATAAGATGTGATCACATCGAATGCTTAATCGAAAAATGGCAACCCCATTTTGAGCTTAAATGATGAGTATGACCTATGATCAAATGTCCTCATTCGACTCCTAAGTCAATATACACAAACATAGGTGACCTTGTCGCGACCTTTATCTAGATGAAGTACATATGTTTTGGAGTCTTTCTATTTTCTCTTATGTTCTCTCATTGAGTTTTCATTAAAAAACTTCATCTAGGAATCTTTTCATTTCTATTCTTACATCTTTATGAATATCCTTCGGCTCGATCAATTCCTCGAAAATCATTCACAAATTCATTGCAAATCCTTTGAAACATTCCTCGCAAAGTGAGCTGAATTATTTCAGTATTTCCTTGGAATTAAACTCAGCGTCACCGATTTAAATATTTCGGTCTAACGAAAAGGATCTACCCTAAGTCCCCGACTTTCGGACCCACCGATCCATCTTAATTGGTGTCACCGATTTATTTCTTCCAGATATCATCTTCTGCAGCTCCACTCAATGATTCTCTATGCATGTTCCTTTTTGCCTGTTGTGATTCTTAAGGATCCCACTTCTTTCTTTCCATCTTCCTGACCTTCCTAGTTTGCTGTCCTTTTCGGCACTTGATGTCAAAGGGGGAGAAGACTTAGGGGGAGAAGAGAAGATTTAGGGGGAGAAGAAGAGCAATCTTACCTTAAGGGGGAGAGAATCACATCAAAGCTTTGCCGTGTTTTTCCTTATAAGAGAATTTCTTGCCGTGTTTCACATTGGACATTACAATTGGCGTCATTCTCATTTGGCATCATTCTTTTGATTTTGCTCTTTCCATCAAACCCCTTGATCGAGAGAACTCAAAGGAGAGGAATCTTCACAATTGATATCTTATGGAAAGCAAAATCTCTCGAGTTCATTGAAAATCTTTTAGTTTAGGAGACATGTTTGCTGATTCAAGCTTGTGCTCAATATGAGACACTCTTTATACATGTCATCCCTGGCTTGGTACTCTTGATGTTCTTGCAGTTGGTTGAAGAGATACTCTTGTGTTATCTAACCTTGTTTTCCCAAGTTTATCTCTTCAGGTACAATGCCAAGGAACCTCAAGGTAAGTATATGCACTTTGCAGAATGTGCATGATGGTGACTTGCTTGTGAATACTTGTTTGCAAGAAATCACCATGCACATATGCATTATCACTCACTTCTTTTCATCTGCTTTGATGCATATAGCCGAGCTGCATGTAGCACATCTTGCTTATCTCTCTTGTGTGCTTGTGGTAGTCCAAAACCATAATTTATGAAAATCTTGCACACTTGTAGGGGGAGCCTGTGTACTACATGTTTGTCAAAGCTTTCGTGATAATTCTGTCTTTCTTTCAATAAGCTTTGATGTCTTGTTTAGTGTGTTGCCATCAATTACCAAAAAGGGGGAGATTGAAAGCACATTTGCTCCCCGGGTGGTTTTGGTAATTAATGACAACATACTTTGTGGTTGGACTAATGCTTTTATCAAGTATGTTTCAGAAATTCAATCACATTGGCATGGCAAAAGGACTAAAGAAGTGGACCCTCAAAATGCTAAGGCAAGCATTGGCAAAAGCTCAAGACTCCATTTTTGGTTTAGTGATCCAAGATCACATTGAGTCCATAGGAAAAGCCAATACTATTAAAAGGGATGAGGTTATGATGATGATCTGGTTGCTCAAGTGCTTAGTGATACATCTCCTAAACTATCGGCAACTTTCACCGCCATATACACTCATAAGTAGTCTCGGTCCCACCGATATTCCAAACTCAGTCACACCAAGATGAACCACCTCAGCCATAAGCCAAACCCTAGTAAACTTCGGATTTTCCGATTCGAACTCGGTCTCACCGAAACATGAGTTGCCAAGTTTCTATAACCTTACGTCATCAAATCGGTGTCACCGAGATGATGAAGTCGGTCCCACCAAACCGGCATGCTCTTGTCATTGGACGAATCGGACTAACCGAGATTGTATATTCGGTCCCACAAAATCCCAACGTTCACATTATTTGAACTATCGGTCTCACCGAGTTGTCCACTTCGGTCCCACCGAGATTGCTCAAATGTGTGTAACGGTTGGATTTTGTGTGGAGGCTATTTATACCCTCCACCCCTCTTCATTCGTGGAGAGAGCCATCGAAAGAACTACCACTCCTACCTTACATTTCGAGAAGAGAACTACCTACCCTTGTGTTGAGATCAAGTTGCTCCACTCCCACCATATGAAGCTTGATCTCTAGCCTTCCCAAGTTGCTTTCCACTCAATCCTTTCTTCCACCACGCCAAATCGGTGAGGAGAGTTGAGTGTTGGGGAGATTATCATTTGAAGCACAAGAGCAAGGAGTTCATCATCATCTACAACATCTATTACCTTTTGGAGGGTGGTGCCTCCTAGATTGGTTAGGTGTCGCTTGGGAGCCTCCGTCGTCGAGATGTGGAGTTGAACCAAGAAGTTTGTAAGGGCAAGGAGATCGCCTACTTCGTGAAGATCTACCCCGAGTAAGGCTAGCCCTCCGTGGGCGTAGGCCATGATGGAATAGACAAGGTTGCTTCTTCGTGGACCCTTCGTGGGTGGAGCCCTCCGTGGACTCTCGCAGCCGTTACCCTCCGTGGGTTGAAGTCTCCATCAACGTGGATGTACGATAGCGCCACCTATCAGAACCACGGGAAAAATCATTGCGTCTCCAAATTGCATTTGATCTTCTCCACTTCTCTTTACTACTTGTGCAATTTACTTTCCGCTGCCCATACTCTAGAATTGCATGTGTAGTGTGCTACTTGACTTGTGTGTTATGCAAAATCTGCCAAAATCTGTCCTTGATAAAAGACAAAATTTTTATCTTGTCGAGTAGTCTAATCACCCCCCCTCTAGACACTCTCACCTTCTTCGATCCCTTAGTCGATCCTAAAGGTGTTAACAAAATGTGCATCTATGGACTAGTGCAAGCATCTCGGAGTTGGAATATACGCTTTGATAAGTTGATCAAAGCATATAGTTTTATACAGACTTACGGTGAAGCCTGTATTTACAAGAAAGTGAGTGGGAGCACTACAACATTTCTGACAAGTATATGTGAATGACATATTGTTGATCAGAAGTAATGTAGAATTATTCTGCAAAAGCATAAAGGAGTATTTGAAAGGAGTTTTTCGAAGAAAGACCTCAGTAAAGCTACTTACATATTGAGCATCAAGATCTATTGAGATAGATCAAGACGCTTGATAAGATTTTCAATGAGTACATACCATGACAAGATTTTGAAGTAGTTCAAAATGGAACAGTCAAAGAAAGAGTTCTTGCCTGTGTTGCAAAGGTGTGAAATTGAGTAAGACTCAAATCCCGACCACAGCAGAAAATAGAAAGAGAATGAAAAGTCATTCCCTATGCCTCACCATAGGTTCTATAAAGTATGATATGCTATGTACTGGACCTATTGTATACCTTGCTCAGATTTGACAAGGAGTACAATAGTGATCTAGGAGTAGATCACTGGACATTGGTCAAGAATATCCTTAGTGAGGACTAAGGAAATATTTCTCGATTATGGAGGTGATAAAAGAGCCCGTCGTAAAAGTTACCTCGGTGCAAGTTTTCACACTGATCCAGATGACTCTAAGTCTCAATCTGGGTACATATTGAAAGTGGGAGCGATTAGCTAAAGTAGCTCGTCTGAGCATTGTAAACATAGAATATTTGCAAAATACATACGGCTCGAATGTGATGAGACCCGTTGACTAAGCGTCTCTCACGAGCAAAACATGATCACACCTTAGTACTCTTTGGGTGTTAATTACATAGCGATGTGAACTAGATTATTGACTCTAGTAAACCCTTTGGGTGTCGGTCACATGATGATGTGAACTATGGGTGTTAATCATATACATATATGAATATTGGTGTTAAATCACATGGCGATGTGAACTAGATTATTGACTCTAGTGCAAGTGGGAGACTGAAGGAAATATGCCCTAGAGGCAATAATAAAGTTATTATTTATTTCTTTATTTCATGATAAATGTTTATTATTCATGCTAGAATTGTATTAACCGGAAACATAATACATGTGTGAATACATAGACAAACATAGTGTCACTAGTATGCCTCTACTTGACTAGCTCGTTTATCAAAGATGGTTATGTTTCCTAACCATGGACAAAAGAGTTGTCATTTGATTAACGGGATCACATTATTAGGAGAATGATGTGATTGACTTGACCCATTCCGTTAGCTTAGCACTTGATCATTTAGTATGTTGCTATTGCTTTCTTCATGACTTATACATGTTCTGGAACTATGAGATTATGCAACTCCCGTTTACCGGAGGAACACTTTGGGTACTACCAAACGTCACAACGTAACTGGGTGATTATAACGGAGTAGTACAGGTGTCTCCGAAGGTACATGTTGAGTTGGCATATTTCGAGATTAGGTTTTGTCACTCCGATTGTCGGAGAGGTATCTCTGGGCCCTCTCGGTAATGCACATCATTATAAGCCTTGCAAGCAATGTGACCAATGAGTTGGTTACAGGATGATGCATTACAGAACGAGTAAAGAGACTTGCCGGTGACGAGATTGAACTAGGTATTGGATACCGACGATCGAATCTCGGGCAAGTAACATACCGATGACAAAGGGAACAACGTATGTTGTTATGCGGTTTGACCGATAAAGATCTTCGTAGAATATGTAGGAGCCAATATGGGCATCCTGGTCCCGCTATTGGTTATTGACCGAGAATAGTTCTAGGTCATGTTTACATAGTTCTCGAACCCGTAGGGTCCGCACGCTTAAGGTTTCGATGACAGTTATATTATGAGTTTATGTGTTTTGATGTACCGAAGGAGTTCGGAGTCCCGGATGAGACCAGGGACATGACGAGGAGTCTCGAAATGGTCGAGACGTAAAGATTGATATATGGGACGACTATATTCGAAGTCCGGAAAGGTTCCGAGTGATTCGGGTATTTTTCGGAGTACCGGAGAGTTACGGGAATTCGCCGGGGAGAAGTATTGGGCCTTATTGGGCCCTGCGGGAAAGAGAGATGGGCTGCCTAGGGCAGGCCGCGCCCCCCCAAGGCCTAGTCCGAATAGGACTAGGGGGAGGGGCCGCACCCCCTCCTTCCTTCCCTTCTCTCTTCCCCTTCCTAGTCTCCTACTACTACATGGAAGGACCCCTTGTTGGACTAGGAAAGGGGGAATCCTACTCCCGGTGGGAGTAGGACTCCCCATGGCGCGCCCCTCCTAGGGCCGGCCTCCTCCTCCTCCCTCCTTTATATACGGGGGCAGGGGGCACCCCATAGATACACAAGTTGATCTACGGATCGTTCCTTAGCCGTGTGCGGTGCCCCCTTCCACCATATTCCACCTTGGTCATATCGTCGTGGAGTTTAAGCGAAGCCCTACGCCGGTAGAACATCAACATCGTCACCACGCCGTCGTGCTGACGGAACTCATCCCCGACACTTTGCTGGATCGGAGTCCGGGGATCGTCATCGAGCTGAACGTGTGCTGAACTCAGAGGTGCCGTACGTTCGGTACTTGGATCGGTCGGATCGTGAAGACGTACGACTACATCAACCGCATTGTCATAACGCTTCCGCTTACGGTCTACGAGGGTACGTGGACGAACACTCTCCCCTCTCGTTGCTATATCATCACCATGATCTTGCATGTGCGTAGGAAATTTTTGAAATTACTACGTTTCCCAACATGGAGTGCATCCATGTTGCGACGACGAAGTTCTTCCCTCTGCTGTGAAGAAAGGGGTTCGGGATGGTATTCCTCATGGACGCGCGATGGATCGCCACCACCATCTTCGCCGTCTTCCCGACGGAAGCCAGGTGGACCACGTGGTCCATTGACCATCAAGACTTCAGCCGCAGGGTCGCTGCTATCGCACTCGGATGCATTCTCCGCGGATGAACGTACATGTAGTCCCCATGTGTGGTTTTGGTAATTAATTAATAACAATCCTTGTGGACTAATGTTTGCATTGAGATATACATTTGAAGATTAGTCCCATTGGAAAATTATTCAAGAATAATGGAAGAAAACTCCTCTGAAGCAACAATTACATCGAGATGATCAAAATGGAGTTCATTGGAGTATCTTAAGGGTTGCCATGCTTAGAGATATGGTTTGAGCCATAATGGATCAAGATCTTAAAAACGATGATTCGAATGATCAATTCTAGGAGTGGCTCAAAGATATGATCATAATGGACTCACGTGTTGAGTCATGATTGAGCAAGCTATTCAAGTGAAGAATTCAATATATCCTTCATGACGTCAAGATTAAACATGGAGTAGAGATATCGGTTGACCAAGTTGAAGCTCGGAGATTGAACTCTAAATGGTCAACACATGAGCGCAAATGATGCACCACATAAGATCTTGTGGTATGATAAGAAATTATCAATTGCACTCTGTGTACTAACCCATACTATGTGTTGTCTATGTTTTCGAGGGTTAGGTGATTCTCATGGGCTCGCATCAAGAGAGAGAGAGAGATTTCAAGTGTCTATGAGAGGATAACATCAAGTGTTGGTGATCATGGTTGATAAGGGCAAGTTCAAGATAACCATCCCGAGGGATTACATGCTTGAAGCTTGTGGATGATCACATGATGGGCAAGTGAAGATGAATACAAAGCAAGGCCTCCCATATGTGGGAGCTACTTGAAGACTGCACCAATGTCTTGCCTTCAACTTGAGCCAAGAAGAAACATAGACATCAAGCTCAAGTTAAAGGCTTGAGTCAAAGGTATTAGTTCCTTTGGCGTTAGTGTTGTGGAGAGATGACCACCGAAGAAAAATATACACTCAAGAATGGTTCTCGATAGCTATGTAGTATAGCTCTTTTATGTTTCTTGAGTTATAGGGATCCCGCACTATTAAGAGGGGATCAAAGGGGTTAGTGCTAGATTTTATCAAGTCAACATCTTCTATTTCTACTTCCTCACATCATATTCCAACATAGGCATATTTCACTCCTATCCAACACAATTCCACTCATATCCTATATACCAAATAAATCCATAGCCAACTAGGTTCCCCAAAATATATGATCTAACCTTTTCATACTTTGCATCCTCCATTTTGGTTTATCTTGGGTGGTTCTCTATGTGAGGACCTGGAGCTTTTCCATAGCTTCAAAACGAGCCCAAGATCATCAAAATCGGAGTCCGGATGAGAAAGTTATGGATGTTTTACTTTTGGGGCGCCTGCAGTTTTTGTGTTGGCCGGATATCCGGGACTTGGCCCGGATATCCGGCCGTAGATGTCCATAACCGTGTTGAAATGCTGGTTGTGTCCTCCGGATGTCCGGGGCCCCAACTTGGGCCAGATGTTCGCTTTGGCCAGATGTCCGCCCCCTGTACTCTGGCCTCTGTTTTTCACATGCATGTGTGTGCATTTCTCAGCCGCCGAATGTCCGGCCCTTGCCCAGATGTCCGGCCCAACACAACCACTTACTCATAAACGGCTAGTTTTCTAGGCTTGCTATATATACCCCTCTACTAATCCGGTAGAGGGTTGAGCAACACATTCATATGAACCCTAGAACACAAAAAGGCTCCCTCTCACTTCTCCTACACCAAATCTTAGATCCCGGAGAGATTCGTGAGAGTTCTTGAGAGATTTTCAATCAAGTGATAGATCCACTCCCTCTCCCTCTCTTGACCAAAGGAATTCGTGATTTGAGAAAGTCTTGAGCATTTCCCCTTTGTTCTTGTTACTCTTGGAGATTGGAGACTCCTAGGCGGTAGGAGTGCTCCGGTGAGGAATCAACTTGTGATTTGTCCCCCGGAAAGTTTGTGAAGGTTTGGAGGCCGCCTCAAGGTCTAGCACTAGTGGTTGAGAATCGCCTTCATGGTGATATCTCAAGGAGAATAGGGCGAGCCTTTGTGGCGTTGGTGTGCCTTCGTGGTAACATCCACCTCTCCAACGGTGACTAGCTTCCCTCCAAGGAAGTGAACATCGGGATACATCCTCGTCTCCATGACTTTGGTTATCCCTAACCCTAACTCCTTACTTGTGGTTTACTTTGGTCATTTGATCGTGCATTCACTATATATTGTTGTCCTCATTATATTGTGGTGGTTGATTATATTGTGTTGGCCATTTCCTTGTAGAGATTATTAAGGCCTACACTTCATATTCCGCAATTCATACTTGCTACTATTGATATACATTGTGATTAGTGTGAATTGCTAACTTGTGCTATAAACTTCCATATATTGTGATATTGCTCAAGTAAGTTTGTGTAACTTACTTGAGTTTGCTTGTATCATTCAATTCCATATATTGTGATACAGTTCGTGTAAGCTTGTATTGCTTACTTGTGGTTGTGTGTATTATTCATTTCCATACCTCGTGATATACACCGAGTAAGTTTGTGTGACTTACTTGTGCTTACTCATATCCTCGTTGTTCTCATCTTGTTTATGCTAAGTTGTTGGTGCACTTAGTGAGCCTAGTATATTTAGGATTTGTGCTTGAAAAGTATCTACTTAGTTTATTTCCGCATTAGGATATAGCCAAATCCGTAAAAGATTTTAAAACGCCTATTCACCCCCCTCTAGGCGACATCGTGGTCCTTTCAATTGGTATTAGAGCAAGGTCTCTCCTTCTTAGGCTTAACCGCCTAGAGAGTAACGATGTCGACTAGTGAACTAGTGCACGATGACACATTTTGTTTTAATGGCACAAATTACATTATGTGGACATTACCATGCTTTGTCACTTTCGGGCCATGGATCCAAATGCTTTGCGGATTGTGGTTGTAGCGAATTCAAATCTAAAGGATGGACAATCTCCATCACTTGATGATATGCATCTTGAATGTGAGGCTTTAAGTTTCATTCACCAAGCTATAACCTTCGAGGTGTTCAAGTCAATCTCGTCTTGCTCGTTGGCTCATGAGGCTTGGACCAAAATTGAAGATATATATGGTGGGTCCAATCTTGATGAAGACAATATTATTTTCGGGGAGTTAATGGAGGAGTTCTCCACATTTCTAAATCATGAAGAGCTCTCTATTGCTTCCACCTCCGATTACTTGCATACCTCAACATCTTTCACTTCACCAACATGTGGCGTACCACAAGGTAATGACATGGTGGGTGAAGAAATATCTCGTGATGATGGTATTAAGCTCATCATCTATGATCTTTCTTATGTTGATACTAGTGATGTATCTTCTATGGAAACGGTCATATCTAACACCGAAAACATCGTACATTCTTGTGTAGAGAGTCCATGCATATCATCTAATGATGCACTCATAAATTCTTGTGATGATATGCTTGGTCGTTTGTGTTGTCATATTCAAAATATCGTGAGTCCCTCTAGTTCTATTTGTGAAACTAACCATGTAGAGGAAATCAAGAAAAATGAGGCATGCTTGGTTGATGAAGAACCCTCTTCTCCAAAATAATCATCATCAACCCCTTTTGTTCACATGTGCCTCATGGCAAGAGGTAATGACGAGGTATCATCTTCTCTTAGTGACAATGATGATAGTTGTAATGAGGAAGATGATGAAGTCTTGACTCAAAATCTCTATGAGATTGGGAAAACTCTTCGTAGAGCTAAAAATAACACTTATAAAAGGTTCCAAGATGTTCTTGCTTGCTTTCAAAAACGTAGTGACTTATTTCTTTATGAGCAAGCAAAAAGTGAACAACTTGAACATGAACTTGCTATGGCTCATCAATGTCTTAGTGACTTGAGGTCTTTAAAAGAAGAGATTGAAGTTACGCATTGTAAACTTAAAGAGGATTTTGAGCCCCTTGACCTTGACTACAAGAAGGTCAAAGGAGAGCTCATCAAACTCTCTAAGTCTCATGAGGAAATTCAAGCTACTCATGCGGAGTCTCTAGCTTCTACATGCTCCTCTCATATTTATAATAATGCTTGTGCTACTAACTCTATCTTGTGTGAAGCATCGATATTAAAAGAAAATGTTGACCTAAGGACTCAACTTGATTTGCTAACTAGCAACTATGGGAAATTGGAAGAAAGTTATGAAAAGCTCTCGGGCACTCATGAGGATCTTATAATCTCTCATGATGGGCTAAAGTTAGCTCATGAGGCTATGTGGACCAAGGTAAAATCGTGTGAGTGTCATGTGGATATTAGCACATCTTCTACTCGAAATGCCTTATTGCCATGTGCTAGTCCTTGCAATTCCTCTCTACATGATATTGGTACATCTTGTGATGAATTGCTCACCATGCCTTGTTGCTCTAACAATGAAGTTTCTACTTCCTCTAGTTCTTTTGTTAATACTAACCTTGTAGAGGAAAATAAAGAGCTCAAGGCCCAAGTCACCAGTTTGAAGAAAGACTTGGAAAAATATTGTGATAATATCTTGAGTGTGCAAAAGGACCTCAAGACAAAATTGGACTTGATTTCATCTCCAACAAGAAGAAGTCCAAGAACAAGAAGAAGGGACGAGATCAAGTCAAGAATTCGGCCAACATTATTTGCTTCAAGTGCAAGAATGTTGGACACCATGTGAGATCTTGTCCATTGAAGAAGAAGGCTTCAAGTGTGAAGCATCAAGGGAAGTGGCCTCAAGTTCAATATCAAGATAATGAAAGGCCTCTTCCCATGCCTAACCAAGATAATGCTCTCCAAGTTGAAAAGGTAAAGAAGAAGAGAAAGGGGAGCACATGTTGCTATATTTGCCATAAGAAGGGACACATAGCTTCATCTTGTCCCAACGGTAACATATCTAAGCCTCCTATAGTCAATAATCATTATTCTCTAAAGAAGGATATTGTTGGCAATGTGTTTGCCAAGTTTGTGGGTTCCCCGAGAAGTTTGAAAGTGGACAAGACCATTTGGGTTGCCAAGCCTATTGTTACTAACTTCTTAGGACCCAACTTGGTTGGGGACCATCAAGCTCAAACTTGATCAATAGGTGTGTGGAGGGCATTGGAGACTTGGCTACTTCATGAAGAAAAACTATTTTCACCATATGTTATGGTTAATGCCAAGTCAAGTGGATTATCATCATATCTATCAATCCAATGCTCCTCTTTGCGGTAATTTGTACTTGCATTGTTTACATTGAAAGTTACTGTGTCCCTTGCATGTTTAGGTTTTGTACCTAGCATGTGCTTTTATAGTTGTGCTTCCTAGTATGCTTGATTTGTGTTATCTAGCATGTGTAGGTCACAATGCACTTCATATATTTGTGCGTGTGTGGTTTCAAGCCTTTATTGCTTCATTAGTTGAATCTTCCTTGGCTGGATCATCACATTATGGGGGAGTGCTATGTTTTACGGATATCACAAACCTTAAAGGTGTATGTATGTGGGATACCACCTAGTATTGTTAGTGCAATATTATCTAGGTACTATGTGGTATGTAAAGCTCATTTGAAACTCAAATTCTCATCCATTAATTACCATCAGTTGGGTTTCATTTGCTTCTTGTGGATAATACATGTATCATCATATAATGGGGGAGTGATATGCTTTGTGCTTATCACAATCCTTGTTAATATGAACAATTGAGGGATGCCACCTAGAATTTATATTTGAGATTATCTTATATCTCCGTGGCATGCAATGTCTTGTTTACGTATGGCATTCTTGTGCGGTTTTGCCCATGGTTATCTTTAAAATCATATTTGGAAAATCATTTGATTAAAGCTATTCCAATTATTGCTTTACATGATTATCTATCTAGTCGGAATGTTAATATTATGCTATCCAAGCATTGTGGTTATTTCTAAACTCTCATGTTATGCTTGTGTTAGTATAGATGATCATGTACTTATTTGGTTTCTACATCGAATGATAACCTGAAATACCATTTTGTTCCAACTCATCTTATTGCTCTATATGAGAGTTTGTTATCTCATTGTTTATAGTTTCCTATATCTACTTGAGTGAGATATTTTGGGGAACGTAGTAATTTCAAAAAATTTCCTACGCACACGCAAGATCATGGTGATGCATAGCAACGATAGGGGAGAGTGTTGTCTACGTATCCTCGTAGACCGAAGCGGAAGCGTTGACGCAACGTAGAGGAAGTAGTCGTACATCCTCCCGGTCCAACCGATCCAAGCACCGTTACTCCGGCACCTCCGAGTTCTTGACACACGTACAGCTCGATGACGCTTTCGATCTCCGATCCAGCAGAGGCGCAGGGGGAGAGTTCGTCGACGACGGTGTGGTGACGATCTTGATGTTCTCTTGTCGCAGGGCTTCGCCTAAGCACCGCTACAATATGACCGAGGTGTAATATCATGGAGGGGGGCACCGCACACGGCTAAGGAACGATCTCAATGATCAACTTGTGTATCTATGGGGTGCCCTCTGCCCCCTTATATAAAGGAGGGAGGGAGGAGGAGGCCGGCCCTAGGAGGGGCGCGCCATGGGAGTCCTACTCCCACCGGGAGTAGGATTCCCCCTTTCCTAGTCCAACTAGGGGTCCTTCCATGTAGTAGGAGTAGGAGACTAGGAAGATTCTCTAAAGAAGCAGCCCAAACGCCGGCGTCAGCGGCGCCGCTCTAAATCCCGCCACAATAAGAATATAGATCCCGGCACAGGAAATAACAATACCCCAGAGAGTGCCGAAGACAACCCCCTCCAGCACAACTCAGCGCAGGAGAATGCAGAAGCAAGCCCTCACGAAAGGGCGGTAGAAGAAAAGGTTGAGGATCAAAGCTATGTACCTCCCTCCGAAGACGAAACAAGCCTCGATGACGACGCATTAAATCGCGCCGAGAACCCCGTCGAACAAGAGCTTTTTAAGCATAGGCTCATCGCTACAGTAAGAAGCCTGAAGAAGGAAAAGCGGAAGCTCAAAACAGCGGAAGACGCGCTCCGGACAAGATGGAGCAAAGTACTCAAAACCGCAGATAAATACGGCAATGGCCACCAATCGAAGAGCTACCCGAAGCGTAAGCTGCTCCCAGAATTCGACGAAGAGGCCATAGAGCCCCCACCGTCTAACGGCCCAGCCAGGTCCATCTACGGACCCAAAAAAGCCCCAAGAAGCAAAGCAACACGTCAAGTGTCCGACGATAGCGGCACATACAAGTCTGGGCGCCAGACACCCATTATGTTTCACAGATGAGGTGCTGGATCATGAATTTCAGCAGGGTTTAAACCCATAAACATAGAAGCCTACGATGGAACAATGGACCCTCGAGTGCGGATAGAAGACTATATATTGCATATACACATGGCGGAGGAGATGATCTCCACGCCATAAAATATCTACCCTCAAGCTCAAAGGGCCAGCCCGTCATTGGCTCAAAAGCCTCCCGAAAACTTGTTGGAAGTTGGGAAGAGCTCGAGGAAGTGTTTAGAGCAAATTTTCAAGGACTTATGTCCGACCTCCGGATGAGATGACTTAAGTCACATAACTCAACAGCCCGGAGAGTCAGCATGAAATTTGGAATAGGTTCCTTACCAAAAGAACCAAATAGTCGATCGTGTCGGGACTTGAAGCCTTAGCAGCTTTCAAACACAATGTCCGAGACGAATGGCTCGCCAGACACCTCGGTCAAGAGAAACCGAGGACAATGACCGCATTAACAAGCCTCATGACCCGCTTCTGCGCAGGGGAGGATAGCTGGCTGGCAAGATGCAGCACCAGCGACCCAAGTACATCCGAGATAAGAGATGGAAATGGAAAATCACGGCGCAGAAAAGAGCAGCGTCGGAATAAAGAGAAAAGCCCAAAGAGCACGGCAGTCCAAGCCGGATTTAAAAGCTCACGGCCAAATAATAAAGCTCAGCCCCTCAAGGATGACAGTGACGAACTGTCTAACCTACACAAAATCCTGGGTAGGGTATGTCAAATCCACAGTACCCCCGGAAGGCCCGCAAATCACACCCACAGGGATTGTTGGGTTTTCAAACAGTCCGGCCGATTAAACGCCGAACACAAGGGGCTCGGCGTCGAGCGAAGAAGATAAACTCCGCCAAAGCAGGCACGGAAAACAAAAACTTTCCCACAAGGGGTCAAAGCAGTAAACTCACTTCATGTGAGGACACGGAAAAACAGCGCGACACTTTCTAAAAAGAGCCTCGCACGGTCCAACCCAGCAGACCGTAGGGATTGGATATCAAAACCAATCACTTTCGACCACCTGGACTACTCCAGAAGCGTTCGAAGCGCGGGACGGACTCCCCTGATATTGAATCCGATAATAGACGGATTGCAATTCACAAACGTCCTAATGGACGGAGGCAGTGACTTAAACCTGCTATATTCAAACACAATCCGTCGGATGGGGATAGACCCTACAAAAATTAGACACAGCCGCACTTCCTTCAAAGGAGTGACGCCAGGCCCTTACGCCAAGTGCACAGGCTCGATATTACTAGAAGTCGGGTTCGGATCGCGAACAACTTTCGGCGAAAATTAATTTTTCATATCGTCCCATTTAAAAGTGAATATCAAGCACTGTTGGGACGAAAGGCTTTTGTCCGCTTCAACGCCATACCGCATTACGCGTCTCTTACACTTAAGATGCCCGGTCCACTTGGTGCCATTTCAGTGCGAGGGTCACTTAAAGACCCCGGACTTCGATAGACGAATCCGGACTCAGCAGGGTAGGGGCTACCTAGCCGCATACCCTTTCCACAGGGGGCTGCACGCACAACCGATCGCGGTTTCATATAAACCTTGCTTTCATTATTTATATTTCTTCATTTACATATTTTTCGCATGAACTGTTTCTAAAACTAAACGTTCTTCTCTTTCTACAGATGAACAACGTGCGTACTCGTCCAGGATAACGGCGCAACGGAGACACAGGCGCAGACGTGCAGCAGGGACCCGTTGCAAGGATTCTTTTCAGATTAAGACCATGCGTAGACCTTTTTATTACTGTCTCTTGTTGTTACTCTCCCTTGGCTCCTTCCTATAGCCAAAGCGGAGCCTGACACTTTGGCATCGGTCGCGTCAGAAGACCACGCCCGTACCTGGACACAAGGGGCTTAGGGCATAATTCTGCCCATTATCATAAAGTCCGAACACCTTCGGGAGTGTTCGGCGCCTCGAGTTAGGCATTATATGCATCAGCTCCGAATCATGTCTTTGGTCAAATGTTGGGTTTGCCGGCTCACGTGTTTCGCTGCCTTACGCTCCGATCACCCGCTAACGCGCACCGGAGAACTCTCGTGATTGTGCCCCGTTTGGCCGGGCGAGCACCTCGAGAGAAAGCCAAAACCGATCTGTCATGATATAGCGAGAGTCTGGTCAGCCACTTGATCGACTATCGGAATGTTTAGAATTCCCCGCTTTGACGAAGGACCGTTTCTCGGTCAGGCACATACGCACCCCGAAAACGGAGATGTGCGGTGTCATCAGGGGCTATATCGTAGCCCCACCCTCGAGCTCCACTGGCTAAGTGAAAGAGATAAAGCATCATAGTCTGGATTGCCTTGTTCGCTACGCTACCACCTCCTTAAAACAGGACCGAGACGTCGGATTAAGTGTGAAAACACGCTATTTTGCGAACACCCCAGCACCTTGTGTGAGGGGGCTGAAGCCGAAGATTGCATCTTTCAGGTTATACACAAGTATACGTAAACGGCCGCACAGGAGAAGTTTTACTACTTGGAGGCACAAGTATAAAAAGCATTCATACTATAATCATTGATCTACACGTTGGCGCATTCAATTGAACGTTACATTTTTAGAGCACTGCGACTCTATTACACGAGCGCCACGCATAACTTCCCTGAAATAATGCTCGGCAGGAAGCCGGTTTCCATCCGAACCCTGGGCAGCAACAGCGGTGGCGTCCATCTCCGGACACTGTGCCTTCACACGGGCCAGGCCATCCACGCCCTCGATGCAGGCCGACCGCTTCATCTCCTTGATATGTGGCACCGCCCCAAGGAATTGCTGCAGTAGGCCGAAGTAGCTCGTCGCCTTGGACCTCTCTGGCCAGACATGGGCCACGATGTCAATCATGGCCAGTCCGGACAGTCTATTTAGTTCGGCCCATTCGGCCATCCTGTCCGTCAGCGGAAGAGGACGATCTGGACTGTGGAATTGAGACCAATATAACTCTTCCGTCTCGTGATCCCCCTGGCTCCGGAAGTGCTTAACAGCATCAGCCGCACTCGCAGCCAAGTCCATATACGGATCCTCCGAACTCCACAGCCGCTCAAATTGAGCGTACTTGGCATCCATAAACCGGCGACGCATAAGAAAAGGCTTGCCAGCCACGATTTCTCCGGCTTGGCGCAGCTCCTCCTTCATAGCCCGCATTGCAGAGCGGGCATCCTTGGTTTCGGCGGTGGCCTTCTTCAGGTCTTCCCGCTCCGATAAGCGCTCCTTTTCAAGAGCCGCATTGCGGTCGGTAGCATCCTTTAATTTCTTGGCCAATTCGGCCACTTCCGCCCTGCTTAGGCAGTGCGCAGCCTTTTCGGCCTTCAACTCTTCGGCCGCCCTCGCGGCAGCCGCGTCACTCCTTCGGGCTTGCTCCTTAGCTAGAGCAAGTTCGGCCCGAAGGCTCTCCACAGCAGCAGCACTATCTGTATTAACAGCATATAACTTATCAGAGGCGGGCTTGGACCTACTCAATAAAGCGGCTGCGGAGAATTTATTTACCTTGCGACTCGTCAAGTCGCTGGTTGACAAGGGCGATGTCAGCATCGGCCACGTCAAGTTGTCGACTTAATTCGGCAAACTCGCTAGTCCGGCTGGCCCCCGGACTATCCGCCACCTGTATCAGAATGGCGGTATTCATTACCTGAGATGTTGAGATTTTGATCCTCGGCACGCTGTCGTTTTCGACAACCTACCGAGTCTCAGGGGCTACTATCTATACAGGGCGCATTTTTTATATGCAAAACTGTTAAAAGACAAAGGGGTGCATCATTTCCGCATACCTCAAATCCCGTCAGCAAGCTCATGGCAGCATTACGCAATCCGCCTTCAGCGGACGAAATCCTTCCGACCACCATACGCATTAATGCGCGGTGATCTTCTGAAATGGACGCCCTCTCGAGCAAACTCTTCAGTTCTCCCGGCCGGACTCTGGTGGGTGCCGAACTTTCTGGCCCCTCCGGACTCGGGGACGCCCTCCGTGACGACACTTCGGGCTCGCCTGCCTCATCTGGCGGCGCTGCAGACGGAGGCGTATCGCTCTCCATCATCTCCGGAAGAAGGTCCCCCGAGGATGAACTCATCTGAGACGGCTGCAGATCCGAACTGCGATATTAATATTTCGGTTACCTACAGAAGCATAAACGAAGGTACTTCCTTATTAAACTTCCTCTTTCATACTCACGGCTCGTTGGAGGGCTGGTCCTTCGGCGATGATTGCGCGTCCGGATTCTCTCCGGACGCCGGACCCCTCGGTGAGGATTTCTTCCCACGCTTAGGGGCTTTGACCTCCGGACCTTCAGAGGCGGCCCTCTTCTCCCTCTGAAGGGAGGGATCCTTGGTTCCCCCCTCTTCAGTCGCCCCTTTGGGCGAAGTATTAGCTCCTTTATTTCCCCCGTCGCCCCCCTCTATGAGCGCGACCTCCAACATTCTGACCAGCACGGGCTCCAGTGTGGTCTCTGGGAGGGGGGCCGGACACCTTATCAGCCTTGATCGCGCCACCCATTCCTGTAAAGAACAAAGTGTCAGGAGACGATCTTTTGAAAGGCATACAAATAGAATGTCTGGGCTCTGAGCTATTTACCTGAGTATCCGGGCGATCGCGGCTTAGGCCTGCGTCCTCGGCCGAATCCGGACACGCCACCTGCGGTTTGAAGAACAGCTTGTACATCTCCGTGGGTGTCGCACCCATAAAATGCTGGAGAATACGAGGTCCCTCCGGATTGAACTCCCATAGACGGAGAGGACGACGTTTGCAGGGGAGGAGGTGCCTGATTAGCATGACCTGCATCACCTTGACCAGGTCAATCTCCCTTGTTTGGAGGTCTCGAATCCGGCCCTGCAGTGCGGGCACGTCCTTGGACGACCCCCAATTGAGCCCTTGGTTGACCCACGACATCAGTTGGCGTGGAGGTCCCGGGCGGAAGGAGGGCGGCGGCTTTTGCTTGCTGCCCCTTGGAGCAGTGATGTAAAACCACTCCTGCTGCCACAATCCCAGCCTCTTGAAGGAACCTTGAGCCACGGGCATCGGCTTTCTTGCTTATGATCGCCTCGCTGCACTCCGCTGACGCCTCGATCATCTTGGCTCCACCTTAAATGTTTTCAGCCACAGGCGAAGTGGGGATGACGCGGAGGAAGGCTTCGAACAATAATGAATGCGGAGATATGGAGGATGGACTCCGGAGCCAAATCGTGGAAGTCCAGCCCGTAGTAGAACAGGAGCCCTCTCACGAAGGGATCCGTCGGGAAGCCTAATCCCCGACGGAGGTGAGATGCGAAAACGACGCATTCGCCGGGCTCGGGGGCTGGCACGGCCTGCCCTGGGGCAGGCAACCTGTGCGAGACTCCGTAGGCCAGGTACTTGGCCTCTCGCAACTTCAATATGTCCTCCTCCGTGACGGAGGAGGGCATCCACCGGCCCTGGAGGTCGGAGCCGGACATTGTTTAGATCCGAAGCGCTCGAATCCGAAGCTGTGGGTGTTGGAACTAGGAGCGGAGGAAAGATTCGATGTGAGATTGAAGAACAAGGATAGGCCTTGGTCCTCTTATAAAGGGGGAAGAAATACCAAGGGCCGTCTCCGTGACCGTTTGAGATTCCCCTTCGATAGAGGAGGCGTGGCGACGGGAACGATTGGGTTACCCACACACGTATTGATGAGGATCCCGGAATAAAAGGGAACATGATCTCTGCTTCGACATGACGTGCCAAGGAAACCGCTTCGCTAAACGTGCTGAGGCGGAAAAATAAAAATGATTCAAACAAGGGCTTGGCTGCGGTGTGATGTCACGCCGCATAATACGTCAGCAGATTGAGCTGAGTGTATATTTTATTCTCTCTACGTTGGAATGTGGAATTTATTTTGCAGAGCCGGACACTATCCTGTTGTTCATTGTCTTCTCCGAATTATTCAAGGAGGGGAACCCGCCTTGCAATGCCGAACATTATGCACGCCGGACTCGTCGTCATTGAAGACTGGTTCAGGGGCTACTGAGGGAGTCCTGGACTAGGGGGTGTCCGGACAGCCGGACTATCAATATCCGCCGGACTCCCAGACTACAAAGATAGAAGATTGAAGACTCCGGCTCGTGTCCGGAAGGTACTTTCCTTGGCGTGGAAGGCAAGCTTGGCAATACGGATATGTAGATCTCCTACCATTGTAACCAACTCTGTGTAACCCTAGCCTCTCCGGTGTCTATATAAACCGGAGGGCCTTAGTCCATAGGACGAACATTACATCTCAACAATCATACCATAGGCTAGCTTCTAGGGTTTAGCCTCCTTGATCTCGTGGTAGATCTACTCTTGTACTACCCATATCATCAATATTAATCAAGCAGGACGTAGGGTTTTACCTCCATCGAGAGGGCCCGAACACAGGTAAAAACATTGTGTCCTCGTCTCTTGTTACCATCCGCCTAGACGCACAGTTCGGGACCCCTACCCGAGATCCACCGGTTTGACACCGACAAGGGGCGCCATGGGGAGTCCTACTCCCACCGGGAGTAGGATTCCCCTTCCTAGTCCAACTAGGGGTCCTTCCATGTAGTAGGAGTAGGAGACTAGGAAGGGAAGAGAGAGGGAAGGAAGGAGGGGTGCGGCCCCCCCTAGTCCACCGGACTAGGCCTTTGGGCGCGGCCTGCCCTAGGCAGCCCTCTCTCTTTCCGCAGGCACAATAAGGCCCAATACTTCTCCCGGCGAATTCCCGCAACTCTCCCAGATTCGAAAAATACCGAATCACTCGGAACCTTTCCGAACTCCGAATATAGTCGTCCAATATATAGATCTTTACGCCTCGACCATTTCGAGACTCCTCGTCATGTCCTGATCTCATCCGGACTCGAACTCCTTCGGTACATCAAAACTCATAAACTCATAATATAACTGTCATCGAAACCTTAAGCGTGCGGACCCTACGGTTTCGAGAACTATATAGGTAGACATGACCTAGAACTATTCTTGGTCAATAACCAATAGCGGGACCTGGATGCCCATATTGGCTCCAACATATTCTACGAAGATCTTTATCGGTCAAACCACATAACAACATAGGTTGTTCCCTTTGTCATCGGTATGTTACTTGCCCGAGATTCGTTCGTCGGTATCCAATACCTAGTTCAATCTCGTCACCGGCAAGTCTCTTTACTCGTTCTATAATGCATCATCCCGTAACCAACTCATTGGTCACATTGCTTGCAAGGCTTATAATGATGTGCATTACCAAGAGGGCCCAGAGATACCTCTCCGACAATCGGAGTGACAAAACCTAATCTCGAAATATGCCAACTCAACATGTACCTTCGGAGACACCTGTAGTACTCCTTTATAATCACCCAGTCACGTTGTGACGTTTTTAGTACCCAAAGTGTTCCTCCGTAAACGGAGTTGCATAATCTCATAGTTACAGGAACATGTATAAGTCATGAAGAAAGCAATAGCAACATACTAAACGATCAAGTGCTAAGCTAACGGAATGGGTCAAGTCAATCACATCATTCTCCTAATGATGTGATCCCGTTAATCAAATGACAACTCTTTTGTCCATGGCTAGGAAACATAAGCATCTCTGATAAACGAGCTAGTCAAGTAGAGGCATACTAGTGACATTATGTTTGTCTATGTGTTCACACATGTATTATGTTTCCGGTTAATACAATTCTAGCATGAATAATAAACATTATGAAATAAGGAAATAAATAATAACTTTATTATTGCCTCTAGGGCATATTTCCTTCAAGATATTCCTATGAGTATGTATGCAATGCATATCTTATATGCTCATTTTTTTCCTTGGTTCATATGTTGAACTTTGTGTGCTACCATATGTTGATTTGTCACTTTGATTCATTTTGGACAACATGAATGACTAGTGATGTTATTGGAAGTATTAACGGTTATGTGGTCATTTGTCCAATTTGTATCTCCCTAGATTTTGGTAGGCTTGTGCATGCATATTTACTATGTGTAAATTCACATGCCTTGTTTGCCTTATTTGATCCAATATATATATGGTAAATCCATCAAATTCTTAATAGCTATGATGTGCATGAAATTCAAATTCATATCCATAGGCACATATTTAAATGGTTTTACCCTATGTGTTATAGTTATGCTAACTACTTCGGAGCCAATAAGTTTGGGGACCATATTGTACTTAAAATGTTTTAGGTACATTTGAGAAGCATTGGGTGCTTGGCTTATTCATGAAGGTGGTGGCACTATGAGGAAATTAGAGCCAAGTTTGGACATTTTATTGATCTACAACTTCATACCAATGCTATCTCGGTAACAAGTATTTACTTCATGCATATATATATATATATAGAAATGAGGTCAACCTTGTGTAGGTTGCAGCATGACATGAACTTCTTGACTCGTTCCTGTGATACTTGTTTCCTTTCTCAAACCATCCCAACAATGATCTCTTGTTGCTAGTTGTGATGTCTTTGATGGTTGTGTGTTTGGAGTTCATTAATATACAATAAGATTAAATTAAGCCATGTGCTATGCTTTCAAGCAAAGATCTCATTGGTATATTTTATGACTCCCGTTTGGATATCTTATTCCTTCCTTTTGTAACTATTTTATGTGTACATCCTTCTTTGTGGCTATCCTCTACCTAGTATCTTTTACACGTGAGAGAAGTTACATCTCTAGTTGATATCCCTTTTCTTTCATGTCCGCCATTTCATTCACTTTTTATATCTTTGGTGGCTTCATGGAAGCATTTGTTGAATGAGTGCGTGTCTTACCTCTTTCCATCTTAGTCCACTCATGTTTGGTGAAGATTATTGTCCTCGTGCTTGTCTTGACAAGCCTATTACTTCCTATCTTCATCATGGGTTGTCACAAGATTCGATTTTTAATTTGCTATTAGTGAGCTTGTGAACCCATTTGCTTGATGTGTGTGTGACTTTCTTAACTTCGTGTGAGTTGGAAGGACATGTCTTGCACTTTGTATCTCATTTACTCAAGACTATGTTGATGCTTAATTCCCATCCTTATAATAGTCTTCTCAAGTGCTTTGACGTGACTCTCACACATCATTTTGGTTGTGCCTATTCTTAGGTTGCCTCATGTACATATTGCTCAACCATATGTTTGTTGCAAATGCTAGGCTTCTTTTCTTATCTATGTTTGCTTGCAATCATTGTGTGTTCCTATTGATTTTGGGGGAGTGATGATCCTACTTTGTGCACTTGTATCCAAATAAAAAAATCCTAAATTGTGCACAAATCATGGGGAGCTTCTCTATTTTCCTTAGAACACTCCTTTACCCAAATCGTAATATTCTTTTATCCTTTTGGCTCGTCGGATCTTTTGATTGCTTGCTTCACTTAGTGTTATGCAAATGAGATCAATTTGTGCCATGAGCTTTGTGCCATGTACCTTGCTATTATAACTAGGCTCAAGTTGTATAATTGTGGATTCACTTGTGGATATCATGTTCTTATCAATTGCAACCTTTCTTTTTGTGTATACGAGTTTCTTTATGGATACATATCATGATTATTATTGGCCACATAGAAATTTTTATACATGAAAAAGTTCATATCTTCGTATCTGATTGCATTCTATAGATTCCGAGCTCCTTTAATTGTTCATCATTGAATATGTGCATTTGTTTTCACTCACATGTTGTGATATGCACACATCAAGGACGAACTCATACTATATTGGTCTGCTAGATGTTTTGTCTTCCATTTTGGCATTTGGTGCCAATGGGGGAGAAGTTTAGAGGGTGTAAGATAAATATCTTTTGTAGTTCTTGTTGTCACTCATTCATATCTACCCTTGTTATATATTATTATTGCATGAATGAGTATAGTATATAGAGAAATCTCCTCCTACTTTATGTCAACCGATATATGCAATGACATTCAAAGTTCATTCACACATGCATATATTGTGGGGGAGTTTGCTCTATATACTATGGGTGTACTATCATCAAATGCTTATTTAGTGTCTTGATGATAGTACAACCATCCCAAGTATACAATCTATCCTCGGATAAATTGCATGATTGTTTAAAAATTCATTATATAAACCCTCTTGTTGAGATTGTCATCAATTACCAAAATGGGGGAGATTGAAAGTACATGTAGTCCCCATGTGTGGTTTTGGTAATTAATTAATGACAATCCTTATGTACTAATGTTTGCATTGAGATATACATTTGAAGATTAGTCCCATTGGAAAATGATTGAAGAATAATGGAAGAAAACTCCTCTGAAGCAACAATTACATCGAGATGATCAAAATGGAGTTCATTGGAGTATCTTAAGGGTTGCCATGCTTAGAGCTATGGTTTGAGCCATAATGGATCAAGATCTTAAAAAGGATGTTTCGAATGATGAATTCTAGGAGTGGCTCAAAGATATGATCATAATGGACTCACGTGTTGAGTCATGATTGAGCAAGCTATTCAAGTGAAGAATTCAATATATCCTTCATGACGTCAAGATTAAACATGGAGTAGAGATATCGGTTGACCAAGTTGAAGCTCGGAGATTGAACTCTAAATGGTCAACACACAAGCGCAAATGATGCACCACATAAGATCTTGTGGTATGATAAGAAATTATCAATTGCACTCTGTGTACTAACCCATACTATGTGTTGTCTATGTTTTCGAGGGTTAGGTGATTCTCATGGGCTCGCATCAAGAGAGAGAGAGAGAGATTTCAAGTGTCTATGAGAGGATAACATCAAGTGTTGGTGATCATGGTAGATAAGGGCAAGTTCAAGATAACCATCCCAAGGGATTACATGCTTGAAGCTTGTGGATGATCACATGATGGGCAAGTGAAGATGAATACAAAGCAAGGCCTCCCATATGTGGGAGCTACTTGAAGACTTCACCAATGTCTTGCCTTCAACTTGAGCCAAGAAGAAGCATAAACATCAAGCTCAAGTTAAAGGCTTGAGTCAAAGGTATTAGTTCCTTTGGCGTTAGTGTTGTGGAGAGATGACCACCGAAGAAAAATATACACTCAAGAATGGTTCTCGATAGCTATGTAGTATAGCTCTTTTATGTTTCTTGAGTTATAGGGATCCCGCACTATTAAGAGGGGATCAAAGGGGTTAGTGCTAGATTTTCTCAAGTCAACATCTTCTATTTCTACTACCTCACATCATATTCCAACATAGGCATATTTCACTCCTATCCAACACAATTCCACTCATATCCTATATACCAAATAAATCCATAGCCAACTAGGTTCCCCAAAATATATGATCTAACCTTTTCATACTCTGCATCCTCCATTTTGGTTTATCTTGGGTTGTTCTCTATGTGAGGACCTGGAGCTTTTCCATAGCTTCAAAACGAGCCCAAGATCATCAAAATCGGAGTCCGGATGAGAAAGTTATGGATGTTTTACTTTTGGGGCGCGTGTAGTTTTTGTGTCGGCCGGATATCCGGGACTTGGCCCGGAAATCCGGCCGTAGATGTCCAGAACCGTGTTGAAATGCTGGTTGTGTCCTCCGGATGTCCGGGGCCCCAACTTGGGCCAGATGTTCGCTTTGGCCAGATGTCCGGCCCCTGTACTCTGGCCTCTGTTTTTCACATGCGTGTGTGTGCATTTCTCAGCCGCCGAATGTCCGGCCCTTGCCCGGATGTCTGGCCCAACACAACCACTTACTCATAAACGGCTAGTTTTCTAGGCTTGCTATATATACCCCTCTACTAATCCGGTAGAGGGTTGAGCAACACATTCATATGAACCCTAGAACACAAAAAGGCTCCCTCTCACTTCTCCTACACCAAATCTTAGATCCCGGAGAGATTCGTGAAAGTTCTTGAGAGATTTTCCAATCAAGTGATAGATCCATTCCCTCTCCCTCTCTTGACCAAAGGAATTCGTGATTTGAGAAAGTCTTGAGCATTTCCCCTTTGTTCTTGTTACTCTTGGAGATTGGAGACTCCTAGGCGGTAGGAGTGCTCCGGTGAGGAATCAACTTGTGATTTGTCCCCCGGAAACTTTGTGAAGGTTTGGAGGCCGCCTCAAGGTCTACCACTAGTGGTTGAGAATCGCCTTCATGGTGATATCTCAAGGAGAATAGGGCGAGCCTTCGTGGCGTTGGTGTGCCTTCGTGGTAACATCCACCTCTCTAACAGTGACTAGCTTCCCTCCAAGGAAGTGAACATCGGGATACATCCTTGTCTCTATGACTTTGGTTATCCCTAACCCTAACTCCTTACTTGTGGTTTACTTTGGTCATTTGACCGTGCATTCACTATATATTGTTGTCCTCATTATATTGTGGTGGTTGATTATATTGTGTTGGCCATTTCCTTGTAGAGATTATTAAGGCCTACACTTCATATTCCGCAATTCATACTTGCTACTATTGATATACATTGTGATTAGTGTGAATTGCTAACTTGTGCTATAAACTTCCATATATTAGATATTGCTCAAGTAAGTTTGTGTAACTTACTTGAGTTTGCTTGTATCATTCAATTCCATATATTGTGATACAGTTCGTGTAAGCTTGTATTGCTTACTTGTGGTTGTGTGTATTATTCATTTCCATACCTCGTGATATACACCGAGTAAGTTTGTGTGACTTACTTGTGCTTACTCATATCCTCGTTGTTCTCATCTTGTTTATGCTAAGTTGTTGGTGCACTTAGTGAGCCTAGTATATTTAGGATTTGTGCTTGAAAAGTATCTACTTAGTTTATTTCTGCATTAGGATATAGCCAAATCCGTAAAAGATTTTAAAACGCCTATTCACCCCCCTCTAGGCGACATCGTGGTCCTTTCAGCAGAGCCAGTCGAAAGATCGAACAAGCCGTTGAGAGTTTCGTCGGGCTCGATTGCCGCGACTTGATGGGTGGCCGAACGCCGAGCCACCACGTGTTTCACCCACCACTGAAGCCGCGATCGACCGGATCGCTTGCGGCGGCGAACAGCGGGGAGGGAAGACACCATCGGAGCCGACTGATACAGGGTCGACGGCTGCCGAAGAAGGACGTCGCGAATGCACGCGCGAAAGTGCATCGCCCCTCGGACGGGGAGCGCCTCAATGTCAACGGGAGCTTCTTGAAGCCAAGCGGAGTCGTCGGCGACGAAAACTAGAGCGCCGAGACGGATCTCGCGGCCCTCCGCCAATCCGCCGCCGGAAACCATGATGATGATGATCGGAAAAACTTGCAACTTCACCAACAAGTCGCTAAGACACCTGCCCCACGGTGGGCGCCAACTATCGTGGTTCTAAGGCTGACAGTAGAAAGGGGGGTATGTATGGAGAGGCAAGATCCCAGCTATGGTGAAGGTGTACACACGAGTTTTACGAGTTCATGCCCTTCTCGGTGGAAGTAACAACCCTACGTCTCGGTGCCCGGAGGAGGTCGATTGGATTATATGTGTGATGTTACAGGGGGTGCAAACCCTTGTGCCAGAGGAGGGAGGTGGCTTATATAGAGTACGCCAGGACCCCCATCGCCCTCCATTACAAGGGACTTAATGTACATAAAGTGGGGGCGTTACTGGTAACGCCAGCCTTAAGTGCTGTTAATGACCTTAAAGACTACGGAGTGAACGCCTGTCCGTTGTAATGATGAGTGACTCCTGGTCTTCGGTAGGTCGAGTGATTATCTGGATGGTCGAATGACAGTAGGTAGGAGGACTCCCGAGTGACATGATTGTCGAGTGGATTGCACTCGACATCTTCGACTGGGGGTCCCTTGCTGCCTCTTGGACTTCTTATCTTCTAGGGTGGTGACCTTGGGTAGGACGTATAGGCCTAGCCTATGACCCTACCCCTGGTATGTATCCTCATCAGGGACCACAACCCACCAGGGCGCGCCTGGGGGTTCTGGTGCACCCAGGTGGGTTGTTCCCACCTGGTGCACCTCCCTATGATATTATTTGCACCAGAAATTGAGAAATATTCAGAAAAAAATCATGTTAAAATTTCAGGGCATTGTGAGAACTTTTATTTTGGGTCATTTTTTATTGCACGAAAAAAATCAGAAAATAGACAAAGCATATTATTTTATTTTATTTAACTAGTAAAAAAAGTATGGACAGAAGGTAGTTCTCACTAAATTCATCAACTTCATACCTCTCAAAAATGATCCATTAATAAGGTTGATCAAGTCTTATTAACAACCACTTTCGATTAGCATGAAACCGAAGAACTTTCGTAAATCACTAAGTTACCTCAATGGGGATATGAATGTCCCCAACAATAAGCATTTTATATTTCTTTTTAGCAGTAGGAAGAGGTAGCTGAAACTTCCAATAGTGATTGTCGGAGATTTTTCAATTACATTAATACCATTCACTTGGAATTGGTTCTTCAGAAAGTGCACCGTATGCTCATTACCATTGATATGAAAAGTGACCTTGCTTTTATTGCAATCAATAACGACCCCTACAGTATTCAAGAAGGGTCTACCAAGGATAATTGATATGTTGTCGTCCTCGGGCATCTCAAGTATAACAAAGTCAGTCAAAATAGTAACATTAGCAACAACAACGGGCACATCCGCACAAATACCTATAGGTATGGCAGTTGATTTATCAACCATTTGCAAAGATATTTCAGTAGGTGTGAGTTTATTCAAATCAAGTCTTTTATATAAAGAGAAAGGCATAACACTAACACCAGCTCCCAAATCACATAAAACAGTTTTCACATAATTTCTTTTGATGGTGCAAGGTATAGTTGGTATTCCCGGATCTCCATGTTTTTTAGGTACTCCATCTTTAAAAGTATAATTAGCAAGCATAGTGGAGATTTCAGCTTCCAGTATTTTTCTCTTATTAGTGATGATATCTTTCATATACTTTGCATAAGGAGGCATTTTTAAGATATCAGTTAAGCGAGTTTGCAGAAAGACTGGCCTCATCATTTTAGCAAAGCATTCAAATTCTTCATCATCTTTGTTTTTAGTTGACTTAGATGTAAAGGTCATAGGATTTTGAACCCATGGTTCTCTTTCCTTACCGTGTTTTCTAGCAACAAAGTCTCTTTTGTCATATCTCTTATTCTTGGGTTGTGGGTTATCAAGATCAACAACTAGTTCTATCTCAACATCATTGTCTGGTTCTTTATCATTTGGTTGAGTGTCTTCATGAACCTCATCACTATCTTTTCATTATCAGGAGGGGAGTGTTCATTACCAGATTGAGTTTCAGCATCAGAGATAGAAACTTCATTATCATTATCAGGAGGTTTTTCTATTTCAGGCTCACTAGAGGTAGGCAAAGTCTATTATTTTGCTTATACTTTTTCTTTTTAGAAGGACTAGGTGCATCAATGTTAATTCTTTGAGAGTCTTGTTCAATTCTCTTTGGGTGTCCCTCATGATAAAGTGGTTCCCGAGTCATTTTACCTCCTCTAGTAGCTACTCTAACAGCAAAGTCACTTATATTATTGTTCATTTCATCAAGTAACTCTCTTTGAGATTTAGCAACTTGCTCTAATTGAGTTTGAACCATAGAGGCATGCTTTCCTACACCTCTAACATCATTTGAGATTCTAAATAACAAGTCACTTAAGCGAGCAATCATATCAGAGTTGTATTTCAATTGTTTCATAACATTTGCATTGAAGTGATCTTGCTTTCTCATGTAATTATCAAACTCATAAAGGCGTTGACTAGGATGTTAATTACGAGGATCATCACTATCATTGAATTTCATTAAAGATTTTATCCTACCACCTTAGGTGATGGTGGTGCTTCAAGCCCATGTATTTCTTCAATAGATGGTAAATTTTTAACATCCTCGGCTTTAATACCTTTTCCTTCATATATTTCTTTGCCTCTTGCATATCGTCAGGACTGAGATATAAGATACCCCTCTTCTTCGGAGTGGGGTTAATAGGTGTTTCAGGAGGAGTCCAATCATAGTAATTTTTCAATATGTTATTCAATAATTCTTCAGCTTGCCCAGTAGTTCGTTCCCTGAAAACACAACCAGCGCAACTATCTAGGGAATCCCTAGAAGCATCAGTTAGTCCATTATAGAAGATATCAAGTATTTCATTTTTCTGAAGAGGATGATCAGGCAAAGCATTAAGCAATTGTAAAAGCCTCCCCCAAGCTTGTGGGAGACTCTCTTCTTCAATTTGCACAAAGTTAAATATTTCCTGCAAGGCAGCTTGTTTATTATGAGCAGGGAAATATTTTTCAAAGAACTAATAAATCATATCCTAGGGACTATGCACACAACCAGGAACAAGAGTATTGTACCAAGATTTATCAATACACTTTAATGAGAACGGAAATAACTTGAGAATATAGTAGCAGCGAATCTTCTCATCATGAGCAAAAAGGGTGGCTATGTCATTCAACTTAGTAAGATGCGCCACATCAGTTTCAGTTTCATAACCATGGAAAGTACCAAATTCAACCAAAGTGATTAACTTTGGGTCGACAGAGAATTCATAATCCTTATCATCAATGAAAATAGGTGAAGTAGCAAACTCAGGATCACATTTCATTTTAGCATTCAGAGATCTTTCCTTATACTTGCATAATAATTTCTCTAGATCATCTATATCCTTACAAGCAAGAATATCTCTAGTTGCCTCCTCACTCTTAGTATAACCTTCTGGTACCTTTGGCAATTCATATCTAGGACGACTAGTTCTAGTAGGTGTTTCAAGATTTTTAGTTTCAAGTTCATCATCAGATTCAACAATATCATGTTGTCTTACTCTAGCAATTTGTTCATCAAGAAATTCACCTAGTAGCACATCGTCATCAAGGAAGGAACTAGCATCATCATGAGTAGCATTCATAATAGAAGTAGCATCATCAATAACTTGCGACATATCAGAATTAATAGCATGTTGTGGAGTTGCAAGTTTACTTATAAAAGAAGGTGAATCTAAAGCGGAGCTGGATAGCAGTTCCTTACCTCCCCTCGTCTTTGAGGAAAAAATCTTAGTCTTAGCATCCTTCAGATTCTTCATACTGATAATATGATAATAATCCCAAGTGACTCACAAGTATAGGGGATCGCAACAGTTTTCGAGGGTAGAGTATTCAACCCAAATTTATAGATTCGACACAAGGGGAGCCAAAGAATATTTGAAGATATTAGCAGCTGAGTTGTCAATTCAACCACACCTAGAGATTAATTATCTGCAGCAAAGTGATTAGTAGCACAGTAATATGATAGTTTTGATGATAGTAGCAGCAGCAATAGTAACGGTAATAGCGATAGCAATGATTTTGTAGCACTAATGATAGAAGTAGCAACAGTAGTAACTTAGCAAGAACAATATAAGATAAATTCGTAGGCATTGGATAAGTGACTCATTGGATGATATTCATCATGACATAGTTATAACCTAGGGCGATATGGCACTAGCTCCAGTTCATAAATATAATGTAGGCATGTATTCCGTAAATAGTCATACATGCTTATGGAAAGTACTTGCATGACATATTTTGTCCTACCCTCCCATGGCAGCGGGGTCCTATTGGAAACTAAGGGATATTAAGGCCTCCTTTTAATAGAGAACCGGAACAAAGCATTGGCACACGGTGAATACATGAACTCCTCAAACTATAGTCATCACCGGGAGCGGTCCCGACTATTCTCACTCCAGGGTTGCCGAATCATAACACGTCGTAGGTGACTGTAACTTGCAAGATCGGATCTACAACATGGTTATAATGGTGATAACATAAATGGTTCAGAGCTGAAATCATGGCACCCAGGCCCAAAGTGACAAGCATTATGCATGGCAAAGTCATAGCAACATCAATCTCAGAACATAGTGGATACTAGGGATCAGGCCCTAACAAAACTAACTCCATTACATAATGAATCTCATCCAACTCCTCACCGACCAGTGAGCCTACGAAGGAATTACTCACTCTCGGTGGGGAGCATCATGGAATTGGCGATAGAGATGTGTTGGTGATGACAAAGATGTAAGATCCCCCTCTCCGGAGCCCCAAACGGACTCTAGATCCGGCCTCCCGATGAAGAACAGGAGACAGCGGCGGCTCCGTCTCGTGAAACGTGATAATTCCTTCTCCTTGATTTTTTTGGAATAGTGTGACTTTATAGCATCGGTTTCAGGGTCAGCAGGGCCACCAGGTGGGCACAACCCACCGGGCTCGCTTGTGGGTGGGGGGCGGCATACTGGTGGGTTGTGCCCCCCTTAGGTGGCTCTTGACTCCAGAAATTATCTTTATTGATATAAAAAAATCCTCGCAAAGTTTCGTTCCATTCCAAGAACTTTTATTTCTGCACAAAAACAACACCATGGTAGTTCTGTTGAAAACAACGTCAGTCCAGGGTTACTTTCATTCAAATCACGCAAATTAGAGTCCAAAACAAGAGGAAAAGCGTTAGGAAAAGTAGACACATTGGAGACGTATCGACCTCCTATCCTCAAACAGATGTGGGGGGAAATTTGCGGGTTTCTGTTAGAGATGACTAAGTGTAACTATGTATATATGACCTTTTGCGTCATTACTATGTTGAAAAAGAACTACTAGTACTCTATTTTAGATTATTTTTGCTTATAAGACTATCGAGAATGGGAGTGACATAGGTGGTAACATCACACATATCTAGACAAAATAGATGATGTGGCAAGTAATTAATGAAGATAGAGAGGCATGTGGTAACATAGCTAGTTACTCATAGTATGAGTAACATCACGCATATCAAGACAAAATGAGTCTATAATCTAATAAATGAAGTGTTGCATGACACCACACATATGTTACTTCCCACTATATAGGTAGTATCATGGACTAGTAACATATGCATGTTACTAGTCTAAGTTACTCCCCACTGTGGCTAGTCTAAAGGCGCAGAAGTTTATCATTTCACGACATTCAACCCAAAGATTCCGGTTATGATTTTTTGGTCAGCGGAGTTTTGGCTGTCTATTTTTCTGACTGTTGTAAAAACACTTTATATAGAGCATTTGAAATCAGACCCTTCATGCATGTCCAAAACTTTCGGACGGACCCTCTGGTCAGTGTCCGGATGCAAAAACTTCACCCAACTTATCTTTCTATAGCTGGCTCAAACGCCCAGACTAACCAACACTCCCCATATTCGGCCCAAATCTGGGGCAGATATGGGGATGTTCGGACGTGCCCCACCACGTAGGCTTGGCTTGCTATGGTCCATGTTGTCACACCGATGGCCCCACAAAAACACTCCTGTCCATAGATGGAAGCGGGGGGAAATTTTCGGGTTGCTGTTAGAGATGCCCTAAGTGTAACTATGTATATATGACCTTTTGCGTCATTACTATGTTGAAAAAGAACTACTAGTAATCTAATTTAGATTATTTTTGCTTATAAGACTATCGACAGTGGGAGTGACATAGGTGGTAACATCACACATATCTAGACAAAATAGATGATGTGGCAAGTATTAATGGAGAAAGAGAGGCATGTGGTAACATAGCTAGTTACTGATAGTATGAGTAACATCACACATATCAAGACAAAATGAGTCTATAATCTAATAAATGAAGTGTGCATGACACCACATGTATGTTACTCCCCACTATATAGGTTGTAACATAGACTAGTAACATATGCATGTTACTAGTCTATGTTACTCCCCGCTGTGGCTAGTCTAAAGGTGCAGAAGTTTATCATTTTGCGGCATTCAACCCAAAGATTCTGGTTATGATTCTTTGGTCAGCGGAGTTTTGGTTGTCTATTTGTCTGACAGTTGTAAAAACACTTTATATAGAGCATTTAAAATCGGACCCTTCATGCACGTCCAAAACTTTCGGGTGGACCCTACGGTCAGTGTCCGGATGCAAAAACTTCACCCAACTTATCTTTCTATAGTCGGCTCAAACGCCTAGAATAACCGACACTCCCCATATCCGGCCGAAATCTGGGGCGGATATGGCGATGTTCGGACATGCCCCACCACGTAGGCCTAGCTCGCTACGGCCCGCGTTGTCACACCGAAGCCACACAAAAACCCCACTCCATCGGACGAAACCCTAGTCAAACCCAATTTCTTAGTCCACACTTGTTTCATCCACTTTCCTTGACTCCTATGATTCCTCCAAAACCATTCTCCTCCCATCTTCCATGACCAACTCCGGTAAGGACTCCGGCAACAAGGATGATCCTATGGACTAGGAGTCTGGGATGGTCTCGTGAAGGAGGACGAGGAGGAGCTCCCGCTCCGCATCGCCATCCAGCGCTTGCGCGTGGACACCGGTGGGAGCTCGAGCTTTGTCTCTTTCGCAATGAGCTCCTTCACGTCCCGCCCACGGAATGCCAGCTGCACCCGCCTGTCCTGCGTCAGCCCTTCTGGATCCATGTCACTCTAGATTCAGAGTAGGGCCTCCCATTCCCCTCCTGTGCCAGCATCATCGAGGTAGTGATGGGTGCTCGTACCACAGCTCCCGTGCGGATGCGCATGAAGGAGTCGGAGGAGGAGGCGGCCCGGCACGAGCGGCAGTGAGCAGCGGCCGTGGGTGAACCCAGCTCTTCTCGCCAACGGGTGCGCTCCATCCCCATCGACCTGGAAGAGGCGCTCCTCCATGAGGTCATGTGGAGTTCACTGACCACGGCGGAGACCGGCGTGAGGCGCCTCCGGAGCAAGAACATGAAGGGACTCTGCCTCAGTCTCCAGGCATCGGAGCGCCTCGCACGGGAGAAGGAGACCGCTGCTGCTAAGGCCACCCGCCATGCGAAGTACCATCAATGCCTCCTCCGCCGCCTCTCTGGCTACATTTAAACTGCATTGGAGAGTGGCACCACCTTGGATGATGATGACGACTCTCCTGCCACCTACACGTACATGAAGGAGATGGACTGTCGCACCGTCGACCGCAAGGGCAAGGTCCAGGCCAAGCGGTGAACCCCGGCCACCGCCCTCCTAGAAAGTTTATATTTTACTTGGTTTATTTTTGTTTTAGGTTGAATTTAAACTATCTCGAGCCTTTTGGATGAACTAGTTGCATGTCCGATGTCCAATTGCTTAAGTTTTATGTTACCTATATTATCTGCGTAGACTGCATGGCTTTGTATGAAATACAATATTCAAATTTGGAGATTGTGATTGTGGAGAGGGAAAATTGGTTACTGTCCGAACACTGTCAGCTGGCATGCCTGGACACGCCCACAGATGTATAGGGCACCAAATTAGTTATCCTTATTGTAGATACTCTTAAGAGATCTCTAACCGATGTTTCAAAATTTAGAGAAGGATGTAGCCGAGTATACATTAGAAGAGTACGTTAGCTGATTTTTTTGAAACTATGATGATATTATAGCAAATTCAGAATCTATACGCCCTAATGCACAAAAATCAAAACTAACACCCCGCCGGCCTCTAGTTGGCCGAAGAGGGCCTGTTCGGTCTGCTATTGCCCAAAGTGGGATCTTCTGCCTCCCGTTGGCCGAAGAGTGCCCCAGCTGGGACGAAGACAAGGTGTTGGCAGCCTGGAGACTGGAGAGGTGGCCTTCGGCCTACCGCCGACCGAAGATGCTATCTTCGGCCTACCAGCGGTTGAAAATTTCTTCGGCCTACCCGCGACCGAAGAGGTCGGGATAAGGCTGACGCAGCCGTCTTCTTCCACTCGCTATTGTTTCCTCTCTCTCTCTCTCTCTCTCTCTCTCTCCCTCTCTCTCTCGCGCGCGCGCGTTGGTCTTTGTTCTCTCCCCACCCCGCGCCGTTCTCCTCTGTTTTGCATCCATTTTCACATCCAAGCCACAGAAACAGTAGATCATGGCAATCCCCAGCGACCTACGGTCATTTTTTTTCAATGGGATAGTTTTTTGTGCGTACATGTGAGGAGGAGCCATGGTGGGCTAGAGGAGGTGCGGCTTGGGAGGTAGTGAGGCGGAGGTACAACTTGGGTGGTTTTTGGAGTTGAACCTCCGGTCGTCATGGGGGAAATGGTGGTGTTGTCCGGTGGTGCAAGTACTCCGTGAGGTGGTGGTCGGTGCCACCGAGTTGAAGAGAGGAGCAAGAAGCCGGGGACACACGTGTCGAAGGTATAACCATGTTGTCAAATTTTTTCTCAGAATTGTACAGTTTAGTTAGTGTAGATAAGTCATATTGCGTACTTATAGTGTTAATTTGGCTATGGTGGCGTTTTAGCGGATAGTTAGTGTAGCGGTTAATAATTTTGTTCGTTGAGATTAATGAGAAGATGGCAATGTGTGGCAGGTGAAAAATTTCTGAATCAGTAAATTTGACTGTTTACTATGGCCCTGGTAATGTTCAATATAATGAGCCGGGCGTTGACCTTAGAGAGTTTAAAAATGGCGTCATGACACTTGCAGACCCGAACAGACTAGACATTAGACAGTTGAAGTACTGGTTGACTACTAGTTTTGGACTGGATCCTGAAGTATGTTCTGTCAGTATTCATGCATTGTGGACTAAATCCTGTAAAAATGTCAAGTGGGAGTTGATGCCGATAGATAGGAGCCAACATTGGTTGACCCTATTAAGTCATTGCCGAGACCGAAGAATCCACCCATATGCCCTAGTGCAACCAGTGGCGAAGGAGGAGAATACAGTACAACTCCACGTGGGGCATGAACCTGGGCAGGGCATTCAAGTGGTTAACGAGATTGATTTATTTGGTTCACAACCACCGGATGTGGATGCTAGCCAACCCGAGAAAGAGTCAGACTATGTGCCACAGAATGTTTGTGGTCAGGATACTGGGCAGAGTAGTCAGTTGATAATATTAGCTGGTTCTGGTTTTGTTGATAGGGATGAGGAAGGGGAGGAAATGCAGAGGGTGATGGAGGAAGAGGACAAGGATGGATTCGCGGAGGATCTGGATTCTGAAAATTCCGAGGATAAAGTGGAGGTACCGATTCCTTCTGCATGGGATCATGACATATCCACCAGCCTTACGGTCAACAATGGCCATGAGACTCCATGGCAGTATAATATGAACCAAGTCCAGATAGGGGCTATGTTTGATAGAAAGAAAAATTGAAGTATGCGGTGATAAAGTGGGCTATGTCTAAGCAGAGGGTTTTTTGGACACATATCAAGTCCAACAAACTATATCGTGAAGTGTGTTGAAACAGGTTGTCTTGGGAAGGTCCACGGGCACGTGCCAAAGTATAACATCCACTAGGTTGTCACAGATGTCGTCCCACATAATTGTGTGAGGAAAAACATTCTGGTGAATCATCCAAACCTGACTTCAACTCTTATTGCGCAACTCATGTATATTGAGATAGTGCAGAAGAAAGATATGGAAGCAAAACACATCCAGACAGTAGTGAAGGTCAGATGAAATTATAACATTCCTTATGGGAAGGCTTGGAGGGCTAACAGAAGGCTATGGAGGAAAGGTATGGGACATTCTTTGACTCATAAGATAATGTTGTCCGTCTCCTGGACATACTGAAGGAGAGGAATCCTGACACTTATGTTAACGTACAACACACAAGGTGGCCGAGTATACTAGATTTCAAGGTGTTGAAATGAGTATTCTTCTCTTTAGATATGCGCATCGAAGCTTACGACATTGTCCTCATGTGATGTCTGTGGATGGTACATTCCTGACTGGTCAGTACAAAGGGCAAATCATTACTACCATTGGTGTGGACGGGAATAATCAAATCATCCCACTTGCCATGGCTGAGGGAGTCCTGGACTAGGGGGTGTCCGGATAGCCGAACTATCATCATCGGCCGGACTCCAAGACTATGAAGATACAAGATTGAAGACTTCGTCCCGTGTCCGGATGGGACTTTCCTTGGCGTGGAAGGCAAGCTTGGCAATACGGATATGTAGATCTCCTACCATTGTAACCGACTCTGTGTAACCCTAGCCCTCTCCGGTGTCTATATAAACCGGAGGATTTTGGTCCATAGGACGGACAACAATCATACCATAGGCTAGCTTCTAGGGTTTAGCCTCCTTGATCTCGTGGTAGATCCACTCTTGTATTACCCATATCATCAATATTAATCAAGCAGGACTAGGGTTTTACCTCCTTTGAGAGGGCCCGAACCTGGGTAAAAACATCGTGTCCCTTGTCTCCTGTTACCATCCGCCTAGACGCACAGTTCGGGACCCCCTACCCGAGATCCGCCGGTTTTGACACCGACATTGGTGCTTTCATTGAGAGTTTCTCTGTGTCGTCACCAATAGGCTTGATGGCTCCTTCGATCATCAACAACGATGCAGTCCAGGGTGAGACTTTTCTCCCCAGACAGATCTTCGTATTCGGCGGCTTTGCATCGCAGCCAATTAAGCAGCCATCTGGAGCAGATCGAAGCTCGCGCCTGGCCATCAGGTCAGATTTGGAAGTCTAAACTTCACGGCTGACATCCGCGGAGACTTGATCTTCGATGGATTCGAGCCACAACCGAGCGCGCCACACTGTCTTGATGGGCATGATCTAGCTCTGCTGCCGGACAGTGCCCTGGAGGCCGCACATGAGTTCGCTCCGACCCCTAATTTGGAGCCGATTGCGCAGATCAAGGATGGGTGGCTAGACACCGCGTCGGGGACTACTGCCTCTACGGCGATGGAGCCGAATACTGACCTTGTCCCTTGTGAAGCTCGTGACTCCGAGCTGCCGGACTCCTCGCCGTACTCCGAACCTCCCGTGCCCCCTCCAATCGAATCCGATCGGGTGCCGATCATGGAGTTCACCGCCACGGACATCTTTCAACACTCACCTTTTGGCGATGTCCTGAATTCGCTAAAGTATCTCTCGTTATCACGGGAGCCCTGGCCGAACTGTGGTCAGGACGGTTGGGATGCGGACGACAAAGGAATTCAAAGCCCACCCACCACCCACTTTATAGCCACTGTCGACGATTTAACCGACATGCTAGACTTCAACTCCGAAGACATCGACGGTATGGACGACGATGCCGGAGACGACCAAGAACCAGCGCCTACTGGGCACTGGAAAGCCACCTGAGCTCATGACATATACATGGTGGATACACCAAAAGGAAGCGATAACGAGGAACAACAGGACGCGGCGAAGGATAATTCCCCCGAAAAACAACCAAAACGGCGACGCAAGCGCCGCTCAAGTCCCGCCGATAACAATAGCACCCATAATGACCCAGCCAGAGAGCAGCGTATAACGAAAGGATGGGCATTTAACATGCAACGAAGCAACCATCGAACAGGATGAATTGGACAAACAACCCATCCCCGGCGAAAACAACAGTCGAGCGATCTCACGTCGGACACATCACCGGAGCATAAGAACCTTCACAAAAGGCTCGTCGCCACTGCAAGAAGTTTGAAGAAGCAGAAACGGAAGCTCAAAACAGTGGAAGACGTACTCAGAATGAGATGGACCAAAGTACTCAAGACCGCAGACAAATACGGCAATAGTCACCAAGCAAAGAGCTACCCGAAGCGCAAGCTGTTGCCCGAATTCGACGAGGAGGCCGTAGAGCCACCACAATCAAAAAGCAAAGAGGCCGCCTGGCCGGATAGACGACCAGATGACAGGCTAAGAGCGGCAAGCTGCGCCGCACACAAGCCGGCACATGATACACATAAAGACCCTCGCAAAAAGGATGGCCCGGTCAGGTCCATTTATGGGCCAAAAAAGAGGGCCCCAGGAAGCAACACAACACGCCGAGTGTTCGAAGATAACGGCACACCTAAATACAGGGGCACCACACACCCACTATGTTTCACCGATGAGGTACTGGATCATGAATTTCCAGCGGGTTTTAAGCCCGTAAACATAGAGGCATACGACGGAACAACAGACCCCGGAGTCTGGATTGAGGATTACGTCCTACACATACATATGGCTAGAGGAGATGATCTCCATGCCATAAAATACCTACCCCTCAAGCTCAAAGGGCCAGCTCGGCATTGGCTCAAAAGCCTCCGAGAAAATACCATTGGAAGTTGGAAAGAGCTCGAGGACGCGTTTAGAGAAAACTTTCAGGGGACTTATGTCCGCCCTCCAGATGCAGACGATTTAAGTCACATAACTCAACTGCCCGGAGAGTCAGCACGGAAATTCTGGAATAGGTTCCTCACCAAAAAGAACCAAATCGTCGACTGTCCGGACGCCGAAGCCTTAGCAGCTTTTAAACATAACATCCGAGACGAATGGCTCGCCAGACACCTCGGCTAGGAAAAACCAAGAACAATGGCCGCGCTAATGAACCTCATGACCCGCTTTTGCGCGGGAGAAGATAGCTGGCTGGCAAGATGCAACACCAGCGACCCAAGTACATCCGAGGTCAGATATGGAAATGGGAAATCACGACGCAGAAAAGATCAGCACCGGAATAAAGAAAATGGCCCAAAGAACATGGCGGTCAACGCCGGATTCAAAAGCTCTCGGCCGAACAGCAAAACACTGCCTCTTAAGGACAACAGTGACGAGGTATCCAACCTAAACAAAATTTTGGATAGGATATGTCAAATCCACAGTGCCCCCGGGAAGCCTGCAAACCATACCCACCGAGATTGTTGGGTCTTCAAGCAGTCTAGCCGACTCAACGCCGAACACAAGGGGCTTGACACACCAAGCGAAGACGATGACGAACCCCACAAGCAGAGCGCCGGAAAACAAAAGACTTTCTCACAAGAAGTCAAAACAGTAAACTCACTTCATGTGATAATACGGGACAATGGTGCGGCACCTGCTAAAGTACGTGTCGCACGGCCCACCCCAGCGGAATCCCGAGATTGGATGTCAAAACCAATTACTTTCGACCATCTGGATTACTCCAGAAGTATTCGAAATGCAGGATGGACTGCTTTGATATTGGATCCTATAATCGATGGACTACAATTTACACAAGTCCTAATGGATGGCGGCAGCGATTTAAACCTGCTATATCCGGACACAATCCGCAAGATGGGGATAGACCCTACCAAAATTCGCCATAGCAGCACTTCCTTCAAAGGAGTGACGCTAGGCCCTTACGCCAAGTGCACGAGCTCCTTACGGCTAGAAGTTGTGTTTGGTTCATCCGACAACTTCCGTCGCGAAAAGCTAATCTTCCATGTCGTCCCATTTAAAAGTAGCCACCAAGCACTATTGGGACGTGAAGCTTTCGCCCGCTTTAACGCAATACCGCATTACGCGTCTCTTACACTTAAAATGCCCGGTCCACGCAGCACCATCTCATTAAAAGGTCGTTCAAGACCCCGGACACGGCTAGGCGAGTCCGGCATAAATAAACTAGGGGCTTCCTAGCCGCATACCCCTTCACAAGGGGCTGTGCGTATGAACAATGAGAGCCAATAAAAGCTCAACTTTATTCATTTATTCATACTTTGTTTTAAAATACATTTTTTGCACGATACCTTTCCAAACTAAGTTCTTCTCTTTTACAGATGAACATCGTGCTACACCCGTCCAGGATACAGCACAACGGAGACACTGGCGCAGACATGCAGCAGGGACCCGTTGCAAGGATTCTTTTTAGATTAAGACCCTGCGTAAACCTTTCTTACTGTCTCTTGTTGATACACATCCCCCGGTTTCTTACCATAACCAAGGAGGAGGCTGACGTTTTGGCATCAGCCGCGCCAGAAGTTCTCGCCCGTACCTGGACACTAGGGGCTTAGGGCATTGTTTTGCCCATTATCATCAAGACCGAATAGCTCAGGGAGTGTTCGGCGTCTCGAGTTAAGCCTTATATGCATCAGCTCCGAATCATGTCTTTGGTCAAATGTTGGGTTTGCCCGGCTCCTGTGTTTTGCTGCCTTACATTCCGTATCATCGGCTAACGCGGCACCAGGAGAACTACTGCGATTGTGCCCTGGTTCGGCCAGGCGAGCGCCTCAGTAGAGAAAGACGAAAACTGACTGTCATGATATAGTGAGAGACTGGTCAACCACTCGATCGACTACCGAAATGTCTAGAATTCCTCCGCTTTGACGAAGGACCGTTTCCCGGTCAGGCACATACGCGCCCTGAATTCGGAGAGCGCGGTGCCCCTAGGGGCTATATCGTAGCCCCACCTTCGAACTCCTATGACTAAGTGAAAGTGATAAAGCATTATAGTCCGGTTGCCTAGTTTGCTGTGCTACCACCTCCTGTTGGGGAATGTAGTAATTTCAAAATTTTCCTACGCACACGCAAGATCATGGTGATGCATAGCAACGAGAGGGGAGAGTGTTGTCTACGTACCCTTGTAGACCAAAGCGGAAGTGTTGACGCAACGTAGAGGAAGTAGTCGTACGTCCTCCCAGTCCAACCGATCCAAGCACCGTTACTCCAGAACCTCCGAGTTCTTGACACACGTACAACTCGATGACGCACCCCAGATCTCCGATCCAGCAGAGGCGCGGGGGAGTTCCATCAACACGACGGTGTGGTGACGATCTTGATGTTCTCTTGTCGCAGGCTTCGCCTAAGCACCGCTACAATATGACCGAGGTGTAATATCGGGGAAGAGGGGGAGGAGAGAAGGAAAGGGGGGCCCCCCTCCCATTCGGATTGGGCTTGGGGGCCGCCCCTGCTCCTTCTCCTCCCTTCCACTAGGGCCCAATAAGGCCCATATACTTACCGGGGTTCGGTAACCTCCCGAGCTCAGATATTCCCAAACTCTCCGGAACCTTTCCGGTGTCCAAATATATCCGCCCAATATATCAATCTTTATATCTCGACCATTTCGAGACTCCTCGTGATGTCCGTGATCACATCCGGACTCGAACAACCTTCGTACATCAAAATACATAAACTCATAATACAAGCGTCATCGAAACCTTAAGCGTGCGGACCCTACGGTTCGAGAACAATGTAGACATGACCGAGACACGTCTCGGTCAATAACCAATAGCGGGACCTGGATGCCCATATTGGTTCCTACATATTCTACGAAGATCTTTATCGGTCAAACCGCATAACAACATCGTTGTTCCCTTTGTCATCGGTATGTTACTTGCTCGAGATTTGAACGTCGGTATCCAATACCTAGTTCAATCTCGTTATCGCAAGTCTCTTCACTCGCTCAGAATACGTCATCTCATAACTAACTCATTAGTTATAATGCTTGCAAGGCTTAAGTGATGAGTATTACCGAGAGGGCCCAGAGATACCTCTCCGACAATCGGAGTGACAAAACCTAATCTCGAAATACGCCAACTCAACATGTACCTTCGGAGACACCTGTAGTACTCCTTTATAATCACCCAATTACGTTGTGACGTTTGGTAGTACCAAAGTGTTCCTCCGTAAACGGAGTTGCATAATTCTCATAGTTACAGGAACATGTATAAGTCATGAAGGAAGCAATAGCAGAATACTAAACGATCAAGTGCTAAGCTAACGGGATGGGTCATGTCAATCACATCAGTCTCCTAATGATGTGATCCCATCAATCAAATGACAACACATGTCTATGGTTAGGAAACATAACCATCTTTGATTAATGAGCTAGTCAAGTAGAGGCATACTAGTGACTATATGTTTGTCTATGTATTCACACATGTATCATGTTTCCGGTTAATACAATTCTAGCATGAATAATAAACATTTATCATGATATGAGGAAATAAATAATAACTTTATTATTGCCTCTAGGGCATATTTCCTTCAGTCTCCCACTTGCACTAGAGTCAATAATCTAGATTACATAGTAATGATTCTAACACCCATGGAGTCTTGGTGCTGATCATGTTTTGCTCGTGAGAGAGGCTTAGTCAACGGGTCTGCAACATTCAGATCCGTATGTATCTTGCAAATCTCTATGTCTCCCACTTGGACTTGGTCCCGAATGGAATTGAAGCGTCTCTTGATGTGTTTGGTCCTCTTGTGAAACCTGGATTCCTTTGCCAAGGCAATTGCACCAAGATTGTCACGAAGATCTTCATTTGTCCCGATGCACTAGGTATGACACCTAGATCGGAAATGAACTCCTTCATCCGAGACTCCTTCATTATTTGCTTGAAGCGACAATGTACTCCGCTTCACATGTAGATCCCGCCACGACGCTTTGTTTAGAACTGCACCAACTTACAGCTCCACCGTCTAATATAAACACGTATCTGGTTTGCGATTTAGAATCGTCCGGATCAGTGTCAAAGCTTGCATCGACGTAACCTCTTACAACTAGCTCTTTGTCACCTCCATATACGAGAAACATATCCTTAGTCCTTTTCAGGTATTTCAGGATGTTCTTGATCGCTGTCCAGTGATCCACTCCTGGATTACTTTGGTACCTTCCTGCCAAGTTTATTGCTAAGCATACGTCAGGTCTGGTACACAACATTGCATACATGATAGAGCCTATGGCTGAAGCATAGGGAACATCTTTCATTTTCTCTCTATCTTCTGCTGTGGTCGGGCATTGAGTTTGACTCAACTTCACACCTTGTAGCACAGGCAAGAATCCTTTCTTTGCCTGATCCATTTTGAACTTTTTTCAAAATTTTGTCAAGGTATGTGCTTTGTGAAAGTCCTATTAAGCGTCTTGATCTATCTCTATAGATCTTGATGCCTAATATATAAGCAGCTTCACCGAGGTCTTTCATCGAAAAACTTTTATTCAAGTATCCCTTTATGCTATCCAGAAATTCTATATCATTTCCAATTAACAATATGTCATCTACATATAAAACTAGAAATGCTACAGAGCTCCCATTCACTTTCTTGTAAATAAAGGCTTCTCCAAAAGTATGTATAAAACCATATGCCTTGATCACACTATCAAAGCGTTTATTCCAACTCCGAGATGCTTGCACCAGTCCATAAATGGAACGCTGGAGCTTGCACACTTTGTTAGCACCTTTTGGATCAACAAAACCTTCCGGCTGCATCATATACAACTCTTCTTCTAGAAATCCATTCAAGAATGCAGTCTTGACATCCATTTGCCAAATTTCATAATCATGAAATGAAACAATAGCTAACATGATTCGGACAGACTTAAGCATCGCTACGGGTGAGAAAGTCTCATCGTAGTCAACCCCTTGAACTTGTCGAAAACTTTTCGCAACAAGTCGAGCTTTATAGACAGTTACATTACCATCAGCGTCAGTCTTCTTCTTAAAGATCCATTTATTCTCAATAGCTTGCCGATCATCGGGCAAGTCAACCAAAGTCCATACTTTGTTTTCATACATGGATCCCATCTCAGATTTCATGGCCTCTAGCCATTTTGCGGAATCTGGGCTCATCATCGCTTCCTCATAGTTCGTAGGTTCATCATGGTCAAGTAACATGACTTCCAGAATAGGATTGCCATACCACTCTAGTGCGGATCTTACTCTGGTAGACCTACGAGGTTCAGTAGAAACTTGATCTAAAGTTTCATGATCAATATCATTAGCTTCCTCACTAATTGGTGTAGTTGTCACAGGAACCGGTTCTTGTGGTGAACTACCTTCCAATAAGGGAGTAGATACAGTTATCTCATCAAGTTCTACTTTCCTCCCACTCACTTCTTTCGAGAGAAACTCCTTCTCTAGAAAGGATCCGAATTTAGCAACAAAAATCTTGCCCTCAGATCTGTGATAGAAGGTGTACCCAATAGTCTCCTTTGGGTATCCTATGAAGACACATTTCTCCGATTTGGGTTCGAGCTTATCTGGTTGAAGTTTCTTCACATAAGCATCGTAGCCCCAAACTTTAAGAAACGACAACTTTGGTTTCTTGCCAAACCACAGTTCATAAGGCGTCGTCTCAACGGATTTTGATGGTGCCCTATTTAACGTGAATGCGGCTGTCTCTAAAGCATAACCCCAAAACGATAGCAGTAGATTGGTAAGAGACATCATAGATCGCACCATATCAAGTAAAGTACGATTACGATGTTCGGACACACCATTGCGTTGTGGTGTTCCAGGTGGCGTGAGTTGCGAGACTATCCCGCATTGTTTCAAGTGTAGACCAAACTCGTAACTCAAATATTCTCCTCCACGATCAGATCGTAGAAATTTTATTTTCTTGTTACGATGATTCTCTACTTCACTCTGAAATTCTTTGAACTTTTCAAATGTATCAGACTTGTGTTTCATTAAGTAGATATACCCATATCTGCTCAAATCATCTGTGAAGGTGAGAAAATAATGATATCCGCCACGAGCCTCAACATTCATTGGACCACACACATCTGTATGTATGATTTCCAACAAATCTGTTGCTCTCTCCATAGTACCGGAGAACGGTGTTTTAGTCATCTTGCCTATAAGGCACGGTTCGCAAGTACCAAGTGATTCATAATCAAGTGATTCCAAAAGTCCATCAGTATGGAGCTTCTTCATGCGCTTTACACCGATATGACCTAAACGACAGTGCCACAAATAAGTTGCACTATCATTATCAACTCTGCATCTTTTGGTTTCAACACTATGAATATGTGTATCATCACTATCGTGATTCAATATAAATAGACCACTCTTCAAGGGTGCATGACCATAAAAGATATTACTCATATAAATAGAACAACCATTATTCTCTGATTTAAATGAATAACCGTCTCGCATCAAACAAGATCCAGATATAATGTTCATGCTCAACACAGGCACCAAATAACAATTATTTAGGTCTAAAACTAATCCCGATGGTAGATGTAGAGGTAGCACTGCCGATCGCGATCACATCGACTTTGGAACCATTTCCCACGCCGCATCGTCACCTCGTCCTTAGCTAATCTTCGCTTTTTAGTCCTGTTTGAGTTGCAAATATTAGCAATGTAACCGATATCAAATACCAGTGCTCTGCGAGCATTAGTAAGGTACACATCAATAACATGTATATCACATATACCTTTGTTCACTTTGCCATCCTTTTTATCCGCCAAATACTTGGGGCAGTTCCGCTTCCGGTGTCGATCGCTTGCAAGAGAAACACTCGATTTCAGGCTTAGGTCCAGACTTGGGTTTCTTCTCTTGAGTAGCAACTTGCTTGCTGTTCTTTTGAAGTTCCTTCTTCTTCCCTTTGCCCTTTTCTTGAAACTAGTGGTCTTGTTGACCATCAACACTTGATGCTCCTTCTTGATTTCTACCTCCGCTGCTTTCAAAGCATCACGAAGAGCTCGGGAATAGTCTTGTTCATCCGTGCATATTATAGTTCATCACGAAGCTCTTGTAGCTTGGTGGCGATGATTGGAGAATTCATCAATGACGCTATCATCCGGAAGATTAACTCCCGGTTGAATCAAGTGATTATTATACCCGGACATTTTGAGTATATGCTCCTTGTGAACTGTTCTCCTCCATCTTGCAGCTGTAGAACTTATTGGAGACATCATATCTCTCAATCCGGGCATTTGCTTGAAATATTAACTTCAACTCTGGAACATCTCATATGCTCCATGACGCTCAAAACATCGTTGAAGACCGGTTCTAAGCCGTAAAGCATGGCACATGAACTATATAGTAGTCATCAGCTTTTCTCTGCCGGACATTCTTAACGCCGTCGTCAGTTGCAAGAAGAAGGCTGGCACCTAGCGGTGCTTCCAGGACGTAACTCTTCTATGCTGCAATGAGGATAATCCTCAGGTTAGGGACCCAGTCCGTGTAATTGCTACCATCATCTTTCAACTTTGCTTTCTCAAGGAACACATTAAAATTCAACGGAACAACAACACGAGCCATCTATCTACAAACAAACATAGACAAGCAAAATACTATCAGGTACTAAGTTCATGATAAATTTAAGTTCAATTAATCATATTACTTAAGAACTCCCACTTAGACAGACATCTCTCTAGTCATCTATGTGATCACGTGATCCAAATCAACTAAACCATGTCCAATCATCACGTGAGATGGAGTAGTTTCAATGGTGAACATCTCTATGTTGATCATATCTACTATATAATTCACGCCGACCTTTCGGTCTCCGTGTTCGAGGCCATATCTGTAAATGCTAGGCTCGTCAAGTATAACTCGAGTATTCGCGTGTGCAACTGTTTTGCACCGTTGTATTTGAACGTAGAGCCTATCACACCCGATCATCACGTGGTGTCTCAAAGACGAAGAACTTTCATAACGGTGCATACTCGGGAGAACACTTCTTGATAATTAGTGAGAGATCATCTTAAAATGCTACCGTCAATCAAAGCAAGATAAGATGCATAAAAGATAAACATCACATGCAATCAATATAAGTGATATGATATGGCCATCATCATCTTGTGCTTGTGATCTCCATCTTCAAGCACCGCCATGATCACCATCGCCACCGCGCGACACCTTGATCTCCATCGTAGCATCGTTGTTGTTACGCCATCTATTGCGTCTCGACTATCGCTACCGCTTAGTGATAAAGTAAAGCAATTATGTAGGCGTTTGCATTTCATACAATAAAGCGACAACCATATGGCTCTCGCCGATTGCCGATAACCGGTTACAAAACATGATCATCTCATACAATAAAATATAGCATCACGCCTTGACCATATCACATCACAACATGCCCTGCAAAAACAAGTTAGACGTCCTCTACTTTGTTGTTGCAAATTTTACGTGGCTGCTACGGGCTTTAGCAAGAACCGTTCTTACCTACGCATCAAAACCACAATGATAGTTTGTCAAATAGACTGCTTTTAACCTTCACAAGGACCGGCGTAGCCACACTCGGTTCAACTAAAGTGAGAGAGACAGACACCGCCAACCACCTTTAAGCACGAGTGCTCGTAACGGTGAAACCAGTCTCGCGTAAGCGCACTGGCGTAATGTCGGTCCGGCCGCTTCATCTCACAATACCGCTGAACCAAAGTATGACATCTTTGGTAGGCAAGATGACTTATATCGTCCACAACTCACTTGTGTTCTACTCGTGCATATAGCATCAACGCATAAAACCTAGGCTCGATACCTTTGTTGGGGAACGTAGTAATTTCAAAATTTTCCTACGCACACGCAAGATCATGGTGATGCATAGCAACAAGAGGGGAGAGTGTTGTCTACGTACCCTCGTGAGATCAAGCGAAGCGTTGACGCAACATAGAGGAAGTAGTCGTACGTCCTCCCGGTCCAACCGATCCAAGCACCGTTACTCCGGCACCTCCGAGTTCTTGACACACGTATAGCTCGATGACGCACCCCCGATCTCCGATCCAGCAGAGATCTAGATGTTCCGTCAACACGACGGCGTGGTGACGATCTAGATGTTCTCTTGTCGCAGGGCTTCGCCTAAGCACCGCTACAATATGATCGAGGTGTAATATCGTGGAGGGGGACACCGCACACGGCTAAGGAACGATCTCAATGATCAACTTGTGTGTCTAGGGTGCCCCCTGCCTCAGATATAAAGGAGGGAGGGAGGAGGTGGCGGCCCAAGGGGGGAGGCGCCATAGGGGGCAAACCTACTCCAAGTAGGTTTGCCCCCCTTCCTATTCGGAGTAGTAGTAGGAAGGAAGAGGGGAGGAGAGAAGGAAGGGGGGCCCCCCTCCCAGTCGGATTGGGCTTGGGGGCCCCCTCCTGCTCCTTCTCCTCCTTCCACTAGGGCCCAATAAGGCCCATATACTTACCGGGGTTCCGGTAACCTCCCGAACTCGGATATTCCCAAACTCTCCGGAACCTTTCGGTGTCCAAATATATCCGTCCAATATATCAATCTTTATGTCTCGACCATTTCGAGACTCCTCGTCATGTCCGTGATCACATACAGGACTCCGAACAACCTTCGGTACATCAAAATACATAAACTCATAATACAACTGTCACCGAAACCTTAAGCGTGCGGACACTACGGTTCGAGAACAATGTAGACATGACCGAGACACATCTCCGGTCAATAACCAATAGCGGGACCTGGATGCCCATATTGGTTCCTACATATTCTACGAAGATCTTTATCGGTCAAACCGCATAACAACATACGTTGTTCCCTTTGTCATCGGTATGTTACTTGCCCGAGATTTGATCGTCGGTATCCAATACCTAGTTCAATCTCGTTACCGGCAAGTCTCTTTACTCGCTCAGAATCGTCATCTCATAACTAACTCATTAGTTATAATTCTTGCAAGGCTTAAGTGAAGAGTATTACCGAGAGGGCCCAGAGATACCTCTCCGACAATCGGAGTGACAAAACCTAATCTCGAAATATGCCAACTCAACATGTACCTTCGGAGACACCTGTAGTACTCCTTTATAATCACCCGATTCGTTGACGCGTTTGGTAGTACCAAAGTGTTCCTCCGTAAACGGAGTTGCATAATTATCATAGTTACAGGAACATGTATAAGTCATGAAGGAAGCAATAGCAGAATACTAAACGATCAAGTGCTAAGCTAACGGGATGGGTCATGTCAATCACATCATTCTCCTAATGATGTGATCCCATTAATCAAATGACAACACATGTCTATGGTTAGGAAACATAACCATCTTTGATTAATGAGCTAGTCAAGTAGAGACATACTAGTGACTATATGTTTGTCTATGTATTCACACATGTATCATGTTTCCGGTTAATACAATTCTAGCATGAATAATAAACATTTATCATGATATGAGGAAATAAATAATAACTTTATTATTGCCTCTAGGGCATATTTCCTTCACCTCCTTCACAGGACCAAGACGTTGGATTAAGTGTGAAAATGCGACCTTTTTGCAAACACCCCCGCACCCTGTGCGTGGGGGCTGAAGCCGAAGACTGCCATCTTTCAGGTTATATACACATATACGTTAACGGCCGCACAGGAGATATTTCAATACTTGAATGCACAAGTATAAAAAGTTGTTATATTATAAATGTGGTTTCACAAATCATACATATCATTTGAACATAACATTTTTCGAGCACTGCGACTCTATTAAACGAGCGCCCCGCAGGACTTCCCCAAAATAGTGCTCGGTGGGTAACCGGCTCTCGTCCGAACCCCGGGATGCAACATCGATGGCATCCATCTCCGCCCAGTATGTCTTAACACGGGCGAGAGCCATCCGTGCACCCTCTATGCATGCCGACCGCTTCATCGCCTTGATATGCGGCACCGCCGCAAGGAATTGCTGCAATAAGCCAAAATAACTCTTCGGCTTGGGCCTATCCGGCCACAGATGAGCCACTACATCCGTCATAGCAAATCCGGACAATCTATTCAGCTCAGGCCACTCAGCCAACCGATCGGTCAACGGAAGTGAACGCTCCGGACTGTGGAATTGAGACCAAAACAACTCTTCCATCTCGTGATCCTTTTGGCTTCGGAAGTGCACAACCGCATCCACCGCACTCGCCGCCAAATCCAGATAAGGATCCTCCGCACCCCACAGCTGGCCCAGCTGAGCATACTTCTGATCTGTGAACTTCCTGCGCAACAGAAAGAGCTTTCCAACCGCAATCTCTCCGGCCTGACACAGCTCCTCCTTTATAGCCCTCATTGCAGAACGGGCATCCTTGGCTTTGGCGGTGGCCTTCTTCAGGTCCTCTTGCTCTACTCGGCGTTCTTTTTCAAGAACCTCATAGCGGTCGGTAACATCCTTCAGCTTCACGGCCATTCCGGCCATCTCCTCCCTGCTTCGGCGGTGAGCAGCCTTTTCGGCTTTTAGCTCTTCGGCTGCCTTCGAGGCAGCCGCATCACTCCTTCTGGCCTGCTCCTTGGCTCGAGCAAGCTCTGCCCGAAGGTCCTCCACAGCAGCGGCACCATCTGCATCAAGCATACATGTTGTAAGGAGGGCGTCGGCTCCTTACTAGGTGACCACGGAGAAACAACCTACCTTGTGACTCGTCAAGTCGTTTATTCACCGGTAGCGATGTTCAGCATCCAACGCGTCAAGTTGCCGCTTTAGCTCGGCAACTCTATCGATCCGACTGGCCACGGACGATCCGCCACCGCATAGGAAAAGCAAGAATTAATAACTGAGATTATGATCCTCGGCACGCTGTCGCTTTCGACAACATACTGAGTCTCAGGGGCTACTATCTATATAGGGCGCACTCTATGTGCAAAACTATCAAAAGGTATGTCATTTTTCGTACCTCAAAACCCGCCAGTAAACTTTTGACGGCATCATGCAACCCGCCCTCAGCGGACGAAATTCTTTCAATCACCGTACTCATCAATGTACGGTGATCCTCTGAGATAGACGCCCTCTCGAGCAGATCCTTCAGCTCCCCCGACCGTACACCAGCCGAACTCTCCGGCCCTGCCGGACTTGGGGAGACCCTCCGTGACGACACCTCAGGGTCGTCCGCCCCGCCTGACAGTGCGGCAGATGGAGGCGTCTCGCTCTCCATCATCTCCGGACGAAGGTCCCCCGAGGATGAGCTCAGCTGAGAAGGGCGGTGATCCGAACTACAAGGTAAAAACTTCGGTTATCCTCAGAAGCAAAAATAGGGATGTCCCTTTTTACAAAACTCCCCTTTCCTACTTACGGCTCGCTGGAGGGCTGATTCCTTAGGGGAGATAGTGCGGCCCGGGCTTCTCCTGGCGCAGGACCCTCTGGTGAAGATTTCTTCCCCCGCTTTGAGGCCTTAGCCTCCAGATCTTCAGAAGCGGCCCTCTTCTCCCCCTGGAAGGAGGGATTCTCGATCCCCCCTTTCTTGAAAGCCTCCTTAGTAGAGGCGGTAGTTTCTCTGTTTTCCCCTTCGCCCTCTTCTGAAGGCGCAACCTGCAGCATCTTGACCACACGGGATTCGGCGTGGTCTCCGGGAGGGGGGCCGGACACCGTATCAGTTTTTCTTGCACTATACACTCCTATTCAAAGGACGATTGGTTAAAAGGCAAATCCAAGATATGCAAACGAACGGTATGTCCGGACACATGGCTACTTACTTGAGTATCCGGGCGATTGCAGCTTAAGCCGGCGTCCTTGGTCAATTCCGGACACACCTCTTGTGATCCGAAGAACAATTTGTACATCTCCACGGGTGTCGTACCCATGAAGTGTTGGAGAGCTCGTGGCCCCTCTGGATTGAATTCCCACAGGCGAAGGGGGCGACGTTTGCAGGGCAGAAGACGCCAGATTAGCATGACCTGCGTCACTACGACCAGATTGATCTCCCTCTCTTGGAGGTCTCGAATCCGGCCCTACAATAGGGGTACGTCCTTGGATGGCCCCCAGTCAAGCCCTTTGTTGACCCATGACATCAGCCGTTGTGGAGGGCCTGAGCGAAAGGCGGGCGGTGGCCTCTGCCTGCTGCCCCTGGGAGCGGTGATATAGAACCACTCCTGTTGCCACAAACCGAGCTCCTCCTGGAAAGAGCCCTCGGGCCATGGAGCATCGTCCCTCTTGCTTATAATCGCCCCGCCGCACTCTGCCTGACGCCCCTCGATCATCTTCGGCTCCACGTTGAAGGTTTTGAGCCACAAACCGAAGTGAGGGGTGGTGCGGAGGAAGGCCTCGCAGACGACAATAAATGATGAGATATGGAGGATGGACTCCGGAGCCAAGTCATGGAATTCCATACCATAGTAAAACATGAGCCCTCTCACAAAAGGATCCATCGGGAAGCCTAAACCCCGACGAAGGTGAGACACGAACACGACGCTCTCGCCTGGCTCGAGAGTAGGAATTACTTGCCCTTGGGTAGGCAACCTATGCGAAATCTCGTAGGTTATGTACCTGGCTTCTCTCAGCTTTAGCACGTCCTCTTCCGTGATAGAGGAGGGCATCCACCGGCCCTGTAGGTCGGAGCCGGACATTGTCGGAGGTCCGAAGTGCTCAAATCTGGAGCCCAGAGTGCTGGAACTTGGGGCAAGGGGTATATTCGATTGAGGATTGAAGAAAAGGAACGAGCCTGGGTCTCATTATAAAGAGGGAGAATACCAAGAGCCGTCCCCGTGACCGTTTGGAACCCGCCTTCGATGGAGGGGGCGTGGCAACGGGCACGGTTGGGTTACCCACGTCCGTATTGATGGGGATCCCGGAATAAGGGGAACACGATCTCTGCTTCGACAAGACGTGCCAAGGAAACTGCTTCGCTAAACACGCTGAGGTGGTATAATAAAAACGATTCAAGTAAAGGCTTGGTAATGATGTGACGTCACGCCACAAAATATGTTAGCAGATTGAACTTGTGTGAATATTATTCTCTCTACGGTGGTATGTGGAATTTATTTTACGGAGCCGGACACTATCCTGGCATTCACAATCTTCTATGAATTATTCGGAGAAGGAACCCGCCTTGCAACGCCGGAGACAACATGCGCACCGGACTCGTCGTCGTTGAAGCCTGGTTCAGGGGCTACTGAGGGAGTCCTGGACTAGGGGGTGTCCGGATAGCCGAACTATCGTCATTGGCCGGACTCCAAGACTATGAAGATACAAGATTGAAGACTTCGTCCCGTGTCCGGATGGGACTTTCCTTGGCGTGGAAGGCAAGCTTGGCAATACGGATATGTAGATCTCCTACCATTGTAACCGACTCTGCGTAACCCTAGCCCTCTCCGGTGTCTATATAAACCGGAGGGTTTTAGTCCATAGGACGGACAAGAATCATACCATAGGCTAGCTTCTAGGGTTTAGCCTCCTTGATCTCGTGGTACATCCACTCTTGTACTACCCATATCATCAATATTAATTAAGCAGGAGTAGGGTTTTACCTCCATCGAGAGGGCCCGAACCTGGGTAAAAACATCGTGTCCCTTTTCTCCTGTTACCATCCGCCTAGACGCACAGTTCGGGACCCCCTACCCGAGATCCGCTGGTTTTGACACCGACAATGGCCTTTGTGGAGGGTGAGAACTTTTTGAGCTGGGTATTGTTCTTCTGGCAAGTGAAAATTTCCATCATGAAGGACCAACCAAACGTGTGTGTCATTCTTGACAGACATGCTGGCATATTGAAGGCTGTGAAGACTCTAAGGAATCCAACAGAATACGAACCAACACCCTGGTAGGATTTGCAAAGCCGGTGGTGCATGCACCATCTTGGGGCTAACTTTTTCTCACAGGTCAAGAAGAAGTGGTTGATGAACTTGTTTAAAAAATTATGCAAGCAGAACTAAGAGAGTAAATACCAATTTATTTTGTCATAACTTGATGAGTTTACTAAGAATCAGGTCCGTGCCAGGAAGAAACTTGATGAGTGTACTGAGAAGTAGGTGAGAGAGTATACATCTCGGATCCAGAATTTCGGCAAACATGCAGGGGTAGACGTAAAGCCCGTCTCATCCGAAACGATATGGACCAATCTGAAGGTGGTGGAGAAACCAGACAATGTATTCTATGCGCGGCTTATGGGCATATGATGAAATATTGTCCCGACCTGAACAAATACGGTGCTTCCACATGGACGACTGCAAGAACATGAGCAAGGGGCGGACGTGGTCGTGGCAGTCAAGGTCGAAGGGGAGGACGAGGAAGAAGTAGCTCACAAGCTATATAATGTGGCAGACTATGTTTTAATTTGTAATGTCATTTGGACTATGTTTTACTTTGTAATATGTCTGAACAATGTTTTAATTTGTAATGTCGTCTGGACTATATTTTACTTTGTAATGTCGTCTGAACAATGTTTTAATTTGTAATGTCGTCTGGACTATGTTTTACTTTGTAATATGTATGAACTATGTTTAATTGCAGATATGTCTTTGTATCCGTTGCTTGATGGTAAGATTGATAGAGGTCACCGGGCTGCACTTATGCAAGCGGACAAGAACTTAGGCGTGTTTGTCACTCGCGCCCCAAAGACTAACTGGATGATACACCCTTTATGGCTTAATAGGTATTGGTACATATAATGACTTCTTACTCCCTCCGTCCCAAAATAAGTGTCTCAACCTTAGTATAATTTTGTACTAAAGTTAGTACAAGTTGAGACACTTACTTTGGGATGGAGGGAGTACATGTTTGACATACTTTTTGGGTTTAACATACTTGGTGGGTTTGACATACTTTTGATGCTACATTCTCTTTGTTTTGTAGGTTAAGTTGGGATGGACTTCTACCCTTCGCACGACTGGTTGAGGTTACATTGGATGAGTGGGTTGAACATCCGGACTTTGATGAGGAAGGTGAACCATGCAGCTGCACAAGAGCCAAGTGAAATGATTCTCTTACAACAGGTCACTCCTTACTTACTTAGTAGATAGATGGAGACCAGAGACACATACGTGTCACTTTCACTGGGGAGAGATGGCTCCTACTTTACAGGATGTGTCCTACTTGTTGGGATTACCTTTGGCCTGTGCTGCCAGAGGTCCTTTAGAGGCAGAACCTGGCTGGCTAGCAAATATGCAGGCCCGTTTTCTAGCTACGGTGCCAACTGCTATGGGCTTAGACGACGATCCTCACGGCCCTCGTTTTAGGTGGTTGATCCAATTTCAGGTAACCTTCATGGCCAGACGAGTATGTTGTTTTTTAGTTGCCATTAGTACATAGTTGACACAATCGTTTCTTTTCTATGTAGATTGTCTTGTTAGGATACACCACAGTAGATTTGTCAGAGGCACAAATTGATCGATCCCTAGAGGGATATATTCTTTGGTTGTTCGGCAAGACGATGTTCACGGAGAACCACATCACCACTGTTGATGCATGACTCATCGGTATTGCATGAGAGATAACTGACGCATGTTGCCCTGGGGACATTGTGCAGAGGAGTTTTGGTTTAGCTGTGTTAGCAGCTATGTATAGAGGCCTAATGTCGCTTGAACTATGTCGGTATTTCCCCAAAGAGGAAGGGATGATGCAGCACAGCTACAGTAGGTATTTCCCTCAGTTATGAAACCAAGGTATCAATCTAGTAGGAGAACCAAGCAACACTATGTAAATGGTACATGCCCACTGCTACGTCTTGAGCTTGCGTAAGTTTTCCTTGAAGAGGAAAGGGTGATGCAGCAATAGTAGCGTAAGTATTTTCCTTAGTTTTTGAGAACCAAGGTATCAAACCAGTAGGAGGCTCCACAAAAGTCCCACGCACCTACACAAACAAACAAAGAACTCACAACCAACGCAATAAAGGGGTTGTCAACCCTTCAGGGCCACTTGCGAAAGTGAGATCTGATAGAGATAGTATGGTACGATAAATATATTTTTGGTATTTTAAAATATAGATTGTAAAATTAAAGATGCAAATAAAAGTAGATTGAAAGCTTATATGATAAAAGATAGACCCCGGGGCCATAGGTTTCACTAGTGGCTTCTCTCAAGATAGCATAAGTATTGCGGTGGGTGAACAAATTACTGTCGAGCAATTGATAGTAAAGCGAATAATTATGAGATTATCTAGGCACGATCATGTATATAGGCATCACGTCCGTGACAAGTAGACCGACTCCTACTTGCATCTACTACTATTACTCCACACATCGACCGCTATCCAGCATGCACTAGAGTATTAAGTTCATAAAGAATAGAGTAACACATTAAGAAAGATGACATGATGTAGAGTGATAAACTCATGCAATATGATATAAACCCCATCTTTTTATCCTCGATGGCAACAATACAATACGTGACTTGCTGCCCCTGCTATCACTGGGAAACGACACCGCAAGATTGAACCCAAAACCAAGCACTGCTCCCATTGCAAGAAAGATCAATCTAGTAGGCCAAACCAAACTGATAATTCGAAGAGACTTGCAAAGATAACTTAATCACACATAAAAGAATTCAGAGGAGATTCAAATATTTCTCATAGATAAACTTGATCATAAACCCACAATTCATCGGATCTCGACAAACACACCGCAAAAAGAGTTACATTGAATAGATCTCCAAGAAGATTGAGGAGAACATGGTATTGAGATCCAAAAAGAGAGAAGAAGCCATCTAGCTAATAAATATGGACCCAAATGTCTGTGGTAAACTACTCACAACTCATCAGTGGGGCTATGGTGTTGATGTAGAAGCCCTCCGTGGTCGATTCCCCCTCCGACGGAGCGCTGGAGAAGGCTCCAAGATGGGATCTCGTGGTCGCCTTTGATGTTCTCAGGGTATGCAGCTACATATAGCAGGAAGAAGTAGGTCGGTGGACGTCCGAGGGGCCCACGATATAGGGGGCCTGCCCAGTAGGGGGGGGGGCTCCCTCCACCCTCGTGGCCGCCTCGGCTGCTTCTTGAATTGCACTCCAAGTCCTCTGGATCACGTTCATTCCAAAAATCATGCTCCCGAAGGTTTCATTCCATTTGGACTCCGTTTGATATTCCTTTTCTTCGAAACACTGAAATAGGAAAAAAAACAGCAATAAGAGCCGGGCCTCCGGTTAGTAGGTTATAAATGTGTAAAGTAAAGCCCATAAACATCCAAAACGGGTAATATAATAGCATGGAACAATCAAAAATTATAGAAACGTTGGAGACGTATTACACACAAAGAACAAATACTTGCAACCCGACGCTTATGAGGGATTGTCAATCCCTCTACGGGTAATGGCGCCAGAAATTGTCAAGTTGATGGGATAAAATTATGATAGATTGGATAAATGATCTCGATAAAACGTGAAATAAAATAAGTAACAAAAAAGTGCAGCAAGGTATTTTTGGGTTTTGGAATAATAGATCTGAAAACAAAAGCAAATAAAAATAGATCTCAAAGCAAATATGATAAAGAAACCCGGGGCCATAGATTTCACTAGTGGCTTCTCTCAAGAAATAGCACATGGTGGGTAAACAAATTACTTTTGGGCAATTCATAGAAAATCGAATAGTTATGACGATATCTAAGGCAATGATAAATAAATGGGATATTTAAATTAGTGCCCCTGGTTCCTTAGTTGTGCTCACTTTTCCCCACGCTCCAAATGTTTGCTCACTTTTCCCCTCTTCCTTAGCTGAAACTCTCACAAATGCTCATAGCGGGCGTTTGCCGTCTTGAACGTCCATTGACCGTTAATTGCTGACGAGTGGGGCCGAGTCTTCGTCTGACTGTTGCTTGCTGACGGGTGGGACCGAAGGAGACACGATTGGGCAGCTTATGCGAATCAAACAGATCTAGACAGCCGCGCCGCATCCGCGCCGCCCCCCCCTCCCGGCGTCGTTCGCGCCCACCGCTGTTGTTTCCTCCACCCTATGCCCTTTTCCATTCGTCAGCGACACCGCGTCTCCGCCAGATATAGCCCGCCTCCCCATCTGGGATTACATAGCGATGTTGAGTGAGGACGCCCGGAATGCAGTCGACCGTGGAGAGGATTGGGTCGAATCCGCGGCAGATAATTCATGGATTAAACCTGGGTAAGCATTGTTTCCTCTCGAATTGACGTTCTAAGTCGTATTGTAGGCCGTATTTGACTTCTGTTTGCTTGAATCGTTCGAATTTGTGCTCGATTTTACCCGGCTAACTGAAGCCTTTGTTTCCTTCCCCAACAAAATAGGATTGATCCCGCGCTGGCTTTCCGGCTGGCGATTAGAATGGAAACTAGTGTGCTGCGTGGTACTAAACCGCATTTGATTTCATCATTTTTCTATCCCAAAGTGGTAGAAACCAGCATATCTTTCAAAGATTTGCGAGCTGAGCTCCGAAACACCTATCCCTGGAGTGATGCCGATGCTGTTGAACTGAATTACTTCAGCAGTGACGAGCAAAGATTTCTCCCACTAACTTGCGACGATCATATGCCGTTGCTTTTTGCTGGGATTGCTGGCTGCCGATTCGGTAAACTCCAAATCGATGTGCTTCAGCCACGCGCAGAACGGGCGAAGGGGAAGGGAGTTCAGACATCATCTGTCTGTGCTAATAGCCAGCACCCCGGCACTCCTTGTAGGTCGACACCAAGTAAAGCAAGTGGTTCGTGGAGCCACAACATGCCTGCTGCCAATTTTGGTTCGATTCATTGCTGCTTCTCGTACCTTCTGCGGTTGGTGTAGAAGAAGATGCAGAACTCGACGAGGTGCCTACAAATGATGATGAAGACGAGATGATGTTTCTGAATGGTCGATGTAGCGGTCGACAAGCGATGGATGACGAATATATGGAGGAGCCCATCGGCCAAGCTAGGTTTGATGACACCGACGATGAAGAGAAGGTGGAGAACATGGACAGCTTAATCGAGGATGAATACGATGGTGATGACATGCCAACAATTGAGTGGAGCAGAGAAAAACTGAGCTTATCAGAGGTACCATTTTCCAATCAATGGTGGACTGTCGAATGCAAATGACAACATGGTACATTATATCTGAAAACACCTATAAGATCAAAAGGAGTGAGCCAGCAAGGTTCACGCTTTTTGTCCATATCCTAGGTGTAGGTGGAAGTTGCATGCATCTCGTATGAGAAAGAGCAAATATATTCAGTAATCCAAGTTTAGTTAGTAATTTATGTTTCAGATCATTGAGTAAGGTTTCTTAACTGTTCTTTACCCTTTTATTTTGTTTTAGATAAAGAAAACGCACACAAGCACACTTGTCCACCGAGGGGAGGGGAAGGCCAAAACCAAGCTAGCAAAAACTAGGTGGGTGGCGATGCTATATTGGATTGGTGAGAGAAGAACTCGGACTTGGTCCAACAGCACTCCATGGGAAGCTTTTGAGAAGTACAAGATATAAATTCCTTACATGAGAATTTTCAATGCTAGGGAAAAGGCTCTTGATGTAATTAATGGTCAATGGAATGACAGTTTTCAGCTGCTTTACACTTTCAAAGCTGAAGTGGAGATGGCAAGTCCAGGAGTGTTGTGGAGATTGACAAGCATACAGTTCCATTCAAAATAAAAGGAAGTCTTTTCGAAGGAGTGCTTGAAGGGCTTTTGTTTGTTTCAAGGCTTGTTTGCAGGGGTTTCTAGATGGTTGCAGAGCCCTATTTGGTGTAGATGCTACACATTTGATTGGAAGATGGAGAGGACAGCTAGTAGCAGCTTCGAGTTGATGGACACAACTGCTATTCGATTGCATTTGGTGTGGTGGAGGCAGAGTCGAGGAAAGTTGGGTCTGTTTACTGCAGCGAGCTATGCAACATTATAGGCACACCCCAAGTTTAACTATACACACAGATGCTTGCAAGGGTTTAGAGAGTGCATGGAAATTGTATTCCACGGAGTGGAGCATAGGGAATGTATGCGACACCTAGCGATAATTTCAAAAAGAAGTTCAAAGGTAAAGTTTATGATGAGAACTTATGGCCAACATCATACACATGCAGCAAAAGGAAGCATGAACACCATTTGAGAGTGTTGTATGCTCAAAATCCTCTTGTGAAGGAGTACATGGATGCACATCATGGCAAGGTGTGGTCAAGAAGCAAATTCAACGAAATCTACAAAGTAGATTATGTGACCAAGAACCTTGCGAATGCTTCAATTCAAAGTTCAAGTCGTGAAAGGGCTCTTGTTGTGGCAAGGATTTGACAAGATGAGGCAAATGATCATGATAAAGATGGCTCTTCGCAAAAGAATTGCGTAAACACAATATGTTGGTCATCAAATGCTCCCATCATCGATTAAGGCATTGCACTTGAAGGCAAGAGGATCAAGATGAAATGTATTCGATCTGGTACATATGAGGGAGAGGTTACCTATCTCGACACTAAAAATAGGGTATGGAGGTATCCTGTGAACCTAAGTACTAGAGAATGTAGTTGTAGGCAATGGCAGATCCGTGGGAAGCCATGCATACATGCCCTACATTTGATGACCGTTATCGGGGTGCAGATGGTGAAGTTGATCAATATTGCTCGAGTATTTCTCTGTTGCCAAATTTATGGCTGCTTATCGACAATGTGCCTGCACTATTGGGGAAAGATCAATGGAACATAGTAGATCCAGGTTCAAACTCCACGCTCTGTCATTACTAGACCACCAGAAGACCAAGGAACCAGAGGATTAGAGCGGTGAGGAGGGTCGTCTACCAAAGAAGCGTGCTTGCAAAAATGTGGAGTTACGGGGCATATTGCTAGGCTTTGTACCAATGCGGTGGATGCATCATTTGGAGAGGAGGAAAGATGGACAAGAGCCAATGCCGAGGATAATGCAGCAGCAATGGAGACCGAAGATGCGATGGAGAATGCAGCAGCAATTGAAGCAGTGGAGAATGCAGCAGCAAATGAAGCAGTGGAGAATGCAGCAGCAAATGAAGCATCTTGGTATGTGTTTGCACCCTTTGTATAATGCAGCTACCATTTTTGTTTGCATTTGTTCTCTTTTTTGCCTATGGCTTATAATTTTATTTACCACTCTAGGGAGAAAAGGCCAAGAGATGAAGAAGGTAAGATTTTGAAACCATGGCCTTTGATGGTTTTGAATCTATAAGAGAGGAAGAGGAGGCGTAATTATTCCAATTGTGCCTTTAAAGATTCTTGAACCCATAGATGACCGTCAAATGGTCGTCAAGTGCTCATGAGTGCAACTACTCCATCAAGCACCTCCACGAGGAAAACCCCAAGTAAAGCCCAAGATCAAAAGGAACAAGAGTGTGAAAGAAAAGAGCATCTCAACTAGGGAAACTAGGAGCAAGGCGGTGAAGCCATTTGCAAACACAAGGAGCAAGTCGAAAATTTGAATTAAGTTGTTGGCATCTTAAAACTTGGTAGATTTGTATTAAGATGTTGGCATCTTAAAACTTGGTAGATTTGAGCTACTGTGAAAACTTATCAGTTGTAACAATGTTGCTTCTACTTTGGTTTCTTATTTGAGTCAGAATTCAAATTTCCATCAAAATTTGAATTTAAATCAATATTTGAATTTGGGCCAAAATTTGGATCCGAGTCAAAGTTGAAGTTGAACATTGGAGGTTCATTGCTCTGTGCTCTGTGCGGTGTATTTGATCGAGCATTTGAAGTCCAATATTCGTAGGTGAACAGTCCAAATGAGAAATGTGCTAGAAACGAGCTCGAAAGCTAGGGTAAACAGCCCTATTTGAAATCAAGTTTTTCTTGACCTAGCCTAAATGAGGCATATATATTTTTATTAACACTTGTTCCATATATATAGGGTAAAAACGAAATCTCATTATTTATTGATTAATATTCATATTACTACATTTTTTTGAAAAAATATGCTTTTATTTCAAAACCGTCAAATAACATGTTTTAGATATGAAAATGAAAAAGTAAGTTCAGATCCTTCTTACTAACTCCAAAATGAAGCTATGGAGATTTTTCTGATTTTTTTAATTATTTTGAAAAAAATTCAAACCCTAAACCCTCTCTCCCTATTCTACGAACTCTGAAAACGTTCATAGGTGATAGCTCATTTGTGTGAAGACTTTTTTCATGAAAATGACCTACACCAAGTTTATATTTTTTTCTCATAACCTTGTCACATATGACGGCTATGTGCGCAAGAATTACAACATTTTGAATTTTTTTGAATTTTTTAAAAACATTTGAACTTGATTTCGACAGATCACTTCAAAAAATGATTTTTTGAAAAAACGCACCTATATCGAGTTTATATTTTTTATGGTAACTAGGTCTCATAAACGGACGAACTATGTTTGTTTTATATTTTTGCGATTTTTTCTAATTTAGTTATGGCCATTTGAAATCTGGTCAAACCCTAATAACCCCGTTGACTCGCTCATAACCCCGCAGAAATCCTCCAAACCCTAGTGTCGAACGTGCGCCGTCGGATCCTACCAAGCGTCAAAGACCACCCGTCAGATGTAGGGCAGGCATGCGCGATCCGCGTGATCCATCCTGATTGGCTATTGCATTGTCCTTCTCGGGTTTTTTACGATCTGCCCCACTTTACATATGAAATTGTATTTTTCGCACATGACCACCACATGTCAGTGTTAAGAGTTGGTTCAAATATTCAAACCGCAAAATACAATGTGGCAAATCGTCAATATAGCTTCCCCTTCTCCTCTTCTCCATCTGACAGACAAAGGCATCGAGCAGATCGAGCAATTCCTCTGTTTCTTTCCCCATCTTCCTCTAGAGCAACTCCTCTGTTTCTTCCTCTCGGGCGATATGTCGACCTCCTCGTCAGCCCCCCGTTCCACGTGGCCGGTGTATGGTCCAGTGCCGATGACTCGATGCCGACCGCCCACGGATCGCGCCATCAAGCGGTTGACTTCGAAGGAGGAGAAGAATGGGAACTTTGGGCGCGAGTTCATCAAATGCGAGAGCAAGCCGGAGGGGCAGGTTAGATCTGAGTTTTCCATGCATCCTTTATCTCTAATTTCTCAAAAAATCTGTCAGATTTGAATTTAGGATACATGATTTCGTTTTCAGATCATGAAGAAATGCCACCATTTCGAGTGGATGGATGATTACATCCAGAGGCTTCAAGGGTCGGGCTTGCTGGATTCGAGGGGGAAAGCAATCCGAGAGTCCAATCTGCCCCATGAGAGTGCTGCTCCGGCAGCAGCAGCGCGTCCGGAATACCCGACGGTGTTCGAACTGAAGACGGAAGTGAAGAATATGAACAAGAACTTCAAGGAGCTTATTGAGTTGAAGAAGCAATCCAATCTGATAGCTTTAGGAATACTTGCTCTAGGAATTTTTTACTTGATGGCCATCTCTCGTTAGAGATGTTTGTCTACTGTTTAGTGCAACTGTTGATCTCTGAATGCAACTCTGTTTAGTGCAACTGTCGATCTCTGAATGTATGTAGTTTACTGTTATGTTTAGACACTTTTAGTTTCGCGAAGACAACTACCGATTCGGTGATGATAGGATTATTTTGTTAGCTAATAACCTCGAGTGTTGGATCATACCCTAGCTCGTCGGATGATGAAGCGATGCTTGAGCAGCACAAGGGATATACATCAAGTTCATCTATTCTCTCTCGCACTTGCCAAACTTTTGTCCTCAAGTTTGTCGGGATTACGCTAGAAAAAAACCTAGTTCAAGGGCCCAAAGAGAATCAAGCTGCAATAGGCCCACAAAGGATAAATGAGGCCGTAAACAAGTGATGTTTCTTTTTGTGGAATGATTGCTTTGTTCTTTCTTGTTTCGATTGATTTTTCATTAATTTGATTGCCCAACCTCTTCTATTTCATTGAGGAATTTTTTGGCTTTCCTTTCGGGTCCCTTCACTTTTTTGATTTAATTTCTCTTCACCGTATTTGCTTTTGTTTTGCTTTCTCACAACCTGGCTTAGTTTGGCAGTGGAGTAATTTTAGAATCAAAGTATTTGCAAACATCGGTATTATTATGCCTAGCAAACCAATACTTCAGTATTGAAAAAGAGGTCCAACCTTCTTTTTTATATACTTCAAAAATAGTGTAGTTTTCTAGATATTAAAGTATATAAAACTACACTTTTGACCAACGTATTTGATACTTCAATATTTCTGGAAACCAAAGTATTCTTGGAATACCTAAAAAATACAGAGCTCCCAAACCAAAGCCGTGTACAATATGTTCTTATTTTTACAAGGCATCTATAAACACATCATTTTTAGTTAGTTTGGTTAATTTTGCCCATGTCAATTAGCCGTGTCTAAACTTGGGACAAACAAAATACAAACATAACAAATCATTAATATAACACACATAACTTAACTTAGATAGAGTTGCTAGGGCAACACAAGTTCTTACATATAACACAACACCAATACATATAACACATAACTTAACTTAGATAGATAGGGTAGCTAGCTAGGGCAACACACACACACCAAACTCACACTACATAGTAGTAGGGTAGCTAGGGCAACACCGCCATGTCTTCACCGTCGTCTTCACCTTAACCGCCGGCTTCACTGTCTTAAATGCCGCCCGGCTTCAAGATCCTCCTCCTCAAGGCCGTTGTCGCCGACATAGTACGGGAGGCTGTGCATGCGGTTGCGAGCGGGGAAGACGCTTTCGAAGTCGGTGAAGATGTTATAGGTCGTGAATGCGATGAACTCACACCCACACCAATACACCTTGCCGAGCAGGTAGTAGGCATCGAACCTGTTGGTGAAGTGGACGACGAGCCCTACCACTAGAGCGTTGGCGTGGGGACACTGCTCCACGAGGTTGAACATGGGCGGCGAGCCCGCCGGGAGGTGGTGGAAGCCCGCACGGAGGAACCCCCGTGCAAGCTCAGTGCTTCCCCTCCAGCGGGAGAACGCCCACACACGGAGGGATTCCTCGACGACGACGTTGGCGGGGTACCGCCGTTCCGACACGGTGGGCGGCGCTTGGAACATCGGCCCATTATACTGCATCTTGCTCGCTTCGCTGAGTGGAACGGCTTTGGCTTTTGGGGGAAGAAGAGAAGTTGGAGGCGCCGATAGATCTGTAGAAGAAGAGGCAATGAAGGGCAGTTTAAATAGCCGGGAGACGGCGGGTACACGCGAACCGGCGAGATGGTGACTCATCCCGGCGTGAACCGGCGCGATCATCAATTTCTAAGCGTGAATCGATGCGAAGCGTGCTGCGTGCTCTGCGCGTTGGCTGCTGCCTCCCCTTCTGCGTGCTTGCGTTGGCGGCTGCGTGCCTCCCATTCACGAGCGTGCATGCAGCCTGCGGCGTGAACCGATGCCTCGACATATGGATGCGACCATGCATGCAGCCTGCCCCTTCTGCCACCGACACGTATGGCTGCGATGCGTGAAACGACGCTGCGGAGCGACTGAATCCACCGGCAACCGTATGGCACGGATCGATGCGTGCGTGTCGGCGTGCATGCATGCGATTAGGTCTAGGTCACTAGATGCGTGCGTGGCGGTGTTCGCATGCATAGCAGGCTACATCGATGTCGAAGCCAGGCATGCATTGCAGGCTGCATCCATCCATAGCAGGCTTTTTTAATTGGGCTCCCTTTTTAATTTATTACCAGCCAACTAACGGGCCCGTCCTATGAACACAAACACGGCCCAACCAGTGAAGCCACAGCCAGAGTCAACAGAGTCCAATTTGTCTCAAAAAAAAGTCAACAGAGTCCAACGTGGCCCCACAAGTCAGTTAACGGCCAAGACGGCAAACGTCTGTTATGAACATTTGTGAGAGTTTCAGCTAAGGGAATGGGGAAAAGTGAGCACAAGTTTGAAGCATGGGGAAAACTGAGCACAACTAAGGAATTGGGGGCACAGATGGAATAAGCCCTAAATACATAGGCATCACGTCCAAGATTAGTAGACTGACTCCTGCCTGCATCTACTACTAATATTCCACACATCAACCGCTATCCAGCATGCATCTAGTGTATTAAGTTCATGGATAAACGGAGTAATGCAATAAGAACGATGACATGATGTAGACGAGATCTATTCATGTAGGAATAGCCCCCATCTTGTTATCCTTAATAGCAATGATACATGCGTGTCTTGTTGCACCTTCTGTCATTGGGAAAGAACACCGCACGACCGAACCCATCAGAAAGCACCTCTTCCCATGGAAAGAAAAATCGGTCTAGTTGGCCTAACTAAACCAAAGATTCGAAGAAGAAATACGAGGCGAAAAATAATCATGCATATAAGAGATCAAAGAATACTCAAATAATATTCATGGATAGATCTGATCATAAACTCAAAGTTCATCAGATCCCAACAAACACACCGCAAAAAGAGTTACATCAAATAGATCTCCAAGAGACCATTGTATTGAGAATCTAGAGAGAGAGAGAGAGAGAGAGAGAGAGAGAGAAGCCATCTACCTACTAACTACGGACCCGCGGGTCTATGATGAACTACTCACGCATCATCGGAGAGGCACCAATGAGGATGATGAACCGCTCCGTGATGGTGTCTAGATTGGATCTCGTGGTTCTAGAACCTGCGGCGGCTAGAATTGTGTTTTGTTGACTCCCATAAGGTTTCTGGAATATTTGATTATTTATAGGGTGAAGGGGCGGTGCGGGAGACCACAGAGGTGGGCATAACCCACCTGGACGCACCCTGGTGGGTTGTGCTCCCCTCGGAGCCTCCCTCTCATACTTCTTTGGCCCATCAAGTGTCTTCGGTCCAAAAAAAATCTCCAAAAAGTTTTGCTGCGTTTGGACTCCGTTTGGTATAGATATTCTACGAAGTTAAAAACAAGCAAAAAACAGCAACTGGCACTAGGCACTATGTCAATTGGTTAGTCCCAAAAAATGATATAAAGTTGCTATAAAATGATTGTAAAACATCCAAGAATGATAATATAACAACATGGAACAATCAAAATTATAGATACGTTGGAGACGTATCAGCATCCCCAAGCTTAATTCCTGCTCGTCCTTGAGTAGGTAAATGATAAAAACAGAATTTTTGATGTGGAATGTTGCCTAACATGTTCATCACATATTCTTTTCTTTTGTTGCATGGAAATTTGGACTTTTATATGGTTCAAAGCAATAGTCTAGTTTTGACATGAAGATTTCAATACTCAAGCATATCAACAAGCAACCATGTCTTTCAAAATATCAGCACTAAAGAAAGTTATCCCTAGCCCATCATGCTCAATGATACGTCCATTTTGCATCATGATTTCCTACTGTTATTTACAATGTTTTTATGAATAATAATGCTTTATGGAGTAATTCTAATGCCTTTTATCTCATAATATGCACGGTTTACACAAAGAGGGAGAATGCCGACAGCTGGAATTCTGGACTTGAAAAAGCTACGTTAGAGTTACCTATTCTGCACATCTCCAAATGAGCTGAAAATTTACGAAGAACTGTTTTGCAATATAAAAAATACTGCAGCAAATAACTACCGGATGATGAGGATACAGACCTGGGGTAGGGTCATAGGCCTGGTGTCGGTGTCAAAACCGGCGGATCTCGGGTCGGGGGTCCCGAACTGTGCGTCTAGGCGGATGGTAACAGGAGACAAGGGACATGATGTTTTTACCCAGGTTCGGGCCCTCTCGATGGAGGTAAAACCCTACTCATGCTTGATTAATATTGATGATATGGGTAGTACAAGAGTGGATCTACCACGAGATCAAGGAGGCTAAACCCTAGAAGCTAGCCTATGGTATGATTGTTGTAATGGTTGTTCGTCCTACGGACTAAAACCCTTCGGTTTATATAGACACCGGAGAGGGCTAGGGTTACACAGAGTCGGTTACAATGGTAGGAGATCTACATATCCGTATTGCCAAGCTTGCCTTCCACGCCAAGGAAAGTCCCATCCGGACACGGGACGAAGTCTTCAATCTTGTATCTTCATAGTCTTGGAGTCCGGCCGATGATGATAGTCCGGCTATCCGGACACCCCCTAGTCCAGGACTCCCTCAGTAGCCCCTGAACCAGGCTTCAATGACGACGAGTCCGGCGCGCATATTGTCTTCGGCATTGCAAGGCGGATTCCCCTTCCGAATAATTCATAGAAGATTGCGAACACCAGGATAGTGTCCGGCTCTGTAAAATAAATTCCACATACCACCATAGAGAGAATAATATGTACACAAGTTCAATCTGCCGACGTATTTTGTGGCGTGACGTCACACCACTACCAAGCCTTTACTTGAATCATTTTTATTATACCACCTCAGCGCGTTTAGCGAAGCGGTTTCCTTGGCACGTCTTATCGAAGCAGAGATCATGTTCCCCTTATTCCGGGATTCCCATCAATACGGACGTCGGTAACCCAACCGTGCCCGTTGCCCCGCCTCCTCTATCGAAGGTGAGTCCCAAACGGTCACGGGGAAGGCTCTTGGTATTCTCCCTCTTTATAATGAAACAAAGGCTCATTTCTTTTCTTCATTCCTCAATCGAATCTGCCCCTCGCCCTGAGTTCCAACACCCAGAGCCCCGGATTCGAGTGCCTTTTGGACCTTCAACAATGTACGGCTCCGACCTACAGGGCCAGTGGATGCCCTCCTCCGTCATGGAAGAGGACGTGCTAAAGCTGAGAGAAGCCAGGTACCTGACCTACTAGATTTCGCATAGGTTGCCCGCAAAAGGGCAAGTCATTCCTACTCCCGAGCCCGGCGAGAGCGTCGTATTTGTGTCCCACCTCCGTCGGGGTTTAGGCTTCCCGATGGATCCTTTTGTGAGAGGGCTCATGTTTTACTATGGGTTGGAATTCCAAAAATCATGCTCCCGAAGGTTTCATTCCATTTGGACTCCGTTTGATATTCCTTTTCTTCGAAACACTGAAATAGGAAAAAAAAACAGCAATAAGAGCCGGGCCTCCGGTTAGTAGGTTATAAATGTGTAAAGTAAAGCCCATAAACATCCAAAACGGGTAATATAATAGCATGGAACAATAAAAAATTATAGAAACGTTGGAGACGTATTACACACAAAGAACAAATACTTGCAACCCGACGCTTATGAGGGATTGTCAATCCCTCTACGGGTAATGGCGCCAGAAATTGTCAAGTTGACGGGATAAAATTATGATAGATTGGATAAATGATCTCGATAAAACGTGAAATAAAATAAGTAACAAAAAAGTGCAGCAAGGTATTTTTGGGTTTTGGAATAATAGATCTGAAAACAAAAGAAAATAAAAATAGATCTCAAAGCAAATATGATAAAGAAACCCGGGGCCATAGATTTCACTAGTGGCTTCTCTCAAGAAATAGCACATGGTGGGTAAACAAATTACTTTTGGGCAATTCATAGAAAATTGAATAGTTATGACGATATCTAAGGCAATGATAAATACATGGGATATTTAAATTAGTGCCCCTGGTTCCTTAGTTGTGCTCACTTTTCCCCACGCTCCAAATGTTTGCTCACTTTTCCCCTCTTCCTTAGCTGAAACTCTCACAAATGCTCATAGCGGGCGTTTGCCGTCTTGAACGTCCATTGACCGTTAATTGCTGACAAGTGGGGCCGAGTCTTCGTCTGACTGTTGCTTGCTGACGGGTGGGACCGGAAGGAGACACGTATTGGGCAGCTTGTCTGAATCTGAAACAGATCTAGACAGGCCGCACTGCACCGCGCCGCCCCACCCCCTCCGCCGGCGTCGTTCCGCGTCCACCGCTGTTGTTTCCTCCACCCTATGCCCTTTTCCGTTCGTCAGCGACACCGCGTCTCCGCCAGATATAGCCCGCCTCCCCATCTGGGATTACATAGCGATGTTGAGTGAGGACGCCCGGAATGCAGTCGACCGTGGAGAGGATTGGGTCGAATCCACGGCAGATAATTCATGGATTAAACCTGGGTAAGCATTGTTTCCTCTCGAATTGACGTTCTAAGTCGTATTGTAGGTCGTGTTGACTTCGCTTGCTTGAATCGCTCAATTTGTGCTCGATTTTACCCGCTAATCAAGCCTTTGTTTCCTTCCCCAACAAAATAGGATTGATCCCGCTGGCGGCTTTCCGGTGGCGATTAGAATGGAAACTAGTGTGCTGCGTGGTACTAAACCGCATTTGGTTTCATCATTTTCTATCCCAAAGTGGTAGAAACCAGCATATCTTTCAAAGATTTGCGAGCTGAGCTTCAAACACCTATCCTCGAGTGATGCCGATCTTTGTTGAACTGAATTACTTCAGCAAATGACGAGCAAAGATTTCTCCCACTAACTTGCGACGATCATATGCCGTTGCTTTTTGCTGGGATTGCTGGCTGCCGATTCGGTAAACTCCAAATCGATGTGCTTCAGCCAGGCGCAGAACGGGCGAAGGGGAAGGGAGTTCAGACATCATCTGTGTGTGCTAATAGCCAGCACCCCGGCACTCCTTGTAGGTCGACACCAAGTAAAGCAAGTGGTTCGTGGAGCCACAACATGCCTGCTGCCAATTTTGGTTCCGATTCAGCTGTTGCTTCTCGTGTACCTTCTGCAGTTGGTGTAGAAGAAGATGCAGAACCTGACGAGGCAGTGCCTACAAATGATGATGAAGACGAGATGATGTTTCCTGAACTGGTCGATGTAGCCAGTCAGCAAGCAGTGGATGACGAATATATGGAGGAGCCCATCAGCCAAGCTAGGTTTGATGACACTGACGATGAAGAGAAGGTGGAGAACATGGACAGCTTAATCGAGGATGAATACGATGGTGATGACATGCCAACAATTGAGTGGAACAGAGAAAAACCTGAGCTTACTGTAGGTACCATTTTCCAATCAATGGTGGACTGTCGGAATGCAGTGACAACATGGTACATTATATCTGAAAACACCTATAAGATCAAAAGGAGTGAGCCAGCAAGGTTCACAGTTTTTTGTCCATATCCTAGGTGTAGGTGGAAGTTGCATGCATCTCGTATGAGAAAGAGCAAATATATTCAGGTAATCCAAGTTTAGTTAGTAATTTATGTTTCAGATCATTGAGTAAGGTTTCTTAACTGTTCTTTACCCTTTTATTTTGTTTTAGATAAAGAAAAACGCACACAAGCACACTTGTCCACCTGGAGGGGGAGGGGGGAAGGCCAAAACCAAGCTAGCAAAAACTAGGTGGGTGGCAGATGCTATATTGGATTGGCTGAGAGAAGAACCTGGACTTGGTCCAACAGCACTCCATGGGAAGCTTTTTGAGAAGTACAAGATATAAATTCCTTACATGAGAATTTTCAATGCTAGGGAAAAGGCTCTTGACAGAATTAATGGTCAATGGAATGACAGTTTTCAGCTGCTTTACACTTTCAAAGCTGAAGTGGAGATGGCAAGTCCAGGAGTGTTGTGGAGATTGACAAGCATACAGTTCCATTCAAAATAAAAGGAAGTCTTTTCGAATGAGTGCTTGAAGGGCTTTTGTTTGTTTCAAGGCTTGTTGGCGGGGTTTCTAGATGGTTGCAGCCCTATTTGGTCAGTAGATGCTACACATTTGACTGGAAGATGGAGAGGACAGCTAGTAGCAAGCTTCTGTAGTTGATGGACACAACTGCTATTATTCAGTTGCATTTGGTGTGGTGGAGGCAGAGTCTCGAGGAAAGTTGGGTCAGTTTTGCAGCAGATATAAGAACATTATAGGCACACCCCCAAGTTTAACTATACACACAGATGCTTGCAAGGGTTTAGAGAGTGCAGTGGAAATTGTATTCCCTGGAGTGGAGCATAGGGAATGTATGCGACACCTAGCGCATAATTTCAAAAAGAAGTTCAAAGGTAAAGTTTATGATGAGAACTTATGGCCAGCATCATACACATGCAGCAAAAGGAAGCATGAACACCATTTGAGAGTGTTGTATGCTCAAAATCCTCTTGTGAAGGAGTACATGGATGCACATCATGGCAAGGTGTGGTCAAGAAGCAAATTCAACGAAATCTACAAAGTAGATTATGTGACCAGTAACCTTGCAGAATGCTTCAATTCAAAGTTCAAGTCAGTGAAAGGGCTCTTGTTGTGGCAAGGATTTGACAAGATGAGGCAAATGATCATGATAAAGATGGCTCTTCGCAAAAGAATTGCAGAAACACAATATGTTGGTCATCAAATGCTCCCATCACTGATTAAGGCATTGCACTTGAAGGCAAGAGGATCAAGATGAAATGTATTCGATCTGGTACATATGAGGGAGAGGTTACCTATACTGACACTAAAAATAGGGTATGGAGGTATCCTGTGAACCTAAGTACTAGAGAATGTAGTTGTAGGCAATGGCAGATCCGTGGGAAGCCATGCATACATGCCCTACATTTGATGACCGTTATCGGGGGTGCAGATGGTGAAGTTGATCAATATTGCTCTGAGTATTTCTCTGTTGCCAAATTTATGGCTGCTTATGCTGACAATGTGCCTGCACTATTGGGGAAAGATCAATGGAACATAGTAGATCCAGGGTTCAAACTCCACGCTCCTGTCATTACTAGACCACCAGGAAGACCAAGGAACCAGAGGATTAGAGCAGGTGAGGAGGGTCGTCTACCAAAGAAGCGTGCTTGCAAAAAATGTGGAGTTCTGGGGCATATTGCTAGGCTTTGTACCAATGCGGTGGATGCATCATTTGGAGAGGAGGAAAGATGGACAAGAGCTAATGCCGAGGATAATGCAGCAGCAATGGAGACCGAAGATGCAAGATGGAGAATGCAAAGAAGAATTGAAGCAGTGGAGAATGCAGCAGCAAATGAAGCAGTGGAGAATGCAGCAGCAAATGGAGCATCTTGGTATGTGTTTGCACCCTTTGTATAATGCAGCTACCATTTTTGTTTGCATTTGTTCTCTTTTTGCCTATGGCTTATAATTTTATTTACCAGCTCTAGGGAGAAAAGGCCAAGAGATGAAGAAGGTAAGATTTTGAAACCATGGCCTTTGATGGTTTTGAATCTATAAGAGAGGAAGAGGAGGCGAATTATTCCAATTGTGCCTTTAAAGATTACTGAACCCATAGATGACCGTCAAATGGTCGTCAAGTGCTCGGCGAGTGCAACTACTCCATCAGCACCTCCACGAGGAAAACCCCAAGTAAAGCCCAAGATCAAAAGGAACAAGAGTGTGAAAGAAAAGAGCATCTCAACTAGGGAAACTAGGAGCAAGACGGTGAAGCCAGCTGCAAACACAAGGAGCAAGTCGAAAATTTGAATTAAGTTGTTGGCATCTTAAAACTTGGTAGATTTGTATTAAGATGTTGGCATCTTAAAACTTGGTAGATTTGAGCTACTGTGAAAACTTATCAGTTGTAACAATGTTGCTTCTACTTTGGTTTCTTATTTGAGTCAGAATTCAAATTTCCATCAAAATTTGAATTTAAATCAATATTTGAATTTGGGCCAAAATTTGGATCCGAGTCAAAGTTGAAGTTGAACATTGGAGGTTCATTGCTCGTGCTCGTGCGGTGTATTTGATCGAGCATTTGAAGTCCAATATTCAGAGGTGAACAGTCCAAATGAGTAAGTAAAGTAAAAACTAAGCGTAAGTAAATGCAAATGACAGTTAAGAGATTATAACTGACGGTAAAATAAAGACAATAAGCTGATAGATTGAAAAGTATGACTAAGACTGAAAATCAATAAAGAAATATTGGATCTGAATAATAGATTAAAAACAGTATAATAAATTGATAAGTGATAAGGATCAATAGAAGTGATAATAAATAATGGCGAAATGTATTAAGAAAATCAATAGTATTGACAAATAGTGTATAAATGAATATAGATCTAATATGCAAATGGTACTCAAATCACTATGGACTCGTACAATTCATAGATGCAATTCGAAGATCAGTTAACTTATAGAATTTAGGAATTTAGCTTGTTGCGTTTGGGAAATTGTGCCAAGTTTCTATCAAATGCATTTCTATGCATGAAACTCACCATTCTCATAGTCCAGCTCCTGTTGCTCCTTGAACCGCCTCAGTTGCTGCACTGTCATTTCCACCTAGCTTCGTGTGATGCTCAGAGTACCGATTGGGCCGTTGCAAGTTATCGAGTCTACTGAATCGCTCGCCAAGGCAGCGTCGTCCGCGCACTGTGTTTCACACTTCCCTTGCCATTCTCTGACACCGTCCGATTAGCCTCGCCTCCGTTCCAGTATGGCCGATTTTCCCATGCCAGACTGATGTCTCGGCATGGTTCGTGGAACCTACATGTCGAATTGCGTGCGATACGGATTACTGTTACTCATGGTATTAAACAGTTTCAATGCTATGAGTTCCATTCCTCAATTGGCTTGAATCTTACTGCTATCATGCCACGTATTGCGCGTTCGTTAGATTGACCTGTCCGTTTGCCTTCCGTAACATAACATAGTTGTCCGCGGTACTGGACGAATTGTCGATACTGTTCACCAGTGCACGCTATAAACCAGTTCGTGACATTCTAATCAGCTGGCTGCAAACCACATTCTCTTAGTGTCGTCCAATTCCCAGTGGATGCAATTCTAGTGACGTCAATTCTACTCACTGTGAGCACGCGATCGTGATAGGCCGTTGCATATAGCATGGTTGCATGAGGCCGACATCGAACTCAAATGATTGGTTCAAGCCCACGAGCAGTGCAGGGATGCGTATCGTAACCGATGTGAATACGCACGCAATCTGAGGTGACAGCCAAATGATGATCGGGACATTCGAACTATGCTGATGGCCAATTCATAGATGGCTTATCAGATTAACCAGGTCTAGTTCGAGCACCTATAGTAGATGGTTGAGACAATAGAAGCATTACGGGTATCATGCATTAGATGGATGAGACAGTGATGATGGATACAATTCGGATTAGAGTCCATTTAAGTAGAATTATATGGACTGGCATCAGAGGTAATTCATAGCACTGGATTAGGCTGCTAATGATAGATGAAAGCAGACTGCAAACACGTCAGAGTTGAGCAGATATAATCCAACAGGTGGATTGATCTGTAACTGAGATGAGAAGCTTAGTCATACTCAAGTCAAGTGATTCGAAGTACAAGTAGTGTATTTGATATATCATTAGCTAAGTACTCATTAAATAAGGAACCAAGTTTCAAGCATTTTTGCTCAGTATGAAGGCAATCTAAGATGGTGAGTAGCATTTCTACTTGGATAGCAACAAGAACTTTGAGAGTGTAACAAGAAGAACTGGTAGCTTTGTTGGAGTGAAATGATTCTCATAGTTTTCAGATCTATGTGAGAAGCTGGAATACTAGTCAAGCCTGAAATTGCAATGTGACAGGCTTCATTCAAAGTGAGTGGATGAGTTGGCAGCGAGAAGTGATTGTGGAATTCAACGTCCATGATTAGATTGAGAATAAGTATCATAAATCTTGAGGAATCTGGAAATTGTATAGTGTGTGTTCAAGGATCTGGTAAGTGGTTCACCTGATTAAGCTAGTGTTAGGAAATGAGAGCACATGCGTAGATAAGTGATGACCAGCAATTCATACAGGTCTTGTTGGAGATGGCGTGAAAGTGGGTCTGGATTGTGTCTAGCATCAGATACAGTATATAGAGCCACCCCAAGTTTACTATACACAAGTGTCAAGTGGTAAGGCATTGGAAATTATGGAAGCGAGATGAAGATAGTGGATGTAAGGTCAAAGATATTCAAAAAAGTTAGTTCAAGATGTGTATAGATGATGGCAGATCACGAAGAGATGAATACATGCAAATGATACATCTTGGTGAAGGATCCTAGTTGACAATGTAGTGCATTAGTATGAGTCAAGTTTAGAATCTGGACAATGTACATTACATGTACAAGGTTGTCAGATTCGAATTCAAATTCTAGATATCTGTGAAAGAGTTAGTGGAAGGTCAAGAGTCAAAGTGGCATGATCATCTAGTGCACATTTGCACAAGGCAAGAGGAGAAACATGCCTAGATAGTCAGCAATTAAAGCTCATGAAATGGAGATGAGTGAATGATGTCGATCATAGAGGGAGAGTACTTGAGCACTAATGCGTACTGAGTAGCATTGTGCCAATGAATTATAGAAATGGAGAGGTGAGCATCGAACGTCAGTAAAATTTATGGAACGGCTTTGAATGTAATAGTGAGAAGAGGCTCTTAATTAATCAATCTTATGTGACATGATGCCTATGCACTAATTACTAGACATGACTATGGAAAGTCAAGTAAGCAAATGCGAGATACCATGTATATTGAACCGGATAGACAAGGGAGCTAGAGATAAGGCCTAAAGATCAAACAGAGGCTAATGTGGAGTCGGGGCACTATGACTGTTTAGCTGAGTCCTAACGATGACAAGAATCTTACAATGGATTAACAGCATGCTGAGATGGTAATGCAATAATGTACAAAAATTTGAATCTGAAGATTATGGCAAATGAATTGAAAGAAGTGATCATGAGAATGTGAAGTGGATGAGCTACTGGAAATCGAGTGAACCATGATGCTCATAGTTTTGTCAATGCATACTCATTTATCAAATTTATTGCACACTAGAGCAAAAGTCAAAGATGAAAGATGAGGTTTTTTGTAAGACTCTATATATGCTATATTCATGGCTTATGAAATGCTTTGCAATAGCAGAATGGCAAGTAGATTGATGATTTATTCACGGCTAAAGCCAATGTATACAAGATCAAGTAGATTAAGATCATGATAACTAATATAAGAGTCAAGAACTCAGTTAAAAGAAAAAGACAATTATGCCAATGTAAATATAAATCTCATGACAAGAAATAGATTGCATGACTGTTAAGCAACTCTAAACATTCGAGTAGATTTTTAATGATTCTTGATTTTAATTGTAAAATTTATTCAAAATTTGAAGTTAATAGTGAGCATAATTTAGTGAAGATATGAAAGTAATTATCGCATCTAATTGGCTCAATTACTTGATCTATTCAGAATTGCGAAATCTAAATGTAATTTATGCAAAATTTGATGGAACTGCTTGATAGCAAATGTGCAAAGATGCAACTTGATATTAATGTTTCATTTTACATCAGCTCAATTGATTTATTGAAATTCAATTGTAAATGCAATATTTAAATGGGCAACAATAATAAGTCTCAATCGAATAACTAGGGCTGTGACAGCAAGAGCATGCGAACTTGAGTCAAACTGAAATTCAAACTCAATTCACGTTACATGGCAGTGACTGAGCATATTTTAATAACCACGCTGTCTGTTACTAGGCTATATCATGATCAACTTTAATGTTTATACATTTAGCTTAGCACTTGATCAGAATTCATTACTTTGTATTTAACACTCGCATACATTTGAATTTTTGAATATTACATGTCCAATCTTGCATCCATGTTGAATTGAACTAATATGTGAGATTGATCTGTGAGACTAACATCAGAGCTCATAGAATCACTGCATTGGCGTAATACTCATGAGCAACAGCCTCACAAATGAGAACGTCATTGTGATTAACTTATAGAAAACTCAAGTTAAACTTACTTTGCTTAAGACTTCACTGAATAGACCCAATTATCATGATTCCATAGAGTTGACGGTAAATGATGAATGAATTAAACAATTGAAGTTGATATTCACTACATTAAACTTTTTATGATTCGGCACTAATCGACATTTAATTTATGCATTGCTATAGATGATTTATTTAGTAAGTCTGATCTTCATCGAGTACTGTCTATTGAAGTATTGAGCAACTAGTTGACTGAATTCCATTCGTGAAATAGAACCTAATTGTCATCAACCCATCTATCAAACTCCTAGAGAACTGTAGAGTCAGCAGCAAAGCTGATAATCAAGATACATGCCTGATCTGCTCAATTATTTTTTCCTCAGCTTGTAGCTAGCTTGCAAGAATTACAATATTCACCAAGCAATTTGCAATTAATGGCTTCTTTTCATGCTACATGTTCAATATATTTGCTTACCTCTATTTCAGTATTTTTAGTCAATCGTTCATAAACATATGCAATAATTTCTGTATGTCACTTTATTATGTACTTCCTCGTTCACTTCTTGTGTGTATATCGCTCCGCGTTTAGCATTTCGCATGCTGAGCCACGTCTACCAGGCAGTATTTTAGATCGAATAACTGAACTTGGTGAAGTTCCTAACCGAAGGTCGATGCAGCGGTATCAAGTTCGTAATCATTATTCATAGCACTTATCCTAATTTCAAATAACCATTTATTAGACTAATACAACTATTCAGTGACAATAGAAATGCCACAACGATAAATGGGATATATAGGACAGTCTTGATCATGTAGCCTTTTTCGATGATGCCAATTGTCCTAAGATGCCATCAAGCAGAACTTGTTTCCATCTTAAGCGAAGTCTAAGTAATGCTATCTTAGCTATTCAACCACAGACTTCGAGTATAGATACTAGTGACGTGCATCGTAAAATGATTGACACAACTACTATAGTAGGTTGCAGTAACTATGCAGTCTTCGTTCAAATGTTCTAATTTGAGTTAAACTGCCTTGATTCTCATGAGCAATCACTGTAGTATCGGATATTTAGACCTGAGTTCGAACAACTTCCAGTCTGTGATGCTATTTGTATAGTCTATCGCAACTCGAGTGTTCATATTTCGAGTGAGCAGCTAGCGATTAGGGCAAGGCAGAACACAGCAGGGTATACAGACCATCTAGGTAGTGCCATTCTCCACATGATTAAGCCAGAACTACCAGAGTTGGTCGCTAGCAGAAACTACAAGTCCTAGGCAGGCTATGACGCCAAAACCGATATCAGCGTTCCTTGACGGTTTGAATCTTCTGCTCTGATTCTAGCGATTTTTGATGACACTCATCTTGGCTGGATTTTGAAGCATTTAGTCGTGGATAATGACATTGAATAGTGACACTGCTCTTCGCGATGCTTTACTATGGTAGTGTTACCGATGTCATTTAGACGTATTGAATCGAAGTTGCCTATGGTACTCCATCCTCAGTGGCTACATGCTCATACCTCATTCGCTATCAACAACGCCGAGGATATATATGACTATCTCATCGAATGCCAAACCATGCGCCTTATCACAGGTATTTCATCTAATACTAGTGCAAGCCAATATGGTATCTAACAAAGTCAACGCTACATAGGTAAGGTCATTGACCATATTTCACTTGCTTATGGCATATTTGAATAGCACATCAACTTGAACGATCGATATCAACTAACAATGCGATTAATGTGCCAAACTCTGCTTCATTGCACATCATTACATCAGCCGTACTTAACTGACATCAATCTTACTGGACTAGATGTACGACACACATATGTAGATAAGCTGTAGGGAACAATAGGAAGCTCTCTTCATAGCGTATGCCTTCAGGCCAGATCTTGCAGGACTGCCAAATCACCCAACCTGACCATCTCGTGAAAGCTATAAGTCTGTTCCAGCTGATGTAACATAAAAAATGCACTGAAGCAGCATCAGTAATCATCTATACATAATGTCTGAAACAGATACATCGACAGTGCCAACAGGTATGCACAGCAATTCGAAGGATGCAACATGCAGACGATTTCGAGTGGAGAATCCGCAAAGGAAATGAGATCACCATAACTCTTCGATCAGCCGAACATCACTAGATACCAGATCACATGATTAGGACCATGTTGGACTAGGAAACAGCATCTACGAGTCATATGATACAGGAATCAATGGCTATATGTAATACCAAGGTACACGATGATCGTGAAATAGGGTTATGCGACGACACAACTGCTAACGCAATGTACTTGAGTAGTCGGTACATTGGCACCATGCTTTCCGTTGCTACAACTGCGGCTTCTCTGCGGGTCCCGCGTGCACCCCACTACTCTCCATAGGTCGCTAAATCGCCAGCAGTATGACAGTTGATGTAAACACTCCGGACGACTAATACAGCGAAACATGGGTCATGGCGATAGAGATGCAGCATGGATATTCTGGTCACTAATGTCACCAGATGTATGATGACATAGCAACAATGATGTGGTGTCTACAGATCTCACATTATTGCCTTTGTTATTACCAAGTTTAAATGGCTGCAGCAGACATCTGCTAGAACATCACGCAACCAGTCAATGACCATGCTACTCAAGGATCAAGCCACAAGTACAGAACGCAATCACATCATATCGGATTACTGTCGACAGTTCCAGCTTTAAGGAATCATGCAATTTGGAAGATTGTTCACTTATTAAGGTATGCGGGAGAAGTAGCAATTGGAGCATCAATGCATGCACAGTAGAATGCCATACAGGACAAACTAGCTATCGAGTAAGTCGTAGATCCTCAACGTACTACCAAATCGCACAAATAAAGTTTCTAGAATGCGAACTCGTGTAGAAGTTTCCTGAAGGTAGCATGCAACATGCGGGTATACGCTTGTCATGGTGTCCCATGTCTAGGTATTGGTATGAACTGTAGAGTAACGGCTCGATCCATTACCCTCAGCTTGCATGAGAACGACGTCAATCTGGCATCAAACTCCGAAGAGGAATACGAAAAAGCGCAATGTTGATAATAGTGCTATACGTGGATATTACTTATGATGAATAGGTTCAGGTCAACAACATAGTCAGATTATATCAAGACTCATAGCAGTCATCAAAATGTCTGTAAAAGTCATAGATAAGTCTTATATACCAGAGCCCGGCAGTAATCCATGACCCAGGACATTCTGAGATCACAAGGATAGTAATCGATGCAAGATCAATGGTCATTCTTGATCCATGTTAACGCAGATCGCACGTTGATCGACTAATTGGAAAAGTCACTTAAGAGTCATGATTTTCAGATGCCGCTGATGTAGTCGAGCACTAGATGGTACCACTGCGCACTTAGAATGAGTTGATACCCTAGAGGTTCCGATATCTGGACTCTAGTTTTCATATCAAGATCACAGTTGTCGTGACGCTGATACCGGTCACCGTGGTTTATCAATGAACGAGACTATGTTAAGTTCTTTGATGTAGTCCCTCTATTCAATTAGGCATGGATCATGCTGTATGTTACTCATCGAGTACATCGCTAACAGAATGTCTACTGAAGCACCTAGCTCAATCGGCTTGGCCTAAAGTGAGTAAAGTTGAGTGATACTAATCATCAAATCGTATTAGCCTAAGTAAACCATATGACGTATCAATTTCAAGTTGTCAGGCATGCATCCGCTCGAGTACTCAAGCTTCGACTCAACAAGCGTCCAAATGTTAGATAATGTATCTCATGTCATGAAGCATTGGTCAAGAATGTTGAATGAAGAATATATCCCAACCAATTATCGAAATGTCTATTGAAACTACGATCTGATCTCAGAACATGTATCGTAACCACAATGCATATACCCGTTTAGTGATTATTTTATAAGTATAGTTCAAACTTGTCATTTATATGCATTCATAAAGTTAATAACTTCTAACCGATTATAAAAACGAAAGGCTAAGCAGAGGATGTAATGGTAAACCCTCTAGTAAACGGGTCTGAAGCTTCGGCAATACATATGAGATGACTCACAGCCAATCAATGCTAAATTTCGAATCTCTATGACTGCAAGAAATGGATACTAGGTGATATAATACTGAATGATAGCACTGTACAAACATGGTGAGTCAACGACACGATAAGGTAGGTCAGACTAAGCATCTTGCCACAGGAGTTATACTAACACATCTTGCAACATGATATTAGATACGAGTGCAGTCTACAGATCACTGGGTTACATTTGGCTGATGATTTATATGTATTCCACAACTGAAGTTGCTCAACCCTGTTATATCCTCAATATGGCTGTTCAGTGAACTATCACTTGCCTAATGAGTGGTCTACTATGCGAATGAATGCATCGCAAGCGCAGAATGCCCATTCAGACGAATCTGTGCAATGCGCTTCGAATTGCCACAGCAGTGATCCCGCCATTGAGTGATCCATGGATTTTCCGATATACGATTCCTTCAGAAATCCAGACGCCTCACTATCACATAGCGTGTATTGCTCAAGAGTTGGTACGATCCTACAAACTAGAATGACACTTGAACCGATTCGCAAAGTCATATGTCAGTCTCACGAGTACATTGTAATTCTTGCAATTGGGGAACGTAATACAAGTGGCTTCTAGGCATCTAAACTGACAGTTAGGATAGCATTGTTATCAGCATTTCGTAATCGAACCTATGATCATTGGGGCCGAACTGATCGCCTAGACGTTCTCATAGCCGACAGCTCGTATGTTCTGGTCGCACTGCTGCGATGTACAAGTTGCGCTTCATCGCATGCTGTCAAGGGCCTGATGGGTCAGTATAGCGCATCAAGGCTTTCACTGATGACTACTCGATACATGGTTCCATATGGTTGCCCAGGATCAATCTTGCACTTTATGAGCCCGGAGACACTAGTCGGCTGATCCTGCGTGGAATGATTCCATGGACTCGAGAAGTTGCTCCGATACGCAGTAGAATCCGTGGACTCGTTTCTTATTGCGCCGTGTCATCTTACTCCAGCGAATGCAATGTGTCGCCCTAGTGGATTAGTGCCTACATGGACATTCAGATAGCTCACGTGTCTAGCTGTAATTCAAGAAATGCAAGTCTGGCAATCCATAGACAACTTCAATTCCTGATCGTATAATGCAGTAGAATCGCTAATGTAGCGACTAGAGATGCGAAAATATAAGATACGAGTAATTCGATACGATAACGTGAATCAGAACATAGGACAGCAAGTCATGAGTTGGACAGTCAGAAGATTGAAGTAAATGCAACAAGATCTGAACGAGCTATATAGTGGTTGACCCATATCCAGCATCGTCGAATAGCCAATGGTATGTCAAGTACCTTTCGATAAGAACTAACGATACAGAAGGCGATAAACGGTTTAATATGAAGTAAGGACTGTTTTGATACGTGCTAAGCAATTCTGCATCCTGAGTAAGTCAAATACCCATCGTAATGAACTCGCAATGTTAGTAGACTTTGTGAACCAGTCTAGTTATAGTCATTTCAATGTTTAGCAAGCTGTCCAGATGCAATAGTTTACTGATGAAGTTAATAAAAGCAATGATATAGCACCGAGCACGTCCATTCGAGTAGGTCCATTCCGTAGTACTTTGCTGGATTCAGTCATTGCGAATCAAGCTCATGATACCGAGGTTCTAATCCTTGGAAGCTTTAATCAATTAATAAAGGCCAATAACTCGTCACGAGGAATTCAAATGTACAAGTAACTAGTTGCACTAGTGATCAGTCAGAAACTGGCTAAATTGCGATCAGCATCCAATTGGAGTGAGAAACAGGATTGAATTACTCAAGATTATGCAGGTTTCAAAGACGGGATTCAGAGTTAGCTCCAGGGCTATTTATAAGTGATGTGCAACAAAGTTCATGAAGATGGAGCAGTGCATTAGCTAAGTGACAATCATGAGAAAATGGAAGGCATCTATGAAGTTGAATGGCTGTTATTACTGATTCTTCTGATCTGAGAATCAGTAGTCTACATAGCTCAATTTATGATGAACTGCTATCACATCGTTAAGATACACATGGGTGTCAAGCTTGAGGTGAGGATCGGAAGTTCGATGATGTTAAATAGCTAAAGTCTAGATATATGGTTACTAACCAAGTAACTAATGAGTTTGCATTTGAAGTATCCAACCATGCGATAGCACATGTGCTATTATGCAAGTGCTCGTAGCATAAATCACATAGATGCTAAGTAATCACGACTTAATGAATAGATTAGTCGAAGCTCATTGTCACATACAATCGAGATTTAAGCTCATAGATCGTGACAGATTGACATAATGCAGATTGAAGGCTACGCATTGAGCAAGAGATATGAATGATCGATACTGCAACCATTGAGAGCAAGCTACCAGTCTACTACAGGTCTCAGTACCAAGGTCATGAAGCTCAACATCATCATGAGGCAATAGAGCATCCAACTAAGCATTGATGACTGAGGATTCGATTAGAGTATCTGGAGAAGATGATTCTGGAGATAATGAGAGAATTGAGGCAAGGCAATCCTGGATAAGCGTAATGCTAATGTCCTCAATTGAGTAGTACGGGTAAACGTGATCTATTTGAATTGCTATTGTATGCAATGCCTATCGCATACTATGGATGGCGAATGAACCAGTCAAACTAGTATACTAGTTAACTGGAATCGCAGAGATGACTAGACATGCGTCAAGATGGGACATAAGAAGTCGCATAGAGATTCAGGATTTCAATGCAATGTCAGTGTGAAAATGATGGCAATCATGTTATAGATATGCGAACTGGAGTCATAGGACAGGGTATGCAATTAATGCGTGATAATGAAGCTTCATGAGGCCTTGAAGATTGATGACTTCGATAGTCATAATTGATATTTGCAGTGTATCCTTTGACTAATGCACAATGTATTCTTCTAGTGCTAGAATGGACTAAAATGCTACCTTAGTTGATGTATGGCACATTGATCAAAGGTATTGAATCATGTTGAAGAACTGTTGAATAAAACAAGTGCAGGACAAATGCTGTCAATGTGCTAAGATATTGATTCTGTGTACGTCAAGGCAAGTGTAGGGTAAACCAGTACCGATGTCTAAGGTACAAGGTAAACCGAGAGCCAGACTGAGGCACAAGGACAAGGGGTAGAACCATGAACTGATAGTGAAATGCATGATGAGAGCCATTCAACATAAAAGGTTCGAATATGAATAAGTATTGACCTAAAACTGTAATGACTACGAGTAAGTGTAATGGATTTGTAGCTATTTGTAAATGCTTCAATTGAATCAATGAGTTGAATTTGAATAATTGGCACTAATATTGAAAATGATTGCAAATGGTATTAGTCAGAACTTAGTTAAAGTTGACTATCGCATGATGTGCATTTGTCCAATTAGTCACAAGTGTTATAGGAATCAGTTCGTTTGACAGCTTTCCAATTGTACCCAGGAATGAAGGTCATATCGCCAATTTAGTAGAAGATTGAATTAAACCTGTATATTAACTTATTTGATACTACACATGAAAAGCATAAACCAAAGGGCAAGTCATTCCTACTCCCGAGCCCGGCGAGAGCGTCGTATTTGTGTCCCACCTCCGTCGGGGTTTAGGCTTCCCGATGGATCCTTTTGTGAGAGGGCTCATGTTTTACTATGGGTTGGAATTCCACGACTTGGCTTGGGAGTCCATCCTCCACATCTCATCATTCATTGTCGTCTGTGAAGCCTTCCTCCGCACTACCCCTCACTCCGGCCCGTGGCTCAAAACCTTCAACAGGGAGCCGAAGATGATTGAGGGGCGTCAAGCAGAGTGCGGCGGGGAGGTTGTAAGCAAGAGGGCTAATGCTCCATGGCCCGAGGGCTCTTTCCAGGAGGAGCTCGCCAGGCAACAGGAGTGGTTCTATATTACGCCCTGTGGGCAGCAGTGAAGCCGCCGCCCATCTTTCGCTCGGGCCCGCCACAACGGCTGATGTCATGGCTCAACCAAGGGCTCAACTGGGGCCGTCAAAGGACGCACTCTATTGCAGGTCGGATTCGAGACCTCCAAGAGAGGGAGATCAATCTGGTCGTGGTGATGCAAAGTTATGCTGATCATGCGTCTTACGCCTCGCAAACGCCGCCTCTTGGCTGTGGGAATTAATCCGAGGGACCACGAGTTCTCCCACACTTCATGGGTACGACACCCGTGGAGATGTACAAATTGTTCTTCGGATCACAAGAGGTGTGTCCGGAATTAACCGAGGATGCCAGCCTAAGCTGCAATCGCCCGGATACACGAGTAAGTAGCTCTGTGTCTGGACATACCGTTCGTTTACATATCTTGGATTTGCCTTTTAACCAATTGTCCCCTGAACAGGAGTGGATAGCGCAAGCAAAACTGATACGGTGTCCGGCCCCCCTCCCGGAGACCACGTCGGATGCCGTGTTGGTCAAGATGCTGGAGGTTGCGCCTTTGGAGGAAGGCGAAGGGGAAAACAGAGAAACTACCTCCTCTACCAAGGAGGCTTTCGAGAAAGGGGGGATCGAGAATCCCTCCTTCCAAGGGGAGAAGAGGACCGCTTCCGAAAACCCGGAGGCCAAGGCCTCAAAGCGGGGGAAGAGATCTTCACCGGAGGGTCCTGCGCCTGGGGAAGCCCCGGCCGCACCATCTCCCCCACGGAATCAGCCCTCCAGCGAGCCGTAAGTAGAAAAAGGGGAGTTTTGTGGTAAGGGACATCCCTACTTTTGCTTCTGAGGATAACCAAAATATTTACCTTGTAGTTTGGATCTCCGTCCTTCTCAGCTGAGCTCGTCTTCGGGGAACCTTCGTCCGGAGATGGTGGAGAGTGAGACGCCTCCATCTACCGCACCGTCAGGTGGGGCGGACGACCCTGAGGTGTCGTCACGGAGGGTATCCCTGAGTCCGGCAGGGCCGGGGAGTTCGGCACCAACTAGTGTACGGCCGGGGGAGCTGAAGGATCTGCTTGAGAAGGCGTCTATCTCAGAAGGTCAATGTACATTGATGAATACGGTGATTGGAAGAATTTCATCCGCCAAGGGCGGGTTGCATGATGCCGTAAGAAGTTTGCTGGCAGGGTTTGAGGTACGTAAAAATGACATACCTTTTGACAGTTTTACACATAAAGTGCGCCCTGTATAGATAGTAGCCCCTGAGACTTGGTATGTTGTCGAAAACGACAGCGTGCCGAGGATCATAATCTCAGGTATTAATTTTCGCCTTTCCTATGCAGGTGGCGGATAGTCCGGTGGCCAGCCGGACTGATGGATTTGCTGAATTAAAGCGGCAACTCGACGTTGCCGATGCGGACAGTGCGCTGGTCAATAAACGACTTGACGAGTCACAAGGTAGGTTGTTTCTCCGTGGTCACCTAGTTAGGGAGCTGATGCTCACTCCTTACAACATGTATGCTTAATGCAGATGGTGCCGCTGCTGTGGAGGAACTTCGAGCAGAGCTTGCTCAAGCCAAGGAGCAGGCCCGGAGGAGTGATGCGGCAGCCTCGAAGGCGGCCGAAGAGCTAGAAGCCGAAAGGAATGCTCACTGCCGAAGCAGGGGGGAGATGGCCGAAATGGCCGTGAAGCAGAAAGATGTAACCGACCGCTATGAGGTTCTTGAAAAGGAACGCCGAGCGGAGCAAGAAGACCTGAAGAAGGCCACCGCCGAAGCCAAGGATGCCCGTTCTATAATGAGGGCTATAAAGGAGGAGCTGCGTCAGGCCGGAGACATTGTGGCTGGTAAGCCCTTTCTGCTGCGCAGGAGGTTCACAGATCCGAAGTATGCTCAGCTTGGCCAGGTGTGGGGTCCGGAGGATCCTTATATGGATTTAGCGGCGAGTGCGGCAGATGCTATTGTGCACTTCCAAAGTCAAAAGGATCATGAGACAGAAGAGCTTTTTTGGTCTCAATTCCATAGTCCGGAGCGTTCACTTCCATTGGCCGATCTGCTGGCTGAGTGGGTTGAGCTGAATAGATTGTCTGGACTTGCCATGACGGATGTAGCGACTCATATCTGGCCGGATAGGCCCAAGCCGAAGAGTTATTTTGGCTTATTGCAGCAATTCCTTGGGGTGGTGCCGCATATCAGGGCGATGAAGCGGTCGGCCTGCATAGAGGGTGCACGGATGGCCCTCGCCCGTGTGAAGACATACTGGACGGAGATGGATGCCATCGATGTTGCAACCCGGGGTTCGGACGAGAGCCGGTTACCCGCCGAGCACTATTTTGGGGAAGTTCAAGGGTGCTCGGCAATAGAGTCGCAGTGCTCAAAGAATGTCATGTTCAAATGATCTTTATGATTTGTAAAACGATATTTATAATATAAGTACTTTTTATACTTGTGCGTTCAAGTATTGGAATATCTCCTGTGCGGCCGTTTAATGTATAGTTGTGTATAACCTGAAAGATGGCAGTCTTTGGCTTCAGCCCCCACGCACATGGTGCGGGGGTGTTTGCAAAAATAGCGCATTTCACACTTAATCCAACGTCTTGGTCCTGGGAAGGAGGTGGTAGCATAGCAAACGAGGCAACCGGACTATAATGCTTTATCACTTTCACTTAGCCATAGGAGTTCGAGGGTGGGCTACGATATAGCCCCTAGGGCACCACCGCGCTCCGAATTCGGGCGCGATGTGCCTAACCGGGAAACGGTCCTTCGTCAAAGCGGCGAATTCTAAACATTCCAAAGAGTCGATCGAGTGGTTGACCAGTCTCTCGCCAGTATCATGACAATCGTTTCGGCTTTCATCGAGGTGCTCGCGCCGAACCGGGCACAATCACAAGAGTTCTCCGGTGCTGCGTTAGCCGATGATACGGAACGTAAGGCAGCAAAACACAGGAGCCGGGCAAACCCAACACTTGACCAAAGACATGAGTCGGAGCTGATGCATATAAGGCCTAACTCGAGACGCCGAACACTCCCTAAGGTATTCGGTCTTTATGATAACGGGCAGAACAATGCCCTAAGCCCCTAGTGTCCAGGTACAGGCTAGAATTTCTGACGCGGCCGATGCCAAAACGCCAGCCTCCTCGTTGGTTATGGTGAAAAACTGTGGGATATGGATCACCAAGAGAGAGTAAGAATGGTTTACGCAGGGTCTTAATCTGAAAAGAATCCTTGCCACGGGTCCTCGCCGCACGCTCGCTACCGTGGTTCCGTTGTGCCATATCCTGGACGGGTGTACACGTTGTTCATCTATAAAAAGAGAGGAACTTAGCTTGAAAAGAAATCATGCAAAAAATTTATTGAAAACAAAATATGAATGAATGAATAAAGTTGAGATTTTATTGGCTCTTTATTGTTTGTACGCGCAGTCCCTTGTGAAGGGGTATGCGGCTAGGGAGGCCCTAGTTTATTTATGCCGGACTCGCCTAGCCGTGTCCGGGGTCTTGAACGACCTTTTAATGAGATGATGCCGTGGACCGGCATTTTAAGTGTAAGAGACACGAAAAGCGGTATTATGTTAAAGCGGGCGTAAAGCTTCACGTCCCAATAGTGCTTGATGGCTACTTTTGAATGGGGCGACATGGAAGATTAGCTTTTCGCGACGGAATTTGTCGGGTGATCCAACACAACTTCTAGTAGTAAGGAGCCCGTGCACTTGGCGTGAAGAGCTCTGGCGCCTCCTTTGAAGGAAGTGCGGCTATGGCTAATTTTAGTAGGGTCTATCCCCAACTTATGGATTGTGTCCGGATATAGCAGGTTTAAATCGCTGCCGCCATCCATTAGGACTTGTGTAAATTGTAGTCCGCTGATTATAGGATCCAATATCGAGCAGTCCATCCTGCGTTTCAATACTTCGAATAATCCGGTGGTCGAAAGTAATTGGTTTTGACATCCAATCTCGGATTCCATTGGGTGGACCGTGCGACGCGCATCGTGGCGTGGTGCCACACTTTGTTTCAGATATCACATGAAGTGAGTTTACTGTTTTAACTTCTTGTGGGAAAGTCTTTTGTTTTCGGCGCCTGCTCGTGGGGTTCGCCGTCGTCCTCGCTTGGCGGTCGAGCCCCTTGTGTTCGGGCGTTGAGTCGGCCGGACTGTTTGAAGACCCAACAATTTCGGTGGGTGTGGTTTGCAGGCTTCCCGGGGGTACTGTGGATTTGACATATCCGATCCAAAATTTTGTTGAGGTTGGATAGCTTGTCACTGCTGTCTTTAAGAGGCAGTGCTTTGTTGTTCGGCCGCGAGCTTTTGAATCCGGCGTTGACCGCCGTGTTTTTTGGGCCATTTTCTTTGTTTCGGCGCTGATCCTTTCTGCGCCGTGATTTTCCATTTCCATCTCTGATCTCGGATGTACTTGGGTCACTGGTGCTGCATCTTGCCAGCCAGCTGTCTTCCCCCGCGCAAAAGCGGGTCATGAGGCTCGTTAGCGCGGCCATTGTTCTTGGCTTTTCCTGGCCGAGGTGTCTGGCGAGCCATTCATCTCGGACGTTATGTTTAAAAGCTGCTAGGGCTTCGGCGTCCGGACAGTCGACTATTTGGTTCTTTTTGGTGAGGAACCTATTCCAGAATTTGCACACTGACTCTCCAGGCTGTTGGGTTATGTGACTTAAATTGTCTGCATCCGGAGGGCGGACATAAGTCCCCTGAAAATTTGCTCTAAACGCGTCCTCGAGCTCTTCCCAACTTCCAATGGTATTTTATGGGAGGCTGTTGAGCCAATGCCGAGCTGGCCCTTTGAGCTTGAGGGGTAGATATTTTATGGCGTGGAGATCATCTCCTCTAGCCATATGTATGTGTAGGATGTAATCCTCAATCCAGACTCCGGGGTCTGTTGTTCCGTCGTATGCCTCTATGTTTACGGGCTTGAATCTTGCTGGATATTCATGATCAAGCACCTCATCGGTGAAACATAGTGGGTGTGCGGCGCCCCTGTATTTAGGTGTGCCGTTATCTTCGAAAACTAGGCGTGCTGTGTTGCTTCCTGGGGCCCTCTTTTTTGGCCCATAAATGGACCTGACCGGGCCATCTGTTTTGCGAGGATCTTTATGTGTGTCATGTGCCGGCTTGTGTGCGGCGCCGCTTGCCACTCCTGGCCTGTCATCTAGTCGTCTATCTGGCCAGGCGGCCTCTTTACTTTTTGATTGTGGGGGCTCTACGGCCTCCTCGTCGAATTCGGGCAGCAGCTTGCGCTTCGGGTAGCACTTTGCTTGATGGCTATTGCCGTATTTGTCCGTGGTCTTGAGTACTTTGCTCCACCTCATTCTGAGTATGTCTTCCGCTGTTTTGAGCTTCCCTTTCTGCTTCTTCAAACTTCTTGCAGTGGCGACAAGCCTTTTGTGCAGGTTCTTGTGTTCCGGTGGTGTGCCTGGCACGAGATCGTCTGGACTGTTGTTTTCGCCGGGGATGGGTTGATTGTCCGATTCATCCTGTTCGGATGGTTGCTTGGCTGCATGTTCGCCGTCCACTGGTTTGCCCTGCTCTACGGCTGGGTCATTATGGGTGCTGTTGTTGTTATCGAGGCAGGACTTGGGGCGGCGCTTGCGTCGCCGTTTTGGTTGTTTTTCGGGGGAATTATCCTTCGCCGCGTCCCGTTGTTCCTCATTACCGCTCCATTTTGGAGTGTCCACCATATATATATATCATGATTTGAGGTGGCTTTCCAAAGCGCCCAAGAGGCATCGGTTCTGGTCGCCTCCGCATCGCCGCCCATGCCGCCGATGTCTTGAGTCGTAGTCTAGCATGTCGGTTAGATCGCCGACGGTGGCTACAAAGTGGGTGGTGGGTGGGCTTTGAATTTCTTTGTCGTCCAAGATCCCAACCGCCCCGACCGCAGTCCGCCAGGCTCTCCGATAACGAGAGATACTTTAGTGAATTCAGGATGTCACCAAAGGGTGGGTGCTGAAAGATGTCCGCGGCGGTGAACTCCATGATCGGCGCCCAATCGGACTCGATTGGTAGGGGCGCAGGAGGTTTGGAGTCCGGCGAGGAGTCCGGCACCTCGGAGTCACGAGCTTTACAAGGGACAAGGTCAGATTCGCCCATCGCCAGAGGTTGCAGCCCCGAGGCGCGCTTCAGCCATCTGTCCTCGACCAGGCGGTCGGCTCCAATTAAGGGTCGGAGCGGACTTATGTGCGCCTCGTGGCACCGCCGGCAGCAGAGCTAAATCATTCCCATTGTGACAAGGCGGGCGCTTGGCTGTGGCTCGATCACCAAGATCAAGTCTCCGCGGATGTCAGCCGTGAAGTTTAGGCTTCCAAATTTGACTCGATGGCTGGGGCGAAGCTCGATCCGCTCCAGATGGCTGCTTAATTGCCCGCAGCAGCAAAGCCGCCGAATATTTAAGATCTGTCCGGGAGAAAAGTCTCACCTGGACTGCATCGTTGTTGATGATCGAAGGAGCCATCAAGCCTATTGGTGACGACACGAGAAACTCTCAATGAAAGCACCAATGTCGGTGTCAAACCGCGGATCTCGGGTAGGGGGTCCCAACTGTGCGCCTAGGCGGATGGTAACAGGAGACAAGGGACACGATGTTTTTACCTGTGTTGGGCCCTCTCAAAGGAGGTAAAACCCTAGTCCTGCTTGATTAATATTGATGATATGGGTAGTACAAGAGTGGATCTACCACGAGATCAAGGAGGCTAAACCCTAGAAGCCAGCCTATGGTATGATTGTTGTAATGGTTGTTCGTCCTACGGACTAAAACCCTCCGGGTTATATAGACAACGGAGAGGGCTAGGGTTACACAGAGTCGGTTACAATGGTAGGAGATCTACATATCCAGACAACAAGCTTGCCTTCCACGCCAAGGAAAGTCCCATCCGGACACGGGAAGAAGTCTTCAATCTTGTATCTTCATAGTCTTGGAGTCCGGCCGATGATGATAGTCCGGCTATCCGGACACCCCCTAGTCCAGGACTCCCTCAGCTGGCCTATACGTCCTACCCAAGGTCACCACCCTAGAAGATAAGAAGTCCAAGAGGCAGCAAGGGACCCCCAGTCGAAGATGTAGAGTGCAATCCACTCGACAATCATGTCACTCGGGAGTCCTCCTACCTACTATCATTCGACCATCCAGATAATCACTCGACCTACCGAAGACCAGGAGTCACTCAGCATTACAACGGAAAGGCATTCACTCTGTAGTCTTTAAGGTCATTAACAGCACTTAAGGCTGGCGTTACCAGTAATGCCCCCACTTTATGTACATTAAGTCCCTTGTAATGGAGGGCGATGAGGGTCCAGGCATAGTCTATATAAACCACCCCCCTCCTCTGTCACAAGGGTTCGCACCCCCTGTAACATCACACATATAATCCAATCGACCGCCTTCGGGCACTGAGACGTAGGGCTGTTACTTCCACCGAGAAGGGCCTGAACTCATATAACTCGTGTGTACACTTCACCATAGCTGGGATCTTGCCTCTCCATACCTACCCCCCTTTCCACTGTCATCCTTAGAACCACGACAGTTGGCGCCCACCATGGGGCAGGTGTCTTAGCGACTTGTTGGTGAAGTTGCAAGTTTTTCCGATCATCATCATCAAGGTTTCCGGTGGCGGATTGGCGGAGGGCCGCGAGATCCGTCTCGGCGCTCTCGTTTTCGTCGCCGACGAATCCGCTTGGCTTCAAGAAGCACCCCTTGACATTGAGGCGCTCCCTGTCCGAGGGGCGACGCACTTTCGCGCGTGCGTTCGTGGCATCCTTCTTCGGTAGACGTCGACCCAGTATCAGTCGGCTCCGATGGTGTCTTCCCTCCCTGCTATTCACCGCCGCAAGAGATCCAGTCGATCGCGGCTTCAGCGATGGGTGAAACACGTGGTGGCTCGGCGTTCGGCCACCCATCAAGTCGCGGCAATCAAGCCCGACGAAACTCTCCACGGCCTGTTCGATCTGTCGACTGGCTCCGCGGAGACCACATCCGAGTGTGATAGCAGCGACCCTGCAGCTGAAGTCTGGATGGTTGATGGACCGCGTGGTCCACCTGGCTTTCGTCGCGAAGACGACAAATATGGTGGCGGCGATCCGTCGCACGTCCATGGGGAATACCATCCCGAACCCCTTTCTTCGCAGCAGAGGGAAGAGCTTCGTCGCCGCAACATGGATGCACTCCACACTCCCATCATTGGAGAAACCCCCGAGGCTCGGGCCTTGAAAGAGGCGCGCATGGCTAATTTGGCTGAGCGCACTCGACTGGGGAACCTGCATCGCGCTCTATACGAGCGGGCTCGGGAGCGGGTCCCTGAGTCTAGTCAACGGCAGCTTTTCCCGCCTCCGCCTAAGGTATACCGCACTCGATTCGTAAACTCGTAATCGCGTCCGAATAGTTGAGTCGATCCAACTTTCCCAGTTGGAGGCTGGCATAGGGTTGATGCGGATCTGGGCCTTGCTCCAGGCAGCAGGAGAGCAGAACACAGCAGTGTCTCAGTCGCGGAATAGGATTCACAGCAGATCCGTAGTAGCGGATACAGTTCAGTCGGCACACAGCCCAATATCGCCCCTGCGGCGTGAAGGCCGTGGACAGTATGATCGTTAGCCCGACCGCGACAGTCCTCGTCAAGTGCCCACGCCTCCTCCAAGGAGTGTATCATATGTGCCTCGGCAGAACGATGATAGACACCATCACAGTGGCGAGCGCAGAGCACCAGTCGACCCAAGGGAGCCAGGCTTTGATGCGAGACCCAATTTCATTCAAGGCCTAGTTGACCGGAACAGAGCGCATAGAGAAGACCCTGGCAGAGATCGTCCAAGTGGCAGCAGAGTGCATGTTTCAGGTCCAGAATGTTTCAGCAGAGCCATCAGGGCGGCAGTGATTCCTCCCAACTTCAGGTTGGCAACAGGAGTCAGTAAGTTCACTGGAGAATCCAAGCCTGAAAGTTGACTTGAGGATTACCGAGTGGCTGTGCAGATTGGAGGCGGAAACGATGAAGTAGCGATGAAACAACTTCCTCTGATGTTGGAAGGGTCAGCCCGAGCGTTGTTGACTCAGCTGGCTCCAGGCAGTATATACAGTTGGGAGGAGCTGGCTCGAGTGTTCGTCAGAACTTTTAGGGCACTTGCAAGCGACCAACAGGATTGACCGAGTTGCAACATTGTGTGCAGAAGCCAAGTAAGACTTTGAGAGACTTCATTCAGAGGTGGACCACTTTGCATCACACCATTGAAAATGTATCAGAGCATCAAGCAGTGTGCGCCTTCAAGGAAGGCGTCAAATACTGAGAGTTGGTCCTGAAGTTTGGTCGGACTGGAGATATGACTCTGACTCGGCTGATGGAGATAGCCACCCGGTACACTAACAGAGAAGAAGAGGATCGACTCCGTAGCAGGAAGAGTAAGCCAGTCGGCCAAGAGGCCAGTGGAGGTAATTCCAATCGGAAACAGAAGCATAAGGCCGAGCCGGCGGCACCTGGTGAGATTGTTGAAAGGATCGATATGGTTGACTAGAGGGGGGGTGAATAGGCAACTAACAATTTTTAAGCTTTTCTTTACCAAGTTAAACTTTGCAACAAATAGGTTGTCTAGATATGCAACTAAGTGAGCAACCTATATGATGCAATAACAACTAGCACGCAAGCAAGCAAGAGATGTAACAATAAGTAAGCTTGCGAAAGTAAAGGCACGAAATAACCAAGAGTGGAGACGGTGGAGACGAGGATGTGTTACCGGAGTTCCTTCCTTTAAAGGGAAGTACGTCTCCGTTAGAGCGTGTGGAGGCACAATGCTCCCCAAGAAGCCACTAGGGCCACCAGATTCTCCTCACGCCTCACACGATGCGAGATGCCATGATTCCACTATTGGTGCCCTTGAAGGCGGCGATCGAACCTTTACAAGCAAGGTTGGGGCAATCTCCACAACAATCGGAGGCTCCCAACAACAACACCACCATGAAGCTTCACCACAATGGAGTATGGCTTCGAGGTGACCTCAACTGCCTAGGGTGCTCAACACCCAAGAGTAACAAGATCCGCAAGGGATAAGTGGGGAATCAAATATCCTTTGGTGGAAGTGTAGATCGGGCCCTTGTCACCCTATCCCGAGCAAATCAACAAGTTTGATTGGCTAGGGAGAGAGATCGAGCGAAAATGGAGCTTGGAGCAACAATGGAGCTTAGAGGTGGAAGAGGTAGTCAACTAGAGGTAGAAGACATCCCTTATATAGTCGTGGAAAAATCCAACCGTTATCCACTAATTCTGCCCGCGACTCACGGTACTACCGCTCCAAGGACGCAGTACTATCATGGAGCCATGGGTACTATCATGGACCACCACGGTACTACCGTGGCAACTGCACAGCCGGAACAAGCTCGAGGAAGGAGCAAGATTACCGCTGAGTGGTACTATCGCTCCCCTTGCGGTACTACCGCAAGGCAGGAGGGTCACGGCTCGAAGGGCGGGATGAAATAAATTTCATCCGCGCCTACTTCCGCAGTAAACTAGGGTGGTGCAAAACCCGACGCGGTACTACCGCCGCGAGGTGCGGTATTACCGTGGTCGGCGCGATGTAAAAATTACATCGCGCTTACTACCGTGACGCTGCGGTATTAGGCGAAGGGCCACAGTACTACTACTCCAAGGAGCGGTATTACCATGGGCCTCAGCAGTACTACCGCTGCTTGACGAGCGGTACTACCGTGGGGCGCGGATGTAAAATTACATCCGCCCTACTATCGACCGAGCGGCACTAGGCAGAGTGCCGTGGTACTACCGCACCGAGGGGCGGTATTACCGGAGGGCGCGGATGTAAAATTACATCCGCCCTACTACCGCGCACCGAGCGGCACTAGGCCAGGTGCCGCGGTACTACCGCGCCAAAGGGCGGTACTACCGTGACGCCCTTGCCGCGGTACTACCGCTTGCACCTGCGGTACTACCGCAAGTACAGCAGTAGTCGTCAGTTTTTCACACAACCAAGATAACGACGGGTAGCTCCAAAGTGCGAGGAAAGGAGGGACAAGTGTACGTGTGATTCCACCCTACCTTTCCGACACGGACCCCCTCTTAATAGTACGGCTCTCCTACGACTCAACTCCACCAAAGAAAAACGTAGAACAACGCCGGCTTCAACAGTCTCCGAGGGGCACCGAATTGTCTTGTGCCTAAAGATGAAGTATCTGAGGGACTCAAGGCACACGATTAGTCCGCACGAGTATTGTCATCAATCACCAAAACACTTAGGGATAAATATGCCCTTACAATCTCCCCCTTTTTGGTGTATTGATGACAACACGGGATTTGCACATAGATAAGATATTTTTAAAGTAGTGGCAAACCCCACTTCTCTAAAATATAGACGGGGCTCCCCCTAGATGTGTGCACTTTAGATGAATGCTTTGGACTGCATGGCACACAAACTAGGATCAACACTCCCCCTATATTTTAGAGACCAAGACATGATAATAAGCATAGCATAGCATGAAAGTAGCACAATATAACACAAGCTAGCTAGGATAGATAGAGTGCATATGTCTTACACCATACGAGATAAGATAACCAAGGTTCAATTGATAAAAAAAACAGCAGAGAGTTCAACTAAAAGCAGCAAACACACCAACTCGCAAATCCCTACACTCTTTCCCCCTTTGGCATCGAGACGCCAAAAAGGCAGAGAGGACACCTAAACACACAAGAGGTGGCTCAAGCAGAGAAGTTGTCCCACGCCTCTTCGTCAGACTCCTCTGCAGCTGGAATGGACTCCTCGACCTCCTCCTCAGAATCAGTCCACTTGTATCCTTGCTTCTCCATCCACTCGGTCTCGGAGTGATGCTCCTCGATCCGCCAGACACATCCTCGCCATAGAGATGCAAGACCTTGTTCAGTCAGCGACGACTCTCCTTGACTCCACGTGAGCCATGTCTTGTCCCTTGGCTTGCATGCAAAAAGAGACTTCATCTTATCCTTCAACTTCTTGGCCCAAGATGGCCTAGAGTCACTCGAGAGGGCCTAGCAGAACGGCCCCCAAAGAACATCCTCGGCGCCAAAGAACATCCTCATCAACAGCAGCAGCCCTAGCAGCAGACGCCAAAGACGAGTAGCGGTGTTAGCCCAGTTGGGTTTGACCCTCGAGACAAATGGGCTCATGGCGAATCGATCTGGAGCCAGAACTCCTCCTAGGGTACATCTTCTCCCAAGTCTTCAAATCAGCAGAAACAGGTAGGGCCCATAAATAGGCACCTTGCGGTTGAACACAAGAAACCGAAGCTCACACCACATGATGTGAGAGACATCAAGTGGCTGAGTCTGAGACGAGCGAGCCTCCGCACATAAGCATCATGTCCACCATGTAAGCATGAACCTTGTCTTTGTCACCGGCGCGTGGGAACAAAGAGTTGCGGAAGATGCGTACATGATATCCGAAGGGGTTGAGAACCAAGATTGTCTTGCCGCTGGCGCAGCGCCTTCTCAACCATGAACGGGTGAGCTTGTCCTTGTCGCCAGAGTCAAGATTGCCGTGAGGGCTAACACCAACGGAGTGTCAAGTCCATCATCGACAACGTGAAGCAAATCCATGAACTCCTTCTAGGTAGCGACATTGGCGGCCATTGGTCATCCAAGTCATCCTCCTTTCATCATTGGTGTGAAAAACACCGAGGCAAAGAACCGACAGATGATCTCGTGGTCATAGTCCGGTGGAAAGAACATGCTCAATTCCAAACTGCTCCACCAAGTCGAGCCTCCCCAAAGTAGTCACGAAACTTGTCCTTCCTCATGTGGTGCATATCAATCCACTTCACCTCCACATAGGTATTCTCGCTTGTTCTTGATGACATCCAAGTAGATCTGGGTTTGGGTCTTGTTCGAACAGTTCACACCTCTCGACAAAGGAGCGTGGGGTCACATAGGGTGAAGCTGCCCGAGACGGACATACTCTTGAGCGCCTATCTCATCCATACCCTGGCGGGCTCCTTGTGCTTGCTAGCGGTGGTCTTGACATTGCGCTCGATGCGATGACCCTCGAACTTCTCCTGGGTTGCGTAGACGCTTGGAGCCAGTGTCACGAACGGGATTTGCCCGGCGAGAGCCACCACCTAAGACACACACGCAAAGCACCAAAACACGGCGAAAAGAATCAATGCAAAGGCTATAAGACAGCACATGAAACCCAGGCTATAAGACAGCACATGAAACCCATAGAACATAAACGAGAAAGTTGGCATGCGATAGATGTGAGCCACGGTAGATCTGCCATGGGTTGCAGTACTAAAGGCTTAGTACAGCTCGCACGCAGTAGTACAGGAGGGGTCACGGTAGTACCGTGGATTGGGGCAGTAGTAAGGTTTTAGTATCAAGACGGTAGCTGCTGTAGTACCGCGCCCTAGGGGCGGTAGTACCGTGAGAGCGGTAGTACCGCTCCCTACGGGCGGTAGTACCGCATCGCGTCGGATCTAACATGATTTGAATCTGAAAAAGAACCGCGAAGCCATGGCAGTGCTACGGTGATCAGATCTAGTGCAAGACAACAATACAAGTGTAAATCCTATGCAATACCACACTCCTTCATCCTACTCTTGCAGAGATCTAGTCTAGGAATCTCAAGAACATACAAGCCTCCCCCAAAACCTAGAAGAACCAAATACAATCAAAAAGGAGAAGGATTTGGGGGAAAAACCTTGGTCCATAGCAAGAGCACGTGGTGGGGAATGATTCCACCGGACGGAATCACGGGAGGGCAGCCGGTGGAGGAGATCCGCGATTAACGCCGCCCGCTCAGGAGCACGAGAGAGGAAGAGGCAACATGGAGAGAAGGGGACGAATGGGTATGGGGAGTTAGAACTCCCCCGCCCGACCTTATCCCCACGCTGCCGAACCGGGCGCGGTAGTACCGCATGGTCATCATGGTAGTACCGCCCGTCGCGGAAGTACCGCTCAACCAGCGGCAAGATAAAAATTACCGCCGCTGGGGACGGTAGTACTGATGCTCCCATCAGCGGTAGTACCGTGGTTGGTCATGTAGTACCGTGGCCGATCATGTAGTACCGTGAGCTCACGCCACCGAAGGTTTCGAACAAGGGAGAAAACGCCTTTGCACCGAAAAACAGACACAACCCAAAACTGCACAAAAACAAGCACATACCAAGGGAACAACAGAGAATCCCTAAGTGACAAAACCTCTCGAGGAGAGAGGGCGGTGGCCAAAGCCACCTATGTTTGAGTTGGATGGTATGGCGCCGCGAAGAATTATCCTTGGGCCCATGACCAAAACTCGTCTTTAAGCACAAGTACCATCAAAAATGGCTAATGTGAAAGAGGTGATCTATTTATGCATAATGGGGGGAGGGAGAGTTCATTGAGAGAACAACACTCCCCCTATGTCCATGCCTACACCTAAACTAGACAACAAGTTGAGTGTGGTGGGGGTGCACGGGTTCAAGTCACATTGCTCAAATCAATGATATTTAGCTCATGCCTTAACTCGCGAAATCTTGCTTCATCCAAGGGCTTCGTGAAAATATCTGCAAGGTTATCATGAGTGTTGACATACTTGAGCTCGATCTCCCCTCGCCTAATGTGATCCCGAATGAAGTGATACCGAATCTCAATGTGCTTCGTCTTGAAGTGTTGCACCGGGTTGAGAGAAATCTTGATGGCACTTTCATTATCACACCAAAGAGGCACTTTGTCACAAATGACACCGTACTCCTTTAAAGTTTGCCTCATCCATAGGAGTTGAGCACAACAACTACCGGCCGCCACATACTCCGCTTCGGTGGACGAGAGAGACACACAACTTTGCTTCTTGGAAGACCAACTTACCAAGGAGCAACCAAGAAATTGGCACCCCCTAAGTGGACTTCCTATCCACTTTGTCTCCCGCCTAATCGAATCCGTGAAACCTTCAAGCTTGAAGTTTGCTCCTCTTGGGTACCATAAGCCAAAGTTTGGGGTATGAGCCAAATATCGAAGATTCGCTGACCGCCACAAAGTGACTTTCCTTTGGTGCGGCTTGAAAACGCACACATCCCCACACTCAACATGATATCCGGTCTAGATGCACAAAGGTAAAGCAAGGAGCCAATCATGGAGCGATATACCTTTTGATCCACCGCTTACCATTGGGATCGATGTCAAGTTGGCACTTGGTAGGCATTGGTGTAGTAGCCGGCTTGACATCACTTAGCTTGAATCTTTTAAGCATGTCTTGAGTGTATTTGGCTTGGTTGATGAAGGTTCCTTCTCTTCTTTGCTTGATGTCAAAACCAAGGAAGAACTTCAACTCTCCCATCGAAGACATCTTAAACTTGGAGGTCATGAGAGCGGCAAATTCTTCATTGAAAGCTTTGTTAGGGGAACCAAAGATAATATCATCAACATATAGTTGGCATACAAACAACTCCCCGTTGACCTTCTTAGTAAAAAGAGTGGGGTCGATTAGCCCTACTTCAAATCCACGATCTTGTAACAACTCGGTAAGGTGGTCATACCACGCACGTGGGGCTTGTTTAAGGCCATAGAGTGCCTTATCGAGTTGATACACATGATCCGGAAAGTAGGGATCCTCGAACCCGGGGGGTTGCTTGACATAGACCAACTCATTAATAGGACCATTAAGAAAAGCACTTTTCACATCCATTTGTTGCAACTTAAAGTTGTGATGGGAAGCATAAGCAATCAACAAACGAATGGATTCAAGACGAGCAACGGGAGCAAAGGTTTCACCGTAGTCGATACCCTCGACTTGGGAGTAGCCTTGTGCTACCAATCTTGCCTTGTTGCGAATGATGTTCCCATGAGCATCTTGCTTGTTCTTGAAGATCCACTTGGTTCCAATGACGCTGTGGTTCCCGGATGGTCTTGGCACCAATCTCCACACCTTGTTGTACTCGAAGTTGTTGAGTTCTTCATGCATGGCATTGAGCCAATCCGAGTCTTCGAGCGCCTCATAGACCTTTTGGGGTTCGACACAAGAGACAAACGCGTGATGTTCACAATAGTTTGCCAATTGTCTACGAGTGCTTACCCCCTTTCGTAGGCTTCCAACCACATTTTCCATGAGATGGCCTTGGGTGGTGAGCTTGGAAGCAATCTTCGCGGCACGACGCTCTAATTCCTCCTCAGGTGTGGAAGGAGGGTTGACTTGATGATCTTGAGCGCCGTCTTGAGGTTGTTCTTGATCTTGAGGTTGCTCTTGATCCTGAACTCGCTCGAGGGGGAGAACTTGACCTTGGGCATCATTTAGTGGTTCATCACCGTCTTGAGGTAGATCTTGCCCTTGGTCTTGTTCACGAGGTTGAGGGCCTTCACTTTGTTCTTGAGCGTGTGGGTCTTGATGAGGTGATGGCTCTACTTGAGTAGAGCATTGTCCTTCTCCTTCGCCACAAGGGGTTCCTCAATGGGTAGGATTTGACCAATACCCATTCTTCTTATGGCTTGGGAGGAATTTCATCACCTATATCACAAGTACCACTTTGCTCCACTTGGGAGCCGTTATTTTCGTCAAACTCCACGTTACGTCTCCTCAATGAGTCCGTGGACTTGTTGAGAACACTGTAAGCATGAGAGTTTGTAGCATAACCAACAAATATGCCCTCATGAGCTCTAGCCTCAAATTTAGACAACCGAACACCTTTCTTGAGAATGAAACACTTACAACCGAACACGGAAGTACTTGAGGTTGGGCTTGTTGCGGTGAGGATCTCATAAGGAGTCTTGTTCAAGCCTTTGCGAAGATAGAGCCGATTGGATGCATGACATGCGGTGTTGATGGCTTCGCCCCAAAGTTGTATGGAGACTTGAACTCCGCCATCATGGTCCTTGCCATATCCATCAACGTCCGGTTCTTCCTCTCCGCAACACCATTTTGTTGAGGGGTATAAGGTGCCGATATTGATGCTTGATCCCTCATCACTAAGAAACTCATCCAAGGTGTAGTTCTTGAACTTCGGTGCCGTTGTCGCTTCTTATTGTCAAGATCTTTGCATCATGTTGACGTTGAGCTTCATTTGCAAAGTTGATGACGGTTTGTTGGGTCTCACTCTTCCTCTTGAAGAAGTATACCCAAGTGTATCTTGAATAATCATCCACAATCACCAAGCAATACTTTCTTCCTCCAAGACTATCAAAGATGGAGGCCCAAAGAGATCCATGTGAAGGAGCTCCAAGGGTCTCTTCTAGTAGATGATGGTTGAGGAGGGTGAGCCTTTCATGAAGCTTTCCTTCGATACAAGCACCGCAAGCACGATCTTTGGCAAAACTAACATTTGTTAGTCCACGAACATGGTCCCCCTTGAGAAGACTTTGCAAAGATCTCATATTGACGTGGGCTAACCGGCGATGCCAAAGCCATCCCACGTCAACTTTAGCCATTAGGCATGTCACGGTCTTAGTGGGTTTCTCCGAAAAGTTAACCACATAGAGACCGTTCTCGACATGCCCAACGAAGGCTACTTTAAGAGTCTTGCTCCACAAGAGGGCCATGGTATCAATATCAAAGAATGTGGCAAAGCCCATGAGTGCAAGTTGACGAACGGAAAGTAAATTGAATGCAAGGGACTCAACAAGCATGACTTTCTCGATCGTTAGATCATGAGAAATGACAACCTTGCCGAGACCCAATACCTTAGAATGTGATGCATCACCCCACTCGACATTGGTGGGCATAGATGGAATCTCTTGAACGTCCACCACCAAGTCCTTGCTTCCGGTCATATGATTTGTTGCTCCACTATCGAGCAACCATGATCCCCCACCGGAAGCAAACACCTACACGAGATCAATGTTTGGTTTTAGGTACCCATTTAGTAATGGGTCCTTTGATGTTAGTAACAAGGGTCTTGGGAACCCAAATAGACCATCCAATGTACTCATAAGAAGAACCAACAAATTTAGCATAAACATGTCCATCACTAGCACGGCACAACACATATGAAGGGTTAAAGTCGCCGGCTTTGTTTGAGGAAATGCTCTTGCCCTTTTGGACATCAACTTCCTTCACTTTCTCCTTCTTCTTCTTAGAAGCACCCTCTCCCTCTTTCACGAACGTTTGTTTGAGGGGAGGAGGACGATTGGCCTTGTTGTTCTTCTTCTTGCTCTTGGACTTGGGTGCAAACCCAATTCCTTCCTTGCCCAAAACTTCCTTTTGATTGCTCAAAAGGTCGTTGAGGTTTTTCTCACCTTGAATGCAAGTCACAAGGCCCTTCTCAAGTTGATCCTTCAACTTGGTATTTTCCTCCACAAGATGCACATGCTCACAACAAGGGTTAGTAGCACATGCATTATCAATTAATACCATATGAGGAAAGGTGGCCTTTTCCTTGATTAACTTAACTTGGAGTTGAGCATGAGACTCCTTGAGGCTAGCATGAGTACCCTTCAAGACCTTGTGGGCCTTGTCAAGTATCTCAAACTCCTCTTTGAGTCTAGCATGATCAACCCCAAGTTTAGCCTTCTCGGAGGATAGCACACGAGACATGACAAGAGCATGATCAAGATCTTTCTTTAACTTAGCATGGTCATCATTGTGTGACTCCTCAAGAGTCAAACGGTGCACATGCTCTTCCTCAAGAGCATTAGAGATCCGATATCTCATCGGCATAGTCACGACTATGACCTTCCATCTTGGAGATGGTTTCTTCGTGAGCCTCGATCATGTCATTGGCCTCACCAAGTTGTTCCAAGAGAGCAACAAAGTGCTTCTTGGACTTTCCCTTGAGCTTACTCATAAAAGACTCAAATTCATTCACTTCCTCATTAGACTCAACATGTCCATCAATGCAATCCTCCACGGAGGGATTAGTAATGATGGTGGTTGTGATGTTGGGGGTTACCTTGTTTGAAGCCTTAGCCATGAGGCATCTAGCGGTGATGTTTTCGTTGGGTGATTCGAAGAGAGACACCCGGGGAGTAGCAATGGCAATGGATGCCATGGCCGTTGCTTCTTCATTCTCATCATCATTGTCATCCTCTTGGTATTCTTCTTGAACCACCAACCCACGCGTGGGAGTCTTCTTGGTGAAGTTATTCTTGTTGGGGAAGGACTTGGCTTTGTCTTTCTGAATGAACTTTCCACCATTGTCCTCCCGCTTCTCGTAAGGACAATCCGCAACGAAATGGCTCACATTGCCACAGTTGAAGCAAGTTCTAACTCGTTGCTTGCCCTTGACGCCACTTGAGTTGTTCTTGTTGAAATTGGGTCTTGAGCTCTTCTTGCTCCAAAATTGTCTTGAAGCAAGGGCCATGTGCTCATGGTAGTCAAGCTTGGTGTCTTCGGGGTTGCTTTCCTCATCTTCCACTTCTTCCTCTTCTTCCGCAATAACCTTGGCCTTTAAAGCAAGGTTAGGCTTCTTTACTCTTTGAGAACGGAGCACCGCATTGTCGGCGGTCTTGTCCAAGATGCTCATTGCCACGAACTCATCCAACACTTCACTTGAGGTCATGGTGTGGAAGTCCGGTCGTTGACGAATGACGGAGGACATGGCTTTGTTGTAGGGCATCATGGCCTTGAGGAACTTCCGCTTGATCCAATTGTCATCCGTGTCCTTGCTTCCATGATCTCGAAGTGCCACCGCGAGTTTGGTCACTCTTCAAAAGAGCTCACGAGGTTCTTCATCTTCTTTCATTGCAAACTCATCGGCTTCATCTTGCACCACTTCATAGTTGGACCATTGAATGCTAGCACTTCCACGATAGAGACCCTCGACACATTTCCATGCTTCTTTAGCCACGACATGGGGTCGAAGGTGAGGGAGATCTTCGGGAAGGATTGCATCTTGGATGATGAAGAGAGCACTCTCATTGAATTGATTGTCCACGGCTTCTCGAGGAGTGAAGTTGCTTGGGTCATGAGGATAAAAACCTTCTTCAATGACTCTCCAAAGGTTAGTGTTCACATGTTTCAAATGACGCTTAAAGCGATAGACCCAATTATCAAAATCTTCATGTTTCTCATATTTAGGAGGTGGACCGGCATGATTCAAATGAGTGGAGGGGATAGGCCCTCCATAAACCGGGGGTTCCACATGGGCAAAGATGCCGGTGCCATTTCTACCACTAGTAGAAGGAATCTTTTCATTGTTAGCTTCCCCCTTGTCGGAGAAAGCATCCGTCACCTTGTTAGTAGGATCACCCACTTTCATAGGTGCGGTAGATAGTTTAAGTCCCTCTAGGAAATCATTAAACATGCTTTTAACCTCGGTCGTCATGGAGGTTTTCAATGTGTCTAAAGCCACATTGAACTCCTCATGAGAGACCGAGGTTCCCCTTCGGTCAAGATGAGATGGGATTCACACCGAGTGTTCCTCCGCACCATCGTTGGTGTCAACCATACTCTTCGGACGGCAAAGTCCTTCATAAAGAGACGAGGCTCTGATACCAATTGAAAGGATCGATATGGTTGACTAGAGGGGGGGGGGTGAATAGGCAACTAACAATTTTTAAGCTTTTCTTTACCAAATTAAACTTTGCAACAAATAGGTTGTCTAGATATGCAACTAAGTGAGCAACCTATATGATGCAATAACAACTAGCACGCAAGCAAGCAAGAGATGTAACAATAAGTAAGCTTGCGAAAGTAAAGGCACGAAATAACCAAGAGTGGAGACGGTGGAGACGAGGATGTGTTACCGGAGTTCCTTCCTTTTAAGGGGAAGTACATCTCCGTTAGAGCGGTGTGGAGGCACAATGCTCCCCAAGAAGCCACTAGGGCCACCGTATTCTCCTCACGCCCTCACACGATGCGAGATGCCGTGATTCCACTATTGGTGCCCTTGAAGGCGGCGCGATCAACCTTTACAAGCAAGGTTGGGGCAATCTCCACAACAATCGGAGGCTCCCAACAACAACACCACCACGAAGCTTCACCACAATGGAGTATGGCTTCGAGGTGACCTCAACCGTCTAGGGTGCTCAACACCCAAGAGTAACAAGATCCGCAAGGGATAAGTGGGGGGGAATCAAATATCCTTTGGTGGAAGTGTAGATCGGGCCCTTGTCACCCTATCCCGAGCAAATCAACAAGTTTGATTGGCTAGGGAGAGAGATCGAGCGAAAATGGAGCTTGGAGCAACAATGGAGCTTAGAGGTGGAAGAGGTAGTCAACTAGAGGTAGAAGACATCCCTTATATAGTCGTGGAAAAAATCCAACCGTTATCCACTAATTCTGCCCGCGACTCACGGTACTACCGCTCCAAGGACGCGGTACTACCGCGGAGCCGCGCGGTACTACTGTGGACCACCACGGTACTACCGTGCCAACTGCACAGGCTGGAACAAGCCTGAGGAAGGAGCAGTACTACCGCTTGCGCGGTACTACCGCTCCCCCTTGCGGTACTACCGCAAGGCAGGAGGGTCACGGCCTGGGAAGGGCGCGGATGAAATAAATTTCATCCGTGCCTACTTCCGCAGAAACTAGGGTGGTGCAAAAACCCGACATGGTACTACCGCCTGCGAGGTGCGGTACTACCGTGGTCGGCGCGGATGTAAAAAATTACATCCGCGCCTACTACCGCGACGCTGCGGTACTAGGCAGAAGGGCCACGGTACTACTACTCCAAGGGAGCGGTACTACCGTGGGCCCCCGCGGTACTACCGCGCTTGACGAGCGGTACTACTGTGGGGGGCGCGGATGTGAAAAATTACATCCGCCCCTACTACCGCACCGGAGCGGCACTAGGTCAGAGTGCCGCGGTACTACCGCACCAGAGGGGCGGTACTACCGTGAGGGGCGCGGATGTAAAAAATTACATCCGCCCTACTACCAAGACCGAGCGGCACTAGGCCAGGGTGCCGCGGTACTACCGCGCCAAAGGGGCGGTACTACCGTGATGCGCCACGGTACTACCGCTTGCACCTGCGGTACTACCGCAAGTACAGCAGTAGTCGTCAGTTTTTCACACAACCAAGATAACAATGGGTAGCTCCAAAGTGCAAGGAAAGGAGGGACAGGTGTACGTGTGATTCCACCCTACCTTTCCGACGTGGTCCCCCTCTTAATAGTACGGCTCTCCTACGACTCAACTCCACCAAAGAAAAACGTAGAACAACGCCGGCTTCAACAGTCTCCGAGGGGCACCGAATCGTCTTGTGCCTAAAGATGAAGTATCTGAGGGACTCAAGGCACACGATTAGTCCGCATGAGTATTGTCATCAATCACCAAAACACTTAGGGATAAATATGCCCTTACAATTGCAGCAGTGGCTCAAGGAAAGTTTAAGGGAAAACCTAAAGGGCCCTGGCCCTCTAAGAAGGTAAAGGATCAAGCAGGGAATGATGTGTTGGATCTTCCATGTCACATCCACACAAAGAAGGATGAAGAAGGTAATCTGATCTACCCTGAGGATACCACTCAAAAGTGTCGACTTCTGATCCAGCAGTTCCGAGAAAAACAGCCCAGTGAGAAGGAGAAAGAGTCGGACAAAGATGAGGTTGAAGAGGAAGACGACAGTTACCCCAAAGTAAATTCCACCCTCATGATTTTTGCTGATGTTGAGAGCAAGAGTCGGTTGAAAGTTATCAACAGAGAAGTGAATATGGTCGCTCCGGCGACGGTGACCACATACCTGAAATGGTCTCAAAAAGCCATCACATTCGACCAGTCTGACCATCCTGCTCGTGTAGCCACCCCCGGGAGGCAAGCACTGGTGGTCGACCCCGTGGTCGGAGGCACTCGACTGACTAAAGTGCTGATGGATAGAGGTAGCGGTCTGAATATCCTTTATGCTGAAACCTTGAAGGGGATGGGCATTCTGATGTCCGAACTTAGCGAGAGCAATATGAGTTTCCATGGTGTTATCCCTGGAAAGAAAGGCGAATCACTCGGCCAGATCGCTCTCGATGTGGTTTTCGGTGATTCCAAGCATTACCATAAAGAAAAGTGGGCATTTGAAGTCGTGGATTTCCAGAGTGCTTATCATGCCATTCTGGGTAGGCCTACCTACGCATGTTTTATGGCTCGACCATGTTACGTGTACCTTAAGTTGAAGATGCCTGGCCCCAAAGGTGTGATCATAGTTACTGGCAATCGGCAGAAAGCAGAGGAATGCTTCTAGGAAGGTTCCAAAATTGCTGATGCGCAAATGGCAGCAGTTGAACTTCAAGAGTATCAGAAGAATGCAGATCCGAGTGATTTGCTTCAAGCCAAGAAGCCTGCCACAGATTCTGCATTTCAGTCGTCTGGTGAAACGAAGCCAATTCATATTCACCCGACCGATCCCAATGCCGCGCCGACTCATATATCAACGCCACTCGACAGCAAATAGGAATAAGCGCTCATCCAGTTCCTCCGTGAGAACTGGGACATCTTTGCATGGAAACCCTCTGACATGCCAGGTGTACCCAGAGGACCGGCTGAGCACCGTTTGTGCGTCGACCCCAAGGCAAAACCCGTCAAAGAGCACCTTCGGCGGTCCGCTGTGCAGAAGAGGAAAACCATTGGCGAGGAAGTAGCTCGGCTGCTAGCGGCAGAGTTCATCCGTGAAATCTACCACTCCGAGTGGCTTGCCAATGTAGTCATGGTCCCTAAGAAGGAAGATTCACTTCGTATGTGCATTGATTTCAAGCATATTAATCGGGCCTTCCCAAAAGATCACTTCCCTCTCCCCTGCATCGACCAGATTGTTGACTCGACTGTGGGGTGTGAGCGCTAGTCTTTTTTAGATGCATATTCTGGGTATAATCAGATCCGACTGTATGGTCCCGATGAAATAAAAACAGCCTTCATCACCCCATTCGGGTGCTTTTGCTATGTCACCATGCCATTTGGTCTTAAATATGCCGGAGCCACATTCACGAGAATGATTCAGAAGTGCCTGCTAACTCAAATCAGTCGGAATGTGGAAGCATACATGGATGACATTGTGGTCAAGTCTCGCATAGGTTCCGACCTATTGACTGACCTCGCAGAAACCTTTGCCAACCTAAGAAGGTACGATATCAAGCTTAATCCGTCGAAGTGCATGTTCGGAGTTCCAGGAGGGAAGTTACTCGGTTTACTCATTTCCGAACGAGGGATCGACGCCAATCCAGAAAAAGTTGATACCATCCTGAAAGAAATGCCCTCTGTGAGTGCATGACGTTCAGAAGTTGACTATTTGTTTAGCCGCCTTGAGTCGATTCATTTCTCGTCTCGGCGAAAAGGCCTTGCCTCTTTACCGACTGATGAAGAAATTTGATAAGTTCGAGTCGACTGAGGAAGCTGATGTAGCATTTGCAGAACTCAGAACCCTGCTTTCCACCCAGCCGGTGCTCAATGCGCCAATCAGCAAAGAACCTTTACTGCTTTATATTGCAGCCACTGGACAAGTTGTCAGTACAGTACTCATGGTCTAGCGAGTAGAGGAAGGAAAAGCTTACAAGGTTCAGCGCCCAGTTTATTATCTCTCTGAAGTTTTGACTCCATCCAAGCAACGATATCCACATTATCAGAAGCTTGTCTATGGAATATACATGACCATGAAGAAGGTTGCACATTATTTCTCTGACACTCCATTACAGTCGTCAGTGACACACCACTATCTGAAATTCTGAATAACAGAGATGCAACTGATCGAGTGGCAAAATGGGCGATTGAACTCCTTCCATTGGATATCAAGTTTGAGGCGAAGAAAGCTATCAAGTCCCAAGCAATCGCAGATTTCCTTGCCGAGTGGATTGAGCAGCAACTATCGACTCAGGTTCACTCGGAGCATTGGACTATGTTCTTTGATGGCTCCAAGATGCTGAATGATTTAGGTGTTGGGGTAGTATTGGTATCCCCCCGTGGAGACAAACTTAGCTATGTTCTCCAGATCCATTTTGATTCCTCCAATAATGAGGCCGAATATGAAGCACTTTTACGGGTTGCGTATGGCCATTTCACTCAGCGTCCGTCGCCTTATGGTCTACGGTGGCTCAGATTTGGTGGATAATCAAGTGATAAAGGAATGGGATGCCAGGAGCCCGGCCATGACTGGTTATTGCAATGCAGTGAGAAAGCTGGAAAAGAAGTTTGAAGGATTGGAGGTTCACTATATACACCGACTGAAAAATCAAGCTGTAGATGAGTTAGCAAAGATAGGTTCAAAGAGAGAGGCCATTCCTCGCAATGTGTTTTTGGAAGATATGCATTCACCTTCAGTCCAGGAAGATCCTTTCACTGAAGAGTCACCACAACCCAAGAGCGCCACAGATCCGACTGAAGTCGGAATCCCAGTCGTGGTCGACTTAGTCATGGAGGCTTTGGTCATCACTCCCAACTGGATAGTGCCGTACATTGCATAATTCTTAGGAAAGAACTTCCGGAGGATGAAGAAGAGGCTCGACAGATCGTCTGACGATCTAAAGCCTTTACCATGATAAAAGGTCAGTTGTTCGGAGAAAGTGTAACTGGGGTCTGTCAAAAATGCATCACGCCAGAAGAAGGCCGAATGATCCTCAATGATATTCCCTTGGGGACCTGTAGTCACCATGCATCCTCTCGGACCATCGTGGCCAAAGCATACCGAGGCGGATTTTATTGGCCACGTGCCAATGAGATGGCAAAAGAAATAGTGGACAAGTGTGAAGGTTGTCAGTTTTACTCCAACATGTCCCATAAACCTGCATCAGCTCTGAAAACTATTCCACTCGTCTGGCCTTTTGCTGTCTTGGGATTGGACATGGTTGGACCTCTGAGGACTGGCTGGAGTGGATTTACTCATGTGCTGGTGGCAGTCGACAAGTTCACCAAATGGATCGAAGCCAAGCCCATTAAAAACCTTGAAGCAAGTACACCTATGAGCTTCATCAGGGAACTAATATTCAGATATGGTGCTCCGCACAGCATCATCACGAATAACGGCTCGAACTTCAACTCTGATGAATTCAGGGCCTTTTGTGCTTCCCAAGGCATGAGGGTCGACTATGCTTCGGTCGCTCATCCTCAGTCGAATGGGCAGGCTGAGCAAGCAAATGGATTGATTCTCAAATGACTGAAACCCCAGTTGATGCATGACCTCAAGCATGCAGCAGGGGCTTGGGTTGATGACCTCCCATCAGTACTTTGGGGATTGAGGACAACTCCTAATTTGTCGACTGGACGGACTCCATTCTTCTTAGTCTATGATGCCGAAGCCGTACTCCCGAGTGATTTGCTCCACAACGCGCCCCGAGTCGAACTCTTCTCAGAAGAGGAAGCAGAGCAGGCTCGGCAAGATGCAGTCGATCTCCTGGAAGAAGAAAGAGAGATGGCCTTGATCCGATCAACCATTTATCAGCAAGACTTGCATCGATTCCATGCCAGAAACATAAGGGGTCGGGCATTTCAAAAAGGAGACCTGGTTCTTCGAGTGGACCAGCAGAAACCACACAAGCTCGCTCCTGCCTGGGAAGGCCGTTTCATCATCACCAAAGTGCTCCACAACGGAGCGTAACATCTCTTCAACCTCGAGCACAACAAAGATGAGCCACGCGCTTGGAATGCGGAACTGCTCCGCCCTTTTTACTCTTTAGTATTTAGACTGATGAGATGTAATAAGAAGTACCTTTTAGTCTGATTATCAAAAGGCACAATTTTACAGTCTTCCGAATGATTGTTGTTCATTTTTTACATGTTCTAAAATCCCCCTAGTGGGTGTCTTAGCCGCGAATCCATTTCACCTAAGTCGAAGAAAAATCCTATAGAGTGGTGAGTCTGCCTCTCACTTGGGGGCTTAGCTACAGTCCAGTACTCGCCTAAGTAATAAAAAATCCTACCGAGTGGTGAGTCTGCCTCCCACTCAGGGGCTTAGCTGCAGTCCAGTACTCGCCTAAGTAATAAAAATCTTACCGAGTGGTGAGTCTGCCTCTCACTCAGGGGCTTAGCTGCAGTCCAGCACTCGCCTAAGTAATAATAAATCCTACCGAGTGGTGAGTCTGCCTCTCACTTGGGGGCTTAGTTGCAGTCCAGTACTTGCCTAAGTTTGAAAAATCCTACCAAGTGGTGAGCTCTCCTCCCACTCGGGGGCTTAGCTGCAGTCCAATACTCGCCTAAGTTTGAAAAATCCTACCGAGTGGTGAGCAATCCTCCCACTCGGGGGCTTAGCTGCAGTCCAATACTCGCCTAAGTTTGAAAAATCCAACCGAGTGGTGAGCAATCCTCCCACTCGGAGGCTTAGCTGCAGTCCAGTACTTGCCTAAGTTTGAAAAATCCAACCGAGTGGTGAGCAGCCCTCCCACTCGGGGGCTTAGCTGCAGTCCAGTACTCGCCTAAGTTTTAAAAACCCTCCCGAGTGAAAATTGATCTTCTCGCTCGGGGACTTAGCAAAGTGCGGGCCGGCCACGACCCCCACTCCAGAGTTGTACCATCAAGAAGAAGGACGAGATTGAGCGTGTTGCCAAGGCGAGCCACTTTCAGGAACGTCAAGACCATTGCTGAATACCTCGTTGACGAGCTGACCGGCCCCACCAAATGGTGTGGGTTGACCACGACCCCCCCCGGGGGGCTGCACCATCAAGAAGAAGGACGAGATTGTGCGCACTGTCAAAAGGCCCATCCAACGGCTAGCGCCAAGGCAGACGGCTGACGGGAATGTCAAGACCATTGCTGAGTGCCTTGCTGATCAGCTGATCAATGCTGCTCAAGGTTCATCCAATTGGTCGACTGCTGATTCTTCTTCAGAAGCTGCATCAACAAAACAGAAACCAATCTGAGATAAGAACAAATTTCACTCAAAGATAAACGCAACATGTTTGAAGATAAATCCAAAGATTCCTGACCGCAGATTAAAGTACTCGGACGTCAGGCCCGAAGGAGTTTTAACGATTACGAGATCACTCGGCATTCCGAGGCAAATAAAGGTGAAGCATAAAGTTTTTCAGTCATTCGGCGAGAGAAGGACTGGCCGAATCGCAGAAGCTGTCGAGGTCAATGCTGTCGGCATTACGAGTGGTTGCCTCGAGGAAGGTGTCCATGAAGGACTGGAAGGAGTGCTTCTTAGTATTCGCTACCTTGAGGGCAGCCAGCTTGTCTTCCTTAGCCTCCTTGCAGTGCACTCGAACCAATGACAAGGCAACGTCAGCACCACAGCGAGCAGAGGAGTTCTTCCACTCTTGTACTTGGCTAGGAATCTGATTAAGTCGAGTCATCAGCGACTCGAGGTCTTGAGAAACTTCCGCCCGAGGCCAGAGTTCAGCGTCCACTTGGGTCATCGCCGCCTTCAGTCGAGCCAGATAAGCGACTGCACCATCCAAGCGTGACTCCAATCGCAGCAGGTTCATCACAACGTCATCTTTCATGGTACAATTGATGGGGTCGAGACCTGTCTCGACCCGCCCAGTTTCAGTTTCAAAGTCCTGACAATGTTATGTCCCATGGCAAAAAACGATGAGTCGACAATATAACAACAAACTTCAGTTGAAGACAAATTAACCAGTCGAATGACCATACCTTCAAGCTTCAGAACAAGTTTTGCGGCAAGTTGTTCCAGATGAGACTCTAGCTTGTCCGTCTTGGTTCTGAGGCCGCCGACTTCAGTTGTCAGGTTCTCCTTGTCCTTCCTCAGCTGCTCGACTTCTCGATTAGCTTCCGAGATGGCGGTCTTCAACTTCACGTTCTCCTCCTCCAATTTGCCGACTGAAGCCGGCTTCTGGTCTGCAAGCTTTCTCTTCTCATGTGCTTCCTTCTGAGCAGCAGCAAGGTTTAGGTCCTTCTTCTCCAAAGCCTCCTTCATCCTCTCTAAAGAAACAACACTCTTTAGACGAGCCTAAACTTGGCGATTTTCACTACGCATCTGCTTGTGTGAAGTCACTCGGTTCAAAGAGACTGAAAGAAAAAGAAGTGGGAAGTGCGAGCTACAAGGCAAGATAGTCGAGTGGTTACCTCCCATGATGGTCGTCTCTTGTTGAGCAGTCTTGCGATTCTTCTTTGCGAGTTCAAGGTCAAGTTCAATGCTGATATGCTTCTTCTTTAACTCGGAAAGTTGAGCTCCAAGATCACAAGACCTTTGTAGTCAGCAAGAGAGATATGTCAGTCGACAGAAATAAGAGACAGTGAAAGGGAAAAAGTTACTCTAAGACTATTGCCGAATCAAATTTTCAACAGTAGTCTCGGGGACTACACCCAGTGGGTGCACTTGGCGTGCCCCCACAGGTTCAGATCAATACTCAGCAGGTCTGCCCAGCGTGAGTTAAAAAAAGAGAATACATCCAGACCTCAGCCGACTGCCAGCAGTCGACCGTGGTCTCGGGGACTACACCCAGTGGGTGCACTCGGCGTGCCCCCACTGATTCGAACATCATACTGAGACTCAACTCGAGTCGAACGGAGTGGAAGGTTCCTAAACTCTAAACATAGGAACACCCCAGTGGGTGATCATATATAAAACAACACTAAAAAGTTCAGTCGGAGTTTTGTTGACCTGAACATTGGTCTGAAGGGCAGTGCTGGTGTTGTAAGACACCTTCACCTGCTCCATGACAAGGTTGACCTGACGAAGAGCTTCCCTAGCGGCGCTCGGCGAGTCGTCTGGGGTCTGAAACACGGCAAGGAGTGATGGCTCCAAGGCAGTCGAAGCAGTTACCGGGTTGGACGCATGGAGTTGCACCGGAGCGGCAGGAGTCTGTGCAGTCGATCCCGATAGACGATCAGTCGTCATCAGGCTGGAAAATGTTACTTTGGTCCGAACCGGCCCTCCGGAACGTTAGACCACCGCCTCAAGCACCGGCGTCGACTGAGGGACTTGAATTTCAAGCCTCCTCCTGCTTGAGCTTCCACTCTTCTTCCTCCTATTCTATGGAGGCGCTTCTTCTTCTTCATCATCAGGGAGCACAACGATTTCTTGTGGAGCTACAGAAAGGGAGAAATGTCAAATATTCAGCCGATTGACTATCCACTCGACTAAATGAAATTTGGTCGAGCGGACTTACCAGCCCGAGAGGTAGCCTCCTCGTCTCCTGGTGCCTTATCGATATCCATGTCAGTAGCAGTAGAGGTGGGACTAGAAAGATGCATAACCCAATTGGTTAGAGAAGAAATTTCAGTCGGTCTGTATAAACACAAGTGTTATACTCACCCCGAAGCCACTGGGACGTCCATCTTGATCCGCGGCAAAGTCTTCCAAGTCTTGGGAGGAGCAACCTTGGGCTGCTTGGCGGTCTTCTCTGTCGGCTCCGGAGTCGACGTCCGAGTGCGCTTCTGAGCGTTGGTACTCGGAGCCACGTTCTTCCCGTGCCTGCCCGCAGGGTCGTGTTGCTACTTGGATCGGCGCTCGGAACGCGGCGGCGAGTCGACTTCTTCCTCGTCGTCTGACTCCTCGCTCTCCTCCTCCTCCTCTTCATCCGAAGACTCCTAGTCGCCACTCTCTTCTGCGATGGCCTCTCCCTCCTGGCCCTGCTCCAGAGCTTGTTCGCCGTTGGGCATCGAATACATCTCGGTGAAAACCTACAAGACAAAAAGCCAAGTAAAAGTCAGTCGACATCAAGTGCAGTCGGAACATATACGCCAGGCGGTCGAAATAAAAGGGCATACCTTGTCGGGTGGATTGTCGTCTCTAAAAAACTCGCCTGGATCCTCTGGGATTGTCCTGATTGCCTGTGATACTCTTCAACCACATGGCCACGGTCCCGAAAGACACTTCCTCTGGGTGGACACGAGCGGTGTCTTCAGGTCCGGAGTACAACTACATAGGATGATCACGAGCCTGGAGAGGCTGGATGCGTCGACTGAGGAACACTTCCAGCAGGTCCAGGCCGGTGACACCCTCGTTGATAAGTTGGACCACTTTCTCCATCAACATCTTCGTCTCCACGTTCTCAGCAGCGGTCACTTTGAGTGGAGAAGGAGTCTGAACGCGGTCGAATGTGAAGTGGGGGAGGCCGGTCGACTGACCTCGAGCTGCGCCATCCTGGCAGTAGAACCAGGTCGACTGCCAGCCTCTAACCGATTCAAGGAGAGTCATAGTAGGGAAAGAACTCCTATGCCTTTTTTGGATACCTAAACCCCCACACATCTGGATGACATGGGTCTTTGAGTCACTCGACTTTGCTTTCTTGACCGATTGGGAGCGGATGGTGAAGATATGTTTGAAAAGACCCCAGTGCGGTCGACACCCCAAGAAGTTTTGACACATCGACACGAATGCGGCCTGATACGTGATGGTGTTGGGAGAAAAATGGTGGAGTTGAGCACCAAAGAAATTCAAGAATCCCCGGAAGAAGGGGTGCGGAGGAAGCGAAAAACCCTGGTCGACGTGGGTGGCGAGCAGTACACACTCACCCGGTCGAGGCTGAGGCCCCATCTCCCCCTCCAGCAACCTTGCCGCTCCCTTGGCGATTAGTCCGGACTCCGCCAGCTCATCGAGATCTTCCTGCCGAATCAAAGACCGGATCCAATCGCCCTGGATCCAGCCCGGTGGCAGCCCCGCGTGCGATGACGACCCGTGGTTATGCTTTTTGCCCTTCGCCGCCCCCGTCGGCTACTTTGCGCGCTCTAGCACTGCCGTCTTGTCCTTCACCATGGCAGCAGAGCGGCAGTGTCGAGAGCGGAAGAGCTGGGCGTGGTGGAGAAACGGAGGAAGAAGGAGGAGGAACAGGCGTGCACAATGCAGATGCCTCGGCCCCGTCGCCTTATAAAGGGTTGCTTCCGAGTGACTAACGCGTGGGACCAGGCAATCCTGTAAAAACCCGCAACAGTCGGGCGCATCGTACGTGGTGAAAAAGGCGGCACGGAAATCAAGGAATCATTGTTTATCCGCTCCGCCCGCTTCGGCGCTCCCCGTCCCACGAGCTTCCCCGAAATTTCATATCCCGCGAAATCCGGGATACACAGCAGTCAATTGTGCCCAAGATCCTGCGCTCTAATATAGCACTCGGTGCATGATGCCACAAGTCCAGTCGACAACTCTCTGAATGGATCAAGGCGGATGAGTCGACGCTGAAGTACCAACGTGAGTTTTCCATCTTGCCGAAAATGCTCGCGAAGGTGCAAAGCTCAGAACAAGTTCCACTTCAACCTACTTTCCACTCGAACCTTAATCCATTCGGGGGCTACTGATGAGGATACAGACCTGGGGTAGGGTCATAGGCCTGGCCTATACGTCCTACCCAAGTTCACCACCCTATAAGATAAGAAGTCCAATAGGCAGCAAGGGACCCCCAGTCAAAGATGTCGAGTGCAATCCACTCGACAATCATGTCACTTGGGAGTCCTCCTACCTACTGTCATTCGATCATCCAGATAATCACTCGACCTACCAAAGACCAGGAGTCACTCATCATTACAACGGACAGGCATTCACTCCGTAGTCTTTAAGGTCATTAACAGCACTTAAGGCCGGCGTTACCAGTAACGCCCCCACTTTGTGTACATTAAGTCCCTTGTAATGGAGGGTGATGGGGGTCCTGGCGTACTCTATATAAGCCACCCCTCCTCTGGCACAAGGGTTCGCACCCCCTGTAACATCACACATATAATCCAATCAACCGCCTCCGGGCACGGAGATGTAGGGCTGTTACTTCCACCGAGAAGGGCCTGAAATCGTAAAACTCATGTGTACACATTCACCATAGCTGGGATCTTTCCTCTCCATACCTACCCCCTTTCTACTGTCAGCCTTAGAACCACGACACCGCAGGAGGCCCACCAGGTGGGCACAACCCACCTGGGCGTGCCAGGCCCCCCGGGTGCGCCCTGGTGGGTTGTGCCCTCCTCGGCCCACCTCCGGTGCCCATCTTATTGTATATAGGTCATTTTGACCTAGAAAAAAAATAAAGCGAGGACTTTCAGGACGGAGCGCCGCCGTCTCGAGGCGGAACTTGGGCAGGAGCACTTTTGCCCTCCGGCGGAACCGTGTCGTGGCGGAACTTGGGCAGGAGCACTTTTGCCCTCCGGCGGAGCGATTCCGCCGGGGGAACTTCCCTCCCGGAGGGGGAAATCATCGTCATCGTCATCACCAACAACCTTCTCATCTTTGGGAGGGCCATTTCCATCAACATCTTCAATAGCACCATATCCTCTCAAACCCTAGTTCATCTCTTGTGTTCAATCGTTGTACCAGAACCTCCAATTGGTACTTGTGGGTGACTAGTAGTGTTGATTACATCTTGTAGTTGATTGCTATCTGGTTTATTTGGTGGAACATTATATGTTCAGATCCATTATGCTAGTTAATACCCCTCTAATCTTGAGCATGATTATCATTTGTGAGTAGTTACTTTTATTCTTGAGGTCACGAGAGAAGTCATGTTGCAAGTAATCATGTAAACTTGATATGTGTTTGATATTTTGATGATATGTATGTTGTGATTGCCTTAGTGGTGTCATGTGAACGTCGACTACATGGCACTGCACCATTTTTGGGCCTAAAGGAATGCACTGTGGAGTAGTTACTAGATGATGGGTTGCTAGAGTGACAAAAGCTTGAACCCTAGTTTATGCGCTACTTCGTAAGGGACTGATTTGGATCTAGAAGTTTAATACTATGGTTAGATTTTATCTTGATACTTTTCTCATAGTTGTGGATGCTTGCTAGGGGGTTAATCATAAGTAGGGGGTTTGTTCAAGTATAAACAACACCTAAGCACTGGTCCACCCACATATCAAATTATCAAAGTAGCAAATACAAATCAAACCAACATGATGAAGTGACTAGATGAAATTCCCGTGTACCCTCAAGAACGCTTTGCTTATCATAAGAGACCGTTTTGGCCTGTCCTTTGCCACAAAAGGATTGGGTTACCTTGCTGCACTTTATTTACAATTACCGTTACTTGCTCATTACAAATTATCGAGCTATCAAACAACTTGTTACAAATAGTTTCAGTGCATCCAGACATTACCTTGCTGAAAACCGCTTGTAGTTACTTTCTGCTCCTCATTGGGTTCAACACTCTTACTTATCGAAAGGACTATGATTGATCCCGTATACTTGTGGGTCATCAGTCAGTCACTGATCCATTCATGAAACACACTCGCATATTAGCTGCATCCAATGGTCAAGTACGATCATAGTGCTCCCAAGTTGGTGCTTTATAAGAGAAGATGAAGACTCAAAAAAATTTGCATAAAGTAAATAGATTGGCCCTTCGCAAAGGGAAGTGGGGATTTGTAGAGGTGATAGATCTCAAAGCAAAAATTGAGAGGAAAAGTTTTTGAGAGGCATACTTTTCCCGTCAATGAAAACGACCGAGTAATTCCCAAAACTTTCCATACTATGTAAATCATAGGCAGTTCCCAAACAGAAAATAAAATGTTTCCTTTTTCCACCATTCTTTACAATCCATTGCTAGCTGTATCCACGGGTGCCTTCCATACCAACACTTTCCAAGAAATTTATTATTTGACAACATAAAGTAAATTTCTCTTATATTTCGGGACTGGGCATCCCTATTACTGCCGTACTCTCGTGCAATGGCAAGTGAATAAACACTCATCTTGAGAATAACACATCTAGCATGGAAAATATTGGCCAGAACCGCCGCTTCATGAGCGGTACGAGCACACAAAACAGATTTTTTGAGAGATGGCACATACAAATTTTCTTAGAACGACACGAAAATACCACATATTGGTAGGTATGGTGGAATCATATGGCAAAACCGGTGAGGGAGTCCTGGATTAGGGGGTATCCGGATAGCCGGACTATATACTTTGGCCGGACTATTGGACTATGAAGATACAAGACTCAAGACTTCATCCCGTGTCCGGATGGGACTCTCCTTTGCGTGGAAGACAAGCTTGGCGATTTGGATGTTAGATCTCCTTCTTTGTAACTGACTTTGTGTAACCCTAGCCCCCTCCGGTGTCTATAAACCGGAGGGTTTAGTCCGTAGGACAACAATCATCATAATCATCATAGGCTAGCTCCTAGGGTTTAGCCTCTACGATCTCGTGGTAGATCTACTCTTGTAATACTCATATCATCAAGATCAATCGAGCAGATAGTAGGGTATTACCTCCATCGAGAGGGCCCGAACCTGGGTAAAACATCGTGTCCCCTGCCTCCTGTTACCATTAGCCTTATTTGCACAGTTCGTGACCCCTACCCGAGAACCGCCGGTTTTGACACTGACATTGGTGCTTTCATTGAGAGTTCCTCTATGTCGTTGCTGCAAGGCTCGATGGCTCGTCTCATTGTCAAGGACAACATCACCTCTGGGGAGCCCTGGCGGCAGGCCAAACTCTTCGACTAGGCGGCTTCGTCATGACCTCCCGATCGGCTATCGCGCCGACGATGACTTCTCGGGTCATCAAAAACATCCTCCACGTCAGTTTGGAACTTGCTGAACAGATGGATCTATTGGAGCTATCCTCTCTCAATGAGCTCTTGGATTGCATCGCCGCTCTAGGAGTCGCAACAGACTATGATCGGATTGGGCTTAAACCCAACCAAAGGGATATTAAATCCCCACCGGCCACCCATGAGATAGCGGTAGTGGAAGAGCCACACGTGGATTATCCCTCTACTTTGAGGACAGACTATGTCTGGATTACCGGGCTCTCTGAGACGGATACCCGTTTGCGGGAGGACATGACCCAGACCCCGAACTTAGAATCGGGCAACGGGCCAGAAAAATCGGGCAGCACCCCGGAGCCCGAGCCGCCAAGCCCGGAAGCTCCTCTGCCCCTGGATGGTAGATCGGGTCGGAATTTGAATTTAACTACGCCCGCCCACCCAGACTTATGCCATCTTTCCCATATCAGACAAGAGCCCCAAGAAACAGTACATCGCTACTGGGCCAAATTCCTCCTTGTGATAAACAGGGTCAAGGACTGTCGCGAGGAAGATGCAATCTCACTTTTTTTCAAAAATTGCACGAACAAAGGGATCCTCAATGCTATAAGTTGCCGTGACATAGTGCACTTTGCTGACTTAGCAGCCATAGTACGAAAGTATTGTGCGATGGAAAGCGTCTGGAAAACCCAAACAGACTTCTGGGATAATCCGGCACTCACTAAACCCTTTGTTCCAACTAAAAGGGCAAACTCTCATAAGTTACCCGATCCAATTCCCAAAAAACCAAAGCCCGCTCTGGGGCATGGAACCGTATTGGAAGAATGGCTCAACGGGCCATGCAAAATTCACAGCACGCCGGATACCACGCCAACGCATAGCCTGAGAGCATGTTGGATACTCCGGCAGGTAGCAAAAAGCGACGAGGATCTTCTCGTAAGCCATAAAGCAGAGCAACATCCCGCCGAAGACGACTATGCAGTACTGACAGGCTTCGAGACTTTCGCCTAAAATAATAGGCACAAGCGAGCTCATCGAAGTTTCGCTGAAGTCTGCCACGTGGCAAAAAAAATCCGTGGAAAGACACTGCTATAACCTTCAGTGCCAGTGACGAACCTCAATTCCAGACAGTCCGGGCACCAGCCGCTTTGGTCCTTAGCCCAATCATGGACGGCTTTCGGCTCACTAAAGTACTCATGGACGGCGGAAGCGGATTAAACCTGATCTATGAAGAAACCCTCAACAAGATGGAAATTGATAAAAGCCGCATTGAGCAAAGCAGCACGACCTTCAGGGGAATCATCCCTAATCGGGAGGCACGGTGTGCGAGAAAAATCACACTGGATGTGGTATTCAGCACGCCGGAGAATTATCGGTCCGAAGAAATCACGTTCCAAGTGGCCCCATTCAGCAGCGGATACCACGCACTTTTAGGGCAGGACGCATTCACGAGCTTTCAAGCTATACCCCATTACGGGTACACGAAGCTCAAAATGCCCGGACCCAATGGAATCATCACTCTAGCCAGTGATCCGGACGTCACTCTCCGCGCCGAAAATAAAACTGCCGCACTAACCCTGGAAGCATTATCCGAAGCCCTAGCGGCCGAAGAACTAACAACGTTGCACGCCATAGTGGACAGAGACGACGTGATACTCAACAAACGACCCAAGTCCACCTCATTCAAGCCCTTGAGCGAGATAGTGAAATTCGTGTCCATCAATGGACCCCACAAAGACAGCTTCCATCGGGACACAGTTGAGCCCCACGATGGACTCCACCTCGCGAGACTTCCTCTGCGAGAATTGGGACATTTACTTTGGCATCCTTCGACACATTTGGGCATCCCATGCAGTGGCGGAACACAACCTCAATATACTGAAAGGATACAAGCCAGTCAAACAGACTCTTAGGCGCTTCTCAGAGCCTAAACGGCAAGCCATGGGAGAAGAGCTAGCCAAGCTACTTGAGGCCGGATTCATCAGAGATATAAAGCATCCGGATTGGCTGGCAAATCTTGTAATGGTACCAAAGAAGGAAAAATCCTGGCGCCTATGTGTCGATTTCAAAGACCTCAACGAGGCTTGCCCTAAGGATCCCTTCCCCGTCCCTCGCACTGACCCAATCATCGACGCCACCGCAGGACATGACTCACTATGTTTCCTCGACGCATACTCCGGATACCATCAAATAAAGATGGCGGAGTCCAGCCAAGCCGCAACGGCCTTCATAACCCCATATGGCCCCTTCTTTTTCAACACTATGCCTTTCAGGCTCAAAAATGCTGGCGCAACCTATCAATGAATGATTCAGACATGCCTGGAGAAGCAAATCAGCAAAATAGTGGAGGCATATGTGGACGACGTAGTCATAAAAAGAAGACATGTCGAAACATTAATAGACGACTTGAGACTCACGTTCGACAACCTCCGAACGTACGACATCAAGCTCAACCCGGAAAAATGTGTTTTCGTCGTACCCTCCGGGAAGTTGCTCGGCTTCATCGTTTCCAATAGAGGAATCGAAGCAAATCCGGAGAAAATCCGAGCTCTGTCGCAGTTGGCTATCCCAACAGACCTCAAGCATATCCAGAAACTAACTGGATGCGTGGCTGCCTTAAGCCGCTTTATCTCCTGATTAGGACAAAAGGCACTACCTCTTTACCGCCATCTTCGACGCACCAAACACTTCGAGTGGACGGATGCGGCCACGGCCAGACTGGATGAAATAAAGACCCTATTGGCCAGCAATCCAGTCCTGACCGCGTTGAATACCGGCGAACCAATGCTATTATACATAGCTGCAACACATCAAGTTGTAAGCGCAATGCTCGTCGTCGAACGAGAAGCAGACGGATACAAGTTCCCGCTCCAAAATCTGGTATATTATGTGTCCACTGTCCTCACTCCATGCAAATCCCGATACCCACACTATCAAAAGATAGCATACGCGGTCTTCATGGCATCCCGGATGCTATGGCACTACTTTCAAGAGTGTTCGATTACGGTGGCCTCAGAAGTACCACTCAACGATATAATAAACAACCGTGACGCCACGGGACGAGTTGCTAAATGGGCTATCGAGCTCCTTCCGTTCGACATAACATACAAACCATGGCGGACCATTAAGTCGCAAGTATTGGCTGACTTTGTCGCCGAATGGACAGAAGCCGAACTCCCTAAAGAGTACGGCGCGTACTCCAGTTGGATCATGCACTTCGACGGCTCTAAAATGCTATCCGGATTGGGAGTGGGTGTCGTCCTGACATCCCCCACTGGAGACACGGTCCAATACGTACTCCAAATATTATACACAGACTCCAACAACGCAGCCGAATACGAGGCTCTGTTGCATGGTCTTCAGATGGCAGTCTCTATGGGCATTCAATGCCTAGAAGTGCGCGGGGACTTGAACCTCGCAATATCACAAATAAACGGAGATTTTGATGCCAAGGATCCGAAAATGGCGGCCTACCGTAACGCCGTCCTCAAAATGTCAGCTCGGTTCGAGGGGCTCGAATTCCACCATGTGGCCTGAGAAAACAACTAAGCGGCGGATATCCTCTCCCGCATCGGCGCTAAACGCGACCCCGTCCCACCTAATGTATTGTTGGAAAGGTTGTTCAAGCCATCCGTGGTATGGGAAGGGGAGTCCGGCAACCCTAGTCCGGCTCCGAATACAACCTCAGATTCCGAACCATCTGACGTAATCGCGGGCTCCGCCACCGAAATAACACCTTTGGCCCACGAAATCATGGCTGTTATCGCCCCGTGGACCAAGCCCTTCTTGGCCTACCTGAATAGGCAAGAGCTCCCCGAGGACCAAAATGAAGCACGTTGTATTGTGCGGCATTCCAAGGCCTACAAAGTCCATGAGGGAGAACTCTATAAGAAAAGTGCCACCGGAGTGCTCCAAAGATGCATGTCCGAAGAGGAAGGGTGGCAACTCTTGGCTGAAGTCCATGCCGGACTCGGCGGGCACCACGCTGCGGCTCGGGCACTTGTTAGCAAAGCCTTCCATACAGGTTTTTATTGGCCGACAGCCCAAGCAGATGCACAGGACCTTGTCCAACATTGCGTCGGTTGCGAGCTCTTCGCCAATCAGAGCCATATGCCCCCTACTGCTCTCCAAACAATCCCCATAACTTGGCCCTTCGCGGTCTGGGGGCTGGATATGGTCAGACCTCTTAAAGGGGGAAGCCATAAGAAAAGATACTTATTGGTCATGGTGGACAAGTTCACCAAATGGATAGAAGCCAAACCAGTTAAAACGGCCGAATCCGGACCAGTGATAGACTTCATATCAGGGGTCGTACACCATTACGGTGTCCCCCACAGCATCATCACTGACAATGGCCCAAACTTCACAGCCGATGAAGTAAAAACTTGGTGCGGCAACATGGGCATTAAGCTCGATTACGCCTTCGTCTATCATCCCCAAACAAACGGCCAGGTCAAACATGCAAACGGTCTCATCATGAGCGGCATCAAACCCAGACTAGTGCGATCCTTGAAAGAATCGGACACGCACTGGGTCGAGGAGCTCGACTCCGTACTCTGGGGGCTGCGGACCACGCCGAATCGCACCACCGGATATATACCATTTTTTATGGTGTACGGCGCAGAAGCAGTACTACCCTGAGACATAATCCATGACTCACCTTGAGTGCCCATGTACGAAGAGAAGGAAGCCAAGTTAGATCGGCAGGACAACTTAGATGCCCTGGAGGAGGAGCGTGATATCGCAAAAGCCCATTCTGCATTGTATCAGCAGCAAGCTCGAAGGTATCAAAGCAGAGAAGTGCGGGCCAAAACTTATAACGTTGGCGAACTCGTTCTACGCCTACCGGAGAAGAAGAAGGACAATCTCAAACCTAAGTGGGAGGGTCCCTTCATCATTGATAAAGTTCTCACCGGAGGAGCGTACCACCTGCGCAATGCATCCGATAACATACTCGAGCCGAACCCATGGAACGCGGCCAGACTCTGAAGATTCTACGCCTAGTGCCGAACTCAGTGTTCGTCTCCCTAGCCCCGCTCTTTCAATTATGTCCTCCCTTTTTCCTTTCTCGCCCTTTTTACCTTCTTCACACAAAGTATTAAATACAGTGCGGATGCTCGGATCCCTCCGGCCGCACTATGTGTGCTCACCATACCTGGGGGCTTCCTATACGGAAGCTAAATATAATTACTTTTATGGCTTCCTGCCTACCACATATGCGTCCTTTTTCCATATGTGCCTTTTCTTCACCATTATATGCATCGATATGACTTAAGATTTGGCCATGCTGGGTTGCATGGCTCTTGTGTTTATGCCCTATGTTCCTGTTAATTCAGCTAGGGCATAAGGGGAGCACCTCTGCGATTGTTACTGCCGGTTCAACCGGATGTGTACCTCAGACTGGGTGAAGCCTAAAGCTAGCATTCTTAAGGGAATATTCGGCCGGTGAAAAAAATGATGTTTCTTTCGTTTATTAAAACAAGAATCCCCAGATGGTTTGTATCCTTCATTTCTGTTCGCAGTTCGGACATTCACATCGATGCATGCGTACCCAAGGAAAGGAACCCCTAACGGAACTATTCTCCCTGGAAGATGTTTCTTACTACCCACGTAATATAACATAACTAGTTGGGTACATGTCTGTTCAAGCACTTATGACCCCTACGCCTGGTTCCAATGCATACCCCGGTTTTGCATAAGCGGCGGGTATTGGATACACACCCGATTTGTCGGATCCGGGGCTGAAGCTTAAAAGGTCCGCCATGAAAAAAGATTTTTAATCCGGCTAGGGACTACATACGTCCATTGAATTACATAGTCACTTGGACTGGATATATTCTTCCTCTATACCATCCAACATGCTATCTAGCTTGCAATCCCGTTGGGAATACTTTGCAGCTAACGCTACCTGGTCATACACCAGACTCACGGGAATCTCTTGCCCATCTGGCCCCGCCGGTCCGACTTCAGCCATATGGTTCGGGTCAATCTTGGCGTATTGCGTCTTCACCATGGCCCAGTCTTTCCTTGCACCTTGTCGGCAGGCTGATACCTTCCATAACCGGAAGCACCGCCGTGCTCCTTGGAGCATATCCACAAGCGCCCCCATGTCTCCTGGTAGGGAAGCGGATGGCCACAAGGCATGGGCAATACCCTGCATCACCTGCCGAGCTTGTCCGTGCAGTTGTGAGAGATCTTGCAGCAAATCGCCTGCGGACCCGGGCATCTCCTCTTCAGGACGACCCATCAGCATACCTACAGATATAAACTCTTTTAATACGCTTCCTCACCGAACTATATTGTAGTTCGTTTAAGCACTTACTGTATATGCCGCGACGCAGCCTCCTGTTCTCCTTCACGGAGTCCGCAAGCTGAGCTCGAACATCTGCTAATTCAACGCCCAGCCGGATGTTGGCATCTTGGAGATTATTTTTCTCCTGCCTAACCCGCGTAAGCACACGCTTGCCAGCCTTTAGCTGTCTTTGGAGATGTGACTCACCCTCTTTTCCGATCTCTGGATTCTCCCTGGGGTTGTCTGCAGAATTTTCTGTTAGATTTATAAAGCAAGCCAAATACTAACTGGTATATGTCCCTAAAATTTCACTATTAAGACAAGTGTTACTAGATGAGGCCTTCTGGGATTCCTCTAGTTTTTCAACTGCGGCCCTCAGCTGGGTCTTGCACTCATCTAGCTCACGAGACAAAAGGGTATTCTTCTCTACAAGAACCTGTGCATACAATGACCCTTAAATCAGTTGTTCCAACTGTTTCAAGTCTCAGGGGCTACTGATATACATGCTTATCAAATTTTCTTACCCGTATATCTTTTGCATACTGGTCCGTCGCTCGGGCGAGTCCATCTAAGTCTCCTGAATTGAAGGAATTGAATGCCTCTTCGGAAAAGATACCATCGCAAAGTATGGTCCATCAGCGCCGGTGATTCATGGCGCTTTCTACTTCAGAATTCGTGGCGGAGAGCCTATCCGCATCCTCTATCAGAGGACAATTCGGCATTAGCCCCGCATTGGCCTCCTCTCGTGAAGCCGGTTCTGGAACCCGGCTGGTGGAGGCATGACCGGCAGGATCTCCGAATATAGTACGACGACTACTCTTTCTGCTAGGACACGATGGACGTTGTTACATTTTAAACACGATAATCACAGAGCAGATTTTGACTATACCTCTGTGATAGCATTTCAACCCTAACCGCCTTCCTCTTGAGCCTGCCTGGCCTGGATGCCCTTTGCTGATGAGCCCCTAGGGGCTCGGCGCCGCATTCCAATGGCCGTCTCTATAAAAATAAGATATTTGTGCATAAGGCATGGTATAGGGAAGGAATCTTCTTCAGAAGTTAAAGCTTCAGCTTTGCTTACACGCGATGCAGGGAGCAGTCCAGGATAATCGGCGATAATAGCCACCAAGGTGCCGTCGCAGCTTGCCTGATAAAATGTCCATCGACAAGCTCCACAGATAAATCCGGATCTTCTTCAAGTCCGGGGTCGAAGGCCCGGCCAGGATCCTCTGGCTGCAGAGGAGGGCTGTTGAACTCTTTCACGGCCTTCCTCAATTCCTGCTTAGAAATATCAAGGTAAATGATTGTGATGAAGGGCGCAAGAATGGATAAGAGTTAGAAATATCAAGGTAAATGATTGTACATGGAAAATCCATCCCGCGGTTTGATGCGGAGGAACTCCTCTTCTTCTCCTTTATATAAATCGGGCAGTATTCTCGCCAGAGCAGTGGCGGAGTCTGGACCTTTACGACCGCAGCGGGTGGCATCATCTTCCCCGTTGAAGTGCCACATGGGGTTCCCCCGATATTGAAGTGGCTGTACCCCCCGCATTATGCATATTGATATAACCTCGACTATTGTTAGTCCTGATTGGGCCAGTGTCTTTATCCTGCACATTAGGAAGTGGACTTCTCTGGCATCTTCTTCCTGAGGGCACCGAGGGTGCCAACTCTGGCGTTTCTTCAGTGGAGTGTTATTAAACTCAGGGAGGCCCGTCCGGACTGGATCTGGAAGGGGAACGTCATCTACATAAAACCACTCCGAGGGCCAGTCTTTGGATGCCTTCTTTGGAGTGCCGGACAGGTATCCAGTCTGGGCGACACGCCATATTTCGGCTCCGCCCACTTGATATATAGATCCCCCCTGATTACGAGGGACGAGGCAGAATAACTTTTTCCACAACTCGAAGTGAGCCTCGCATCCCAAAAATAATTCACAGAGGGCAACGTAACCTGCGATATGCAGGACGAAGGCGGGGGTAAAGTTATGCAACTGGAGGCCGTAGAACTCCAGAAGCCCGCGGAGGAATGGGTGGATTGGAAACCTGACGCCTCTTAGCAAATATGGGACAAGGCATACCCGCTCCCCTTGAGACGGGTTAGGAGATCTCTCCGCTTGCGCCCCGCCTTTGTAGGTGGCTAGTCCGTCTTGGACGGGGACCATGTACGCCGGTGGAAGAAACCCTTGGGTCTGCAACTCTACTAAACGGCTGTGTGGGACATAACATTTTTCCCAATCGCCTTGCTTAGAGCTAAGGGAGCGAGAAGAGGAGCTGCGGCGACCGGCCAATGTGGAATGGTTTTTCTGGATGTGCTCTGTTGAATGCTTGCTTGAGGGAAGAAGGCGAGATTTAGATCTGAAGATCCCCGTCTCTTCAAATAGACGATTTTCCTGCAGGGTCGGGGTGCCAAATGTAAAAAATGCTCCGGCTCCTTGTATTCGCCCGACACGTGGAGATGGCCATTATTGAGGCATAGAAGCCGAGGAATACAACATTGATGGGAAGCCTGGCACTGTTCGCGACAACTGGTGCACTGGATTTGGAGAAGAACCCGCCTTGCAATGCCGAAGACAATCTGCGCGCCGGACTCATCGTCATTGAAGCCTGGTTCAGGGGCTACTGAGGGAGTCCTGGATTAGGGGGTATCCGGATAGCCAGACTATATACTTTGGCCGGACTGTTGGACTATGAAGATACAAGACTCAAGACTTCGTCCTGTGTCCGGATGGGACTCTCCTTTGCGTGGAAGACAAGCTTGGCGATTCGGATGTTAGATCTCCTTCTTTGTAACCGACTTTGTGTAACCCTAGCCCCCTCCAGTGTCTATATAAAACGGAGGGTTTAGTCCATAGGACAACAATCATCATAATCATCATAGGCTAGCTCCTAGGGTTTAGCCTCTACAATCTCGTGGTCGATCTACTCTTGTAATACTCATATCATCAAGATCAATCAAGCCGAAAGTAGGCTATTACCTTCATCGAGAGGGCCCAAACCTGGGTAAAATATCGTGTCCCCTGCCTCCTGTTACCATTAGCCTTAGACGCACAGTTCGGGACCCCCTACCCGAGATCTGCCAGTTTTGACACCGACAACTGGGTTTAAAGATTTTGGATGCACAAGTAGTATTTGTACTTAGTACAAGTGGAGGCTAGCAAATAGATTGAGAAGTAACCAACCAAGAAACGAAAAATCACATAAGAGAGAATTAAGCATAACTAACACTGAATAATGCACCATAAGTAGGATGTAATTTCATTGCATAACTATTGACTTTCATGCTTGCATAGGGAATCACAAACCTTAACACCAATATTCTTACTAAAGCATTATCACTCACCAACATGACTCACATATCACTATCATCATATCCCAAAACTACTACGAAGAATCAAGTTTATTTTGTCCTATCTTCATGAAAGTTTTTATTATATCCCTATTGAATATCTATCACTTTGGGAATAGTTTCATATGTTGCGTTTTATAAGCTCAAACAAATCTAAGTGAAGAACATGAGCATAGAATTTTTCTTCTCTCAAAATAATGTAAGTGAAGCATGAGAGAATTTCTCCAAAAATTTAATAACTCTCAAATAAATCTAAGTGAAGCAGGAAACTAAAAAGGAAAACAAGCAAAGACTCATATAATACAAGATGCTCCAAGCAAAACTCATGATATGTGACGAATAAAAATATAGCTCCAAATAAAATATTGATGGTCATTAGAAGAAAGAGGGGATGCCTTCCGGGGCATCCCCAAGCTTAGTTGATTGGTTCACCTCGAATAATAACTTGTGGTGCCATGGGGCATCCCCAAGCTTAGGCTCTTTTCACTCCTTATTCCTTCATCCATCGTGATCTGACCCAAAACTTGAAAACTTCAATCATACAAAACTCAACCAAAACCTTCGTGAGATCCGTTAGTATGACAAAGCAAATCACCACTCTAAGTATTATTGCAAAACCCATTCATATTTTATTTTTTCATTATATCTACTGTATTCTAACTTTACCATGGCTTATACCCTCCAATACAAACCATAGATTCATCAAAATAAGCACACAATGCGAAGAAAACAGAATCTGTCAAAAACTGAACAGTTTGTAGTAATTTGAAAATTTTATATACTTTTGTAACTCCAAAAATTCTGAAAATTTAGGACAACGTAGGCAAATTGTATATCAATCTTTTGTACAAAAGTCAGGATTTTATCTCACTTCTGTGATTTTAAATAATTCTGTTACTAGCGCACAAAGTTTCTTTTTTTCAACAAAATCAAAGCAACTATCACCCAACATGATCCTAAAGGCTTTACTTAGCACAAACACTAACTAAAACACAAAATACACAATCATAACAGTAGCATAATTGTGTAAATACTCAAGAACAGAAAGAAAAGGCAAAAAGAAAATTTATTCATTGGGTTGCCTCCCAATAAGCGCTATTGTTTTATGTCGCTAGCTAGGCATAATGCATAGGATTCCCTCATGATTGATTCATATGGTGGCTTAGTTCTTGTTCTAGGGAAGTGTTCCATACCCTTTCTTCATGGAAATTGAAATTTATTATTCCCTTCTTTCATATCAATCACGACATCTATAGCGCGTAAAAATGGTCTACCAAGTAAAAATGATCTATCAAGAACAGTAGAATCTATGGGCACATAATTCCTATTTGCAAGAACAAGAACATCATTAATTATTCCCATAGGCTTTTTAATAGTAGAATCTGCCAAGTGCAAATTAAGAGAACATTCTTCAATATCGGTAAGACCAAGCACATCACATAAATATTTCGGAATTGTAGAAACACTAGCACCCAAATCACATGAATTAAAACGCTCATAATTTTTAATCTTGACTTTGATAGTTGGTTCCCATTCATCATGTAATTTTTTAGGAATTGAAATATCTAATTCCAACTTTTCTTCTAAAGCTTTCATCATGGCATCTACGATATGTTTTGTAAAAGCTTTATTTTGTTCATAAGCATGGGGTGAATTTATCATGGATTGCAACAAAGAAATACAATCAATCAAAGAACAATTATCATAATTATAGTCTTTGTAATCGAAAGAGTGGGCACATCACTAGTTAAAGTTTAGACCTCTCCAAACCCACTTTTATCAGTTTTCAACAAGATTTTCACCCTTTGAATTATCGGGATGCCTTCTAGCTAAAGTTGACTCTTCTTCAGTCCCTTTATCATAAATTTTAATTTTACTAAACAAGGAATCAATAGAAGAAACACCAATCATTTTAAGGTCTTCATCATTTTTATCTTCTAAAGATATTTGTTTAGCGGCCATTTGATTTACTAGGATAGCTTGTGCATCGGATATTTCGCCTAGCAAATTTTCAGCAAAATCATACTTAGATTGGAGATTACAAACTTCTCTACTAATATCATTAAGCTATTTTGTTATAGCATCTAACACAGTAGAGTGTTCTTTAAGTTCCTCGCTAAAATACTTATTGTGCTCAAATTGTGTAGTCATATATTCCTTGGTACTTTTTTCAATCTCAACCAAAATATTGGAGTAAGGAACATCATAGTACTTCCTTTGAGACATCGTGACTACGCAATCAAGATTGCAAACAAAAACAGATCTGACAAGAAAATGGCGAACGAAAAAGAGGGCGAATAAAACGGCAAATTTTTGTGAAGCGGGGGAGATGAAAATGTCAAATAATGTAAATTGCAAGGAGATGAGATTTGTGATTAGGAACCTGATAGATGGTGATGATGTCTCCCTGGAAACGGCGCCAGAAATTCCTTTTGATGTCGCTTGAACTACGTCAGTATTTCCCCAAAGAGGAAGGGGTGATGCAGCACAACTACGGTAGGTATTTCCCTCAGTTATGAAACCCAGGTTTCAATCCAGTAGGAGAACCAAGCAACACTATGTAAACGGTACCTGCACACAAAGAACAAATACTTGCAACCTGACGCTTATGAGGGGTTGTCAATCCCTCTATGGGTAACGACGCCAGATTTTGTCAAGTTGACGGGATAAAAACTGTGATAGTTTGGATAAATAGATCTCGATAAAACGTGAAATAAAATAAGTAACAAAAAAGTGCAGCAAGGTATTTTTGGGATTTTGAAATAATAGATCTGAAAACTAAAGCAAATAAAAATAGATTTCAAAGCAAATATGGTAAAGAATAGACCCGGGGCCCGTACATTTCACTAGTGGCTTATCTCAAGAAATAGCACACGGTGGGTAAACAAATTACTGTTGGGCAATTGATAGAAAATCAAATAGTTATTACGATATCCAAGGCAATGATCAATATATAGATATCACGTCCAAGATTAGTAGACCGACTCCTACCTGCATCTACTACTATTACTCCACACATCGACCGCTATCCATCATGCATCTAGTGTATTAAGTTGAAGGAGAAACGGAGTAATACAATAAGAATGATGACATGATGTAGACGAGATCTATTCATGTAGGAATAGGCCCGATCTTGTTATCCTTTATAGCAACGATACATGCGTGTCTTGCTGCTCCTTCTATCACTGGGAAGGAACACCACACGATCGAACCCATCACAAAGCACCTCTTCCCATGGTAAGAAAAATCGATCTAGTTGGCCTAACTAAACCAAATATTCGAAGTAGAAATACGAGGTTATAAATAATCATGCATATAAGAGATCAAAGAAGACTCGAATAATATTCATGGATATAGATCTAATCATAATCTCAAAGTTCATTGGATCCCAACAAACACACCGCAAAAAGAGTTACATCAAATAGATCTCCAAGACACCATTGTATTGAGAATCAAAAGAGAGAGAGTAAGCCATCTAGCTACTAACTACGGACCCGCAGGTCTATGATGAACTACTCAGGCATCATCGGAGAGGCACTAATGAGTATGATGAACCCCCTCTGTGATGGTGTCTAGATTGGACCTCATGGTTTTGGAACTTGCGGCGGCTGGAATTGTGTTTCGTCGACTCCCTTAGGTTTTCTAGAATATTTGGGTATTTATAGGCCGAAGAGGCGGTGTAGGAGGCCACCGAGGTGGGCACAACCCACCTAGGCATGCCCTTGTGGGTTGTGCTCCCCTCGGAGCCCGCTATGGTACTTCTTTGGCCCATCAGGTGTCTTTTGGTCCAGAAAATTCTCCAATTTTTTTTGCTCCGTTTGGACTCTATTTGGTACTGATATTATGCGAAGTAAAAACAAGCAAAAATAGCAACTGGCACTGCGTACTATGTCAATAGGTTAGTCCCAAAAATGATATAAAGTTGCTATAAAATGATTGTAAAACGTCCAAGAATGATAATGTAGCAACATGGAACAATAAAAAATTATAGATACATTGGAGACGTATGAAGGCCCGTGGAATGGTTGCTTGTTGAAGTCTAAAAAATAAGGTCTGGTTGGATGTACACTATTGTTGCAGCTCTGGTCATACGAGAGATTCCCTATTGGATGACCCTATGTCTATGTTGATCGACCTTTTGTGTTGGAGGACACAACAGGGGCTTACGTGCCTGCTATCGGCGAGTTGCCTACTATGGGATCTGTTTGGGCAGGGAGAGAGGTACTTTTATATTATGTAATTCATTTGATTATTTTGCCCATGCAATAGTATTACTAATGTTTATTTGTTGTCATGTACAGAGACAATTTGCGCATACCCAGGTGAAGGGCTGCTACCCGTCCTTCACGGTGCAGTTTGATAGTTTGCACGAGGATCAAGTTATCTAGGAACCCTACTCGTATCAGACTATAACATCAAGGTATCCAGTTGGGATATCTGCCTTGTGCACTAGAGATCGGCACTACTGAATCCAAGGACAATTTGGTGTTTGATGTGACGGTTGAGGAGATGCTCTTCATAGGGTGATGAGACAGTTCGGTCTATGTCAGGAGCCGCAATTCTAGTTATTCCATGCATACCAGACCACGTTCACAAGTAATACTATTATAGTTGTCAGCACTACATTCAGAATATAGCTAACCATGTAACGCACATGTCAATCCACTACAAAAAAAAGACACATTCGTGACATTTTGGGCCGAACGAATTTTTTTTCTGTCATACTTATGACACTTCTATGATGATAATTGTGACAAAACCCGGTGTCATCATAGATGTGGTGGGATCCTACTTCTATGACAAAAAATCATGACAGAAAATGGGCTTTTCGTCCTGGGCGGGCCGGAGACGCAGCTGCATGACATTCTTTGGGCCGTCCATGATGGAAAAAATCATGGTAGAAGCGAGGGCGAGGAAAATATTGGGGTGTTCTCAGTTACTGTGGGTGGTCGGGGGCCGAGCGATGCCAGTTTCTCTCATACCGTGCTGTGGCGTGGAGTGCGGCGTTGAGCTCTAGCGAACACGAGAGGCGTTGCCTAATCGAACCCGATTGATTGCACCGCAACTACGCGTTCTCGAACCCGAGCGATCGGCGATTCTTCGCTCTGCTGCTAATCGAAGCCGATCGATGCTACCTCTGGATGAACAGTGAGCGTCCTAGGGGGGTTGGATGAACAGTTGCGGTGGGGGTTGGATGAACAGGACCCTGTGGTGTTGCCGCTAGATGAACAGGACCCCGATTGATCGAGCCGGTTGGGCGTGGATGAACAGGACCCCGTGGAGGGCTGGATGAATAGGACCCTGTGGAGGGAATGTTGAACAATAGCCGGTGGAGGGCTGGTTGAACAGTAGCCCGTGGAGGGGTGGTTGAACAGGAGCCCGTGGAGAGGGCTGGTTGAACAGTAGCCGGTGGAGTAGCGCACGGTGGAGGCTGGATGAACAGGAGCCCGTGGATGAACAGTCGCAGGTGGAGGCTGGAGGAGGTCGGCGGTGGATGAACAGTAGCCCGTGGAGGCTGGAGGAGGTCGACAGTGGAGATGAACAGTATCCCGTGGATTCCCGTTTTGCGGTACGCCACACCCCTCCCGATGAACAGGACCCCGTTTCGATCGTAGCGCTCCAACACAAGTCCGTTTCCTTTGTTTTGCGGTACGCCACACCCCTCCTGATCAACAAGACCCGTTTCGACCGTAGGAGGTCCAACAGAAGTTCGTTTCCTCTGTTTTGCGGTATGCCAGACCCCTCCTAATGAATAGGATCCTGTTTCGACTATGGCCAGTCAAACACAAGGCCGTTTCCTCCGTTCTGCGGTACGCCAGGCCTCGTTTCCATCGGCTATTCCGTCCAAGGTCTACCGATGAACAAGACGACACATTCTGTTCCGACCCAGCCGGTTGGCTCCCTATGAACACGACGATGATGCAGTTTCTCCGTTCTGACCCATCCATGTACACGAGCCCTGGCCGTACATATGCGTGAGTAGGCGTTCGAGACCCCGCCCGTATGTACGTACGTGGCCGTATTTACTTTCTTGCACCCTGGCCGCCGTACGTACATATATATGCTACGTGCGCGCCTCCACTACGACACGTGTGCGCCTCTTCATCGACCAGTATGTATGTACACGTTCACGACCAGAATGACAACACTACATACGCTTCGACCAGGTGGGTCCCGTCTGTCAGGCACTTCCTTGCGTGCGAAGATGTAGCTGGTGGGTCCCAGCAGTCAGCGGGGGGAATCGCTTTTTTTTCCGGACGCACTTCCTTGCATGCGAAGATGTAGCTGGTGGGTCCCAGCAGTCAGGGGGAAACATTTTTTTCACGAAATACAGTGGCCTGTCCGGTGGGTCCTGGCTGTCAGGTGGAGGAATAATTATTTTGCGCGTAATAAGGAGCCAATTCCTTCCGTCTGCTGTGGACCCAGCTGTCAGCCTATCAACATAAAGTACTCTTCCGATGGAAGTCATTCATTGACCATGTTGACCATGCCGCGCCGAGAGCACCAGGGCGGTGGACGACGGCTAGGCCTAGGAAGGGTACGACGCGGAGCTGGGGAAGACGCGGAGCTGGGGAAGACGCGGTAGTGGATGCCCACGCGTATAGGTGTATGAGGGTTCACTGGTTTGACTGCGGTGTGAGGCTGCCGTCGCTATAGAATAACAGGGGGTGTGGGTGAGTAGAGGGATGGCCTGGCCAACATTGGGAGTAGTAGGGGGGGCAGTGAGGCCTCGGCGGCATCACAGCCGGCCACGGGAGGCAGGAGCACGCGGCACGACCGGCGCTGGTTTGGGCGGCTAGAGCAAGAAGACCAGAGGTTGAAGAAGCACTACGACCGTTGGATGGACATCGTACGGTCACTGGAGCTAGAATTATTCATATTGACTAAGCTGACAAAGCCCTCCGTCCCCATAAACTTAGTTGGCCCACAAGTCAGCCTCTCACTATGGTGGATCCCAGCGAGCAGGGGTATATTCATTTTTTTGTGCGTAATAAGGAGGCACTTCCTTGCGTGTGAAGGTATAGCTGGTGGGTTCGACCTGTCAACAGGGGGAACGTTTTTTTCGAGAAATACATAGGCCCTTCCGGTGGGTCCCGGTTGTCAGGTGGAGGAATCATTATTTTGCGCGTAATAAGGAGGCATTTCCTTGCGTGGGGCCGTGGACCCAGCTGTCAGCCTCTCCATGCACAGTCTACTTTTGATGGTGTCATTTGTTGACCACGTTGACCACTCCGGTCCGAGCGCATCCAAGGTGGTGGACGATGGTGAGGCCCCGGACAGCAACGAGCCGGAGATTGGAAAACGTGGGAGTAGAGTCGTAGATGGAGAGGTGTACGAGGGTTAACTAGTTCTAGTGCGGTGTGGTTCGACAGTCGGTGGAGAAGAACAGGAGGTGTGGAGGGGTGGAGGGATGGCCTAGCCAACGGTGGAGTAGCGCTTCACAGCGAAGCGTTTTAAGTAGAGCTGCTAGCAGCAGGTGGCGGGAGCAGGTGGTCCTGGCGGCGCTGGAGGAAGAAGATGAGAGATTGAAGATGGATGCCGATTATTGGATGTAAATCCAATGGCTAACGATGTCAGAATCATTTGTTGACTAAGTTGACAATGACTTGCATTGGCTTCGACCTATTGGCCCACTTTTCATCCTCCAAAAATGTGGCACGTATTCAACCCATTTTTTCAGAATTTGCAGTCTTTTTTTTGTGCGGGGTAGAATTTATAGTCAATTTGATCTTTTTTTTGAATTACAATCCATTAGCTGGGCTGGATGAACAAATAATGTAGCGTCCATGCGGCCCATTTATTTTTTCCCTAAAAAATTACAGGCATTTGCACTTTCACGAAATACACGATTTTGCTGGGCTGATTCTAATTATAATGTTGGGTTGGGCGCAGCAATGTTATCAAAAAATAAACAGGGGATGAGCATTTCGTTATAAATATATTTAAATAATAAGTGATTTATTATTACATTGGTCCTTAAATCTTACCAAGCTATTGTACACAATCACCAGGATTTTCGTTGACAAAAAAATCCAGGATTTTATTGTTAAGAAATTATTTTTATAAGTTAATAAGATGTGGGATATTGTTTTCTTACATATGTAAGTATCTGTTAAATATATGATGACAATAGCAATAATATAGAATAACATATAAAATAATTTAAATATATATAATATAGTTAGAAGGGAAACATAAGTTGGACCAGGCGTTCCTATTCTTATATAGAAAAATAGAACAGACCTATGAGTTTTCTTCAAAAAAATACTTAAATTGGGCTGCCGATGTTTCAGGGAAAATAAAACCTTGGATGGGAGGTCCATAGGCCGGTCGATACATGACAGCCCTCAAGAAAATACAAACCGGCATGTCGTGGGCTGCGCATGTTAAAAACTAAACCCTAGACGGGGCAACCCAAATCCCAGCTGATACTTGCTGCCCTAGTGATAATAAATGATACCTGTTAGCTCCGCGGCTTCGTTGTGAATTTATCTCCTATAGTAACTATGTTGAAGCACCTAAAAAAATGTAACTATGTTGACAAAGCCGTGGGCCCCAACGTCAGTATAGCATTAGGAGGAAGTATTCTTTCGATGAGGCACTTGCTTGCGTCTGACCATAGACACAGTGGGTCCCATTGTCCGCCTCTCCACGTCTGATCCTCTCAGATTCCTCTCGTTTGTTCAGCATGTTCACAACACCAGACAGTGGTGTCGCAACAAGCGCATAGAGGCGCAGGAGGAGATCCGACCACCTGAGGAAGTGCCTTATTAGTAACGAAACTACTGAACTAGCCTAGTGGCCAAGTGACACTACCCGACAGGTGTTCCGCCCGGGTTTGATTCCACCTATGTAGGGAAAATATATCCAAATTTTTTGCCTCTGTCTTTATTGACATCTGGGTCCCCATTATCATCTGCGCACACCACGTCCAACACTTGCCAAAACTTCGCCCCTCGTTTTCTCTGTTTTTCGCACACTCGACATTGTGTGGGCATTTTAAAAATAGCATATCTTTTTGACTGTGCATTATATGAAGATGTGCTATGCATGAATGTTGATCAGCATGATGTTAACTGGCTGGTAGTTCCATTTTCGACCATGAATAAAACTTCCAACATGATGTGTTTGAAAAGGCCGTGTTAATATAAATGTTCTACCTCTGAAAGTTGTAGTTTCTTATCTGAAACTTGCAGTTTCTTCTCTGAGAATCACATTGTCTGCACTTTTATACTCTTGTGAAACTAAAAAATTTTAAGTGCTAAAAATAGATGTCTAGAATTCATAAAATACTTCATATGCTCAATACTGCAAATATGAAATTCAAAAGACATTCATATCTGAAAGTACTCTCAAAATACACAACACAAAACACAATTCACAACTTGCAAATACTGACAACCCTAAGCTCCTCCTGACAATTCACAACTTGCCCGACTATTGGGCTGGGGGGCAGTCCCCTCCTATTCCTCAACGACAGACAACCGCCCCGTGAGACGATATGAACGACGAGGGAGAGGATGGCGGGGAAGCATCATCGGGCCAACTGCTTTTCTCGTCTTGCAGTTGGGTTCGGTCAACAAAGACTCCACCGGCTCGCTCTGGCAGGACACCCTCACAAACGGCACCATGTAGATGCTCGATCCTTCAATCTCTGGTGGATGCTCCATCTGGGATCGATACTCCCACCACCGCTCCCTCACGATCGGATTTGGTGAATCTGTTTGCTCCATGGCCCAGAGGAGCAGCTCTATGTACTCCCGCGCGACTCCCTCCGGGAGTATCGCCGCCTTTTCGCTCTATTGCAGATATTTGGCCATGGATGTCGCTGTCGCCGCTAGTTGGTCCTTGTTGTCAAACCAAGACTGTATCTCCAACATCCTAGCTAGCTTCACAGGGTCGCCGTGTGCGATCCTCATGTATCGGTTGCACTCCTCCATCGATCTACTTCTCCACAACACCTTCACTCGCCAGCGGTGGTTTTTGAATGGAAGAGGAGAGGAGCAACGCTGGTTTTGGATTAGAACGGGAGAGGAGCAACACTGGTTTTGGATTGGAACAAGAGAGAAGGGGCGATGGTTTTGAAATGGAAGAGGATAGGAGCGGCGCTGGATTTAGATTGGAACAGGAGAGGAGCTGCGGTCGTTTAAGAGGAGAAGAGCGGAAGAGGGGCACTGGTCTTGGAAGTATTTTTTGTTTTTCGTATTTTGGGTCAAAGTTTGACCATGTAATGTATTTGACAAGCAAAATGTGAATGCATGTCACCAAAAATTGTATCCTTTGGTTCGTATTTGAACGTACTTTGAAATTATATTATTTTTGCAACGTATGACACATATTTTGGCGAACATCATGGTCAATTATGACCCAGAATAAAAGGGAGACTAGTTAATGTGGGGTCGCTTTCTTAATTGAAGGGTAAATAGATTTTGATTTTGATCCAGTCACAACGCGCTGGCCCTCTCGTCCAATCCTAAATCGCTGCCGCACACTCCTCTGCCTCTTCTCCATTGCAAAATCACCTCCTCTCTTCTCCATCATCTCCATTCCAAAACCACTGTCTCGCATCTCCCTCTTCTCCATTGCAAAACCACCTCCTCTCCTCTCCATCATCCCCATTCCAAAACCACCGTCGCGCCTCTCCCTCTTCTCTATTGCAAGACCACCGTCTCTCCTGCCATCTTCCAAAGCTAGCACCGGACCACTCATAAGGACATCTATGGAGAGGATGCAGCAGCGAATCAGGTAGATTGCCAGCGGCGACCAGGCAAAGTTAGCTAGGTTGAAGGAGATCCTTACTTGGTTTGACAATGAGTGGGAGATTTCGAGGACGGTGAGGGCCATGTGTCAATGTATGTGAAAGAGCGAGACGACGGTGATGTACATGTACTCCTCGGCGACAGTTATGCCGCAGTCCTTCGAGTTCATCGAGTATCTCTTCTGGGCAATGGAGCAGACGGATTTGCCCGAGGCAAAAGTCAGGCAGAGGTGGTGGGCTTACAGGTCGAAGGTCGAGAACCTAGAGGATAACGAATCGATCGAGTACGGTGTGCCGTTCGTGAGGGTGCAGAGCCAGCTGGAGCCACAGGAGTATTCGTTCTCCCACCGCTAGAGGAGGCCGGATGGTGTGACATTGCTTCCCCGCCGTTCTCCACGGTGCCCTCGACGCTCGCCTCGTTTCAACGGTGGTGGTAGGGTTTAAGGTAAGCTTCGCACTAACCTAATCTTCCACTTGCTCATGCTTACAATCAGTGTGACAGCGAATGAAAATCATGCTTACAATCAGTCTCCGAGTACTACACCAATCACCCTAAAATAGCTCTGGACCTTTGGGTCAAAGTTGTGACACTGTGTACAAATAAAGAAAAATAGATTGGTGCTTCTTTCAGAAAAGACTACTCCCTAGAAAACTGCCAATATAAGCTACTAGTATTTGGTTAGAGGATTTGCTGCCGAGAAAGATCCGTCCATAGAGAGCGCCACACATCCTACTCGTGGTGGTGGATTCCAATGCGTGCATGGAGCATGGTTGGCGTCGGTAATTTTTACTTGGCACACCTTGCACTCTACATATATGTCAGTTCCATCCGTACATTTGTGCAGTTGCACCAAAATCCAGCTGAATAACCCTGTTTGCACAAATAATGAAAAAGCGTGATTACATTATAGTGGCACTAGTTGATGATACACACAAAATAAATAGAAGAATATATTGAGATAGTATCATAGTATGCCATGCTGCGAGGGCGAGATGGGCCCTACGACGCCTCATACAGTACGCCTCATACTAGAAATCGTCCCAAGTCTCCCCGATACACCTTCTGCCAGTGATGAACATCAGTGTACAATGGTAGTACAAGGAGGGGCCTTGAGACATTCAAAAATCTCTATTTTTGTGCATATCAACTAAAAATTAAGCACCCCAGTTTGCAGAAACACTTAAACATTAACAATGGGACTAGTTGATGAGACATACATTAACAAAGAGAAGCACTTTCTTTATCTACATTGGAAATGAAATGATAGAGAGGACACTCGCTCTATTTCAACTGTATTATTACTTCATTTTATCAGTGACACTAGGGTCAAGCAGGTAGCAAACGAGGTGTACCGTGCGTCGCAAGGATGAAGGCCGGGGGGTGCTTAGACTGGGATGCTGAAGCTGGCTCTTTCAGTCCCTATCTTCCCCCTGATGTTTCCGTGGTAGCATTTGGGTTGTAATCCAAACTTGGTCAAGCTGGTGCTGCGTCTCCCTACCTACCTAGCTTATGTGGCAAACTTGTCTCCTGCTAGTACTCAGTCCGTTCTAGTAGTAGTTGCATAACTGCCCGTTTACACTGAGATGTTGTCGGATAATGGTTCTCTATGGTTGGGTTTCTTTAATGAAATCGGAGGGAACCCCCTCTTTCGATAAATAAAAAAACAGTGGCACTAACAGTGCCAAAACATTGCCTCAAATTAATAGTGCCACTAGATTAAGGTGCAAAATAATAACATTATTGCTTTATCATGGCACTGCCAAAACAGTAGCACAAGAGCAGGGTCAACATGCAGAATCTTTGGCAAACGGTCAGACCAAAAAGGAACATACGTCGTGATGGGAACCATATCTGCAGTCAACGCCCTCGTAGAAGGGATGACATGAGTCACCAACATGGACGATTCAATTCATGGGACCTTTTGGTGCAGTTCACCTAAAATGAAGCAATGTCCCATGAGCTAGCACCTTCCTTTTTTATTTAACAAAAGGGCTCCAACCCCGGTTCCATTTCCATCAGAAAACGAAACCCACAAAGCTTCTTCTTCATTAGTTGCAATAAAATTTAGCAACATCAAGGTTGGTTGTGAAGCTCCTGGAATGTTCAACTATAATTTGGATATCATTTGTGCAGTTCAACTAAGATCGAGCGTGAAATGTATATCTCTGTTTGCACAAAAAGGTGGAAAGGACGGTGACTAACAAGTGATGAAACATGCATCAAATGAAAAGAAGCATGTTCCTTATCTAAATGGCAATCCTACAAGGACAATAGCAATTTCTAAAGTAGCAGCATTGCTAGATATTAGTGTGGTCATTAGGATTAACTATGACAACCGTTATATACGACATTACTTTTATGGTTCCATTGCTTCATTTTACCTGCAAGATTACATTAACAACTGCTATGCAGTCGTATTTGGGCACGGGAGAGTAGGTGGACCAGGACAGTTGCATTTCTAACGAAAAGAAGCAACTTATCTTAATGGGAAATTTAGCAGGACATGAAAAAGTTGCCATTGATTCATATTACTGGAGGCATTACATTGAAAACAACATTGGTTTAACATGTCCTTACTTTTAACAGTGCGACTACTGCATTTTACCAGTGTCATTACATAAGAGTGGCTCGGGGCAACAAACATCAGAACAGGATATCTGGGTTGGTCCCATTTTTGTTCGGTATAGCCACCTTATACTGTGTGAGGCTAGCAAATCTAGTGTTGGACTTACTCTGTTGATATATCCCCCAGTCCCCACTTTCTTTCCTTATTCAACCAATAGATCGGGTTTATATTGAGTTTGTACTGCATTTCCCTTTATTTCCCTATTAGACCTAGAGACCAATTGGATAGCCAGTCTCTACTATTTTTCGCCCCCATTATTTCCTCTTTCGACCAAGTCCTAGATTCAGGTAACAAATCTTTCCCCACCCCCACTGAGGGAGTCCTGGATTAGGGGGTATCCGGACAGCCGGACTTTATACTTTGGCCGGACTGTTGGACCATGAAGATACAAGACTCAAGACTTTGTCCCGTGTCCGGATGGGACTCCCTTTGCGTGGAAGACAAGCTTGGCGATTCGGATATTAGATCTCCTTCTTTGTAACTGACTCTATGTAACCCTAGCCTCCTCCTGTGTCTATATAAACCGGAGGGTTTAGTCCGTAGGACAAACAACAATCATAATCATCATAGGCTAGGTTCTAGGGTTTAGCCTCTCCGATCTGGTGGTAGATCAACTCTTGTAATACTCATATCATCAAGATCAATCAAGCAGGAAGTAGGGTTTTACCTCCATCGAGAGGGCCCAGACCTGGGTAAAACATCGTGTCCCTTGCCTCCTGTTACCATTAGCCTTAGATGCACAGATCGGGACCCCCTACCTGAGATCCGCCGGTTTTGACACTGACATTGGAGCTTTCATTGAGATTTCCTCTGTGTCGTCGCTACAAGGCTCGACGGCTCCTTCAATCATCAACAACAACGCGGTCCAGGGTGAGACTTTTCTCCCCGGACAGATCTTCGTGTTCGGCGGCTTCGTACTACGGGCCAATTCGCTTGGTCATCTAGAGCAGATCGACAGCTACGCGCCTGGCCATCACGTCAGGTTCGGAAACTTGAACTACAGGGCCGATATCTGCGGAGACTTGATCTTCGATGGATTTGGGCCTACGCCAGGAGCACCGAGCAGTCCTGACGGGCACGACTTAGACCTGCTATCAGACAATATGCCTGCAATAGCTCCGGACCTAAATCTGGGGCAGATCGCGTCGTTCGAGGATGGGTGGATGGACCCCGCCCCGGAGGCCGCACACTCATCGGTGGTAGAGCCGAACACAGACTCCACCCCCAAGGAAGTCTGTGTCACCGGACCCTCGGACTTGTGTCCGGCTGTAGGTTCCAGACCGCGCGCCCTCGAGCCCACCGAATCTGGTTAGGCTCCGGTAATGGAGTTCACCACTGCAGATATCTTCTAGCACTCGCCCTTTGCGACATGCTGAATTCATTAAAGTCTCTCTCTTTGTCAGGAGATTCTTGGCCGAAATATGTCCGGCTCGAGTGGGAAGCAGGCGACGAGGAAATTCGTTGCCCACCCACCACCCATTTCATTGCCGCTGTCGACAAATTTGACCGACGTGCTTGACTTCGACTCTGAAGACATCAACGGTGTGGACGACGATGCAGGAGAAGAACAGGAACCACCGCCCACGGGGCGCTGGAGGGCCACCTCCTTGTATGATATATATATGGTGGACACTCCCAAAGAAACCAATGGCAATGAGGCAATGGAGGATAGCCCCTCAAGTAAGTAAGCGAAGCATGGGCGTCATCGGTGCCGCTCCAAGCCCCGCCATAGCAGTACCGGCACAGGAGACGAAAATAATCCGGATGGTGCCAAAGACGAATACAATCCCGATCAGCCTGCCATCGAGCAAGCCGAACAGGAAGACGGGAAGATTAGCCCAGATGAACACGCGACGAACGGATACTCGAAGGAGGACAACCACGGGCCTCCCTCAGAAGACGAGGTGATCCTCGGCGATGATGAATTCGGCGTGCCTGAGGATCCCGTAGAGCAGGTTCGCTTCCAGCGACGGCTTATGGCCACTACAAGAAGCCTGAAGAAGAAGCAGCAGCAGCTCCAAGATGACCAAGATCTGCTCACAGACAGATGGACTAAGGTCCTGGCAGCCGAGGAATACAGACTCGACCGCCCCACCAAAGGGTACACAAAGCACAATTTGCTACCTCAACCTGAGAAGGAGGTCCTAAAACCCACACCCCGATGCCAATACATCACAATCTGGGGCAATACAAAGGAAACGCGAGGTAGCATCCATAAACCTCAACGCAACAGACATAAGCGTCACAAAAATAATGATGACGACCAAGACAAGGGAGTTGGTGCCGGATTCCGCGGCCCCAAGTCCGGTCAGCGGAAAGAGAACAGCTCAGGCCCATCCGGCCCGGGCAGCATACTCGACTAACCATGTCAAATCCATGGTACCCCTAGAATGGCGGCCAAGCATATGAATAGAGAATACCGGATCCTCATAACAAAACGGCCGGTCGTGCGCTAGAAACAATGAAAAGAGGTCTCAAAACAACGAGGAGCCCAGACCACCAAACATTGCAAGGTCAAAAGAAAATCCTCCGCAAACCAACAAGGGAACGAATGTGTACTCCTCGGGATGCCGACTCAACAATAAAAGTCACCCCACGGTACCCAAATACGGCCGATCATCTCCAATCACACAGACCGTCCAGCCAATCTCAACCATGGCAATTCAATTAAAATTACCATCGACCCAACAGTTGGTGGGTTCCACCTCACAGGAGCCCCTATGGGTATAAACAGCAGCTCAAACTTGCTGCGCCAAGACACAGTTCACCAGATAGGCATTGATCGCTCGAGGATCAAACCCACTAAAAACATCTTCTCAAAGATGTCGTTCCAGGTGTAAAGGCCAAGTCTTACAGGCCCACCACCCTGTAGGTTGTCTTCAGATCACCAAACAAACACCATGCCGAAGAGTAAGTCTTCGGCATTGTATCCTTATAGAGTAACTACTATATACTACCGGGACAAACCACGTTGGCTCGACTAAATGTGGTACCATATCATGCCAAACCCACGTGACATGGTCACAATTATGGGCAAGGCCGAACTCCACCCCGAGAGTGGAAATTATACCGCCGCTGAGATAGCGAGTTGTGCCCATTTGTCGAACTTCGATTCGACAGTCAACCCCCGGACACCAACAGAGGAGTCCGAGCTACTTTACGGCATGATAGCCCGGCTCGACCAGGCTCTGATCAGGCACCCGCGGTTCAACCAACCTATGACATGCAACTGCCTCTAAGCATTTTTATTTACAGGCTCACTTTTGCGTAGAACGGGACTGGCGACATGGAATCAGCTCGGACGCACAAGGCGGGAACAGATAAGTATCCCTCGAGGAGACAGTCCGGATACACTTCGGATCCGCACACAGCCTCCTCCCGTTCGGCCATGAGAGGTTCCGCCAGCATACCTCTTTTCATAGCATAAACCGTACTCATACGCATAGACGTGTCACTTCACTACAGCACGTAGACTTAAATAACACTTACCGGCCGTCGTTCCTCATTAACGCTTTTTTCCGTCATAACAACACCCGCACATAGTGTCATGCCCCATTATGCCAGGGGCTTCATTGTACTCATGATATGGCAACAAAGTCCGGCCACCTTATCGGTCGCTCGACACCCCGAACTTATAGCACTATATGCATCAGCTCCGAATCATGTCTTGGGTCATTAGTTGGGTTTGCCCGTCTCCCATGTTTTGGTACCTTACGTTCCGCTCCATCGGCTAAGGTAGCGCTGGGGGAACTACTGCGATTGTGTCTCGGTTCTTCCGGACGAGCAACTCAGTAGAGAAAGCCGAAAAATGACTGTCATGTACGGCGAGAGCTGGTCAGCTGTTCGAGAGGTTGTAAAATCTTTAAGGATTTATTCCGCATAATGCCATAACAAATGCAGAGTGCGACGGATCGGTCTTCCGATCAGGCGCTGTTAGAGCCCCACGTACGGTCTTCCAAACACCAGGGGCTGCGCCTACCATACTCGAATTCCTATGGCTAAGTGAGAGTGATAAAGCCCTATAGTCTGATTGCCTGGTTCGCGGTGATGAACACCTCCTCCAAGGACCCAAAAATGGGACAAAGAGTGTTGAGGTATGTCCCGAACACCCCCGTACTTTCTACGTGGTGGCAGAAGCCGACGACTGGCCAACTCTCAGGATTTATATATACTAAACGGTCGCACAGGAAGAAAAAACTTTCACATAACAGGTCATAAATAATAACAGTGCCAGTATCCCGCATTACAAAGGACAGCATGACGGCCTTCAGGGAAATAGAGTGTCTTTGGGACACTGTTCCGCCACAAGGCGGGCTCCTTTCAGGACACCCACATAATATAATTTGGGCTTGCGATGCTCCTTACCCTCCGGTGGTCCCTCAGTCATCAGCTTTTCAGCATCAAGCTTCCCCTAGTGCACCTTCGCATGGGCAAATGCCATGCGTGCACCTTCTATACAGACCGACCGCTTAATGACTTCGAGCCGAGGGCAAGCACCAACAATCCGCTTCACAAGACCAAAGTAACTGCTTGGAATTGGCTCAGCAGGCCATAGCCGGACAATTAAGTCCTTCATGGCTAGTTCGGCCGCCTGGTGCAGTTCGATCAGCTGCTTCAGCTGATCGACAAAGGGCACCAGATAATTTGGCGCCAAATACTGCATACAGAAATGCTTCTCCGCAGACTTCTTCTCTTCAGACCGCTAGAATTGGGCAGCATCAGATATCCTACACGGCAGGTCCGCAAACGCTCCTGGAGAAACAAGAATCGAGTTTGTCGCTTAAAGTTTCTCCTATTACTATATAAAAACCGCTTTGAGCAAAAAAGCCTTACCAGCCGCAATCCTCCTTGCCTCCTGAATGTCCTTCAGAGCACCTCGGGCTTCCTCTCGAGCATCTGCGGCTTGGAGAGCTTGGGCGAGTTCGGATTCTTTCCCTGCTAGACTCTGCTCCAAGGTCTCGCTTTTCTTCATGGCCTCCTGAAGCTCTTGTTCAGCTACAATGACCCTGGCCTCATGCTTCTCGCGAAGAGCCTGCTCCGCGGCGGCCTCCTTGTCGGCTTCGGCTACAGCCTTCTTTAGTGCCTCATTTTCGGCATTTGCTCCTAGAACACACAATACAAATATTTTCATCAGGCACAACTACTCATTTGTGCTTAACTTGACCAACGGTCTCGACATACCTTGCTTGTCCTCCAACTGCTTCTTCACTCGGCCGAGTTCCTCTTTGGCCCGTTCTAGACACTGCTTTAGTCCGGACACCTCCGCAGTATGAGAGGCAGTCGTCACTACATACGCCTGTTTTCAAACAAAGAGATACATGTCATCAACCAAGTCTCCTGTGAAGCGGAAATTTGATCCCCTGTCCGGTTCTCTCTCTTTCACTGGACAATGCATCAGGGGCTACCGTTCATACTATGACAATCTTCAAGAGTTTCTAAAAACATACCTCAAAGCTTTTTATAAGGCTAAGGCAGGATTCATTCAGTCCGCTCTCAGCGGACTGAATCTTTTCAATCACCACACCCATGAGGGCGCGATGTTCATCGATGATGGACACATTCTTTAGCGCTGTCGATAGGCCACCCTGCAGCTCTGCTTGGACAGAGGTTGCTGATGGAGCGGGCTTGCCTCCCTTTGTCAAGGGGGTTTGCTCGCCCGATCCTGGAGCTTTAAAGGTATCCAAGACCGTGTCCGGCTGTGGGCCAAATCTAAGATCGCCCCCGCCGTCGACGTTTATGGGAACCGTTGCTCCCATGTATCCGGACCCAGAGGTGTGCCCTCCCTTGTCAGGGCCCTGCTGGGACGACACCTCGGTGTCATGTCCAGGCTTTGGAGAAGGGGCCTCCGGAGGCGTTCCGCTCTCCAGGGCATCTGAGCTCAGCGAATCCTCTGAGGAGGACTGTTCAGCGCGAGACCTCGCCTGTCTGCACAAAGTAGGGCGCAAATTAAAATATTGCACCTTAGTAATCCTGGGTGCTTAGGCATATTCAGATTTCATGTACTCACGTTTTTACCAGGGGCTGGGCCCTGGGATCCCACTCCGGGCTGCTATTGGCAGCCGTGGTGGACGCCTCTGGGAGGGAACTTTTTCCCCTCTTCGGCGATTCGGCCTCCAAGGAAGAGGAGGCCGTCCTTTTCTTTCCTTCCCCCATGGAGGACTCCTTCCTCCTCCTCTTTGTATTCAGAGGAAGGATGGGCGCTGGAGTCTTCGGATTTTGTGTCCGGAGCACCACGGCGACGGAGGCTGCTCCGGGTCTCCTTGGCCTTCTTGGAGGCCTCTTTCTTCGGCGCCTTGTAAGGCGCTGGGACCAGCATCTTTGTCAGAAGAGGTCCCGCCAGTTCCTCCGACAGCGGGGCCGGACATTATATCCGCCCCACCTTCTTCGTCCATTCCTGGGATAATTACAGAAAGCATGATAAAGCATCTCCCTCGGGATATGCCACCTAAACATGGATGGACAAAACATAGCGATAACTTACCGGACTTGCAGAGCGGGACAGTTGATACCCGCGGTCCTCGGCGGAGCCTGGCCACGATTTACCTGACTTGAAGAGCACCTTCCAGATGTTCTTGTGTGAGGAGCCGTAGAGCTCCCCTAGGGTTTGGTTCTTGGTCGGATCGTATTCCCACAATTTGCAGGCTCGGTGCTGGCAAGGGAGAACCAGGCGAACTAACATCACCTGGACTACATTGACGAGTTTGACATCCTTGTCTATCACGCTCTGGACGCGTGTTTGGAACACCGACAGCTCATTGGATGAGGAACAGTTCAGGCCATTCTTGGGCCAGGACGTGAGACGCAGGGGGGCTCCGGATATGAATTCAGGAGCAGCGGCCAACTTTTTGCCGCGCGGCTCGGTGATATAGAACCACTGCTGCTGCCACTCCTTGACGGAATCATTGAAGGTGCCCGTCGGCCATGCGACCTTGGGCATCTTGCTCACCATGGCGCCACCGCACTTAGCGTGCTCGCCGTTCACCACCTTGGGCTTCACATTGAAGATCTTCAGCCATAAGCAGAAGTGGGGTGAAATACGGAGAAAGGCCTCACACACGACGATAAACATCAAGATGTTAAGGAAAGAATTAGGGGACAGATCATGAAAATCAATCCTGTAATAATACATGATGCCATGAACAAATGGGTGAAGGGGAAACCCGAGCCTGCGGACAAAATGTGGAAGAAACACGACCCTCTCGTGTGGCTCCGGATTAGGGACGATCTGCCCCGCTGTCGGAAGACGGGGGCCGATTTTCTTGGCCAGGTACCCGGCCTATCGAAGCTTTTTGATATCCTTCTCCCGGATGGTAGAGGCCATCCATTTGCCTCCTGCTCCGGATCTGGACATCTTCGGAGAACCTCTTTTCGATGGAGGAGATGAGTGCTTGGGTGCTAGGGCTCAAGCAAAGGGGAATGGACGAGCGGAAGGGAAGGGCGTGGGTAAAGAAGAAGAGGCCTCATCTCTTTATAGAGGCAATAAAAATGTTTGTGCCTCCCTACTTGCCTGGTGGAACCCGCTCGTTCCCCACTCATCGTGATTGATGGCGCGGTTGGGATACCCGTACCCGTATTGATGAGAATCCCGTGATAAGGGGACATGATCTTTGCTTCGACAAGACGTGCCGAGTAAGCCGCCTCGCAATCTGTGCGGTGGCTGGTTGTGGGAAAACGGTTCGAATAATGACTCGACCATGGTGTGATGGCACGTTATCTAAAGTTGTCAGCAGATTATATTTCTGGAATATCATTCTCTCTACAGTGTTATGTGAAAATCGTCTTGCAGAGCCAGACACGATTTAGGTGTTCGAGGTATACTTTGGAGTATTCGGAGATGGAACCCGCCTTGCAATGCCGAAGACAATATGCGCGCCGGACTCATCGTCATTGAAGCCTGGTTTAGGGGCTATGGAGGGAGTCCTCGATTAGGGGGTATCCAGACAGTCGGACTATATACTTTGGCAGGACTGCTGGACCGTGAAGAAACAAGACTCAAGACTTCGTCCCGTGTCTGGATGAGACTCTCCTTTGTGTGGAAGACAAGCTTGGTGATCTGGATATTAGATCTCCTTCTTTGTAACCGACTCTGTGTAACCCTAGCCTCCTCCGGTGTCTATATAAACCGGAGGGTTTAGTCTGTAGGACAGAAAACAATCATAATCATCATAGGCTAGCTTCTAGGGATTAGCCTCTCCGATCTCGTGGTAGATCAACTCTTGTAATACTCATATCATCAAGATCAATCAAGCAGGAAGTAGGGTTTTACCTCCATCGAGAGGGCCCGAACCTGGGTAAAACATCGTGTCCCTTGCCTCCTGTTACCATTAGCCTTAGACGCACAGATCGGGACCCCCTAACCAAGATCCGCCGGTTTTGACACCGACACCCACCCCTTTCTTCCTTGTTTGAACCAAGTAGTACTAGATTCGAGTGCATGAACTAGTTTTATCTCTTAATAGTAAAAATTTAGGTGGTTTTCAAACAACCGATGGATCCTATCTACGAGGGGGCCTGAGAAATAGTAAAAGATACAAATGTAGTGACGTCAGGAGCTCGGGAAGTATAACAAGGCCGGTTTCGAAGGAAGTTATACCTGAGAGTCGCCGGGATGTCGCTAGGTGGGCGGCGGGAGGCCGGATCTGCCCACACTACGGCAGCAAGGAATAAGGGGTCGGAGGCCCTCCCTTGCCAGCTGTGCTTTGGAGAGAACGGCAAGGCACGATCAGGACCTGCCGGCAGTGGCTAAGAGCCGTCGCCGAGGACGACCGTGTGAACATTACACCGTCTCACCTTCCCCGGCGGAGAGGATCCGGCTGGATCTCTGACTAGCGGTGAGCAGAGAGAGGGAGTGTGGCTGTTTAGATCTGGGGAGGACGAGACAGTGTGAAGAGAGAACCACTAGCAAGCAAGCGCGGAGGCTCCTGCCTATATAGTGGAGTACTAGTTTTCTTTTGTCAACCGGAGCCGGCTTGACCTCGTCAATGACTGTCGAGAAGTCTTCATGCACGTGCCCCGGAGGCGCAATTGTCGTCATTTTGATCTGAAGCACTGGATTATAACATACAACACGAAAAAATGTCACATGACAAGAAATCATAACCTCACTGCCCAAAGGAGACAAGATGAATCCCGACGGACAAACTAGATGAGGATCAAAGCTCAAATTAAAGATAAACTCGTAGAAAAGGGGTCCGTCAATAGATGTCCTAATTAACATAGCCATCTTGACCTAGATGGCAGCAAAGTAGTCTTCGTGCATGTGCCCCCAATGACTAGCCCAACTCAGTTGTCGCAGTTTAACCCTCGCAGTGATCCGAAGCACATGACACCTAATTTTGCGAGATGACAAGAAACCTTTTTTAGATTTCTCACCAGAACTACAACCCTGTACAACACAGCCTGCATGATATGTAGACAATAGCCAATCCATGCGTGTCTGCTGGAGTCTGGTCACATGCATGGACGAACTGATCTTTCGTGTCTTGCAGGAATCGTCCAGGCACACCAACGTATGTACTCCCTCCGTTCCCAAATATTTGTCTTTCTACAAGTTTCAACAAGTGACTACACACGAAGCAAAATGAGTGAATCTATACTCTAAAGTATGTCTACATACATATATATGTTGTGTCCATTTGAAATGCCGAGAAAGACAAATATTTTGGAACGGAGGGAGTACAACACTTCTCTAGTACTATCGCTTGTCTCTCTCTTCTATTAACTCACCCGACTTGCAGGGCCGGGGAGTGTGCCTATGGTCGGTTCTCAATTGTGGTCCCTCATGTGTGTGCAAACACAATATGACGCACGTTCCATTCAGAGAGCGGCGTGCCAGACCGACCGACCGTTTGGGGTGCGACGCGAACACGATGGGCGTGTTGTATACTCCATACATGGGTACCGCCGTGTTCTTGAGGATTTGCTCCATGGCGCAATCCATGGATACAAAATTAGTATACTGTACTATTTAAAAGTCGAGGGCGGGGCTTTTCCTGCGCGGTAGGTGTGGCCATTCCACCTAGTTGGTTTGATAGAGATGCGAGAAGATGAGGGAGTAGGATGTCGCAAACGTAGGGCTGTGTGATTTGACAGCGAGTTACTGCTGGATAGGTGGGGCCTCGTGATTTGACTTGCCATTATCATTTTAACTGCAACGCTATGGCCGACGTGAGTGTCCCAATTCCTGACCAACTCCATACCGGTGCCTCTCCGAATGCTCCACCATGTAGAGGCTGGCTCTTGCATGAGAGCCCACTCCTCCACTTTTTCCTTGCCTCTTTCCTCCACATATGCAAAAATGCCATGTAAAGCGGGCTTATAGCCCACTATTGTACTTACTTGCTCCTACAGGTGCTAAGATTGCCACATAGGCATAAAGTCTGATGTGGCAAGTTAATTAAGAAGAGAGAGAGACTATTTTGGTGACCCAAGTCTGATGTGTCGTCATTTTGATCTAAAGCACCGAATTCTAACATATAACACGAAAAATGCCACATGACAAGAAATCATAACCTCACTGCCCAAAGGGGACAAGATGAATCCCGGCGGACAAACTAGACGAGGATCAAAGATCAAATTATAGATAAACTCATAGAAAAGGGGTCCGTCAATAGATGTCTGAAAGCACATTTGCTCCCTAGGTGGTTTTGGTAATTAATGACAACATGCTTTGTGGTTGGACTAATGCTTTTATCAAGTATGTCTCAGGAAAGTCAACCACTCTGGCATGGCAAAAGGACTAGAGAGGTGAACCCCTAGGATGCTAAGGAAAGGATTGGAAAAAGCTCAAGACTCCATTTTTTGGTTTAGTGATCCAAGATCACATTGAGTCCATAGGAAAGCCAATACTATTAAAAGGGGGTGAGGTTATGATGATGATCCGTTGTCAAGTGCTTAGTGATTTATCTCTCAAACTATCAGCAATCTTTCATTCCAACATAAACCCATAAGTAATCTCGGTCCCACCGATTCCAAACTCACCACACCGAGATGAACCACCTCACCATATAGCCAAACCCTAAGAATCTCGGATTTTCCGATTCCAAACTCGGTCATTCGAAATTGGTGTTGCCAAGCTTCAGAACCTTCAGACTCAAATCGGTGTCACCGAGATGAGAAAGTCGGTCCCACCAAATTGGCAAACCCTAGACTTTGGAAGAATCGGACTAACCGAGATTGTATTTTCGGTCCCACCGAAAATCCCAACGCTCACAAGATTTGAACTTTCGGTCCGACCGAGTTGTCAACTTCGGTCCGACCGAGATTGGTCAAATGTGTGTAACGGTTGGATTTTGTGGAGGCTATAAATACCCTCCACCTCCTCTTCATTCGTGGAGAGAGCCATCGTAAAGAACTACCACTCCTACCTTACATTTCTGAGAAGAAAACTACCTACCCTTGTGTTGAGATCAAGTTGCTCCACTCCCACCATATGAAACTTGATTTCTAGTCTTCCCATGTTGCTTTCCACTCAATTCCTTCTTCCACCACAGCCAAATCAGTGAGGAGAGTTGAGTGTTGGGGAGATTATCATTTGAAGCACAAGAGCAAGGAGTTCATCATCACCAACCCCATCTATTACCTTTTGGAGGGTGGTGCCTCCTAGATTGGTTAGGTGTCGCTTGGGAGCCTCCGTCATGATGTGGAGTTGAACCAAGGAGTTTGTAAGGGCAAGGAGATCGCCTACTGTGAAGATCTACCCCGAGTAAGGCTAGTCCTCCGTGGGCGTAAGCCATGATGGCATAGACAAGGTTGCTTCTTCGTGGACCCTTCGTGGGTGGAGCCTCCGTGGACTCAAGGCAGCTGCTACCCTCCGTGGGTTGAAGTCTCCATCAACGTGGATTGACGATAGCACCACCTATCGGAACCACGAGAAAAATCTCCGTGTCTCCAATTGCGTTTGCTCTTCACAATCTCTCCCTTACTATTCATGCAATTTACTTTCCGCTGCCCTATACTCTAGAATTGCATGTTTAGTATGTTGCTCGACTTGTATGCATGATGCTTGACTTGCCCTTCATTGTGAATTTGCTATGAACTTATGTTAATCAAAAGGCATAAACTTTTATCTTGTCGAGTTGTCTAATCCCCCCCCCCCTCTAGACACTCTTGCCTTCAACGATCCTACAATTGGTATCAGAGCATTGGTTTCCATTGCTTTGGTTTGCACACCATTGGAGGAAGATGGACGGTTCACGCTTGGGAGTGTTAGTCATAGAGTGCCTATTCTTGTTGGAGTGTCCTATAACTCGTGGAGGATTGAAATGCTTGCTATCTTTAAGATATACAACTTATGCAAATATGTTGAAACCCCATATGTACCACCATTTGACCCTTGCACCCTACTGTAGATGAAGAGCTTGATTTGCTTCGCAACCTTAGAACTGTCAATCTTATCATTAGAGGTTTGCTCGATAACTTGCTTGAGCTTGTCACTTAACTTTGAGTGCGCCTATGTTATGTGGAAGTTCTTGGAAGAACTTTATCCGGACTACTCGTTGAGAGGTCTTGATGAAATTCTATACAAGACTGTTGAATTTGATATGTTGCCCCAAAGATCCTAACTTTGATAAATGCTTCTTTGAGCTTCGTGATCTTATGAAAAGAAGGGTGATCCCGGTTTTATCAATGTTCGAATAAGAAATGCTCTTGTTTTGCACTCCGATGACTATTATCACGTTGATAAAACTGATGCAAGTCATTGTCAAATTGACCTAGGTATTGATGATGACTTATCTATGGGTCAATATGATGATGAGCATGAGCATGATGACGATTCGGACACCGAGCTAGACAAGATCATGAAGAGTCTCATCTAATGGCAAATATGAGAGACTACATATCCGTGGCAAAGAATGGATTCTTGATAGTGGATGCACCGATCACATGACCGGAGATGAAGACATGTTTCGAGAGCTTGCAAAGAACGATGGTCCACGCAAGTATGTGACTTTTGGAGACAACTCCAAGGGTAAGGTACTTGGCCTTGGTAAGGTGGCCATATCTCATGATAGCTCCATTAAAAATGTCATGCTTGTTGAATCACTTGGATACAATTTACTTTCCGTGTCTAGATTAGCTGACTTTGGGTTCAATGTGCTATTCACCAAAGTAGATTGCCAAGTTTTTCGAGTGACAATCATAACATGGTCTTTCTTGGCATTCGAGAGGTGACTTATACATTGTCGATTTCACTAAGAAAGCTCAACCTAGAACTTGCTTTATCGCTAAATCTGCTAAAGGTTGGCTTTGGCATAGAAGGCTTGGACATGTTGGTATGCGAAATTTAGATAAGCTAATCAAAGGAGATCACATTCTTGGTGTTAAAGATGTGTTCTTTGACAAAGATAGACTCTGCAGTGCATGTCAAGCAGGAAAACAAGTAGGTGGAAGTCATCCTGTGAAGAATATCATGACCACAAGGAGACCGCTTGAGCTTCTTCATATGGATCTCTTCGGTCCCAATGCTTACAAAAGCCTTGGTGGTAACTCCTTTGGTCTAGTTATTGTTGATGACTTTTCCAGATTTACGTGGGTATTTCTACTTGATGACAAATCGCAGGTTTAGAAAATCTTCAAAACCTTTGCTAGAAAGGCTCAGAATCAATTTGAGGTGAAGATCAAGAAGGTTCGGAGGACAACGAACGGAGTTCAAGAACGCCTATGTGGACTCTTTTCTCGATGAGGAAGGGATTCTACATGAGTTCTCAGCTACGTACACACCTCAACAAAACGGGGTTGTTGAGAGGAAGAACCGAACGCTCATTGAGATGGCGAGGACAATGCTTGATGAATACAAGACACCAAAACACTTTTGGGGTGAAGCCGTTGAGACAGCTTGTCATGCCATCAACAGACTTTATCTTCACAAGCTTCTCGGCAAGACTTCATACGAGCTCCTTACGGGTAACAAACCCCAAGTGGGATATTTGTAGGGGAACGTTGCAGAAAATTAAAATTTTTCCTACGGTTTCACCAAGATCCATCTATGAGTTCATCTAAGCAATGAGTAACGGGAGAGAGTTTGCATCTACATACCACTTGTAGATCGCGTGCGGAAGCTTGCTTGGTGATGATGGAGTCGTACTCGAACGTGATTCAGATCACCGATGCCAAGTGCTGAACGGACAGCACCTCCGCGTTCAACACACGTACGGGACGAGCGACGCCTCCTCCTTCTTGATCCAGCAAGGGGAAGGAGAGGTTGAGGAAGACGGCACCACCGCAGAAGACGACGGCAGGATGGTGGTGATGCAAGATTCGGCTGTGGCTTCACGAGCCTCACGGAGGAGGAGATGTGTTGGGAGGGAGGGCTGCGCCTTGGGAGATGTGTACAGCAGCCCCTCCCCCCTTTATATAGGCCCCGGTGGCCGCCCCTAGAGATCCAATCTCAAGGGGGCGGTGACCAAGGGGTGGAGTGCCCCTGCCGGTGGGCGCTTCACCCCTAGGGTTTCAACCCTAGGCGCTAGGTGGGCCTAGGGGCGCACCAGCCCCTGTGGGCTGGTTCCTTCCCCTATGGCCCATGGGGCCCTCCGGATGGGTGGCCCCACCGGTGGACCTCGACCCTTCCGGTGGTCCGTGATTTTGCCAGAACCCCAAACTTTCCCGATGGTCAAACACCACTTCCTATATATTATTCTTTACCTCCGACCCTTCCGAACTCCTCGTGACGTCCCGGATCTCATCCGGACTCAACAACATTCGTATTCACATACTAGTCTTCCTACTAACCCTAGCGCCACCGAACCTTATGTGTAGACCCTACGGGTTCGGGAGACACGCAGACATGACCGAGACGACTCTCGGGCAATAACCAACAGCGGATCCGATACCCATGTTGGCTCCTACATGCTCCTCGATGATTTCATCGGTTGAACCACGATGTCGAGGATTCTATCAAACCCTCGTATGCAATTCCCTTTGTCAATCGGTACGTTATTTGCCCGAGACTCGATCGTCGGTATCCCAATACCTCGCTCAGCCTCAAGTTATCGACAAGTCACTTTACTCGCATCAGAATGCATGATCCCGTGACCAACACCTTGGTCACATTGAGCTCATTATGATGATGCATTACCGAAAGTGGGCCCAGAGATACCTCTCCGTCATACGGAGTGACAAATCCGCCTCGATCCATGTCAACCCAACAGATACTTTCGAGATACCGTAATGCACCTTTATAGTCACCCGCCACGCCAGACGCTTGATACACCCAAGGCACTCCTACGGTAACCGGAGTTACACGATCTCATGGTCGAAGGAATAGATACTTGACATTGGCAAAGCTTCTAGCAAACGAACTATACGATCTTTTATGCTATGCTTATGATTGTCTTGTCCATCACATCATTCTCCTAATGATGTGATCCCGTTATCAACGACATCCAATGTCCATAGTCGAAACCATGACCATCTATTGATCACAACGGGCTAGTCAACTAGAGGCTCACTAGGGACATATTGGGGTCTAAGTGTTCACACGTGTATTATGATTTCCGGATAACACGCTTATAGCATGAACAAAAGACAATTATCATGAACATTGAAATATAATAATACTTTTATTATTGCCTCTAGGGCATATTTCCAACAGTCTCCCACTTGCACTAGAGTCACTAATCTAGTTACATTGTGATGAATCGAACACCCATAGAGTTCTCGTGTTGATCATGTTTTGCACGCGAGAGAGGTTTAGTCAACGGATCTGCGACATTCAGATCCGTGTGCACTTTGCAAATCTCTATGTCTCCATCTTGAACATTTTCACGGATGGAGTTGAAACGACGCTTGATGTGCTCGGTCTTCTTGTGAAACTGGGCTCCTTTGCAAGGGCAATAGCTCCGGTGTTGTCACGTAAGAGTTTGATCGCCCCGACGCATTGGGTATGACTCCTAGGTCGGTGATGAACTCCTTCACCCATATTGCTTCATGCGCTGCCTCCGAGGCTGCCATGTACTCCGCTTCACACGTAGATCCCGCCACGACGCTCGCTTGCAACCGCACCAGCCATCGCTCCACCATTCAACATATACACGATCCGGTTTGTGACTTAGAGTCATCCAGATCTCGAGTCGAAGCTAGCGCCGACGTAACCCTTTACGACGAGCTCTTCGCTCCTCCATAAACGAGAAACATTTCCTTTGTCCTTTTCGTGTACTTCAGATATTCTTGACCGCTGTCCGGTGTTCCTTGCCGGGATTACTTTGGTATCTTGCAACCAAACTTACGGCCAGGTTTACATCGGGTCGTACACAAGATGGCATACATAATAGATCCTATGGCTGAAGCATAGGGATGACACTCATCTCTTCTTTATCTTTTGTCAGGGTCGTGATCGAGCTGAGCTCAGTTTCACACCTGTAACATAGGCAAGAACCCTTCTTGGACTGATCCATTTTGAACCTCTTCAAAATCTTATCAAGGTATGTGCTTTGTGAAAGACCTATGAGGCGCCTCGATCTATCCCTATAGATCTTGATGCCTAATATATAAGCAGCTTCTCCAAGGTCCTTCATTGAAAAACACTTGTTCAAGTAGGCCTTAATGTTGTCCAAGAGTTTTGTATCATTTCCCATCAAGAGTATGTCATCTACATATAATAGGAGAAATGCTACAGAGCTCCCACTCACTTTCTTGTAAACACAGGCTTCTCCATAAGTCTCACAGAACCCAAACGCTTTGATCATCTCATCAAAGCGAATGTTCCAACTCCGAGATGCTTGCACCAGCCCATAAATGGATCGCTGGAGCTTGCATACTTTGCTAGCATTCGAGGATCGACAAAACCTTCCGCTGCATCATATACAGCTCTTCCTTAAGATGTCCATTAAGGAATGCCGTTTTGACGTCCATCGCCATATCTCATAATCATAGTATGCGCAATTGCTAACATGATTCGGACGGACTTAAGCTTCGCCACGGAGAGAATGTCTCGTCAGAGTCAATCCCTTGAACTTGTCGATAACCCTTAGCGACAAGTCGAGCTTTATAGATGGTAACATTACCATCCGCGTCCGCCTTCTTCTTAAAAATCCATTTATTTTCTATCGTCACGATCATCGGGCAAGTCTGTCAAAGTCCATACTTTGTTTTCATACATGGATTCTATCTCGGATTTCATGGCCTCAAGCCATTTGTTGGAACTGGCCCGCCATTGCTTCTTCATAGTTCAAGGTTCATTGTTGTCTAGCAACATGATTTCCATGACAGGTTGCCGCATTCACTCGTGCGGAACGTGTCCTTGTGGACCTTGAAGTTCAAGAGTAACTTGATCCAAGTATCTTGATCATCATCAATGATTTCCTCTTGGGTGTGGGCATTACAGAATGGTTTCTGCGCTGCACCACTTTCCCGCTCGAGAGGTAGTACTTCATCGAAGTTCTACTTTCCTCCCACTTACTTCTTTCGAGAGAAACTCTTTCTCTAGAAAGCATCCGCTCTTGGCAACAAATACTTTGCCTTCGGACCTTAAGTAGAAGGTATACCCGACAGTTTCCTTAGGGTATCCTATGAATACGCATTTTTCCGACTTGGGTTCGAGCTTTTCAGTTGAAGTTTCTTGACATAAGCATCGCATCCCCAAACTTTCGAAACGATAGCTTAGGTTTCTTCCCAAACCATAATTCATATGGTGTCGCCTCAACGGATTTAGACGGTGCCCTATTTAAAGTGAATGTAGCTGTCTCTAGAGCGTATCCCCAAAATGATAGCGTAAATCGGTAAGAGACATCATAGACCGCACCATATCCAATAGAGTGCGACACGACGCTCGACACACCGCTTACCGAGGTGTTCCAGCGGCGTGAGTTGTGAAACGATTCCACATTTTCTTAAGTGTGTGCCAAATTCGTGACTCAAATATTCTCCTCCACGATCCGATCAGAGGAACTTTATCTTCGGTCACGCTGATTCTCCACCTCACTCTGAAATTCCTTGAACTTTTCAAAGGTCTCAGACTTGTGTTTCATTAAGTAGACATACCCATATCTACTCAAGTCATCGGTGAGAGTGAGAACATAACGATATCCTCCATGAGCCTCAACGCCATTGGACCGCATACACATCGGTATGTATGATTTCCAACAAGTTGGTTGCTCGCCCATTGTTCCGAGAACGGAGTCTTGGTCATTTTGCCTAAGAGGCAAGGTTCGCATGTGTCAAACGATTCATAATCAAGAGACTCTAAAAGTCCATCAGATGGAGCTTCTTCATGCGCTTGACACCAATGTGACCAAGGCGGCAAGGCCACAAGTATGTGGGACTATCGTTATCAACTTTACATCTTTTCGCATCCACACTATGAACATGTGTAATATTACGCCGAGATTCATTAAGAATAAACCATTGACCATCGGAGCATGACCATAAAACATATCTCTCATATAAATCGAACAACCATTATTCTCGGACTTAAATGAGTAGCCATCTCAGATTAAACGAGATCCAGATACAATGTTCATGCTCAAACTTGGCACTAAATAACAATTATTGAGGTTTAAAACTAATCCCGAGGTAAATGTAGAGGCAGCGCGTCGACGGCGCATCACATCGACCTTGGAACCATTCCCGACGCCAAGATCGTCACCTCGCCCTTCGCCGGTCTCCGCTTATTCCGCAGCTCCCGCTGTGAGTTACAAATATGAGCAACGGCACCGTATCAAATACCGGGAGTTACTACGAGTAATCGGTAAGGTACACATCAATTACATGTATATCAAATATACCTTTGGTGTTGCCGCCTTCTTATCCGCTAAGTATTTGGGGCAGTTCCGCTTCAAAGGACCCTTCCCTTGCAATAAAAGCACTCACCTCGTGCTTGGGTCCATTCTTTGACTTCTTCCCGCAACAGATTTACGGGCGCGGCAACATCCTTGCCGCCCTTCTTGAAGTTCTTCTTACCCTTGCCCTTCTTGAACTTAGTGGTCTTATTGACCATCAACACTTGATGTTCCTTTCTGATTTCAGCCTCTGCGACTTTAGCATTGAGAACACTTCAGAATGGTCTTTACCATCCCTCGCATGTTGTAGTTCATCACAAAGCTCTTGAAGCTTGGTGGGAGCGATCGAGGATTCTGTCAATGACCGCCTCATCGGGAGGTTAATGTTCAACTGGGTCATACGGCGTGCAACCCGGACATCTTCGGATGTGCTCACCGACGTAACTGTTTTCCTCCATCTTACAACTGTAGAACTTGTCGAGACATCATATCTCTCGACCCGGCATGAGCTTGGAAAACTAGTTTCAGCTCTTCAACATCTCATATGCTCCGTGATGCTCAAAACGCTTTTGGAGCCCGGTTCTAAGTGTAGAGCATACCGCATCGAACGAGGGAGTAATCATCGAACGAGTCCGCCAGACGCTCAAATCGCCTTTGCAGCACGGAGAACAGTGGGTCACCTAATGGTGCTTCTAGGACATATTGTTTCTTGGCAGCTATGAGGATGATCTCGTGTTCGGACCCAAATCCAGATAGTTGCTGCCATCATCTTTCAGCTTGGTTTTCTAGGAAGCGTTGAAGTTCATGTTGACATTAGCGTTGGCCATTGATCTACAAGACATATTTGCAAAGTTTTAGACTAAGTTCATGATAATAAAGTTCTAATCAAAATTACGAACTCCCACTTAGATTAGACATCCTCTAGTCATCTAAGTGTTACACGATCCGAGTCGACTAGCCCGTGTCCGATCATCACGTGAGACGGACTAGTCATCGTCGGTGAACATCTTCATGTTGATCGATCTTCCATACGACTCGTGTTCGACCTTTCGGTCTCCGTGTTCCGAGGCCATGTCCGCACATGCTAGGCTCGCAAGTTAACCCTAAGTGTTTTATTTGTGTAAATCTGTCTTACACCCGCTGTATGTGAACGTAAGGATCCATCACACCCGATCATCACGTGGTGCTTAGAAACGATTTAACTGTAGCAACGGTGCACGTTAGGGAGAACACTTCTTGAAATTTTATAAGGGATCATCTTATTTACTACCGTCGTCCTAAGTAAACAAGATGTAAAAACATAATAAACATCACATGCAATTATATATAGTTGTGACATGATATGGCCAATATCATCAAGCTCCATTGATCTCCATCTTCGGGCTCCATGATCACCTTGTCACCGGCTTGACACCATGATCTCCATCATCATGATCTCCATCATCGTGTCTTCATGAAGTTGTCACGCTAACGACTACTTCTACTTCTATGACTAACGCGCTTAGTAATGAAGTAAAGTAGTTTACATGGCGCTCTTCAATGACACGCAGGTCATACAAAAAATAAAGACAACTCCTATGGCTCTCGCCGTTGTCATACTCATCGACATGCAAGTCGTGAATCCTATTACAAGAACATGATCTCATACATCACAATTCAACATTCATCACAACTTCGCCATATCACATCACATGATCAATCGCTGCAAAAACAAGTTAGACGCCCTCTAGTTGTTGTTGCATCTTTACGTGGCTGCGATTGGGTTCTAGCAAGAACGTTTTCTTACCTACGAATCACCACAACGTGATTTTGTCAACTTCTATTTACCCTTCATAAGGGCCCTGTTCATCGAATCCGCTGCAACTAAAGTGGAGAGACAGACACCCGCCAGCCACCTTATGCAACTAGTGCATGTCACCGGTGGAACCGGTCTCACGTAAGCGCACGTAAGGTTGGTCGGGCCGCTTCATCCCACAATACCGTTGAGCAAGAAAAGACTAGTAGGGCAAGTAAGATGACAAGATCAACGCCCACAACAAATTTGTGTTCTACTCGTGCATTAGAGAACTACGATAGACCTAGCTCATGATGCCTTTGTAGGGGAACGCTGCAGAAAATTAAAATTTTTCCTACGGTTTCACCAAGATCCATCTATGAGTTCATCTAAGCAATGAGTAACGGAGAGAGTTTGCATCTACATACCACTTGTAGATCGCGTATGAAGCTTGCTTGGTGATGATGGAGTCGACTCGAACGTGATTCAGATCACCGATGCCAAGTGCTGAACGGACAGCACCTCGCGCTCAACACACGTGACGGGACGAGCGACGCCTCCTCCTTCTTGATCCAGCAAGGGGAAGGAGAGGTTGAGGAAGACGGCACCACCGGCAAGACGACGGCGTGGTGATGGTGGTGATGCAAGATTCGGCTGTGGCTTCACGAGCTCTACGGAGGAGGAGATGTGTTGGGAGGGAGGGCTGCGCCTTGGGAGATGTGTACAGCAGCCCCCTCCCCCTTTATATAGGCCCCTGTGGTGGCTGCCCCTAGAGATCCAATCTCAAGGGGGGCGCCAAGGGGTGGAGTGCCCCTGCCTGTGGGGCGCTTCACCCCTAGGGTTTCAACCCTAGGCTAGGGTGGGCCTGGGGCGCACCAGCCCCTGTGGGCTGGTTCCTTCCCCTATGGCCCATGGGGCCCTCCGGATGGGTGGCCCCACCTGTGGACCCTCGACCCTTCCGTGGTCCCAGATTTTGCCAGAACCCCAAACTTTCCCGATGGTCAAACACCACTTCCTATATATTATTCTTTACCTCCGACCCTTCCGAACTCCTCGTGACGTCCGGATCTCATCCGGACTCAACAACATTCGGTATTCACATACTAGTCTTCCTACTAACCCTAGCGCCACCGAACCTTATGTGTAGACCCTACGGGTTCGGGAGACACGCAGACATGACCGAGACGACTCTCGGGCAATAACCAACAGCGGATCTGGATACCCATGTTGGCTCCTACATGCTCCTCGATGATTTCATCGGTTGAACCACGATGTCGAGGATTCTATCAAACCCTCGTATGCAATTCCTTTGTCAATCGGTACGTTATTTGCCCGAGACTCGATCGTCGGTATCCCAATACCTCGCTCAGTCTCGTTATCGACAAGTCACTTTACTCGCATCAGAATGCATGATCCCGTGACCAACACCTTGGTCACATTGAGCTCATTATGATGATGCATTACCGAGTGGGCCCAGAGATACCTCTCCGTCATACGGAGTGACAAATCCCGCCTCGATCCATGTCAACCCAACAGATACTTTCGGAGATACCGTAATGCACCTTTATAGTCACCCGATACGTTGTGACGCTTGATACACCCAAGGCACTCCTACGGTAACCGGAGTTGCACGATCTCATGGTCGAAGGAATAGATACTTGACATTGGCAAAGCTTCTAGCAAACGAACTATACGATCTTTTATGCTATGCTTATGATTGTCTTGTCCATCACATCATTCTCCTAATGATGTGATCCCGTTATCAACGACATCCAATGTCCATAGTCAGAAACCATGACCATCTATTGATCACAACGGCTAGTCAACTAGAGGCTCACTAGGGACATATTGGGGTCTAAGTGTTCACACGTATTATGATTTCGGATAACACAGTTATAGCATGAACAAAAGACAATTATCATGAACATTGAAATATAATAATACTTTTATTATTGCCTCTAGGGCATATTTCCAACAATATTTTCGTGTCTTTGGTTCAAAATGCTATATTCTTGATAAGCATCGTCGGTCTAAATTTGCTCCTAAAACTCATGAAGGCTTTTTCCTCGGTTATGGATCAAACTCTCACACCTACCGTGTTCACAATAATTTCACCCAAAGGTTGAAGAGACGGTAGATGTGAAGTTTGATGAATCTAATGGCTCGCAAGCAGAGCAAATGCCTATTGATGTAGGAGACAAGGACCCATCGAAGCCATTCAAGATTTATCCATTGGAAAGATTCGTCCCATGGAAGTGAAGGAGAGTACCTCATCTACATATGTGGAGCCCCTACCTCACGGCAAGGTGAACCTCAAGGCAACATGGAGGCTTCCACAAGTGGAACTCACCAAGATGAGGAAGTGCGACAAGAAGATCCACCACAACCTCCTTCTCCACCACCTCAAGACAACACCAACAACACAGATGAAGAAGAAGATGAGGATGATGAGGAAGCTCAGCCACGACCACGACAAAAGCTATCCCGAGTTCGAGAAAGAGTCAAGAAAGACCATCCCGTGGAACAAATGATGAATGACATCGACTCCGGGAGAATCACTCGCTCTAAAACTCGTTTAGCTAACTTTTGTGAGCATTACTCATTTATTTCAAGTCTTGAACCTATGAAGGTAGAAGAAGCACTTGAAGACCCGGACTGGGTGAACGCTATGCATGAAGAGCTGCACAACTTCGAGAGGAACAACGTTTGGTCTTTGGTAGAGAAGCCCAATGACGACCAAAACGTCATTGGAACCAAATGGGTGTTTCGGAACAAGCAAGATGAGGATGGACAAGTCATCCGCAACAAGGCTCGTCTCGTAGCACAAGGTTACACACAAGTCGAAGGTATGGACTACGGTGAGACCTATGCCCCCGTTGCTAGACTTGAGTCCATTCGCATTCTTCTTGCTTATGCCAACCACCATAACATTACTCTCTATCAAATGGACATTAAAAGTGCTTTTCTAAATGGTGAAATTGAGGAGGAAGTATTTGTGAAACAACCTCCCGGATTTGTGAATCCTAAAAAGCCCAATCATGTTTACAAATTGCACAAAGCTCTTTATGGTCTTAAACAAGCCCCTAGAGCTTGGTACAAATGCTTGACTAGCTTTCTTCTTGAAAAAGGATTTGAAATTGGTAAAATTGACTCAACGCTATTCACAAAAAGGGTTGACGGAGAACTATTTGTGTGCCAAATATATGTCGATGATATTATCTTTGGATCAACTAACCCTGATTTTAGTGAGAAGTTTGGGAAGCTTATGTCAGAGAAGTATGAGATGTCCATGATGAGTGAACTCAAGTTCTTCCTTGGGTTGCAAATCAAACAATCTAAGGAGGGTACTTTTGTCTCACAAACCAAGTACACTAAGGATCTCTTCAAGAAGTTCAACATGCAAGAGAGCAAAGGTATGAGAACCCCCATGCCTACTAATGGACATAATGACTTGACTAAAGATGGAGAACCTGTTGATCAAAAGGTATATCGATCCATGATTGGTTCTCTACTATATCTCTGTGCTTCTCGTCCTGATATAATGCTGAGTGTATGCATGTGTGCTCGATATCAAGCTGCTCCTAAAGAATGTCATCTTAAAGCTGTTAAAAGAATTGTGAGATATTTGATACACACACCTAACTTTGGCATTTGGTATCCTAAGAGGGCCTCTTTCGATCTTGTTGGCTATTCCGACTCGGACTATGCGGGAGACAAGATAGATAGAAAGTCAACTTCGGGTACATGTCAATTTCTCGGTCGATCCCTTGTATCTTGGTCATCCAAGAAACAAAACTCAATATCGTTATCGATCGCGTATGTAATATATTGCTGCTGGTTCGTGTTGTGCTCAGTTACTATGGATGAAACAAATGCTTAAAGACTATGGGATACATGCGAGACATGTTCCTTTGCTTTGTGACAACGAGAGTGCAATTAAGATTGGACACAATCCCGTGCAACACTCTCGCACGAAACACATTGAAGTTCGTCACCACTTTATTCGTGATCATATTGCTAAGGGTGACATTGATCTTAAGCATGTTCGATCGACAAACAGCTTGCAGATATCTTCACAAAACCACTTGATGAGAAAGTGTTTTGTCGCTTGAGGAGTGAGTTGATCATCATTGATGCTTCAAACTTGGAGTGAAAACTTCATTGATGCATGCAAGGCATGAGCCTAATTGACTAATCCTTGATATTTCTCTTATGATGATGATCATATGTCTTGGACACATTTGCCCCCTTGTATTGCATCTAACTCCTTGCAGGTACTTGAATGGACTACATTCAACAAGATTATCACTCACTCAAATCATGAGTAATCTTGTCATTAACCAAGTATCTAGCTCTTTGGGATGTTGAGTTCAAGGAACAAAATTCCACATATCCTTTTTGACACCATATACTTCTAGTACTTCACTCATGTCATATTGGATATTCTTGAGTATTTCCTTGCTTGCCTAACCCATGTAGGAAGATGAACCACACACTTGAAAATGGTGCTCCAACTTCACATTCTATGAGCATCAACATCAAGTTCACCTACATGAGAACAAGCAACAACAAGCCCAAGGTATGTCTTTCACATCTTGAAAAAGCTTTGCTCAAAGTCATGAGTACAAGCAGCTTCAAAAGATGTGATCACATCAAATGCTTAATCGAAAAATGGTAACCCCATTTTGAGCTTAAACGATGAGTATGACCCATGATCAAATGTTCTCATTTGACTCCTAAGTCAATATACTCAAACATAGGTGACCTAGTCGCCGACCCCTGTCTAGATGAAGTACATATGTTTTGGAGTTTTTCTGTCTTTCTCTTATGCTCTCTCATTGAGATTTCTTGTTAAAAAAAAAAACTTCATCTAGCAATATTTTTCATTTCTGTTTCTTCTGTTCTTATGTATATCCTTTAGCTCTGATAAATTCCCTGAAAATCATTTACAAATTCATTGCAAATCTTTTTGAAACTTTTCTTGCAAAGTGAGCTGAATTATTTCTACATTTCCTTGAATTAAACTCAAGGCCACCGATTCAATCATTTCGGATCGACCAAAAAGGATCTGCCCTAAGTCTCGACTTTCGGACTCACCGATCCTTATCAATTCGGTGTCACCGATTTACATTCACCAGGATATCATCTTCTACAGCTCATCTAAATGATTTACATTCTACATACTTAATTTGCTCAGTTGTGATTCTTAATGAACCCACTTCTTTCCTTCCATCTTTCCTGTCCTTCCTGGTTTACTGTCCTTTTCGGCACTTGATGTCAAAGGGGGAGAAGATTTAGGGGGAGGAGCTTAAGGGAAGATTGGAGGATAAGGGGAGAAAAGATATCTTAAAGGAAGAAAAACATCTTACCTTAAGGGGGAGAGGATCACATCAAAGCTTTGCCATATATTTCACTATGATAATACTTTTGGCATTATTCTCCTGATTTTGCTTCTCTTGCTCTCACCATTGGTATATTCTGAAAAGTACAATTGGTATCTTATACAATTGGTATCTTAAAAGATCACAATTGGTATCTTATGAAAAGCAAAATCTCTCAGAGCTCATTGGAAATCTTTTAGTCTTGGGAGACATGTTGGCTGATTCAAGCTAGTGCTCAACATGAGACACTCTTTATACATGTCATCCCTGGCTTGGTATTCTTGATGTTCTTGCTGTTGGTTGTAGGAATACTCTTGTGTTTATCTAACCGTGTTTTTCCCAAGTTTATTTCTTCAGGAACATCACCAAGGAACTTCAAGGTAAGTATATGCATCTGGCAGGATGTGCATGATGGTGACTTGCTTGTGAATACTTGTTTGCAAGAAATCACCATGCACATATGCATCATCTCTCATTTACCCTCATCTCGCGCTCGATGCATATAGCCAAGCTGCATGCAGACATCTTGCTTTTCTCTCATGTGTGCTTGTGGTAGTCCAAAACCAAAATCTAAAATCTTGCACACTTGTAGGGGAGCTTGTGTACTACATGTTTGTCAAAGCTTTAATGTTAAACCTGTCTTTCTTTCAAGAAGCTTTGATATCTTTTTCCTGTGTGTTGCCATCAATTACCAAAAAGGGGGAGATTGAAAGCACATTTGCTCCCTAGGTGGTTTTGGTAATTAATGACAACATGCTTTGTGGTTGGACTAATGCTTTTATCAAGTATGTCTCAGAAAGTCAACCACTGCATGGCAAAAGGACTAGAGAGGTGAACCCCTAGGATGCTAAGGAAAGGATTGGCAAAAGCTCAAGACTCCATTTTTGGTTTAGTGATCCAAGATCACATTGAGTCCATAGGAAAGCCAATACTATTAAAAGGGGTGAGGTTATGATGATGATCTGGTTGCTCAAGTGCTTAGTGATTTATCTCTCAAACTATCAGCAATCTTTCATTCCAACATAAACCCATAAGTAATCTCGGTCCCACCGATTCCAAACTCACCACACCGAGATGAACCACCTCACCATATAGCCAAACCCTAAGAATCTCGGATTTTCCGATTCCAAACTCGGTCATTCGAAATTGGTGTTGCCAAGCTTCAGAACCTTCAGACTCAAATCGGTGTCACCGAGATGAGAAAGTCGGTCCCACCGAAATTGGCAAACCCTAGACTTTGGAAGAATCGGACTAACCGAGATTGTATTTTCGGTCCCACCGAAAATCCCAACGCTCACAAGATTTGAACTTTCGGTCCGACCGAGTTGTCAACTTCGGTCCGACCGAGATTGGTCAAATGTGTAACGGTTGGATTTTGTGTGGAGGCTATAAATACCCTCCACCTCCTCTTCATTCGTGGAGAGAGCCATCGTAAAGAACTACCACTCCTACCTTACATTTCGAGAAGAAAACTACCTACCCTTGTGTTGAGATCAAGTTGCTCCACTCCCACCATATGAAACTTGATTTCTAGTCTTCCCATGTTGCTTTCCACTCAATTCCTTCTTCCACCACAGCCAAATCAGTGAGGAGAGTTGAGTGTTGGGGAGATTATCATTTGAAGCACAAGAGCAAGGAGTTCATCATCACCAACCCCATCTATTACCTTTTGGAGGGTGGTGCCTCCTAGATTGGTTAGGTGTCGCTGGGAGCCTCCGTCATGATGTGGAGTTGAACCAAGGAGTTTGTAAGGGCAAGGAGATCGCCTACTTCGTGAAGATCTACCCCAGTAAGGCTAGTCCTCCGTGGGCGAAGCCATGATGGCATAGACAAGGTTGCTTCTTCGTGGACCCTTCGTGGGTGGAGCCTCCGTGGACTCAGCAGCAGCCGTTACCCTCCGTGGGTTGAAGTCTCCATCAACGTGGATTGACGATAGCACCACCTATCGGAACCACGAGAAAAATCTCCGTGTCTCCAATTGCGTTTGCTCTTCACAATCTCTCCCTTACTATTCATGCAATTTACTTTCCGCTGCCCTATACTCTAGAATTGCATGTTTAGTATGTTGCTCGACTTGTATGCATGATGCTTGACTTGCCCTTCATTGTGAATTTGCTATGAACTTATGTTAATCAAAAGGCATAAACTTTTATCTTGTCGAGTTGTCTAATCCCCCCCCTCTAGACACTCTTGCCTTCAACGATCCTACAATGTCCTAGTTAGCATAGCCGGCTTGACCTAGATGGCAGCCAAGTAGTCTTCGTGCATGTGCCCCTGATACGTCCATTTTGCATCATGCTTTTATATCAATATTTATTGCATTATGGGCTGTTATTACACATTATATCTCAATACTTATGGCTATTATCTCTTATTTTTACAAGGTTTACCACGAAGAGGGGGAATGCCGGCAGCTGGAATTCTGGCTGGAAAAGGAGCAAACATTGGAAACCTATTCTGCACAGCTCCAAATGTACTGAAACTCCATGAAACAACCTTTTGGAATTAATAAGAATTTCTGAGCGAAAGAAATATGCCAGGGGGCCCACACCCTATCCAGGAGACAGGGGGCGCCCCCCCTATAGGGCGCGCCCCCTATCTCCTGGGCCCCCTGGTGGGCCTTTGGTGTCCATCTTCTGCTATATCATTGCTTTTACCCTAGAAAAATATCGTGGGCAAGCTTACGGGACGAAACTCCGCCACGAGGCGGAACCTTGGCGGAATCAATCTAGGGCTCCGGCGGAGCTGTTCTGCCGGGGACACTTCCCTCAGGGAGGGGGAAATCATCACCAACATCATCACCAACGATCCTCTCATCGGGAGGGGGTTAATATCCATCAACATCTTCACCAGCACCATCTCCTCTCAAAGCCCTAGTTCATCTCTTGTATCCAAACTTGTATCAAAACCACAAATTGGTACCTGTGGGTTGCTAGTAGTGTTGATTACTCCTTGTAGTTGATGCTAATTGGTTTACTTGGTGGAAGATCATATGTTCAGATCCTTTATGCATATTATTACTCCTCTGATTATGAACATGAATATGCTTTCTGAGTAGTTACGTTTGTTCCTGAGGACGTGGGTGAAGTCTTGCTATTAGTAGTCATGTGAATTTGGTATTCGTTCGATATTTTGATGAGATGTATGTTGTCTTTTCCTTTAGTGGTGTCATGTGAACGTCGACTACATGACACTTCACCATTATTTGGGCCTAGAGGAAGGCATGGGGAAGTAATAAGTAGATGATGGGTTGCTAGAGTGACAGAACCTTCAACCCTAGTTTATGCGTTGCTTCGTTAGGGGCTGATATGGATCCATATGCTTAATGCTGTGGTTAGGTTTACCTTAATACTTCTTTTGTAGTTGCGGATGCTTTCAATAGGGGTTAATCATAAGTGGGATGCTTGTCCAAGTTAGGGCAATACCCAAGTACCGGTCCACCCACATATCAAATTATCAAGGTATCGAACGCGAATCATATGAACATGATGAAAACTAGCTTGACGATAATTCCCAATGTGTCCTCGGGAGCTCCTTTCTCATTATTAGAAATTTTCCAGGCTTATCCTTTGATACATAAAGGATTGGGCCACCTTTCTGCACTTTATTTACTTTATTTACTTGTTACTCGTTACTATTCATCTTATCACATAACTATCTATCACCTATAATTTCAGTGCTTGCAGAGATAACCTTACTGAAAACCGCTTATCATTTCCTTCTGCTCCTCGTTGGGTTCGACACTCTTACTTATCGAAAGGACTACGATTGATCCCCTACACTTGTGGTTCATCAAGACTCTTTTCTGGCGCCGTTGCCGGGGAGTGTAGCCCTTTTGGTGAGTGGAACTTGGTAAGGAAACATTTATATAGTGTGCTGAAATTTTCTGTTACTTGTCACTATCGAAACTAATCCTTTGAGGGGCTCGTTTGGGGTATGTTCACCCCAATCAGAAGAGCAAAGAGTTGCTCCTCAACCTACTGAACTTTATGAAAATATTTACTTTGAGATTCCTTCGGGTATGATAGAAAAACTGCTAGCTAATCCATTTGCAGGAGACGGATCATTGCATCCCGATTTACACCTTATCTTTGTGGATGAAGTTTGTCGATTATTTAAGCTTGCAGGTATTCCCGATGATGTTGTCAAAAGGAAGGTCTTCCCTTTATCTTTGAAGGGAGATGCATTGACATGGTATAGGCTATGTGATGATACATGATCTTGGAATTATAAGCGATTGAAGTTGGAATTTCACCAGAAGTTCTATCCTATGCATTTTGTTCATCGTGATTGTAATTACATATATAATTTCTGGCCTCGCGAAGGAGAAAGCATCGCTCAAGCTTGGGGGAGGCATAAGTCAATGTTATATTCATGCCCCAATTATGAGCTCTCTCGGGAAATGATTATACAGAACTTTTATGCTTGGCTTTCTCTTGATAATCGCAACCTGCTCGATACTTCCTGTGCTGGTTCTTATATGCTGAAGACTATTGATTTCAAATGGGACTTATTGGAAAGAATTTAACACAACTCTGAAGATTGGGGTTCCGACGATGGTAAGGAGTCAGATATGACACCTAAGTTTGATTGTGTTAAATCTTTTATGGATACCGATGCTTTCCGTGGATTTAGCTCTAAGTATGGACTTGACGCTGAGATAGTAGCTACTTCCTGTGAATCTTTTGCTGCTCACGTTGATCTCCCTAAAGAGAAGTGGTTTAAATATAATCCTCCTATTGAAGTGAAAGTAGTTGCACCTATTACAGTCAAAGAAAAGACTATTACCTATAGTGATACTATTGTTCCTACTTCTTATGTTGAAAAACCTCCTTTTCCTGTTAGGATAAAGGATCATGCTAAAGCTTTGACTGTTGTTCGTAAGAGTAATACTAGGACTTATACACCTCCTGAGCAAATTAATATTGAACCTAGTATTGCTATGGTTAAAGATCTCTTGGATGAGGATTTAGATGGGCACGTTATTTCTTTCTGTGGTGAGACTAGCAATATTGCTAGACCTGATACTAAGACACGTAGACCTGTCATAGGCATGCCTGTTATTTCTGTTAAAATAGGAAATCATTGTTATCATGGCTTATGTGATATGGGTGCTAGTGCTAGTGCGATACCTTATGATTTATATAAAGAAGTTATGCACGACATTGTACCTGTTGAATTAGAAGACATTGATGTTACTATTAAGGTTGCTAATAGGGATACCATTAAACCTATTGGGATTGTTAGGGATGTTGAAGTTTTGTGTGGGAAGGTTAAATACCCTGCTGATTTTCTTGTTCTTGGTTCCCCACAAGATGATTTTTGTCCCATTATTTTCGGTAGACCCTTCTTAAATACGGCTAGTGCTAAGATTAATTGTGAAAAGAATACTGTCATCATTGGCATAGATGTTATGTCTCATGAGTTTAATTTTGCTAAGTTTAGTAGACAACCTCGTGATAGGGAACCACCTAGCAAGGATGAAATTATTTGTCTTGTTCAATTGTTGTTCCTCCAGCTGATCCGTTAGAACAATATTTGCTAGACCATGAAAACAATATGTTTATGAAGGAGAGGGAGGAACTAGATGAAGTGTTCCTTAAACATGAACCTATGTTGAAACATAACCTTCCCGTTGAAATTCTTGGGGATCCCCCTCCACCCAAGGGCGATCCCGTGTTTGAACTCAAAGCATTACCTGATAATCTTAAGTATGCTTATCTTGAAGAAAAAGAAATATATCCTGTTATTATTAGTGCTAACCTTTCAGAGAAAGAAGAAGAAAGATTATTGAAAACTCTGAAGAAGCACCGAGTTGCTATTGGATATACTCTGGATGATCTTAAGGGCGTTAGTCCCACGTTATGCCAACACAAATTTACATTGGAGGATGATGCCAAACCAGTTAGAGATCCTCAAAGACGACTAAATCCCAAGATGAAGGAAGTGGTAAGAAAGGAGATACTAAAGCTCCTTGAGGCAGGTATTATTTATCCTGTTGCTGATAGTGAATGGGTAAGCCCTGTTCATTGTGTTCCTAAAAAGGGAGGTATTACCGTTGTTCCTAATGATAAAGAAGAATTGATCCCTCAAAGAATTATTACAGGTTATATGATGGTAATTGATTTCCGTAAGTTAAATAAAGCCACTAAGAAAGGTCATTACCCTTTACCTTTTATTGATCAAATGCCAGAAAGACTACCCAAACACACACATTTTTGCTTTCTAGATGGTTATTCTGGTTTCTCTCAGATACCTGTGTCAGCGAAGGATCAATCTAAAACTCTTTTACTTGCCCTTTTGGTACTTTTGCTTATAGATGTATGCCTTTTTGTTTATGTAACACACCTGCTACCTTTCAAAGATGCATGATGGCTATATTCTCTGATTTTTGTGAAAATATTTGTGAAGTATTCATGGACGACTTCTCCGTCTATGGATCCTCTTTTGATGATTGTTTGAGCAACCTTGATCGAGTTTTGCAGAGATGCGAAGACACTAGTCTTGTCCTGAATTGGGAAAAGTGTCACTTTATGGTTAATGAAGGCATTGTCTTGGGGCACAAGATCTCCGAGAGAGGTATTGAAGTTAATAAATCCAAAGTTGATGCTATTGAAAAGATGCCATGTCCCAAGGACATAAAAGGTATAAGAAGTTTCCTTGGTCATGCCGGTTTTATAGGAGGTTCATTAAGGACTTTTCTAAAATCTCTAGGCCTCTGACTAATTTATTGCAAAAAGATATTCTTTTTGTCTTTGATGATGATTGTGTAGAAGCATTTGAAACACTTAAGAAAGTTTGATCACTGCACCTATTGTTTAGCCACCTGATTGGAATTTACCTTTTGAAGTTATGTGCGATGCTAGCGATTATGTTGTAGGTGTCGTTCTAGGGTAAAGAGTCGATAAGAAATTGAATGTTATCCAGTATGCTAGTAAGACTCTTGATACTGCCCAGAGAAATTATGCTACTACTGAAAAAGAGTTCTTAGCAGTCGTGTTTGCATGTGATAAGTTTAGACCATACATTGTTCAATCCAAAGTTACTATTCACACTGATCATGCTGCTATTAAATATCTTATGGAAAAGAAAGATGCTAAGCCTAGACTTATTAGATGGGTTCTCCTGCTCCAAGAATTTGACTTGCATATTATTGATAAAAAGGGAGCTGAGAACCCCGTTGTAGATAACTTGTCTAGGTTAGAGAATGTTCTTGATGAGCCACTGCCTATTAATGATAGCTTTCCTGATGAACAATTAGCGGTCGTCAATGCTTCTCGTACTGCTCCTTGGTATGCTGATTATGCTAATTATTGTTGCTAAATATATACTGCCTAGTTTCACATACCAGCAAAAGAAAAAGTTCTTTTATGATTTAAGACATTACTTCTGGGATGATCCACACCTTTATAAAGAAGGAGTAGATGGTGTTATTAGAAGTTGTGTGCCTGAGCATGAACAGGAACAGATTCTACGCAAGTGCCACTCTGAATCTTATGGAGGACACCACGCTGGAGATAGACCTGCACACAAGGTACTACAATCTGGTTTCTATTGGCCTACTCTCTTCAAAGATGCTCGTAAGTTTGTCTTATCTTGTGATGAATGTCAAAGAATAGGTAACATTAGTAGACGTCAAGAAATGCCTATGAATTATTCTCTTGTTATTGAACCGTTTGATGTTTGGGGCTTTGATTATATGGGACCTTTTCCTGCCTCCAATGGTTATACACATATTTTAGTTGCTGTTGATTACGTTACTAAGTGGGTAGAAGCTATTCCAACTAGTAGTGCTGATCATAACACTTCTATTAAAATGCTTAAAGAAGTTATTTTTCTGAGGTTTGGAGTCCCTAGATATCTTATGACTGATGGTGGTTCACAATTTATTCATGGTGCTTTCCGTAAGATGCTTGCTAAGTATGATGTCAATCATAGAATCGCATCTCCTTATCATCCGCAGTCTAGTGGTCAAGTAGAGTTGAGCAATAGAAAGCTCAAATTGATTTTGCAAAAGACTGTGAATAGATCAAGAAAGAATTGGTCCAAAAAACTTGATGATGCATTATGGGCCTATAGAACTGCATACAAAAATCCTATGGGTATTTCTCCATATAAGATGGTTTATGGAAAAGCATGTCATTTACCTCTTGAACTTGAACATAAGGCATATTGGGCTATTAAAGAGCTCAATTATGACTTCAAACTTGTCGGTGAGAAGAGGTTATTTGATATTAGCTCACTTGATGAATGGAGAACCCAAGCATATGAGAATGCCAAGCTTTTCAAAGAGAAAGTCAAACGCTGGCATGATAAGAGGATACAAAAGCGTGAGTTTAATGTAGGAGATTATGTGTTATTGTTCAACTCTCGTTTAAGATTTTTTGCAGGAAAACTTCTCTCAAAATGGGAAGGTCCTTACGTTATCGAGGAGGTCTATCGTTCTGGTGCTATAAAAATCAACAGCTTCGAAGGCACAAACCCGAGGGTGGTAAACGGTCAAAGAATTAAACATTATATTTCAGGTAATCCTATCAATGTTGAAACTAATATTATTGAAACCGTAACCCCTGAGGAATACATAAGGGACACTTTCCAGAAGGTTCCAGACTCCGAAAAGGTATAGGTATGTGGTACGGTAAGTAAACCGATTCCAAAACAACTCCAATGGCAATTTTTATCAGTTTTGGAATAATTCAGAATTTTAGGAAGAAAGAAGTAGTCCGAAAGGGACACGAGGCTCCCACGAGAGTGGAGGGCACGCCCCCCCTGTAGGGCGCGCCCCCTGTCTCATGGGCACCTCGTGTGCCTCCCGGACTCCGTTTTCTTGCACGTTGCGTATTTTGGTCGGTAAAAATTCATTATATATACTCCTGAAGGTTTTGACCACCGTATCATGCAAATATCCTCTGTTTTCGTTTCGAGCTGTTCCTGTTGTAGAATAAAGCAAGATGTCTTCTCGGGAGTCAGTTGGGGAGAGTCGGGTGTCTCACCCAACGCAGGGTCTCGGAGCAAACAGTGATGCCTATCACTTTGGACCATCAACAGAGGATGAGATGGAGGCTGATTTGAAAAGAATAGATGCCATGGAGGAGGATCAAGAAGTGACCTCTCGTCTCCGAGCGGAATTCACTACAGGGGAACTACCTAGCCTGGCTGTCCCTACTCCGGTCACTCCTTCCAACTCTAGATTTCTTTCTTATGAAAATATGAAAAAGTGTTTCACTTGTTCTCCAGAAGCTATGCAACATCCTTGGGTAAAAGGAGCTTTGGCCATTACGGGCAAGCTCTGTAAAGAAAATATGGACCTCAAACAACAAGTCAATAAGCTCGAGGAGGAGTGTCGGTGTCAAAACCGGCGGATCTCGGGTAGGGGGTCCCGAACTGTGCGTCTAGGCGGATGGTAACAGGAGACAAGGGACACGATGTTTTTACCAGTTGGGCCCTCTCGATGGAGGTAAAACCCTACTCCTGCTTGATTGATATTGATGATATGGGTAGTACAAGAGTGGATCTACCACAAGATCAAGGAGGCTAAACCCTAGAAGCTAGCCTATGGTATGATTGTTGTAATGGTGGTTCGCCCCACGGACTAAAACCCTCCGGTTTATATAGACAGGAGAGGGCTAGGGTTACACAGTCGGTTACAATGGTAGGAGATCTACATATCCAGATTGCCAAGCTTGCCTTCCACGCCAAGGAAAGTCCCATCCGGACACGGGATGAAGTCTTCAATCTTGTATCTTCATAGTCTTGGAGTCCGGCCGACGATGATAGTCCGGCTATCCGGACACCCCCTAGTCCAGGACTCCCTCAGTAGCCCCTGAACCAGGCTTCAATGATGATGAGTCCGGTGCGCATATTGTTCGGCATTGCTAGGCGGGTTCCTCCTCCAAATAATTCATAGAAGATTGTGAACACCGGGATAGTGTCCGGCTCTGCAAAATAAATTCCACATTCCACCGTAGAGGGAATAATATATACACAAGTTCAATCTGCTGACGTATTTTGTGGCATGACGTCACACCACTACCAAGCCTTTACTTGAATTGTTTTTTATTATACCACCTTAGCGTGTTTAGCGAAACGGTTTCCTTGGCACGTCTTGTCGAAGCAGAGATCGTGTTCCCCTTATTCCGGGATTCTCATCAATACGGACATGGGTAACCCAACCGCGCCCGTCGCCACGCCTCCTCTATCGAAGGCGAGTCCCGAACAGTCACGGAGACGGCTCTTGGTATTCTCCCTCTTTATAATAGGACCAAGGCTCGTTTCTTTTCTTCAATCCTCCATCGAATCTTCTCCTTGCTCCAAGATCCAACACTCAGAGCCCCAGATTCGAGTGCTTCGGACCTTCAACAATGTCCGGCTTCGACCTTCAGAGCCGGTGGATGCCCTCCTCCGTCACGGAGGAGGACGTGCTAAAGTTGCGAGAGGCCAAGTACCTGTCTTACGAGATTTCGTACAGGTTGCCCGCCGAAGGGAAGGCCATCCCACCCCGAGCCCGCGAGTACGCTGCCTTTGTATCCCACCTCCGTCGGGGTTTAGGCTTCCCGATGGATCCTTTTGTGAGAGGGCTCATGTTCTACTATGGGTTGGAATTCCACGACTTGGCTCCGGAGTCCATTTTCCATATTTCCGCATTTATTGTCGTCTGCGAAGCCTTCCTCCGCGTCACCCCCCACTTCGGCCTGTGGCTGAAGACCTTCAATGTGGAGCCGAAGATGATCGAGGGGCGTCAAGCAGATTGCGGCGGGGCGGCCGTAAGCAGGAGGGCCGATGCCCCGTGGCCGGAAGGCTCCTTCCAAGAGGAGCTCGGCTTGTGGCAGCGGGAGTGGTTCTATATCACCGCTCCGAAGGGCAGCAGACAGAAGCCGCCACCCATATTCCGCTCGGGACCTCCATGACGGTTGATGTCGTGGGTCAACCAAAGGTTCAACTGGGGGCTGCCAAAGGACGTGCCCCTATTGCAGGGCCAGATTCGAGACCTCCAAGCGAGGGAGATCGATCTGGTCATGGTAATGCAGGTCATGCTGATTAGGCGTCTCCTGTCCTGCAAACGCCGCCCTCTCCGGCTGTGGGAGTTTAATCCGGAGGGACCACGGATTCTTCAACACTTCATTGGTATGACACCCGTGGAGATGTACAAATTATTCTTCGGATCACGAGAGGCGTGTCCGGAATTGACCGAGGATGCCGGCCTAAGCTGCAATCGCCAGGATACACCAATAAGTAGCTCCGAGTCCGGACATACCGTTTGTTTGCCTTTCTATGATTCTCCTTTTAACCCGTTACCCTTTAACAGGAGTGGATAGCTAAAGCAAAGCTGATACGGTGTCCGACCCCCCTCCCAGAGACCGTGCCGGATCCCGTGCTGGTTAGGATGTTGGAGGTTGCGCCTTCAGAAGAAGGCGAAGGGGAAAACAGGGGAGCTACCGCCTCGCCCAAGGAGGCTCTTGAACAAGGGGGGATCGAGAATCCCTCCCTCCAGGGGGAGAAGAGGACCGCCTCCGAAGATCCGGAGGCCAAAGCCCCTAAGCGGGGGAAGAAATCTTCACCAGAGGGTCCTGCGTCCGGGGAGGTCCCGGCCGCACAGTCTCTCCTAAAGAATCAGCCCTCCAGCGAGCCGTGAGTAGAAAGAAGGGAGTTCGGTGATAAGAGACATCCCCATTTGTGCTTCTGAGGATAACCGAAGTTTTTATCTTGTAGTTCGGATCTCCGACCTTCTCAGATGAGCTCGTCTTCAGGGGACCTTCGTCCGGAGATGGTGGAGAGCGAGACGCCTCTGTCTGCTGCGCCGTCGGATAGGGCGGACGAGCCTGAAGTGTCATCACGGAGGGTATCCCCGAGCCCGGTAGAGCCGAAGAGTTCGGCGCCGACTAAAGTTCGGCCGGGTGAGCTGAAGGATCTACTTGAGAGGGCGTCTGTCGGTGTCAAAACCGGCGGATCTCGGGTAGGGGGTTCCGAACTGTGCGTCTAGGCGGATGGTAATAGGAGACGAGGGACACGATGTTTTACCCAGGTTCGGGCCCTCTCGATGAAGGTAAAACCCTACGTCCTGCTTGATTAATATTGATGATATGGGTAGTACAAGAGTGGATCTACCACGAGATCAAGGAGGCTAAACCCTAAAGCTAGCCTATGGTATGATTGTTGTAATGTATGTGGTGTCCTACGGACTAAAGCCCTCCGGTTTATGTAGACACCGGAGGAGGCTAGGGTTACACAGAGTCGGTTACAATGGTAGGAGATCTACATATCCGTATTGCCAAGCTTGCCTTCCACGCCAAGGAAAGTCCCATCCGGACACGGACGGAGTCTTCAATCTTGTATCTTCGTAGTCTTGGAGTCCGCGGACGATGATAGTCCGTTGTCCGGACACCCCTAGTCCAGACTCCTCAAGAGCCCTCGAACCAGGCTTCAATGACGATAAGTCCGGTCGCGATAATGTTCGGCATTGCAAGGCGGGTTCCTCCCTTGAATAATCCAGAGAAGATCATGAACACTAGGATAGTGTCCGCTCGCAAAATAAATTCCACATTCCACCGTAGAGAGAATAAAATGTACACCAGTCCAATCACGACTTATTATGCGGCGTGACATCACACCGCTACCAAGCCTCTATTTGAATCGTTTTTACTATACCACCTCAAAGACGCTTAGCTTAAGCGGTTTCTTGGCACGTCTTGTCGAAGCAGAGATCGTGTTCCCCTTATTCCGGGATTCCCATCAATACGGACGTGGGTAATCCAACCGCGCCATTGATGGTGGCGCTTGGGAGATAAGCGTGTTTTACCAGGCCGGTGGGGACGCATAGTTTTCGTCCGCCTATATATATGGGGTAAGGATTTACCTTCTCACCTACGCCTTCTTCCTCCTTTGCTTATCCATCTCCGCGCACTCAAGCTCCAACGCCCAAGCTCGCACATCTCGCCCCGACCTTCTCCGAATATGTCCGGAGCGGGAGGCAAATGGTTGGCCTCCACCGTTAAGGAGGAGCACATCACCAAGCTGCTTGGCGCGGATACCTTCCGACGATATCGCGCGATCGGCTGCCCGACGAGGGGCAGCTCATCCCTACCCCGGGCCCCATGAGAGGGTCGCCTTCCTTCCCCACTTCCTCCGCGGAATGGGCTTTCCACTCCACCCATTCGTACGGGGGCTCATGTTTTACTACGGCCTGGATTTCCACGATCTGGCGCCAACTTCATCCTCAACATCTCGGCATTTATCATCGTGTGCGAGGCCTTCTCGCATCCGCCCCACTTCGCCTCAGGGCTCAAGACCTTCAACGCTGTCAAGGTTGTGAAGGGCACGCAAGCGGAATGCGGAGGCTCCATGTTGGGTAAGTTGCCCAACGCCCTTTGGTTGAAGGGCCTTCGTGGACTCCGTCAAGGGTGGCAATCGGGATGGTTCTACATCACCGAGCCACGCAAGCCCACATGGGCGGCGGCCCCGAAGTTTAGATCTGGTGTCCCCACGCAGCTCACCTCCCGGAAAGAGAAGGGCTTTCGTGGGGCAATCCAAGGAGTCGACGGACTCGAGCCGCATCCGTAAGCTGGTGAGCAATAAGCTCAGGGCTCGCCGACGTGGTCCAAGTCATGCTCATCCGCCAGATTCTCCCATGCCAGAACGGGCATTCAACTGTGGAGTTTAATCCGAACAGCACCAGCGCTAAGCGGGCTCTTCGACACGACATACGAAGGCACCGGAGGGTGCTGTTTAAGGGCGCTGAAGCCCCGCATCCATGACGGAAGATCATGGATTTCGCTCGCGACATCCGGTGACGAGGTAAGTGATTCAACCCCGTTACGGGACACTTGTGGTAATTAAACTAATTCTAAGAGGGTTTCAATCTCTCTCTTCCTTTGACAGGAATGGATGGAGAAGGCCAAGCAGCTCATCAGCCTGGCTCCCATGCCAGAAGACCCAGTGAACGCCCGTTTAGCAGGGCTGCTGGTTCCGGCACCGCATGTGGTGCCAGAGAAGAAGGCCAAGAAGGTGGCCGCGGGGACTCGAAAGAGTTCCCGTAATCAGGCGTCCGACAACGAGGTAGACTCCTCCCCCGAAGACGAGGAGGAGGAAGAGGACTCTCTCCCGGAGGAGGGAGAGAAGAAGAGGAAGGCTTCCCCGATAGGGGAGGCCGAAGGGTCCAAGAGGGGGAGGACCATCCCCCCGGACAGTTTCGCCAACACCACCATTGGCGAGGAGGAGTGGCCTTCAAGGGCCAGGCGTTCGGCAAGATCGTAAGTATCCGGATCCTTGATATGCAATTTCTTTCGTGTCGCGTAGTGTCCTTCTAATGCTGCATTCTCGTGCGTAGTCCGCCGATGATGATCTCCCCGCTTCATCGAAGGGTCGCTGGCCCGCTGGATGTGGATTCACTTCCGACCGCTTACCCCCGCTACCGACGACGACGCCGAGGTGGGATCCCGAGAGGGACCCATCAGAGGAGGCTCCGAGGCGCCGCAGCTGCCTCCGGACTTTGTGCGGACTCTACATCGAACCCGCAGTGGTTCCAGAGTCCGCGGGCGGCCCCTTAGAAAGAAGGGCAAGACCGTGACACCGGCGACCTCCGTCCAACCGGAGGTGCCGGATAACTTGTTGGAGGCGCTTAAAGGCGCTTCCATCGAGGAAGAACACCGCACTATCATGAGTGCGGTGATTCAAAAGGTTGAGCTCGCCAAGAGCGGGCTGACCGAAGCCTGTAGCAGCCTTCTAACAGGCTTTGAGGTAAGAAGTTAAAATTATGTAATGTAATACCGCATAGACCGTAGCCCCTGATGCTCAGTTCAGTGTTCGGAAAGAAAAGCCGGACTGAGGATATAACAAGATATACACAGGGTTGCTTAAAATATGTCAATATGGGTTTGCAGGCTGCGCTGCTGATCTCTGCCGCACTGACGGTGGAGGTCAACGTGTTGAAACGGGATCTCGAGAGGTCCGAGCAAGAGCTCGGCCATGCCAAGAAGCAGCTCGAGGTCAAAGAAGGTGAGTGACACCACTTTAAATAGTTACCTTACAGAAAAGGATTTTGGTTGCAATAAAATTAACAAGGATAATATGGGTATTGCAGGGGCCACGAATGAGGTGGCAGCCCTGAAGGAGGGCTGTGTCCATGTCAACGCAGGCGGCCATGAACGGGCAGAGCGAGAAAAGCAGGAGGCACGGTGGCGGAAGTGCGGCAAGAGCTCCGTGCTCTCATGGAGAAGCATGAGAGTTTGGAGGTGACTCAAGACTGAGAGTCCGAGCTTGCCTCGCTCTCGAAAGTGCCAAGTCCGCTAAGGCCGAGGCCCGTAAGGCCCTTCAGAGGTTGAAGATGTAAAGAAGATAGCGGCTTGTAAGGCATTTTTCATGCAAAGCAAGCATGTTAATGTAAACTACACCGACACTTACCCGCATTCGAGCTCTCTAGGGGTGTTTGCAATCTGCTGCAGAGGCGTCCGATGCCGCCAGATTCTATCATGGCGAGGAGGGAGCTCGACGGAGAAGGTCTTCCGGTCTCAAGACGCCGAGGCCGCCATCCGGTGTGCCCCAAGCGACCAGTGAAGCGGCCTGGTCGAACTCCACAAGGTAGTGAAGAGGCCATGAAGGGCCTTATAGTCCGGTTTGTGGCCTGAACAGGTCATGCCTGGAGCTACTTCGCCTCGGCGGCGGGTGGTGGTTGCATGACCCCGGTGGAGGTCATCAAGTGCTCCTTTGTATTGAAGGTGCTCGTCGGGCCCTTGCCCGCATAAAGGTGCATTGGGGCAGGTTGGATGCGAGAAGCTTTCACGGACCCACCACACCGGGCAAGGAGTATCGCACGCCTGAAATGTATTATAAAACTGTCCTGAAGGGAGCCCGCGATATTGCGGATGAGTGCCCCAGAAATGTAATCTTTGAGTAAACTCGCTATGTATTATCCTGTGCGCTGAAAACTTTGTTCATATGCGCCTTGAGCAACGCTTGTTTTAATTTAAAATATTACCTTCTGTGCGGCCATTTATAAAATCTGAGAGATGGCAAGTCGTTGGCTTCAGCCCCCGAGCCATGAGTGCTGGGGTGTTCGGGATAAACTTGAGCACTCTTGTTCCCATTTTTGGGTCCATCTAGGGAGGCGCTCAACACAACGAACAAGGCGACCTGACTTATAATGCTTGAACACTCTCACTTAGCCATAGAATTCTATAATTTTAAATTTCGGCGAAGCCCCTGGTATTCGGAAGGCCAAATCCGGGGCGCTATCCACGCCTTCGTCGGGCATTGTCCGGAACTTCGCTTGAAGCGGCGTGAGTCTTTAAGGACTCGAAAAACCTCTAAAAATGACTCAGTCTCTCGCCTTATCATGCCGGGTCGTTTTAGCTTTCCATCGAGGTGCTCGCCCGACTCAACCGGGGCGCAATCGCAGTGGTTCTCCCAGTGCCACCTTAGCCAACAGAATGGAATGTAAGGCACCAAAACGTGGGAGCCGGGCAAACCCAACTATTGACCCAAGACATGATTCGGAGCCGATTCATATAAAGCTATAAGTTCGGGGTGCCGCACTTATGAAAGTGTTCGGACTTATCACACCATAATGTGGGGAACATAAGCCCCTGGTGTATTTGGCCGTACCAAAATATATGGGTGCAAGATGTCATGTAATGAGCATATATATATATAAGGTAATGTAATTGCAGTCAAAAAGGTGCTGCATTATTTATGAAAGAAAGTCTGCTATAAGTGCGGACCGATACAAATAGTGCGGTAAGCAAGGGATTTGGACTGATTAAACATGTCCCCCTCCAGGGGTGAGCTGCGGACTTGGTGTATATAATCGAATTTAATGCTCGTAATTGAAACCACCTGAGTGTTCGTTGCAGCCTTCTTTCTTCCCTGGCTGTTGCATCATGAGTTCGGCAGGTTCACCGCCGGACAGGGCCTCTGGTTAACGGAGTCCTGTTACACAAAGAAGGAAAATAATAATAAAAAAAGGGGGCACACTTGCAGCCCTGGTGTGGTCGAGCCGCACTGGGTCCATTGCGATCGTGCCCTTCCCCGCGCCCATGGTATCTCCAAAGCGTAATGATGTATGCGAGGGTTGTTCTGCAATCATGCGAGGCGGGGTTGGGGCCGATTGCTACGGCGCGGCTCGATCGCGCCAGTAGTCTTGGTTGGTATTGCTTCGAGCGTTGCTTTGTCAGATCCGCCGCTTAACGGCCGGGCTCGAATTGCCTTAAAAGGTTGCTCAGATTTCCGCCGCGAGAGTCATTGTATGTTCCTCCGTTCGAGGGAGCGTTCCGATTCCCGTTGACCGTGATGACTCCACGAGGGCCTCGCATCTTGAGCTTGAGGTATGCATAATGCGGCACGCGCTGAATTTTGCAAACGCGTTCGTCCGAGCAGAGCGTGATAGCCGCCATGTAAACGGGACGATGTCGAAGATTAACTCCTCGCTACGGAAATTGTCCGGGGATCCGAAGACCACTTCCAGTGTGACTGAGCCTATGCAGTTAGCTTCCACACCTGGTATGACACCCTTAAAGGTTGTCTTTGTAGGTTTAATCCTTGAGGGGTCTATGCCCATCTTGCGCACTGTATCCTGATAAAGTAGGTTCAGGCTGCTACCGCCATCCATCAGGACTCTCGTGAGGTGAAATCCAAACCAATGCGGCGAATCCGCCATGGCGTATGCTGGTCGGATGGTCTCTTCGATCGAAAGTGATCGGACAAGAGGACCATGGATTGAACTTCGTGGCGACTGGCTCCATCGCATAGACGTCCCTTAGTGCGCACTTCCTCTCCCTCTTGGGTATATGGGTTGTGTAAATCATATTCACCGTCCGCACTTGTGGGGGAAAACCCTTCTGTCCTCTATTGTTCGGCGTTCGGGTCTCCTCCTCGTCGTCGCTGTTTAGCCCCTTGTCATTGTTTTCGGCAATTAACTTACCTTCCTGCTTGAACACCCAGCAATCTCTATTAGTGTGATTAGCTGGCTTTTCAGGTGTGCCATGTATCTGGCATAAGCGGTCGAGTATTCGGTCCAAATTGGATGGACCCGGAGTGGTTCTTTTGAATGGCTTCTTCCGTTGATCGGGTTTAGAGCCTCGGAATCCGGCGTTGACTGACGTATCTTCCTTATTGTCGCCGTTGATGCGGCGTTTGTTTTTGTTTCGACGTGACCTGCCGTTATTGTCCTTGGTATCCGGACTGCCAGAATTTTTACGGAGATTGTTGCTGCGAGCTAGCCAGCTATCCTCTCCCGCGCAAAAGCGGGTCATTAATGATGTGAGGGCTGCCATGGATTTCGGCTTTTCCTGTCCCATGTGCCGGGCTAGCCATTCGTCGCGGATGTTATGTTTGAAGGCTGCAAGGGCCTCTACATTCGGACAGTCGACGATTTGATTTTTCTTTGTCAAGAACTGTGTCCAGAATTGTCTGGCCGATTCGTCTGGCTATTGAATGATGTGGCTTAGGTCATCGGCGTCTGGTGGTCGCACAAACGTGCCCTGGAAGTTGTCGAGGAATGCGGCTTCCAGGTCTTCCCAACACCCAATTGACTCTGCGGGCAAGCTGTTAAGCCAATGCCGAGCTGGTCCTTTAAGCTTGAGTGGGAGATACTTGATGGCGTGGAGATCGTCGCCGTGGGCCATATGGATGTGGAGAAGATAATCTTCGATCCAAACCGCGGGGTCTCACAGCCATCGTAGGATTTAATGTCACGGTTTAAACCCTTGAGGATTTGATGATCCATTACTTCGTCGCTGAAGCATAGCGGTGTGCGGCGCCTCAGATCTTGAGCAATATCACGACGCAGCTCGAGAGAGCGTTGTTTCTTGTGTTCGCCCGCCGGGTTATTGTATCCGTGCGACAAGATTCGTCATGGGTCGTGGGCGCCGACGTGATCCGTAGATGGATCTGGATTGCCTTGCTTTGTCCTCCAATATATCCCGCAAGTCCGCGCTCCCTCTTGGCTTACTTTTGGAGCGATGCGAGTACGGTCTTGGTTGGGGCCCGATGCCTCTCTCGTCACGCACCACGGGTGGTCGGTCACCGTATCGCATCTTGGTGATGGAGGTATGTATGCTTCCTCCTCTAATCGGGGGAGCAACTTGTGTCTTGGATAGCTTTTGGAGGTGCATTCGAGTTTATACTCTTCGGCCGCGAGGACCTCGGTCCATCGATCGACCAGCAGGTCCTAATCAGCTTGAATCTGCTGCTGCTTTGTCTTTAGGCTGTTTGCCGTGGCAATAAGCCTGCATTTAAAACGCTCTTGTTCGACGGGATCCTCGGGCACGATGAATTCGTCGTCGTTGAGGCTTGCCTCGTCTTCGGAGGGAGGCATATAGTTATAATCCTCAACCTCCTCGTCTGCCGCCCTCTCGTGAGGGCTTGATTCTGCATCTTCCTGCGCTGAGTCCTGCTGGAGGGGGTTATCTTCGGCACTTTCTGGAGTATTATTGTCTCCTGTGCCGGAATCTCCATTCTTGTTGTGGCGGGATTTAGAGCGGCGCCGCTGACGCCGGCGCTTGGGCTGTTTCTTTAAAGAATCTGCCTCCGCTGTTTCTTCGCCGTCCCCGTCTTTTGGGGTGTCCACCATGTATATGTCGATGACGAGGTGGTCTTCAAGTGCCTCGTAGGCGCTGGTTCTCGTTGCCTCCGACATCGCCGCCCATAGCGCCGATGTCTTCGGAGTCGTAGTCTAGCATGTCGGTTAGATCGTCGACGAGTGGCTACAAAGTGGGTGCGTGGGTGGGCTCAATTTCTTCGTCGTCTCAGATCTCAACCATCCTGGCCATAGTCCGCCAGGGCTCTCCGATAACGAGAGATGCTTTAGCGAATTCAGGATGTCGCCAAAAGGCGAGTATTGGAAGATGTCATGGCGGTGAATTTATAACCGACGCCCAATCCAATTCGATTGGTAGGGCGTGGGAGGTCCGGAGTCCGCAAGGAGTCCGCACTCGGAATCATGAGTTTCGCGAGGGACAAGATTAGTGTTCGCCCATCGCCGTGGAAGTTGAAGCCCCAAGGCGGTGTCCATCCACCGATCCTCGATCCGGGCGATCGGCTCGGACTAATGGCAAGCGGATTAGTGCAGCGGCCACCAAGGCACTTTCGCGACACGAGCTAGATCATGCCCATCGTAAAAGGCGGCGCGCTTGGCTGTGGCTCGAGCCCGTCGAAGATCAAGTCTCCGCGGACGTCGGCCGTGAAGTTGAGACTTCCGAATCTGACCTGACGGCCAGGGGCGTAGCTTTCGATCTGCTCCAGATGGCAGTTAATTAGCCCGCAGATCGCGGCCGCTGACGATTTGAAGATCTGTCCGGGAGAAAAGTCTCACCCGACAGCGTTGTTGGTTGAAGATGCCATCGAGCCTATTGGTGACGATACGTAGGAACTCTCAATGAAAGCACCAATGTCGGTGTCAAACCGGCGGATCTCGGGTAGGGGGTCCCGAACTGTGCGCCTAGGCGGATGGTAACAGAGACGAGGGACACGATGTTTTACCTGTGTTCGGGCCCTCTCGATGGAGGTAAAACCCTACGTCTTGCTTGATTAATATTGATGATATGGGTAGTACAAGAGTGGATCTACCACGAGATCAAGGAGGGTAAACCCTAAAGCTAGCCTATGGTATGATTGTTGTAATGTATGTGGTGTCCTACGGACTAAATCCCTCCGGTTTATATAGACACCGGAGGAGGCTAGGGTTACACAGAGTCGGTTACAATGGTAGGAGATCAACATATCTGTATTGCCAAGCTTGCCCTCCACGCCAAGGAAAGTCCCATCCGGACACGGGACGGAGTCTTCAATCTTGTATCTTCGTAGTCTTGGAGTCCGGCGGACGATGATAGTCCGGCTGTCCGGACACCCCCTAGTCCAGGACTCCCTCAGCGTCCATCTCAGAAGATCACCATGCATTGATGAGTATGGTGATTGGAAGGATTTCATCCGCCGAAAGCGGATTGCATAGTGCCATCAGGAGTTTGCTGGCGGGGTTTGAGGTACGTAAAAATGACACACCTTTTGACAGTTTTACACATAAAGTGCGCCCTGTATAGATAGTAGCCCCTGAGACTCGGTAGGTTGTCGAAAGCGACAGCATGCCGAGGATCAAAATCGCAGGTTTCAATTTTCACTGTTCCTATGCAGGTGGCGGATCGTCCGGGGGCCAGCCGGACTGATGGAGTTGCTGAACTAAAGCAGCAACTCGACGTTGCGGATGCGGACATCGCGCTAGTCAACAGGCGACTTGACGAATCGCAACGTAAGTTTTTTCCTCCACAGTCACCTAGTAAGGGAGCCGAAGCCCACCTCTTATTATATTTGTGCTTGACGCAGATGGTGCTGCTGCTGTGGAGAGCCTTCGGGCCGAACTTGCTCAAGCCAAGGAGCAAGACAGAAGGAGTAATGCGGCGGCCTCGAGGGCGGCCAAGGAGTTAGAAGCCGAAAGTGCTATGCACTGCCGAAGCAGGGAAGAGATGGCTGAAATGGCCGTGAAGTTAAAAGATGCTACCGACCGCAGTGAGGCTCTTGAAAAGGAGCGCCTAGCGAAGCGAGAAGACCTGGGGAAGGCCACCGCCGAAGCCAAGGATGCCCGTTCTGCAATGCGGGCTATAAAGGAGGAGCTGCGCCAAGCTGGAGACATTGTGGCTGGCAAGCCCTTTCTGCTGCGCCGAAGGTTTACGGATCCAAAGTATGCTCAACTTGGCTAGTTGTGGGGTCCGAAGGATCCTTATATGGACTTAGCGGCAAGTGCGGCGGATGCTGTTGTGCACTTCCGGAGCCAGAAGGATCACAAGATGGAAGAGCTGTTTTGGTCTCAATTCCATAGTCCGGAGCATTCACTTCCGCTGACTGACCAGTTGGCCGAGTGGGCTGAGCTGAATAGGTTGTCCGGGCTTGCCATGACGGATATCGTGACTCATGTCTGGCCGGATAGGCCCAAGCCGAAGAGCTGTTTCGGCTTATTGCAGAAATTTCTTGGGGCGGTGCCGCATATCAAGGCGATGAAGCGGTCGGCCTGCATAGAGGGTGCACGGATGGCACTTGCCCGTGTGAAGACACATTGGACAGAGATGTATGCTACCGCTGTTGTGACCCAGGGTTCGGACGAGAGCCGGTTACCCGCCGAGCACTATTTTGGGGAAGTTCTGCATGGTGCTCGTATAATAGAGTCGCAGTGCTCGAAAAATGTCACATTCAAATGAACGCTTTATTTTGTAAAACAATGTTTACAATGTTTATGATGTAAGCGCTTTTTATACTTGTGCGTTCAAGTATTGAAATATCTCCTATGCGGCCGTTTATGTATACGTGTGTATAACCTGAAAGATGGCAGTCATCGGCTTCAGCCCCCACACACAAGGTGCGGGGGTGTTCGCAAAAATAGCGCATTTTCACACTTAATCCGACTTCTCAGTCCTGTGAAAGAGGTGGTAGCGTAGCAAACGAGGCAACCGGACTATAATGATTTATCACTTTCACTTAGCCATGGGAGTTCAAGGGTGGGGCTACGATATAGCCCCTGGGGGCACCGCGCTCTCCGAATTCAGGGCGCGTATGTGCCTGACCGGGAAACGGTCCTTCGTCAAAGTGGAGGAATTCTAAACATGTCGTTGGTCGATCGAGTGGTTGACCAGTCTCTCGTTGTATCATGACAGTCAGTTTTTGGCTTTCTCTACTAAGGTGCTCACCCAATTAACTGGGCACAATCGCAGAGTTCTCTCCGGTGCGCGTTAGCCGATGATATGGAACGTAAGGAAGCAAAACACAGGAGCCGGGCAAACCCAACATTTGACCAAAGACATGATTCGGAGCTAATGCATATAAGGCCTAACTCGAGACGCCGAACACTCCCTAAGGTGTTCGGTCTTTATAATAACGGGCAGAACAATGCCCTAAGCCCCTAGTGTCCAGGTACGGGCGAAGTCTTCTGACACGGCCGATGCCAAAACGTCAGTCTCCTCTCTGGTTATCATGAGAAACCAGGGGATTATAGCAACAAGAGACAGTAAAAAAGGTTTACGCAGGGTCTTAATCTGAAAAGAATCCTTGCAACGGGTCCCTACTGCACGTCTGCGAGTGTGTCTCCATTGTGCCGTATCCTGGACGGATGTGCACGTTGTTCATGTGTAAAAAGAGAGGAACTTAGTTCGAAAAGAAATCGTGCGAAAAGTGAATAAAAAATTCAAATATTAATAAATTGATAAAGCTGAGCCTATATTAGCTCATTATTGCTTATATGCACAACCCCTTGTGAAGGGGTGTGCAGCTAGGGAGCCCCTAGCTTATTTATTCCGGACTCGTCCAGCCGTGTCCGGGGTCTTTAAACGACCTTTTAATGAAATAATGCCGCGTGGACCGGTCATTTTAAGTGTAAGAGACGCGTAATGTGGTATTGCATTAAAGCGGACAAAAGATTCACATCCCAATAGTGCTTGATAGCTACTTTTGAATGGGGCGACATGAATCGCGTCGGTAGTTGTCAGGTGACCCGAACACAACTCCTAGTAATAAGGAGCCTGTGCACTTGGCGTAAGGGCCTGGCGTCACTCCTTTAAAGGAAGTGTGGCTATGTCGAATTTTAGTAAGGTCTATCCCCAACTTGCGGATTGTGTTCGGATATAGCAGGTTTAAATCGCTGCCGCCGTCCATCAGGACTTGTGTAAATTGTAGTCCGTCGATTATAGGATCCAATATCAAAGCAGTCCATCCTGCGTTTCCTATACTTCTGGAATAATCCAGGTGATCAAAAGTTATTGGTTTTGACATCCACTCTCGAGGCTCCGCTGGGGTGGACCGTGCGACACCTATCTTAGCGGGTGCCGCATTGTTTTTCTGCACTATCACATGAAGTGAGTTTACTGCTCTGACTTCTTGTGGGAAAGTCTTTTGTTTTCCGGTGCTCTGCTGGTGGGGTTCGTCATCGTCCTCGCTTGGCGCGTCGAGCCCCTTGTGTTCGGCGTTGAGTCTGCCGGACTGTTTAAAAACCCAACAATCTCGGTGGGTGTGGTTCGTAGGTCTTCCGGAGGTACTGTGGATTTGACATATCCGATCCAGAATTTTGTTTAAGTTGGATAGCTCATCACTGTTTTCCTTGAGAGGCAGTGTTTTATTGTTTGGCCGCGAGCTTTTGAATCCGGCATTGACCGCCGTATTCTTTGGGCTTTTTTCTTTATTCCGGCGCTAATCCTTTCCGCGCCGTGATTTTCTGTTTCCATCTCTGATCTCGGATGTACTCGGGTCGCTGGTGCTGCATCTTGCTAGCCAGCTGTCTTCCCCCGCGCAAAAGCGGGTCATTAGGCTTGTTAGCGCGGCCATTGTCCTCGGCTTCTCTTGGCCGAGATGTCTGGCGAGCCATTCATCTCGGACGTTGTGTTTGAAAGCTGCTAAGGCTTCCGCGTCCGGACAGTCGACTATTTGTTCTTTTTGGTAAGGAACCTGTTCCAGAATTTGCTACCGACTCTCCAGTTGTTGAGTTATATGACTTAAATCGCTCAGATCCGGAGGGCGGACGTAAGTCCCTTGAAAATTTTCTAAACGCGCCCTCAAGCTCTTCCCAACTTCCAACAGTGTTTTTGGGAGGCTTTTGAGCCAAGGCCGAGCTGGCCCTTTGAGTTTGAGGGGTAGATATTTTATGGCGTGGAGATCATCTCCTCTAGCCATGTGTATGTGTAGTATGTAATCCTCTATCCAGACTCCCGGCATTGTTCCGCCAGATGCTCTGTATGTTTATGGGTTTGAACCCTGCTGAAATTCATGATCCAACACCTCATCGCTGAAACATAGTGGGTGTCGGCGCCCTGTATTTGGGTGTGCTGCTGTCTTCAACACTTGGCGTGTTGTGTTGCTTCTGGGGCCCCTTTTTGGCCCGTAAATGGACTGGCTGGGCCATCTGCTTTCCTAGGATCATGAGTCGGCTTGTGTGCGCGCGCCGCCGCTTTTGGCCTGTCATCCGTCGTCTATCCGCTAGGCGGCCTCTTTGTTTTTTGTTGTGTGGGGCTCTAGGGCTTCCTCGTCAAATTCGCAGCACTTGCGCCGGTTAGCTCTTTGTTTGGTGGCCATTGCCATATTTGTCTGCGGTCTTGAGTACTTTGCTCCACCTCATTCTGAGTATGTCTTCCGCTGTTTTGAGCTTCCGTTTTTCCTTCTTCAGACTTCTTGCAGTGGCGACGAGTCTTTTGCGAAGGTTCTTATGCTCCGGTGATGTGTCCGGCGTGAGGTCGTCTGGACTGTTGGTTTCGCCGGGCATGGATTGATTATCCGGTTCGTCCTGTTCGGACGGTTGCTTGGTTGCATGTTCGTCGTCCACTGGTTTGCCCTGCTCTATTGCTGGGTTATTAGGAATGTTGTTTTTGTCGAGGCGGGACTTAGGGCGGCGTCTGCGTCGCCGTTTTGGTTGTTTGTCGGCGGGATTATCCTTTGCCGCGCCCCGTTGTTCCTCGTCATCGCTTCCTTTTGGGGTGTCCACCATATATACGTCATGTGTTGGGGTGGCCTTCCAGTGCTTAGTGAGCGCTGGTTCTTGATCGTCTCCGGTATCGTCGTCCATACCGTCAATGTTTTCGGAGTCGTAGTCTAGCATGTCGGTTAGATCGTCGACAGTGGCTACAAAGTGGGTGGTGGGTGGGCTTTGAATTTCTTCGTTGTCCGCATCCCAACCATCCTGGCCGTAGTCAGGCCGGGGCTCTCCGGATAGCAAGAGATGCTTTAGCGAATTTAGGATGTCGCCAAAGGGTGAGTGCTGAAAGATGTCCGCTGCGGTGAACTCCATGATCGGCGCCCAATCAGATTCGATTGGCAGGTGCGCAGGAGGTTCGGAGTCCGGCAGGGAGTCCGGCACCTCGGAGTCACGAGCTTTGTAAGGGACGAGGTCAGTGTTCGGCTCCATCACCGTGGAAGTTGCAGCTCCTGAGGCGGTGTCCAGCCACCTGTCCTTGATCTACGCAATCGGCTCCGGACTATGGGTCGGAGCGGATTCGTGTGCGGCCTCCAAGGTACTGTCTGGCGGCAGAGTTAGATCATGCCCATCGTGACAGTGCGGCATGCTCGGCTGCGGCTCGGATCCATCGAAGATCAAATCTCCGCGGATATCCGCCGTGAAGTTTAGGCTTCCAAATCTGACCTGATGGCCAGGGGCGTAGCTTTCGATCTACCCGAGATCCAACCGTATCCTGAAGGGCATCATTGCCAAGAAGATCATAACACCAACCGTGAATAAGGAGAAATAATCACATGGGTATGGGCACTCCCCTTGGCAACTACCAAGCTTGGGGGAGGTGCCCCAGTATCGTATCACCATCACACTCTTATCTTTAGCGTTTTATTTAGTTCGATCCTTTTAGTAGTATCTTGATCTAGTAGATTGAAGTTTCGATATCAAGTAATTTCGAGTTTTGCTTTGTGATCTCTTTTTGTAATCAAGTCCGTGAGTTATCTATAATAAAGATTAGTGTTGAGTCAAGGGCTTTTCTATGTTGCTATGATCTTGAGAAAGTAGAAAGAATAAAAGAGTTAATATTGATCTTATAGATAGTGAGAACTTCACACATAGAAATTATGAGGCATAAAAATTGTTGAGAGTTGTTGAACGTAGCCTTAGTCATCGCTGCAATTAATAGGAGGTGATAAGGAAAGAGGGGTTCACATATAAATATGTTATCTTGGACACCTTTCATAATTGGGAGCACTCATTAAGTATGACATGCTAAAAGATTTGACGTTGGACAAGGAAGACAATGTAATGGTTTATGTTTTCCGACATCTCAGTTAAATTATATTGTCATTGACCTTCCAAACATGTTGAGCTTGCCTTTCCCCCTCATGCTAGCCAAATTCCTTGCACCAAGTAGAGATACTACTTGTGCTTCCAAATATCCTTAAACCCAGTTTTACCATGAGAGTCCACCATACCTACCTATGGATTGAGTAAGATCCCTCAAGTAAGTTGTCATCGGTGCAAGCAATAAAAATTGCTCTCTAAATATGTATGACTTATTAGTGCAGAGAAAATAAGCTTTGTACGAACTTGTTATGGAAGTAATAAAAGCGACGGAATGCATAATAAAGGTCCACATACAAGGGGCAATATAAAGTGACGTTCTTTTGCCTTAAGATTTTGTGCATCAACCCTAAACGCACATGACAACCTCTTCTTCCCTCTGCGAAGGGCCTATCTTTTACTTTAGGTTTTTTACTTTATGCTTGAGTCAAGGTGATCCTCACCTTTCCCTTTTTCATTTCATCCTTTGGCAAGCTCCTCGTGTTTGAAAGATCATGATATATATATATATCCAATTGGATGTAAGTTGGCATGGGCTATTATTGTTGACATCACCTAAAGGCGAATACGTTGGAAGGCAACACAATAAGCCCCTATCTTTCTCAGTGTCCGGCTGAAACTCCATAACCAAAAGTAATGCGTGAGTGTTAGCAATTGTAGAGGGCTACAAGATAGTTGAGTATGTGAACTTGCTGAAAAGCTATATTGTTGACTCTTTCTGATGTTATGATAAATTGCAATTGCTTCAATGACTGAGATTATAGTTTATTGGTTCCCAATGAAGTTTTTGAACCATACTTGATATTGTGAATTGATTGTTACTTGAGCATAGGAAATCATATGACAAAATCTATATATGTTGCTGCTACAAGAATGATCATGATGCCCTCATGTCCATATTTTATTTTTATCGACACCTCTATCTCTAAACATGCGGACAAATTTTTCGATTTTGGCTTCCGCTTGAGGACAAGCGAGGTCTAAGCTTGGGGGAGTTGATACATCCATTTTGCATCATGCTTTTATATCAATATTTATTGCATTATGGTCTGTTATTACACATTATATCTCAATACTTATGGCTATTATCTCTTATTTTACAAGGTTTACCATGAAGAAGGGGAATGCCGGCAGCTGGAATTCTGGCTGGAAAAGGAGCAAACGTTGGAAACCTATTCTGCACAGCTCCAAAAGTCCTGAAACTCCACGAAAAAACTTTTTGGAATTAATAAGAATTTCTAAGGGAAAGAAATATGCCAGGGGGCCCACACCTGTCCAGAGATGGGGCGCCCCCTATAGGCGCGCCCTATCTCCTGGGCCTCGTGGGCCTCCGCGTCCATCTTCGCTATATCATTGCTTTTACCCTGGAAAAAATTGTGGGCAAGCTTACGGGACGAAACTCCGCCACCACGAGACGGAACCTTGGCGGAATCAATCTAGGGCTCCGGCGGAGCTGTTCTGCCGGGGACACTTCCCTCTGGGATGAGGAAATCATCACCAACGATCCTCTCATCGGGCGGGGGTCAATCTCCATCAACATCTTCACCAGCACCATCTCCTCTCAAAACCCTAGTTCATCTCTTGTATCCAGTCTTGTATAAAAACCACAAATTGGTACCTATGGGTTGCTAGTAGTGTTGATTACTCCTTGTAGTTGATGCTAATTGGTTTACTTGGTGGAAGATCATATGTTCAGATCCTTTATGCATATTATTAATCCTCTGATTATGAACATGAATATGCTTTGTGAGTAGTTACGTTTGTTCCTGAGGACATGGGTGAAGTCTTGCTATTAGTAGTCATGTGAATTTGGTATTCGTTCGATATTTTCATGAGATGTATGTTGTCTTTTCCTCTAGTGGTGTTATGTGAACGTCGACTACATGACACTTCACCATTATTTGGGCCTAGAGGAAGGCATGGGGAAGTAATAAGTAGATGATGGGTTGCTAGAGTGATAGAAGCTTAAACCCTAGTTTATGCGTTGCTTCGTTAGGGGCTGATATGGATCCATATGCTTAATGTTGTGGTTAGGTTTACCTTAATACTTCTTTTGTAGTTGCGGATGCTTGCAATAGGGGTTAATCATAAGTGGGATGCTTGTACAAGTTAGGGCAGTACCCAAGTACCGGTCCACCCACATATCAAATTATCAAGGTACCGAACGAGAATCATATGAACGTGGTGAAAACTAGCTTAACGATAATTCCAAATGTGTCCTCGGGAGCTCCTTTCTCATTATTAGAAATTGTCCATGCTTATCCTTTGCTACATAAAGGATTGGGCCACCTTACTGCACTTTATTTACTTTATTTACTTGTTACTCGTTACTATTCATCTTATCACAAAACTATCCATCACCTACAATTTCAGTGCTTGCAGAGAAAACCTTACTGAAAACCGCTTATCATTTCCTTCTGCTCCTCGTTAGGTTTGACACTCTTACTTATCAAAAGGACTATGATTGATCCCCTACACTTGTGGGTCATCAGCCACCAATGACTAGCCCAACTCAGTTGTCACTGTTTAACCTTCACAGTGATCCGAAGCACATGACACCTAATTTTGCGAGATGACAGGAAACCTTTCTTTAGATTTGTCACCAGAACTACAGCCCTGTACAACACAGCCTGCACGATATGTAGACGATAGACAATCCATGCATGTTTGCTGGAGTCTGGTCACATGCATGGACGAACTGATGTTCCGTGTCTTGAATGGATCGTCCAGTCACCAACGTATGTACTCCCTCCGTTCCCAAATATTTGTCTTTCTACAAATTTCAACAAGTGACTACATACAAAGCAAAATGAGTGAATCTACACTCTAAAATATGTCTACATACATCTATATGTTGTGTCCATTTGAAATGCCTAGAAAGACAAATATTTTGGAATGGAGGGAGTACAACACTTCTCTAGTACTATCGCTCGTCTCTCTCCTCTATTAACTCACCCGACTTGCGGGGCCGGGGAGTGTGCCTATGGTCGGTTCTCAATTGCCGTCCCTCATGTGTGGGCAAACACAATATGACGCGCGTTCCATTCGGAGAGCGGTGTGCCAGACCGACCGACCATCTGGGGTGCGACGCGAACGCGATGGCCGTGCTGTATACTCCATACATGTGTACCGCCATTTTCTTGAGGATTTGCTCCATGGCACAATCCATGGATACAAAATTAGTATATTGTACTATTTAAAAGTCGAGGGCGGGGCTTTTCCTGCGCGGTAGGCGGGGCAGTTCTGCCTAGTCGGTTCGATAGAGATGCGAGAAGATGAGGGAGTAGGCTGCTGCAAACGTAGGGCTGTGTGATTTGACAGCGGGTTACTACTGGACAGGTGGGGCCCCGTGATTTGACTTTCCATTATAATTTTACCTGCAGCGCTACGACCGGCGTGAGTCTCCTGATTCCTGACCACCTCCATACGGGTGCCTCTCCCAATGCTCCACCATGTAGAGGCTGGATCTTGCATGAGAGCCCACTCCTCCTCTTTCTCCCTGTCTCTTTCCTCCACATATGCAAAAATGCCATGTAAAGCGGGCTTATAGCCCACTATTGTACTTACTTGCTCCTACGGATGCTAAGCTTGCCACATAGGCATAAAGTCTGATGTGGCAAGTTAATTAAGAAGAAGGAGACTATTTTGGTGACCCAAGGAAGAAAAGGGGTTAAGCGTGTGTACCTAGGTGAAAAGACAATTTTGAGTCTATAGCTAATTAAACGAAGCAAACTTAGCAATAAAAACTAAGCACCTATGCATCGAGGACTTGATTGCTAAGCCATTTAATGCCCTTAGCACCTCATCTAAGCACCATTTCATTGGAAGAGGTCACTCCTTGGCAAATGCAATAAATACTATGAAGAAAGAGATAGAGAGAAGTAAAAAAATACTCTTATAGCCAACCTTATAGCTAACCTTGTTGTAGTATGAGTGACTAAGTGATGACTATGTATGACATGCAAACATCAGATAGCCTAACACACCATGTTAAATCTCCAAGGGCGCGACCTCGCGAGCGAGGCGACGGTCATGGTAGGCGCGACCATGATACGGGCTGCTGGCAGCCCTTGGATCTGAGATCGAACAGTCGCATGCTAAGTTGCTAAAAATTTGCAGAATAACCCTCCAGGATAGGATATTCACCCATAGGTCTAGAATCACGCCATGCAACCGTTTGATATCAGATCCAAGGGCTCTCAGAAGCCCGTATCATGGGAGAATGGAAAGCTTCGTATCACCTGTAATTTTCCCGACGCTTGACATGACATCTAAAGCCATTTAATTGGGTGTCGAGTAGACATGACATCTAATTGGGCCCCCATAGTACTGTGCATGAATCCATTTATCCACCAGTCAAGCCACTACCCTGCCGTTCGCATGCCCCACTCAACATTTTTACAATCAAAAAACCGTTGGAAGTTCGCTCCTACTCGTCCCCGGACGTCCTTTAACATTACGGTAGTTCGCTCCTAGTCATCCCGTCCTGTCACATTACGGCAGTTCCACTAATCCTAACCCTCCTCCCAAATCCACGGCGTCCCAAATCTCCATGATCGGCGGTGACTACAAGGTTAGAACCATCACCGACGATGAGTTTACCATCATCTACACCCGTTCTTCCGCGACGGTGAAAGGATGCCTTGCTCGCTTCAGACGCATGTTTGAAAACTCAAATGATGAGTGGGTCGCTGGGCTAGATGTTGAGTACACCACAGTCCTGGGACAAGAGAAGGATCTAAAGGAAGAGGAGGAGAAGAAGCCCGCCGTGATCCAGATTTGCATGCATGACTTATGCTTGGTCTACCACATATGCCATGCCAACATTGAGTGCGAGGAATTTAAGAACTTCCTCAAGGGTGGCCTAGTCAAATTCGTTATCTGTAGACTTTACGAACAACAAAAGAGTCCTGGGTCGGATAGGCCTTGTTGTAGGCAACCCCTTCGACCTCCAGAAGAATCGGCTGCTGCCCTCCCGTGATCAACCTTCAATGCTAACCCTGGCAGGAGCCATGGTTCATCCTTGGTACGGTAAACTGGAGAAACCTCCGCACACGTTTCATCATCATGCATGGCAGTGGAATGTACTAGATATAGACCACATCCACTACGCTGCAATGGATGGTACCTTTGTTTCAATATCTACAAGGGTTGGTTGAAGAGCAAGAGCCAAGATTGCGGTGCAAGCAAAGAAGTATCGGCCAAGAGGAAGAGGGACAAGGACAAAGTCGAGGACGTGGACGAGGACTCCGAGTAAGGTGGCAGTGTCATTGCTCATGGTGGTTCAAATGCAGTGTCTACCAGATTGTTGCTTAGTTTAATTTCAGGTGTGCTTAGTTTTATTTGAGGGGTGTGTTGTGCTGAGCCCCCAACAGAACTATGTTATGTTTCTTCTCGTTACTTTAACTCTTCAGTACATACATACTAGTATTTCTTACATTTCATCATTTAGTTGGTATAGTACTACCAGTCGTTTCTTCACATTATATACATACAATATATATGGCCAACATTATATAGCCAACAGTTTAGTTGTCAAAGAATTTTAGGGTGCTTAGTTTTGTCAAAGAATTCTAGGGTGCTTAGTTTTATTTGAGGGGTGTGTTGTGGTGGACACCATTATTGTGACTCAAATCTCTTTTGCCATGTTATAATGACATAAATACCGATGGACCAACATGCCAGCTCTCCCTCTATCTCACTACAGTAAAATAAAGTGTGTGGCCTACTTGATCCCAATAGCATTCTTATTTTCCTGTAAAATTATTCGCTTGGTTACTCCTGACAAGCGGGGCCACACTTATCATTGTGAGAATCGGCTTATTTTTGTCTTGTAACATGGTCAACGGGTTTGACGTGAAAATAACAATGTCTAATGGCATTTTTGAGCAAACATCTAACTTAACAATGGCATTTTTTTAGATATCTAATTGCATTTTTGAGCAGGCATCTCACGGATCGATGTCATTTTTGAGTAGTTGTAACTTCTAATGGCAAAACTGAGTAGTGATACACAACGAGTGGCATAAATAATAAGAACCCAAGAATTAAATAGGTATGCTAATTTCTTTATTTCTTTAATAGTACTATATGCATAATTTGGCGACGAGCGCTCTCTATATATACCACCTTTTTTCTTTAATTTCATCTTGTTAGTTTTGCTCCATGGCGCAATCCATCGATACTACTACTGTACAAAAGTATACATTTTTTAAAAGGCTACATGGCGGGGTAGTCTAGCTTGGTCGTTTTCATGAGAGGCAAGGGCCTTTGTGATTTGACGACTCATTGCTGCTAGAAGGCACAGCCTTGTGATTTGACTGCTCATATAAATGTGTCGACGATCTAAGGAGGAGCAAAGAACTGTGCGGTATACTCAAGTTTTCCACTGGAGTAGTACTACGACGGAGGAGCACGAAACACGGCAGCCTAGTGGACATGGCGATAAAAAATGATCTAATTTGCTAGTCATCTCATTGTTAGCATTGTTCTATTCATGCCCCGCAGAGAACGTGACACGTGCGGCGAAACACCTGAAGCAAAAGAAGAAACACATGAGCAAAAGAAGAAGGAAGATTATCACCCCAAATGATCTAATTCACCACGGAGTCGTAACTGCTTCTTCATCGCCTCCACGCCCTCCATCTCCTTGCGTGTCTCCTCCGCCATCTTCTTCATTCTGTCCATGACGCGGGATTTTTCGACGCGAGCCTTCATCATCTGTTCCACGGCTGCATTAAGTACCTTGACAGTAGTTGGGTGCTCTATGCGGAGCTTCGCCAACTCGTCCTTCTGTTCCATGGCGAGGGCCTGCAGCATCTTCATCGAGGAACTACTATTCTCATGCAGCTTCCTCCAGCCAGCGTTCTTCTCCTTCAGCAGGTCAAGCTCGTGGCAGAGCTTCGCCTTGTCCTCCTGAAGTTGTAGGATTTTGCCAGTCGCCTTCTTCTCCGAGGCAATGCTCTTCTTCAGCAGCATCACCAAGCCGGCGGTCAACTCCCCGCCATCGAGCTCAGCGGGCATGTCGTTGAGGCTCTCCTTCAGCAGCTCCACCAAGCCGTGGATGAACTCCTTCTGCTTATTGAGGTGCTTATTGAACTGATCGGGCATGGCGTCGAGGGATAATGACTCCAGCACCACCAGCTCGGCATGTTCGCCTCCGCGGCTAGGGCGCTCCTGGGAGCCATCGCCTGCCCGTGAGAGATCTTTCGAGGTCTCTATGTGGCGGCGATCCCTCTCTTTTTTTTGCAGCCTTGGTTGCCACTGCCTTGTTACGAGTAGTTCTCGACCTACAGCTCTACGCATCGGCCATGGAAAGGACAGACTAAGAAGAAGGACTTATGAGGAGGAAAGGTAGAGTAATTTTCGGTTAGGTAGTTCCCCTTTTTATAACCAAAGTACTAGCACTAGTACTAATATCTGGATAGTGGGAACACATTCAGGTTCGGTACGTACTAGTAGGTGTGAGCAAGCTTGCACTTAATTGTAGCAGTAGTACTTTCAAATCTGATAGGAACAAGATAAAGATTAATTGATGGTTTTGGTTTCGAGGCCTGAAACGGCTCCCGATGAGTTTAGGGAACATAAATTTCAAGTAGACTACACTGCTCAAATGCGTAAATATTATGTTACTGTCAAAAATTGGTACAAAATAGGAAGGAGACAAATGGAAGTACTACTAGCAACCCATGATTTAACTACTCGCATGCGCGTAGTGGAGTAGTAATGTCTTTTTTCCGCCCTCACGTCCACTCAATTTGCATGCGCTGTATTAATTGACCATCAATGAAGTGAAGGACTTTACACGCGTCAAATTATCACATGCGGTGGATCTTGGTACAAAATTGCGTCCGCCCGTGTACCCGCTTGTGCGTGCGAGGGAATGAGTGCGTGCGTGGCGTGCGTGCACATCTTCGCTTCGTGCATGTACCGCGAGTGTGGCTCAGGAAGGACGAGTACATTCTTCTAGAACCAGTAGCACATCACTGTGATCAATCCACACAAGGAGGTCACGACAACGCCTCCACATGTGCCACGTGGCTTCATGAACTGTAAGAGAGACACTTTATAGCGTGCCATTGGAATTCTAATTTACGTGTTTTGCACACACTCGAAGTACTAGTAAGGTACACGTGCATTGCATGCATCAGATTTTGTAACCAAATTATGAATAAATACCACACTATAGCATGTAAGCTCTGAGTCATATATGCCTGATGTAGACCTTCATTTAATTCTTATAGTTCATCTCATTCAAAATCAATTAGTTTTTATAAAAATCTAGGGCCTCTTTGATTCGTAAGATTTCCAAAGTGCGAGAATAGGAAAAACATGGGATTAGAGTGGAATGTCATTTTGAATCCTACAGGATTGTACGAGTGTTTGATTGTGCATAGAAAAAACACAGAATTCTTTCAAAGAGGTCTGAGTGGATGGGATGTTTCCTATGAAATCTAGTGCAAATGAATCATATGGAAAAATTCCTATGGTTTACAATCCTACGAATCAAACAACCAAGATAGGAAAAATTCCTAAGGATTAGAATCCTCCAAAATTCCTTTGAGAATCCTTTGAATCAAAGAAGCCGTTAATCTATTTTATGATTCATGGAATTGTGCGTTGTAAAGCATAAAGTAAAAAACAAGTAATGGCAATTCAACTAGAAATTTTTTTGGGCAGTTATGATATGGAAGATTCTAGAACAAAGGAGAACCACTGTTGTTTTGAGGTTTGTACATTATGCTTAAGTTCAACCATGGAGTCTGCTAGGTGCGAGGGGCCGAGTGGAGGGAGAATATGGAGTGTACAAGTGCGAGATCGATATTTAGAGAGAAGGGGCGAGAACATGCGCTGTTGGGCGTAGTGGCAGAGCCATGAAAAATAAATGAGCTAGGGGGCCAAGCATTGCTAATCCTTTATGAGGAGGGCCAATTCATCAACTTAAACCATTTTTACCAGAAATTGTCTAATGATCACATTCATATTAGCCTCGATATATAGTGATGTTAGGGGGGCAGGGCCCTTGCTGCCCCCTGCCTTCGCCATTGTGCGCGTGTCTGAGAGATGAAGCGGAAGGCATGGATGATGAGAGGGGGATGTTGGATATATAATTTATGTGGGTGTATTAGCTATATATGTAATCCTATATAGAGAGGTATAGATTGATCGATGTGGACGTGGGAGAGAGGGTGAGACCTCACTAGATATATAGATTGATCGGTTTGTGTGGAAAACTATGAAAGACCTAGCTATATACACACACACACATAGAGGAACATCGACCGTTGCGCATGCACGTGAGAGATAAAGAATGCCCGATATGATGGAGAAGGGGATGTGTGTGTGTGTGCCTTCATGGGAGACCGACCTGAAGAAAAAGATTGCGTGTGTGTGATGGATAATGCCGACTGGTAGTGTGTGTGCATGCATGCACGAGAGAAAGTTGGTGGTACAATTATAAAGAGAAGACGACTGTGTGGGTTTAAAAGACTAGGTGAGGTCATAATCAATGTAAAGTTGAATTAAAATATTTGAATAAGAGATCATGATGTTTGAAAACCATGCATGCATGAATATAACGGAGATCTGCGCGGTGTGGTTTGGAAACGAGCATGTTGTAATGTATACACATTGAACAAGGTCAAGCTGATTTGAATCTGAGATACCGATGGCAGACGTCGTTTGGCCACATTGCATCCGTGCATGGACACACTATTCTAATTGGAGATGATGGGTGGCTTTCGCATCACATATCTATATCTATACCCCTATATATATTATATTATATATTTTTTATATAGTGTGCAGATAACTTTAACTTTGAAAGATGGTCGTTGGATGAGGCCAATCCGATGGTGGAGAGATGGCAAATTTGAGCACTACTGGCCGTTGGATATCATCTAGATTCCACCAGATTTTGCCACATGTAAAATCTAGAAGACTCCATGGTTGAACTTAAGCATAATGCACAAACCTCAAAACACAAGCACTTCTTCTTTGTTCTAGCATCTTAAGTATCAGAATTGCCCAAATGTTTTTCTACATGATTTGCCATTATTTGTTTTTACTTTATGCCTTACAATGCACAATTCCATGAATCTTAAAAAAGATTAGCTTTCTTATAAAAACTAGATGATTTTGAATGAAATGAACTATAAGAATTAAACGAACATCTACATCATGCATATATGACCCAAAGCTTACATGCTATAATGTGGTATTTATTCATAATTTGGTTGCCAAATCTCATGCGTGGAATACACGTGTACCTTACTAGTCTAAATGGTGTTTGTGTGTGTGTGTGTGTGTGTGTGTTGTGCGTGTTAAACACATTGTACGTAGTATACCATACATGGTTTAGATTCCGAACATCTAGCTAGAGCATACATGTACTATGATTTGAATTCAACACAAAATGGATACATATATTTGAGTTTGAGACCGTATGTACATGTAGTTCGTATTTATATAGGAATTTACTTCTCCTATATTCATGTCATGTGTTGTGAAGATAATATTTAGATGATTGTATAACTAACCCGAGTACAATCCCATTCAAACAGGGAAAATGTACTCAAATTTAGTCCATATTCTAGACAACACGCATTGTTTTTTTATTGTTGAGGGAAGTGCAAATTGTTTTGGTACTGTACACGTTATGTTTGTTGTCCCAATTTTTTAGTTTTTTGTTGTTGTATTTGAATGCATTTATAGTAATATAGTAAAATGGGACATGGCTCTCTCTAGTGATGAGGTGCAAATTGCCTTTTATTTTGGGTACACGTTAAGATTGTTCTCCCGAAATTTCAAGCCGCGCCTTTTTATGCTGAAATTTCAAGCTAGCATCTCTGTCTATCGTGCTGCAAAACTCCCGCCTCTTCAACCCGCCTTGTTAGCCCGATATATTTAAGGTATATCTTTGTCTCGTTGTGCTCCGACAACTCCCTCCGTCTCAACCCGTGCCTTCTTTCCAAAATTACAACACGCGCGAAAACTCCCACCTCCTTTGGAATCCCGACACGCGAAATGCCCGTGACACCCCTGAACCGAAAGAACCGCCTCAAATTGGTGGGGGTACTTTCGTAACTTACCCCACATATCGGACAAGCGTGTCCCTAGCCATGGTTCCCCACTCCCATCCCATCCGGCCACCCATTCGTACACCGAGGCTGCAAAAACCCTCGAAGCCCCACACCCTCCTCTGTCCGCCACCCAGCCGGAGCCTCTTCCCGACGACGTCATCCACAGCAACACCTCGACGTCCCTCATCCACCGTACCGGATGAGGATCTGTCGTCGATCTCGTCATCCCGCCGGTTCAGCCACCCCGTCCTCGACCTCCAAGGAGCTGCCCCGGTGTTCCCCTCGTCTTTTGCACTACCTCTATTCCCACACTGCCGTCTTCACCTGCACCATCGGAAGAGCAGGATCATCACCGTTTCCTCGGATGAAGCTGCGGCCTAATCAACGCCACCAAAGAGGTTGTACACTAATTGCCGCAATTTCTTCTTGATTCGATCTCACGGTGCTGCCGGCGCTAGGTCCTGAGCCGACACGACGCGACTCCATCCGCGGCAGCGTCGCCGGCCACTTCCTCCACGGCGTCGCTCCCTCGGCGGCGACGTCCACATCAGTAGGAGCTGTTGCTGCTTTAGCTCTCGCTTGCGCTGCTGCTCTGCTCTTGCTCTCGGTCCCCTGCCTGGTCTGCTCTTGCTCTTGCTCTTGCTCGCACTACTGCTCTCGCTCTTGCTCTTGCTTGCGATGCTGCTCCAATTTAGCTACACTTCAGTCGACTGAATCGACTTTTGGGTCAGTTGATTTTCAGGGGGTTGGGGGCTCACCGGAGTTAAGGAAGAACCAGTCGGAGCGGGGAGGGGGGCTCGCTGGAGAGATACCCCACTATCTATCTTAGGGTTCAGGGTGGGGCAGTGCTCGCCGGTGGTGGTGGGGCCGTGGCGTGGGGAACGCCGGAGAATAAGCTCGACACGGGGGGGCTAGAGGGATGGCCGGGGCGGCGGCGGACCAACGATGGGTAGTGTTTTCAGGGCGGGCGGGGTGGCGCACCACCGGCTGCGGACGGCGGGGGCGGCTGTTTGGCCGGTGGAGGCTGGCAGCTCAGGGGGGTGGAGGTTGAAGATGAACTGCATGACCTTGATTTCGTATCCCACGACTGCAAAATCGACTGACTAGAGATGAAAAAGTCAGTCGACTGACGTGTAGCCTCACCTCTAGTGCGTTAAGTTTCGACAGTAAAATGCAGTTTCGACACCAAAATCCAGTTTCGACAATTAAGTTCAGTTTTGATAGTTAAATTCAGTTTCGACAGTTAAGTTCAGAGATGAGCAGCTGATGTATTTTACATCTAGCACTTTGTGGTTATGTATTTTACGTCATCTATTGGAGATGCTATTAGAATTCCACTCAGGTTAACGTTGCTCTCTTGTCCTGCTTCAGCCTCGGCGTCGTACAACTCACCGGAGCTGCTCCAACGACGAAACCCTCCATCACAGCGGAGCAGTACCTCGGCGCCATCTCCAGACACCTAAGATCTTATTCCCCTCCCCCGACAGCCAAGTCAGCCGGAGCATCCTCACTAGCTAACCCAATCACGCTAAGATTGACATAGCTTCACCAAAGAGGTTGTACACTTGTTGCATCTCTTTTTTACTCTACATGTTATATATATTGTCCACTAAGCACACGTAGTAACATGAAATATGATTATTTTATCCTACTATATGACAAGCAGTGAGATATCAGGCAACTTAGCTATCCGCGATGGACTCTCTTGAACACCATCATTATTTATCTTTGCGCGTTTGAGCTGTGCATTTGTCGATGGGCCTGGGAGTTGAGCTAGTAGGGCGGTGGCCTGGGTCCAAAGTAATAGAAGTAGCACAATAACATTTTTTTAGTGTAGGTTTTTCCTTGATCAAGCCTGCCTACTAGAATCGCCAGTGCTTGAAAGGAAAAGTGAATGAAAAACATAGGAATTGGAAAGTTTCCTATGGTACTACTTTTCATGAATTTGGTGCAAAGGAAGAGCAATGGAAAACTGTAGGATTTGTTCCTTTAGTGTCTCCTTGAAAGAAAAGCCGTAGGAATTTTAATTACCACGTGTTCTTCTTTTCAAATTCCTATTCATGAAGCACAAGACTAAGAGATAGTAGCAAAATAGCATTATAACCGTACATTTTCTTTTGGTTTGACTTAATCTCACCATGCTTTTTTGTATCCTGTGATCTTCCAATCTATTATATAATTAAAACAAAAGTCAAACAAGCCATCACGTTAATCCACATAGGCTAAAAATATAAGATCCGTAGATTTAGAAAATAATGGCTGAGATTAAAAAAAATCTAAATGTTACGCACACCAAAGTTTTGTACTATTTTTATCATCCGACACGTACACAAAAGATGTGCTAGAAGACGTATATGTTTTTTTTCAAAAAAAGAATTAGATACGGGAGAAAATCAATCAGCCTGCCGGCCAATCGGACTAGCCAGGAACGGCAAGTAACAATGTCCAATACGGAACACAAGCGGACTAATCATCAGAAAAAAATGCATTGGTGTGGCCGAACCAATGAGGCGCCAGTGATGGGTATGGAAGATTCTGCTGCCCACGTCATTGCTGAAGTCAGCAAGTAGTCAGAGCCCACACGGATATGTTAACATTTTTCTTTTCTTTTTTGCACTTCCAAGCCAAAAAATATCTAAATTCCTTGAAGAAAAAATATATATTTTTAAATGTCAAAACTGTTTATTTCTTTTACACATGTACGCGCACATTTATGTCTTTTACGAAATTTAGTAAACACTTAGATGACAAATATTAATTTTTAGACGTCAAAACTTTGGATTTCTTTTACACGTGTACGCACACATTTAGTAATGATGTCATATCTTGCATCCACAAACAAAGTCATTCGAGAGTATTTGGAAATACCTTGGCCATTGTTATTTTACATCTTTTCTTTCTAGATGTGCCATGCGATTATCTTGGTCTCTATATTCAGAATTGTTGATTCATTTTTTTGCCGGGGCACACTTGATAAATCTAGGATGGAAGCTTTTGAATTAATTACTGTGAGGATTTTCATTACACTTTCACTATATTTATGCAAAATAAATCATACAAAATATGATTATTAGCTAAATCATATGTTGTGGAAGCAAACCTAAATTGTTTGTACATATCAAATAACTATTGCGGCTATATAAAAAAATCATTGGAAGCAACACAAATCATATGAACTCAGATAGGATCTACTTGGAAAAAGCTAGCACTGTACATAGACCACCCAACGGTTCCATCTTCAAAACACATCACTATCTTTATTTAGTGAGAGAACACGGACTAACAGTTGAGGATACTCATCAATATTTCAACACTCAAATAATTATTCAGGAAAAACCCACTCCAATAGTCAAGCTCATAGAACGTTCATGTCTGTAATTTTTTCTGGCAGCCGATACGTCGGGTTAACATATGCCGATATAAATAGATCAGAGGACAATAAGAACAAGGATGCATCACCGTGGTAGAGTTCATGGCGTCTCAAAGTGATAGAGGAAAGTGATCGAGGGTGTATACATGTTTCTGGAAGGTAGTTACGACATCGTTCGGATCAGTACAGTGGTGCCCATCTGCTATGTGCGGAAGTGAGAGTACTGCACAGATTAAAAACAAATGATATTGCACCTATATAAAAATAAATATTGGAAGCCATAAATCATATCAATTATCAAATAAGACACATCGTTGCCACTGGAAAAAATAACAGTCGTTTCAGTTGTGCCAAAAGTTAAACAGAAGACAACATGGCATGATAAGAAACGACAAAGTATGACCAGAAAAAAAAGAGAAATAATTTCTTTGATTTAAAACGTAGTACAAAACTAAGGATTTTTTTGTACTACTATTATAAATAATAAATAACACCCTTCATTTGGAAAATAGATTATGCTTCCGATTTTGACATGGCTCAATATGCATGTTTGACCAAGGACCATTATGGTTGAAAATTACAAATTTAATATTATGAACAGAAATCATAAAAATAGCCTCTGATGCTATTTTCACTTCACAAATTTAGCTACTTTTTGTCAACAAAGAAAAATTGTAACCGCCCGCTTTGCATAGAGTCATCTATTATGCAAACACAAATAGTAGAAGTCATTATTAGATTTGAAACTAGGACTAAACATGAAAGTAAATAAGTAACTTCGTTAGAAAATTAGTTGTTGGAATTACATTTGTATTTTCAGCTGTACTAAGATACGTTATACAGAATCAAATTAGATGATTTATTCCAAGTTGTACGCCACATGAAATGGAACAGGACTAATGCCAATGTAAGATGACATATGTAATACATGGATTATGTGGACTTATAAATATGCATGATTTCACCAGTCCTTAAAAAGGATAAATGTGTTTATAAGACCGACAAAAAGTGGCAGATGCACGATCAACCTGGTATAATTGGAGGTTCACATTTGCCGAAAGCGAAAGAGAAGTGGTCATTTGAGAAGAAATGAAGTTTTATAAGGATTAAATACATGGCACTGGGTGAGAATAATAATAAAATTGGTGTCAGTGTACTATGTGGGCAAGCGAGAATACAACATGAAAGTAGCGAAAGGATGATGTGCATGCAACATTGAAGGTTGGGAGAAACAAATCACGATAAGTCTAAGTCATTTTAATGTGTAGAACAATGTCTAATCATATGGAAGAACAAGTTATTACCGATAGTGAGCCGACGAGAATGTTAGTAATTCAACATCAATATATACCAATGGTTACAATTTCTTCGATGACCAAGCTTTTATGAAAAGGTAAACACCAATAGATGAAGAAAAGTGGAAGAGATAAAACGAGAACTAAGAAGAACAATATATTGAATGCAATGGCCACATCATCTACTTAGACCATGGTATTAACCAACAACTTAATACACTTGATTGAAATATTTTAATTGAAGTTCAAGAAGGTTCCCTTAATATGTACATTACGTTGGTAGATGCTTTTAGATTAAAACTAATTTGCAAACAAATACATAAATTCATAAAAGAACGTCACCATAACAAATCTAGCCGCACAAATTTGCGGGTCACAACGCTAGTTCTTGTGAATCAAACACCCAGATTGGCAGAAATCTTGTGTTTTTAAATTCTCTTTTTTCCACGTGCATTCCTATGCTATTCCTGTCTATTTCCTATCCCAGCATTGTTAGAATGCTCACATTCAAACAACCCCTTACACAAATTACTTCTGTTACAGATATGTGTCAAAGAAAACCTTGTGTGGTTTGTCCTGCTCCTGCAGCGCTGTGTTCCACCCTAGCTCAACTTCTCCAATGACGGAAGGGTTCACCATAGCAGGGATCTGCTCTGTAGACTATATTTCGCCGCCTCAGATCTTCTTCCCCGCCGTCGGCAGCCACGACAACTGCATTACCATCTTCAACTGAGCAGATGACCTAGAGGACTACACGGGTCCGCAAGAGAGGTCGCACTCTTCCGTGTCTTCTTACGTTATGCATCGCTTAATATAATGACATGCTACTTTATCGTCGTGTTCACCTATTAGACTCCGAGTCAGGTCCAAACTAATGCTGAAACTTGAGTTTTTAAATGGTTGTGGGGTACATATTGGGGCAACAACCAGTACTATCTGTCTACTATCTGGTTAATCTCGGGTGTCTACTATGAGTTTCATGTTGGGTGCAAGCAAACATTAAAGGAGCCATTATCTATATTTTTTAACTAAAGCTATTATCTGTGTCCTATCATTGGTTTTGGGTCTATCCACAGTTTGCTACCATCACTCTGGATTTGTGCATGCACTCCTTACATAATCTCACTATGTTTTATTCCTATGCATGTCTGTTATTGTACACAATGGAACTGAACATGTAGAGCAAAAGAGACGAGCCTTGCGTGGCAATAAAATTTCATGCAGACGTCGCTCCATGGTGGGCGCAAAGGAAGCCCCCTTCCACCCATTTCGGATCGTAATCAAGAGGAAGATAATTGTTTTTTGGGGAATTCAGAAGGAGAAGACCACTCCTATTTACCCCATGAGGTCTTCGCTCTAACTTGGTATGCTGATTTTAGTAATATCATGCATATGGTGCCTTGCATTGCTTAATGTATACATCACAGATGTCATCTGCTTAGTTTAGACATGCTTTGTGTCAATGCCATCTGTTTAGTTTCTTTATCGTATATGTGAATCATGCAGTGCCATCTTGTTTAGCCAGGCATCATATATGTGAATTTTGCAATGCCACCCTGGTGAGCCAGTCATCTTATATGAGAATTATATCATGCCATCATTTTTCTATTACGTGTTAAATTTGTCAACAATTTTAGTACATTCAATTACTCTTCCTGTGCATCAGCCATTCGACATGGTCATGGAAAAATCTGGAGTGGAAACAAGGTCTTCAGAGCAGACAATGCTATCTGACGAAGTGCATATCTTGCTGGTTACGGATAGCTCCTCAGAGGAGGATTCAAAGATAGATGACCAGTCCTATTCCCCCCCCCTCGAGGTGCATGCTCTAACTTGGCAGGGTTATGTTGCTCATATCGTGCGTATGGTATCTTGCATTGCTATGTCATTTGCTTAGTTTAGACATGCTTTGTGTGAATGCCACCTGTTTAGTGTCTAATTACCATATATGTGAATTATGCAATGCCATCTTGTTGCAAGATGCTATATATGTGAATTATGCAATGCTATCTCATTGCAAGGCATTATATTTGTGAATTATACAATGCCATGCTGTTTAGCGAAGTGTCATGTATGTGAATTATATCATGCCGTCATTTTTTTGTATTTATCATTGCTTTTGTCGACAATGTTTGTATATTCAACTGCTCTTCCTGTGCATCAGCCATTTGAATTGGCGATGGAGAAATCTGGAGTGAAAACAAGGTCTTCGGAGCAAACAATGCTACCTGCTGAAGCAGATATCTTGCTGGTTAAAGATAGCTCTTTAGAGGAGGATTCAGAGGCAGATGACTAGTCCTATTATCCCCCTGAGATGTATGCTCAAACTTGGCAGGGAAATATTGCTCATATCATGCATATGTTGTATTGCAATGCTTAGTTTTTACATCATATACATAATATTGAATGCCATCTCCTTAGTTGACACATCATACATGCGATTGCCCTCTGCTCACTTCCTTAGTATATAAATCATATATTTGAATTATATCATGCCATAATGTTTACATAGAAAGCATGTATCTGAATTATGGCATGCCAACCCATTTTCTAAAGACATAATATAGTTGTATCATCTCATCCTGTTTACATAGTCATCATATTTTGAATTATGTCATTCTATCAGTGAATTATATCATGCCATCATGTTTCCATCGACGACATGTTTGTGATTATAGCATGCCAACCACTTTAATAGACACATCGTATAGTTATATCATGTAATCCTGTTTACATAGTCATCATATTTTGAAGTATGTCATTCTATCCTGTTTAGTTAGCCATCATACATGTGAAATTGTGTCATGCTATCCTGTCTAATTAGCCATCATATATGTGAAATTATGTCCTACTATTCTGTTTGGTTAGACAACATAAATGTGAATTATTTCATGCCCTGTTTTCTTCCCTACTATCCATTGCACCTGCCTATCTTACAATGTCGGTACATTCAACTACTTTTCTTGTTTATCAACCATTTCAATTGGAGGGGGTGATGGTAGTATCTATGGGGTTTAAAAACACGATCTTCAGAAAAGATCGTGCTACCTGTCGATGCAGACAGAACCACGGCTGTACTTGCCCAAGAACCAGCCCCACCACACATAACCCAGACTCACGCAGATTGTACCCCTACCCAGTTGGACAGAGAACCAGCTACACCCCTTCTAACCCCAACCCCAGCAGATAGTAACCCAGTTCCCGTTGACACAAGACCGTCTCCACCACAGAGCACCCAAACACAAGTAGTTAGTAAGGCAACTGCAGTGCCCAAAGCACGAGGACCACCACTCCAAACCCCAAGTCAACGCATAAAGCAGAAGAAGAATTGTTCTCAGGTCAGGTTCCGTAGCTATGGTTCATACTACTTTGCTCTCGCATCACTTTATTTACTCATACCAACTAATTTCAAATTTGAAGGATGCGATTGAAACTCCAATGGCAGAACATATATGTTTTAAACCTGTTTCTTTAACATGTTTGTTGTTTTAACTTGCTCTATGTTGATTTTAGTTTCAATTGAATAAACAGTTATGTTCTCATGTCATGCACATTACAAGTGTTGTTATTGTTGTGTAGTTTCCCACACTTATATTATGTCTATGCTGCTCTGTCTTAAATAGATATGATTCAAACTATATCTATCTTGATTTGGCAACATAAACTCGAATGATATAGACCATACAGTAACCATACTACATAGATATATTTTTGTTTCATGCTGTTATCCTGTCCACCTTACTACTGAACTGGTTTACCAAAATGAGTTTCATATACTACATTGTAAACCCGTGATGTGTTTGTTTGTTTCTCTTTTAGAACACGGATAAAATATTGGAGAAGAGTACCCCGTTATGCAATGGTAAAGGAAGTAATGCAGATAAGGTTCAAGATAGTGAGACATCCCTGTTGGTCTCCAAGAAAGTTGATAAAAACTATATTGAAGACACTGAGGCAACCCCAAAGTCCTGTCTTGATGTAGTGTTTGAGTTACTGGCTACTACTGTTGGCACCAGCTCTTCAAACTCGCTGCCTGAATCAGTTCAGCTTCTTGAGTCTCAACTTCAAGTTGAAAGACATCAATCAGATGTTATGCAACAGGAAGTCAAAGGACTGAGGAAGTCCCTGCAGAATTTAGATGCATACTTTCTGGTGCAACAGCAAGTGCTGGAGGACTTAGGCGCCAAACAAGAGAAAGTTCATAAGCTTCCTAAGCATCTTGCCAGCATTATGGGTACCCAGGATATTGTTTCTTGAGCTCTTCTGAAGTTGTTTCAGTTCTGGACTTGTTTTGATGCGGCGTTTATATGCTGCTTTGTTCCCTATATTTGCACTGGTGGCGTACTTTGATGCCCAGTGGATGTAACATGTGTAATAGCCGTGATAGCCTAGTGTAAGTTGCTTGCTTATTTATTTCCTATTTGTCTTGTTTATTTGTTTGCTTGTAGTGAGTGCAGTTCTTTTTCCGCGGTTTGCTAGTGGCCGCAATAACCTATTTTTTGAAACCAGGCCACAATAACCATGGGCTACATATTTACTGTAGTTACCATGGGCCTCCTACGGGCCGTAGAAACAATTGGACTTCTAAGGGCCATAGAAACAATGGGCCTTATACAGGCCGGAGACATAATGGGCCTTCTACACGTCGTATCATCAATGGGCCTTCTACGCACCGTATGATCGGTTGGCCAAACATGGGCCAATAACAGGCCACATTATGGCCATAAACGGGCTAGAGTTGGAATCGTCCGTTCAAGGGCCGACCATAACAGGTCATCATTAATCGACCGTATTTGATGATGCTATGAAAACGGCCCAACGTATTAACGGGCCACAAACGGGCCAACTGTAACCACGGGCTGAATTTGGCCCACAAGCAGAAAATGATAGTAACGGGCCATAAGTAAACGAATGCTGGAAATGAGCCCAAGAATAAATGGGCCCTGAGAAGGCCGAAAGATAACATGGGCTGGAAACGGCCCAATAGAATAATGGGCCGTTAATGGGTATAAAGTGATACATTGTTCATTACGGGCCAGTATCACCACGGGCCGTTAATGGGTATTAAGTGTTACACTGTTCATTACGGGCCAATTTCACCACGGGCCGTTAATGGGCCAAGAGTTACAAAGGGCATCATATGGTTCGAAGGAAGTCATGGGCCATACATGGGTCAGAAGTTAAAATGGGCTGGAATTATATTGGACGGCCCAGATGACGCTACTGGGCCTAATTCGGATAGGTCGTAACGGGCCCCGGGTTAGCAGGCTGTAAATGGGCTATATGCGAATAGGCCGTTAACAGGCTTTCCGTGGGCCGGCCCGCCACCTTTTGACCAAGTCAAACGGGTTGGCCTTTTCACAGGAATGGGCCTCTGTTGGGTCGTGCCACATGTCGACGTATCATAGGCGCCTTCGGTCCAATGAGTGGATGACATCTATTCCAACTGTGAGCCAACACGTGTTTACTCCAGCCAATGATGATTTTACACGTGGAAAATCCCCATTGGTCGGGGCTGTTAACGGGTTATCGGATCCAAAATCGGACCCTATAGCTTAATGGCGTTCCATTACGGTGGATGCCACGTGTCGGTCACCCTTGATGAAAGCACTTCTATGGCGCGCGATTTATCGTCATGGAAGTGGACACTTCCGTGATGATAATTTTGGTATTGTCATGGAACACTTCTATGACAGCACATATATGACTATCTTGATTTTGTCATAAAATGGTCATGGATGTACATGCATGACAGAAAACGTGACCTACTGTGACAAACACGTATCATCACGGAAGTGTAATTTTTGTAGTGATCTTAGGTACAGTCGCGTAGGAGGAAACAAGTCCATGGTTGTTTGGCTTCAAAGCATTAGCCCTTACGTTCATGAATGGCTACCACACTGAAAAATATCTTGGATGAGGTTTGGCCCTTTGACTGGGACAACTTCGGGTTGTATTAGCAAACTTACCGGGATACAACGAGGATCTACTTGGTTCCATCGGTTGCTCCTGATCAGATTGAAGTCCTCTCACTAGCGATATGTACCCAACTGCCTCTATTGTGGGAACGAGACACCACGCGGTACATGCCATGATTCTCATGTGTGTAGTTTTATCATGACCTTATCTTATATAATGGGTTAACTCTTCATGTGCAGAGTGACTTGACAGTCCAGGCGCGAGAGGAGGTTTCCGCTTTAATGCGGCAAGTTGAAGGGGGGATACTATCCCACAGCCAGAGCACTTCTCATAGTTGAGGCGTATGGATGAGAAGTTAAGAGGCATTTATGCAGCTCTTACATGTAGATGGTCTTCGGATGTTGTAGTTCCTCGCCCGACACATCGTCCCCCAAGTCCCTCTATGCAGCGTTCAGTACCACGACTCTCTGTGCAGCGTTCAGAACCACGCCACTCCGTGCAGTGCTCAGAACCACGCCACTCCATGTAGCGATCAGAGCCACCTCCTTCACAACCAACGAGCTCTTCCTAGCATCAACCACCTCCTTCACAACCAGGGAGCTCTTCCTGGAATCGGACATCTCCCTCTCAACTAGGGAGCTCTTGCAGGCCTCATCAAATGGAACTAGGTAACACTACTTTGTACATTCTTTTAAACATTGTAGGTTCAGAAATAAATTTTACATGTTGTACTATACTGCAGTAGGCAACCAGTCACAATAGTTCATGCATTCAGTGCACTCACCAATACTTAGTGGTGCTGGATGTGGATTAGAGGGCTATGGCAATGACGATGACCAATCTGCAAACACTTATGACTTCTCTCAGACGGTATTTCACACTCCACCACCACCACCGACGCAGGAGACACAAACAATAACAGATGAGGTTATCTATGGTCATGGTTACCATGAGCCTCGCCCACCGCATCAGCGCTTATCTCCTTCCGTTCCTCGCCTGAGGAAGACCCAGATTCGTCGTTGTCCCCAGCAGTGATACGGTTATCTATGTATGAGTCATTATCTATGTTTGTTTCAGACTTTTCTAATGTGTGAGTCATTATCTATGTATGTGACATGCTTGATGTATGTGTTACTATCACACTTGCTTCTATCAGATCAAGAGACATATATCGACCTATGTATGCGAGACACATATTACTATTATTTCGCATTGTTATTCCAGTTACATTTCCAAAGAGACTATAACAATTAATTAAGATACAAGTACATCTGAATTAAATGGTAGGGCTAAACTTAAAAAATACATCTTACAAACTACATGAAGGCATCATCATCATCCTCCGTCGATGCAACACTCTTGCCCTTCGACGATGCGGCACTCTTGCCCTTCAATGATGCAGTACTCTTGGCCTTGGTGCTCGGCATGAAGATATCATCTTCGTCTTCGCCGTCGTCAGACCACAAATATGTATATGTTCTGTTGCGGTCCTTATGAAAGTTTCACTCTTCCTCTGCTCTACCTTCTTCTGTCTTCCATGCAACCTAAGAAGTTCTTTACGTACCTCCTGATAGGTCCTTTTAGGCCACCCAAACCTACGTAATGCGTGAGCCAACTCATTTAGTATGGTGTCACTATCGATGAGTCCGTCCCATGGAACTATCCTATTATCCATCCTGAAATCGGTGCCCAGCCTTAGAAGACATTTGTTTGTCCCAGGGTGAAAACTACAATCAAAAGGCGGTAGTCGGACAACTCAACCACACTACAGTGCACTGCTTACCCACCTTAGTGTCAAGGTGGTTTTATAGGTAGAGAGGAGAAAATGGCGGAAACATATAGAGGGAAAGGGATGTCGAGAAAATATGGCAGGAAAGGGTTGGCGGGAACATATGGAGGGAAAGAGTTGGCGAGAAAACATGGATGGAAATGGTTGCGTGAAAGAATACTTTTTCAATGTCTATAAGACGAGCAATGGTTATACATCATTCATAAGTAAAATTTCAAAACATAAAATATTTCGGCCTAGCAAAAGCCGAAGAGCGCAGCCATGCATCTTTGGCCTGCCGTTCACGCGAAAAGCTGGGGCCCAGGTGTCGGCGTTCTGGGAATGGGGGTCCCCAGACTTGCCTGCCTGCGGCGTGGCTCAACCAGTGGCCCTGTACGGCCCATCTTCATCAACCAAAGCTCAAGACCCTCCCGAGGGGCCAAATCTCGCGGGGCGGACGACACAAGGCCTCCTCAGGGGCGGCCTCACTAGGCAGGCTCGCGAGGAGGCAGAGAGATCAAGGCAAGGGGTACCTCGCGAGGTGCCCATGACGCAAGCCATGACGATCTAGACCAGGCGGATGCCAGGCGGACGCCAGGCGGGCGCCAGCCCATGCAGTGTCCTCGTTTCCTCTTTGGTGGAAAGGGGGCAAGCGCAGGCGCGGAGTACCGAGGCATCAGGCAAAGGTTTCCTTATTGGTGCAACGAGACCAAGACCAGTAGGACGGCAGGACGGAGGTCACCATGGAGCCCAATACGACATCATCACCAGCACCTTTGGCAGGCGAAGACCACCTTTAGTCAGAGATAGCTTGTACTAGCTGTCCCCTTTGAAAATGGCCGTTGTTGGCTCCCTCCCCGCTCAATATTTGGGAAGAGGACCAGGGCCTCTATATATAGGGCTAACCACCACAATAGAAAGACAAGTTAAGTTCATCCGCACACCACACCACCACAAGAACACCTCTCCTCGCGAGGTTGTTCTTCCCTTGTACTGTTCATCATCAGCCCAAGAGGCAATCCACCACAGCACACACTGGATTAGGGTATTACACCGCAACGGTGGCCCGAACCAGTATAAACGTCGTGTCTCTTGTGTTGTTCACCGATCTACCTTAGGGATCGCGGCAAGCCTGAGAGTAAGATTTGGTAGGAGGAGATCTTCGTGTGCACCCAGAGTTCAAACCTTAAGGGTTTTGCCGGAACCCAATATCCAACATTTGGCGCGCCAGGTAGGGGTGCGCTGGAGCTCTTCCTTCCGTCGGCCCGCTCTCCACCAACACAGCGCTTCACCCTCATGGCCGACAACGCGCCTCCGACTCCAGCGACCGGCGCCAGCGCTGGGGCTAAGGGGCTCCGAGCCTTGGCCTCGCTTTGCGGCGATTCTGATGGGCGCACAAGTTCAAGCTGAGATGCCGCCGTGCTTACGACGGCGGGCGGACCTGGCTGGCTTTCGCTTTCAGACGAGGAGGACGTCCTCAAGGCCAGAGGCGACAACAAGGTCATGGCCAACTGGTTTCCCATGGCCCTCACCGGCGTCTTGCGTGCTTGGCTTCTCAACCTGCCGGCATCTTCTGTGGCCTCCTAGGAGGAGCTGCGCGACCTCTTCCTCGCCCACTACGCGGCGCCGGCACCCCCGATCGTTGCAGCTCTCCTAGGCGGCTCGCAGGCGCCACCCTCGGACCGCCACGCCAAGCCGTTCTTTCGCCAGATCGGCGTCGCCCTCGCGCGGCTAGGAACTCCTCCGGGTTGGGCGGCACCCAAGGCCGACCTGACCTTCAACTCGGACGATCACCCCGTCAACACCGCCTGCTTGGGCGCGCTCCCAATGCTCTGCATGCCCACCATCTGCCAGGTGGCCGTCACCAAGACCCTCATCGACGGCGGCGCCGGCCTCAACGTGCTCTCGGTGGAGGCCTTCAGCCTCCTCAATGTACCGTTGGAATGGCTCCGACCCAGTAAGCCCTTCTCGGGCGTCGGAGGTGGATCCTCCAACTCCCTGGGGTAGATCCACCTTCCTATGACCTTCGGCACCCACGACAACTTCCGCACGGAGCTGGTCGACTTCGACATCACCCACATCGGCCTCCTGTACAACGCCATCCTTGGATACCCTGCCTTGGCTCAGTTCATGGCAGCGACCCATCCGGCCTACAACCTCATGAAGATGCCCGGGAGCAGCAGCGTCCTCACCATAGCTGGCGATACCAAGGATGCTCTACTGGCACTCAAGATAGCCCTCAAGACCGCCGCGGCAGCGTAGCCTGCCGGCACGGACACCTCCAAGGCCAAGGGGGCTGCACCGACCAAGAAGAAGCAGCTGTTCACTCAGGACAAGGCGGAGACCTAGCAGGAACCAGTTGAGGAGGACGGGTCCTCAGGAGCCACCTTCACCATAGGTGCCAACCTCGACCCCGACCAAGAGGAGGCGCTGGTGAAGTTTTTGCGCTCGAACAAGGAGGTGTTCGCGTGGGAACCCAAGCAGCTAGCAGGGGTCCCAAGGCAGGTGATTGAACATCACCTGAATGTGTGCCCCAATGTACGCCCCATGAAGCAGAAGGCGAGGCGGCAGTCCACCGAGAAGCAGGCCTTCATCATTCGGGAAACCTGCAAGCTGGAGGCAGCGGGTGTTATTTGTGAGGTCCGCTACCCCGAATGGCTAGAAAAACCCGTTGTCGTGCCAAAAAAGGGAGGAAAGGAGCGCATGTGCGTTGACTTCTCCAACCTCAACAAGGCCTGCCCTCAAGATCTATTCCCGCTCGCCCGCATCGACCAGATTGTCAACTCCACAGCAGAGTGCGACCTGTTGTGTTTCCTGGATGCGTTTTCGGGTTATCACCAAATCAAGATGGCGGTGGAGGACGTGGACAAGACAGCCTTCCTGACCCCATGTGGAGTGTACTGCTACACTTGCATGCCGTTCGGGTTGCGCAACACAGGCGCAACCTTCCAGTGGCTGATGCACATCGCCTTGGGCCGGCAGCTCAGGAAAAACGCCGAGGCCTATGTCGACGACATTGTGGTGAAATCTCGGGAGGCAAGGACCTTGATCCAGGATTTGGAAGAGACCTTCGCGAGCCTCCGCCAGGTGGACCTACGGCTCAACCCGGAGAAGTGCGTGTTCGGCGTCCCTTCAGGCAAGCTGCTAGGCTTCCTCGTGTCTCACAGAGGGATCGAGGCCAACCCAGAGAAGGTCAAGGCAATCAAAGACATGAGTCCACCGCAGACCCTCAGAGAAATGCAGAAGCTTGCCGGCCGCGTGACTGCGTTAGGACGCTTCATCTCCAAGTTGGGGAGCGTGCCCTACCGTTCTTCCAGCTGATGAAGAAGAAGGGTCCATTTGAGTGGACACAGGAGGCTGACCAAGAATTTTGAGACCTCAAGAAATATCTGACCAGCCCTCTGGTGATGGTGGCACCGCGCCCTCTCGAGTCCTTGGTGCTCTACCTCACCGCCACTCCCTACTCCGCCAGCACAGTCCTGGTGGCGGTTAGGGAGGAACGCTAGGCCAAGGCCGCATCACGCCCAGCCACGACCTCAGCCGTAGTAGAACAAGACCAAGAAGGCCTCGCGAGGACTACGACCCCGGCAGCCGGAGACCAGCCTCAGCAGGAAGACGCCCCGAGGCTGAAGAGGCTACACTAGGCAACCAGGCGCTGGGGGCTCCATCGCCTCAGGAAGCATTCCAACCTCCGGAGGACACAAGCCTCGTCAGCACACCCACCCTCGTCGAGCATCCGGTGGACTTCGTCAGCATGGTGTTGCGGGACGCAAGGGCATGATACCCCATGCCTCAGAAGCTCTTACTCGCGCTCTTGGTGGCCTCGCGTAAGCTACAACACTACTTTCAAGGTCACCCCATCAAGGTCGTCTCGGCCTACCCACTGGAAAGGGTACTCACGAGCCCCAACTCCGCTGGAAGGGTCGCTGAGTGGAACATCAAGCTGCAAGTGTTTCAGTTGGAGTTCAACACAACCAGGGTCGTCAAGGGAGCCACACTTGCTGATTTTGTGGCAGAATGGACAGAGGCACCAGGGCTCAAGGCGGGCGAGGATCGGTCTCTCTCCCCAGGAAGTGAGGCACTAGATGGCTGGGTCAGGTACTTCGATGGAGCATTCTCACGGCAGGGTGCGGGGGCTGGTGCAGTGCTTATATCCCCCACTCAGGACAAGCTCTACTACGTCGTACACCTCTGTTTCCAGCAGGGCGAGAAGGTCTCCAACAACATAGCTGAATATGAGGGCCTCATAGCAGGCCTGAAAGCTGCAACAACATTGGGAGTGAAGCGCCTCGTCATCAAGGACGATTCACAACTCCTCGTCAACTTCTCCAACAAGGTGTACGAGCCAAGGGACGAGCACATGGAGGCGTATCTTGCAGAAGTACGCAGGATGGGGAAGCAGTTTTGGGGGCTGGAGTTGTAGCATGTGCCCCGCGACACCAACCAAGAGGCTGATGATATCGCCAAAAGGGCATCCAGATGGCTGCCTCAGGAGCCTGGCATTTTCGAGGAATGGCTCTTCAAGCCATCGGCGGCACCGTCACTTTGAAGCACAACACAGCCTCGGAAGGAACTCCCTCAGCCACCTGCCACAGGAGCCCCAGCCTATGGCCCGACTTTGGGAGCACGCCTGCTCCTAGTGCTGGAGCCTCAGGAGGGATACTAGACCACGGAATTCAAGGACTACCTGATGCAAGGGACGCTGCCAGAGAAGGAAGAGGACGCGGAACGTGTGGCCCGGCAGGCCACGGCCTACTGCATCCAAGACGGTGAGCTATACCGGAAGTGGACAAATGACATTTCCCTATGTTGCATCTCCAGGGAACAGGGGAAGGAATTGCTGGCTAACATACATGGTGGAGATTGCGTACACCACTCATCATCATGGACCCTCGTCGGTAAGGCATTTCGCAGCGGGTTCTACAGGCCTATGGCACTCAACAACGCGATCGAGCTGGTGAAGTCCTGTGAAGCCTGCCAATTCCATGCCAAGCAGATTCATCAGCCATCTCAGGGCCTGCAAACCATCCCGCTCTCGTGGTCGTTCGTGGTCTGGGGGCTGGATATCTTGGGCCCGTTTCCTCGAGCGCCTGGGGCTACCGCTACCTCTACATCGCCATCGACAAGTTCACCAAGTGGGCAGAGGTGGAAGCCATCCGCACCATCCCAGCCGGTTCCACAGTCAAGTTCATCAAGGGCCTCGTGAGCCGGTTTGGGGTCCCTAATTGCATCTTCACCGACAACTGTTCACAGTTCACCAGCAATCTCTTCAAAACGTATTGTGCTAACCTTGGAACGCAGATATGCTACGCTTCGGTGGCGCACCCCTAGAGTAACGGCTAGGCCGAACGCGCCAACGCAGAGGTCCTGAGGGGCCTCAAGACCAGGACCTTCAAGAAGAAGCTGGAGGCCTGCGACAGGGGCTGGTACGATGAGCTCCAGTCCATGCGGTGGTCCATCCTCACTACCGCCACCGAGCCAACTGGCGAGACCCCGTTCTTCCTCGTCTACGTAGCAGAGGCGGTCCTCCCTCACGAGGTCAGGCATCGCTCCGCGCGGGTCCTAGCATTTGATGAGGCGCAACAGGACGCCATGCGGGGGATGGACCTCGTGCTAGGGGAGGAGCGCCATCGTGAAGCCACACTGCGAGCGGCAAGATACCAGCAAGCGCTGCGGCGGTATCATTGTCGCAACATCCGCCCCAAGACTCTTGAGGTAGGTGACCTCATACTCGGGCGGCTGCTCTCCAGGGAATGGCTGCATAAGCTCTCGCCCATGTGGGAGGGCCCGTTCATGGTTGTCCATGTTTCCAGGCCTGGAGCCGCGCGCCTAGAGACTCAGGAGGGGGTACCCATCCCAAACGCCTGGAACATCCAGCATCTCCAGAAGTTTTACCCCTGAATAAAGGCCCAGTGCCTGTGAAGAAGGCCCGGTGCCTGTGAAGCTCGCCCCCCGAAGAAAGGCCCGGTGCCTGTGAAGAAGGCCCAGTTCTTGTGAAGCTCGCCACCCATGACACTCTCACGTAATAATGAGTTGGGGTTGTACATGCCCTGGACTCTCCGGAGTGCCGCCCTCGGGCCTCGGGGGCTCCCGCCCATGCCCAGTGGCAGCACTTAGCTCCGCGCTGGTGAGGAGACGTCGAAGACTAGACTAGGTGCCGAACGCGGCTTTTCATTTGCTTTCCGCAGTTGGCTTGTTCTCCCTTGTTTGAACCTTTATTGAAGTTGCTTCTAGTGTTATTTGCCGTCTTCTGCCCCTGCTCTCTGTTTTCAGCTTTTGTCTGACTCGCGCTCTCTCTCTCGCAAACCTCGTGAGGGGGCTGCGCGGGCGCCCTCGTGAGCCCTTCCTCTCCTGATTTTCACGAGGCTCTCTCGTTCGATTTTGCAATGGGAGCACCCCTCCCAGTCCATGCCCCTCGGGCATCGCGACACAAAGCACCGGGCCATGGCCAGCAACCCTCGCAATGAAGGTTCGGAAATGATTCTCACAACAGATTTTTTGCAGCTCTTAAGGCGCCCGGTGAGGCCTCAAGTAGGCACCCCGCAAGGCGGAAACTACTGCAAACGTCCCGAGCTAAGTTGTTCCTACGCGCAGACACATAACAGCGACACCATAACACAACACAGGAACAATAAATGCAGTACGATAATCAAGGGATCATAGTCTGTTGCATGCCCCCACGGGGCCCCATACTTCTCTCTCTCGATGCAGGAAAAGGAGGAAAACAAAATAAAAGCAGCGCATGCCTTGCAACAGCTTGCGAGGAGGGATCTGCGTCATCCTCCCGAGCTCAATCAGACTCCGCCTCGCGCTTCACCGGAGCGCGGCGACGGGACGACCCGCTATTGCCCTCGAAGTGGGTGCGGCGGCGAGGTGGCTGATCGCGGCCATCGCTGGAGGAGCTGTCGCCGGAGGAGGAGCCGCTGAAGCTCGACGAGCTGCGATCGCCGCCGGGAGCGGGTTCGCCTTCGCCCTCATCACGGCCGTCGCCAAGGCCGAGCACCTCGTCGCCATCATCGTCTTCAGGGAAGCACCCAACATGCAGGCCATCTTCTCCGAACACCCTCACGTAGAGGGTCGCGTCGCCGTCATTCTTGAATTGGAGGGTGCACCGCCTGCCCAGGCCACGCGCGTGGGCAAACGTCTGCCAGCCCCGGGTCAAGGCTACATTGCCGGCGACGGAGATCTCCACCGCGACCCAGGAGTCCATGCTGCAGCAGCCATCCGCCTGCAACCAAAGCCCGCCGGGGCCAGTGGCCAGTAGTTCACCGGCGAAGAAGCGAGGGAGCTGGAGCTAGTTGCTGGCCGGGTTGTCCGACCACACAACAAACTCCGGCAACATCTCTGTCGAATGGAAGCGCGGCCGGGGAGGCCGCGCAGCCACGGCACGCCTTCCCCCACCAACTGGGCTGCCTCGACATGGGCGGCCACCACCGCGTGAAGGGCCACCGCTGCGACCACGGGAAGCCACGGCATGGGTCGCGGGATGCTTGTGAGGACGACCGCGGCCGCGCTTGGGCGGAGGAGAGCCAGGCCCTTCCTAGCGAGCCTTCCCCTTCTCCGCGGCCGAGAACCTCTTCACGGGCGCCATGGGGCGCTGCAAGCAATAGGAGCGAGGAGGAAGAAGAAGCAGGCAGAGCAAGAGGAGATGGGCAATGGGGGCTTTCACCCCTCCCCATTTATAGCCCAAGGGAGGCCAATTGTCGACCTCCACGATCATAGGTAATGATGACTCTTTTTGCTTGCAGCTGGGACTTATCCAATCGGGCAGTTGCCGAGGCAGCGTGGGGAAGCGAAGACGCCCACATCCAAACAGTCGCCACGCGGCAACCAAGGCCGCAGGCTGTTGGGTCCCGCGGCGCTCTGCACTTGCCATTTGGCTTTGCCGCTAAGCCAAGTCCGAGCATGCCTTGGGCCCGGGGGCTACTGTCGGCGTTCTAGGAATGGGGGTCCCCAGACTTGCCTGCCTGCGGCCTGCAGCGTGGCTCAACCAGTGGCCCAGTACGGCCCGTCTTCATCAACCAAAGCTCAAAAACCTCGCGAGGGGCCAAGCCTCGCGGGGTGGACGATGCAAGGCCTCCTCAAGGGCGGCCTCACCAGGCAGGCTCGCGAGGAGGCAGAGAGATCAAGGCAAGGGGTACCTTGCGAGGTGCTCATGACGCAAGCCATGACAATCAAGACCAGGCGGGCGCCAGCCCATGCAGTGTCCTCGTTTCCTCTTTGGTGCAAAGGGGGCAAGCGTAAGCGTGGAGTACCGAGGCATCAGGCAAAGGTTTCCTTATCGGTGCAACAAGACCAAGACTAGTAGGACGGCAGGACGGAGGTCACCACGGAGCCCAAGATTGCATCATCACCAGCACCTTTGGCAGGCGAAGACCACCTTTAGTCAGGATAGCTTGTACTAGCTGTCCCCTTGCAAAATGGTCGTTGTTGGCACCCTCCTCGCTCAATATTTGGGAAGAGGACCAGGGCCTCTATATATAGGGCTAGCCACCACAGTAGAAAGACAAGTTAAGTTCATCCGCACACCACACCACCACAAGAACACCTTGATACGTCCATTTTGCATCATGCTTTTATATCAATATTTATTGCATTATGGGCTATTATTACACTTTATATCTCAATACTTATGGCTATTCTATCTTCTTTTACAAGGTTTACCATGAAGAGGGGGAATGCCAGCAGCTGGAATTCTAGCTGGAAAAGGAGCAAACGTTGGAAACCTATTCTGACCACATCTCCAAAAGTCTTGAGACTCCACGAAACAACTTTTTGGATTTAAGAAGAATTTATAAGCAAAAGAAATAGGCCAGGGGGCCCACACCCTGTCCAGGAGATAGGGGGCACGCCCCCCCTATAGGGCGCGCCCTATCTCCCCGCCCCGTGGCCTCCGCCCATCTTCGCTATATCATCACTTTTACCCTGGAAAAAGTCATGGGCAAGCTTACGGGATGAAACTCTGCCGCCACGAGGCGGAATCAATCTAGGGCTCTGGCGAAGCTGTTCTGCCGGGGACACTTCCCTCCAGGAGGGGGAAATCATCACCAACATCATCACTGCTACGTCTTGAGCTTGCGTTGGTTTTCCTCGAAGAGGAGAGGATGATGCAGCAAGTGTAGCGTAAGTATTTCCCTCAGTTTTGAGAACCAAGGTATCAATCCAGTAGGAGGCTCCTCAAAAGTCCCACGCACCTACACAAACAAACTGATAACTCGCAACCAACGCAATAAAGGGGTTGTCAAACCCTTCACGACCACTTGCGAAAGTGAGATCTAATAAAGATAGTATGATAAGATAAATATATTTTTGGTATTCTATAATATAGATGCAAAAAGGTAAAGATGCAAATGAAAGTAGATTGAAAGCAAATATGATAAGAGATAGACCTGGGGGCCATAGGTTTCACTAGTGGCTTCTCTCAAGATAGCATAAGTATTACGGTGGGTGAACAAAGTACTATCGAGCAATTGATAGAAAAGCGCATAGTCATGAGATTATCTAGGCATGATCATGTATATAGGAATCACGTCCATAACAAGTAGACCGACTCCTGCCTACATCTACTACTATTACTCCACACATCGACCGATTCCTGCCTGCATCTAGAGTATTAAGTTCATAAGAATAGAGTAACGCATTAAGCAAGATGACATGATGTAGAGGGATAAACTCATGCAATATAATATAAACCCCATCTTGTTATCCTTGATGGCAACAATACAATACGTGCCTTGCAACCCTTTTTGTCACTGGGTAAGGACACCGCAAGATTGAACCCAAAGCTAAGCACTTCTCCCATGGCAAGAAAGATCAATCTAGTAGGCCAAACCAAACTGATAATTCGAAGAGACTTGCAAATATAACTCAATCATACATAAAAGAATTCAGAGAAAATTCAAATATTATTCATTGATAAACTTGATCATAGACCCACAATTCATCGAATCTCAACAAACACACTGCAAAAAGAGTTTACATCGAATAGATCTCCACAAGAGAGGGGGAGAACATTGTATTGAGATCCAAAAAGAGAGAAGAAGCCATCTAGCTAATAACTATGGACCCGTAGGTCTGTGGTAAACTACTCACAACTCATCGGAGGGGCAAAGATGTTGATGTAGGGGCCCTCCGTGGTTGATTCCCCCTCCGGCAGAGTGCCGGCGAAGGCTCCAAGATGAGATCTCGCGGATATAGAAGGTTACGGCGGTGGAAATTGTGTTTCGTGGTGCCCCTGGATGTTTTCGGGGTACGTAAGTATATATAGGAGGAAGAAGTACGTCGGTGGCCGCCCGAGGGGCCCACAAGATAGGGGCGCGCCCTGCAGGGGGGCGCGACCTCCTATCTCGTGGCTTCCTCGGCTGCTTCTTGACTTCACTCCAAGCTCTCCGGATCACATTCGTTCCAAAAATCACGCTCCCGAATGTTTCATTCCATTTGGACTCCCTTTGATATTCCTTTTCTTCGAAATAGTGAAATAGGCAAAAAAAAGCAATATGGGCTGGGCCTCCGGTTACTAGGTTAGTCCCAAAAATGATATAAATGTGTAAAATAAAGCCCATAAACATCCAAAAGGGGTAATATAATAGCATGGAACAATCAAAAATTATAGATACGTTGGAGACGTATCAAGAATCCCCAAGCTTAATTCCTGCTCGTCCTTGAGTAGGTAAATGATAAGAAGAGAATTTTTTATGTGGAATGCTACCTAGCATAATTCATAATGTAATTTTCTTTATTGTGGCATGAATGTTCAGATCCAAATGATTCAAAATAAAAGTTATATTGATAAAAGAAATAGTAATACTTCAAGCATACTAATCAAAGTAATCATGTCTTCTTAAAATAGCATGGCAAAAGAAAGTTCATCCCTACAAAATCATATAGTTAGGCTATGCTTCATTTTCGTCACACAAAGATGTTCCCAACTTCTATACCCCCGATGACAAGCCAAGCAATTGTTTCATACTTAAATAATCTCAAACTTTTTCAACCTTGACGCAATACATGAGCGTGAGCCATGGATATAGCACTATGGGTGGAATAGAATATGATGATGGGGATTGTGTGGATAAGACAAAAAAGGAGAAAGTCTCACATTGACGAGGATAATCAACGGGCTATGGAGATGCCCATCAATTGATGTCAACATGAGGAGTAGGGATTGCCATGCAACGGATGCACTAGAGCTACAAATGAATGCTTAACAAAATAAAACTAGTGGGTGTGCATCCAACTTGCTTGCTCACGAAGACCTAGGGCATTTGAGGAAGCCCATCGTTGGAATATACAAGCCAAGTTCTATAATGAAAAAATTCCCACTAGTATGAAAAAGACAACTTATGAGACTCACTGTATGAAAAACATGGTGCTACTTTGAAGCACAATATGTGAGACTCACTACATGAAGAACAAGGTGCTACTTTGAAGCACATGTGTGGAAAAAGAGATAGTAACATTGCCCTTTTTATTTTTTTTTATTTTTTTTCTTTCTTTTTTTCTTTTTTTTGGGACTTTCTTTTTTTTGGCCTTTCTTCTTTTTTTTTTCTTTTGGCAATGCTCTAATAATGATGATCATCACACTTCTATTGATTACAACATAAGGATTACAACTTGAAACTAGAACAAGATATGACTCTATATGAATGCCTCCGGCGGTGTACCGGGATGGTGCAATGAATCAAGAGTGACATGTATGAAAAATAATGCATGGTGGCTTTGCCACAAATATGATGTCAACTACATGATCATGCAATGGCAGTATGACAAAGGTAAAGTATGCCAGGATGATGATGAGCGGAACGGTGGAAAGTTGCATGGCAATATATCTCGGAATGGCTATGGAAATGCCATAATAGGTAGGTATGGTGGCTATTTTGAGGAAGATATAAGGAGGTTTATGTGTGATAGAGCGTATCGTATCACGGGGTTTGGATGCACCGGCGAAGTTTGCACGACCTCTCAAGGTGAGAAAGGGCAATGCACGGTACCGAAGAGGCTAGCAAAGGTGGAAAGGTAAAAGTGCGTATAATCCATGGACTCAACATTAGTCAAAAGAACTCATATACTTATTGCAAAGATTTAGAAGTCATGAAAAACCAAGTACTATGCGCATGCTCCTAGGGGGATAGATTGGTAGTAAAAGACCATCGCTCGTCTCCGACCGCCACTCATAAGGATGCACAAGCCAGGTACACTTCATGTTTCAAATTTGTTACACAACTTTAACCATACGTGCATTCTACGGGACTTGCTAACTTCAACACAAGCATTCTTTAAATTCATAATCACCCAACTAGCATGACTTTAATATCACTACCTCCATATCTCAAAACAATTATCAAGTATCAAACTGATCATAGCATCCAATTCACTTCCTATGATAGTTTTTATTATACCCAACTTGGATGCTTGTCATTCTAGGACCAACTTTATGACCATAGAAAATATCGTGCTGTTCTAAAAGAATCTCAAAATAATATAAGTGAAGCATGAGAGACTAGCAATTTCTTCAAAATTAAGACACCATCGTGCTCTAAAAGATATAAGGGAAGCACTAGAGCAAAAACTATCAAGCTCAAAAGATATAAGTGAAGCACATAGAATATTCTAGCAAATTCTGATCAAATAGGCTTCTCCCAAAAGGTGTGTACCGCAAGGATGATTGTGTTAAACTAAAAAGCAAAGACTACTATAATACAAGGCGCTCCAAGCAAAACACATATCATGTGGTGAATAAAAATATAGCTCCAAGTAAAGTTACCAATGAACGAAGACGAAAGAGGGGATGCCTTCCCGGGGCATCCCCAAGCTTAGGCTTTTGGCTATTATTGAATATCTTGGGGTGCCTTGGGCATCCACAAGCTTAGTCTCTTGCCACCCTTTGTTCCATAGTCCATAAAAGCTTTACCCAAAACTTGAAAACTTCACAACACAAAACTCAACAGGAAATCTTATAAGCTCCGTTAGTGAAAGAAAACAAAACCACCACATAAGGTACTGTAATGAACTCATTATTTATTTAATTTGGTGTTAAACCTACTGTATTCCAACTTCTTTATGGTTTATAAACTAATTTACTAGCCGTAGATACATTGAAATAAGCAAACAACACACGAAAAACAGAATCTGTCAAAAACAGAACAGTCTGTTGCAATATGTAACTAACACAAACTTCTGGAACTCTAAAAATCCTACCAAAATAGGAAGTCCTGGAAATTTTGTTTATTGAACATCAGCAAAAAGAATCAACGCAAAATCACGTTCCTGTGATTTAACAAAATTATATTTGTGCGCGCAAAGTTTCTGTTTTTCAGCAGAATCAAATCAACTATCATCGTAGGTTATCCTATAGGTTCTACTTGGCACAAACACTAATTAAAAGATAAAAACACATCTAAACATAAGGAAGATGCAAGATTTATTACTAAACAGGAGCAAAAACAAAAAACATAAAGAGAATTGGGTTGCCTCCCAACTAGCACTATCGATTAACGCCCCTACCTAGGCATAAAAGCAAAGATAGATCTAACGAGTGCCATCTTTGGCACTAAATTCATAAGTAGCACGCATGATAGATTCATAAGGTAATTTGACTTTCTTTCTTGGAAAGTGCTCCATGCCTTTATTTAAGGGAAATTGGAATCTAATGTTCCCTTCCTTCATATCAATAATCGCACCAATCGTTCTAAGGAAAGGTCTACCAAGAATAATAGGGCAAGAAAGATTGCAATCTATATCAAGAACGATAAAATCTACAGGCACCAAATTCCTATTTGCAACAATAAGAACATCATTGATCCTTCCCATTGGATTTTTATTGGTGGAGTCCACAAGGTGTAAATTTAAAGAGCAATCATCAAGATCATGGAAACCTAGAATATCACATAAAGTTTTCGGAATCGTGGAAACACTAGCACCCAGATCACACAAAGAAAAACACTCATAATCTTTAATTCTAATCTTTATAGTAGGTTCCCACTCATCATTAAGTTTTCTAGGTATAGAAACTTCCAAATTAAGTTTTTCATCATAAGATTGCATCAAGGCATCAACAATATGTTTGGTAAAAGTTTTATTTTGACTATAAGCATGAGGAGAATTAACAACGGATTGCAACAAGGAAATACAACTTTTTAAAGAGCAATTATAATAATCAAATTCCTTGAAGTCCAAGATAGAAGGTTCAATATTATTAGAAGTTGAGGATTCTCCAATCTCACTTTTACCAAACTTAGCATCAAGATCTAAAGATTCTGAATTCTTGGGACGCCTTCTAGGGAAAGTTGTTTCGTCATCAGTCCCATAATCATCAAAATTCATATTGCAAAACATAGATCCAATAGGAGACGCATCAATAACTTTAAGATCCTCATCATTATTTTCACGGAGACTAGAAGAACACGCTTTTATAAAGTTATCTTTCTTAGCATGCAATCTAGCGGTTCTTTCCTTACACTCATCAATGGAAATTCTCATTACTTTGAGAGACTCATTGATATCATGCTTAGGAGGAGAAGGTCTAAGTTTAAGAGAATCAACATCAAGCGAAAGTCTATCAACGTTCCTAGCCAAATCATCAACTTTGAGCAATTTTCTTCAAGCAAAGCATTAAAATTCTTTTTAGAAATCATAAATTCTTTCACACTATTCTCAAAATCAGAGGGCATCTTATTAAAATTACCATAAGAATTTCTATAATTATTAGAGGAATTACTAGGGAACGGTCTAGCATTAAAGTTTCCTCTATAAGCATTGTTTCCAAAACTATTCCTACCAACAAAATTCACATCCATAGATTCATTATTATTCTCAATGAAAGAAGACAAAGGCATATCATTGGGATCAAGAGGAGTATTTTTAGTAGGAAACATCTTCATAAGTTCATCCATCTTTTCACACAAAACATTGATTTCTTCTACAGCATGCACTTTTTTACTAGAAGATCTTTCGGTGTGCCATTGAGAATAATTAGCCATAATATTATCAAGTAATTTTGTAGCATCTCCTAACGTAATTTCCATAAACGTGCCTCCCACGACCGAATCTAAGAGATTTCTAGAAGTAAAGTTCAAACCGGCATAAATTTTTTGTATGATCATCAATAAATTCAAACCATGAGTAGGGCAAAGGCGAAGCATCAATTTCATTCTTTCCCAAGATTGGGCAACATGCTCATGATCAAGTTTTTTAAACTTCATAATATCATTCCTAAGAGTGATGATCTTAGCGGGAGGAAAATACTTAGAGATAAAAGCATCTTTGCACTTGTTCCAAGAATCAATACTATTTTTAGGCAAAGATGAAAACCAAACTTTAGCACGATCTCTAAGTGAAAATGGAAATAACTTCAATTTGACAATATTGTTATCCATATCTTTCTTCTTTTGCATATCACACAAATCAACAAAATTGTTTAGGTGAGTAGCGGCATCTTCACTAGGAAGGCCGGCAAATTGATCTTTCATAACAAGATTCAGCAAAGCGGTATTGATTTCACAAGACTCAACATCATTAAGAGGACCAATCGGAGTACTAAGTAAATCATTATTATTGGTATTCGATAAATCACACAATTTGGTATTATCTTGCGCCATGGCAACAAGTAATCCAACACGCAAGCAAACAGAGAAACGACACGCAAAAAAGAGAGGAGGAGATTGGGAAAGAGAGGGCAAATAAAACGGCAAGGGTGAAGTGGGGGAGAGGAAAACGAGAGGCAAATGGTAAATAATGTAAATGCGAGGGATATGGGTTTGTGATGGGTACTTGGTATGTCTTGACTTGAGCGAAGACCTCCCCGGCAACGGCGCCAGAAATCCTTCTTGCTACGTCTTGAGCTTGCGTTGGTTTTCCTCGAAGAGGAGAGGATGATGCAGCAAGTGTAGCGTAAGTATTTCCCTCAGTTTTGAGAACCAAGGTATCAATCTAGTAGGAGGCTCCTCAAAAGTCCCACACACCTACACAAACAAATTAAGAACTCGCAACCAACGCAATAAAGGGGTTGTCAATCCCTTCACGGCCACTTGCGAAAGTGAGATCTAATAAAGATAGTATGACAAGATAAATATATTTTTGGTATTCTATAATATAGATGCAAAAAGGTAAAGATGCAAATAAAAGTAGATTGAAAGCAAATATGATAAGAGATAGACCCGGGGGCCATAGGTTTCACTAGCGTCTTCTCTCAAGATAGCATAAGTATTACGGTGGGTGAACAAATTACTGTCGAGCAATTGATAGAAGAGCGCATAGTTATGAGATTATCTAGGCATGATCATGTATATAGGCATCACGTCCATAACAAGTAGACGGACTCCTGCCTACATCTACTACTATTACTCCACACATCGACCGACTCCTGCCTGCATCTAGAGTATTAAGTTCATAAGAACAGAGTAACGCATTAAGCAAGATGACATGTTGTAGAGGGATAAACTCATGCAATATGATATAAACCCCATCTTGTTATCCTCGATGGCAACAATACAATACGTGCCTTGCAACCCTTTCTGTCACTGGGTAAGGACACCGCAAGATTGAACCCAAAGCTAAGCACTTCTCCCATGGCAAGAAAGATCAATCTAGTAGGCCAAACCAAACTGATAATTCGAAGAGACTTGCAAAGATAACCCAATCATACATAAAAGAATTCAGAGAAGATTCAAATATTATTCATAGATAAACTTGACATAAACCCACAATTCATCGGATCTCGACAAACACACCGCAAAAAGAGTTTACATCGAATAGATTTCCACAAGAGAGGGGGAGAACATTGTATTGAGATCCAAAAAGAGAGAAGAAGCCATCTAGCTAATAACTATGGACCCATAGGTCTATGGTAAACTACTCACAACTTATCGGAGGGGCAAGGATGTTGATGTAGAGGCCCGCCGTGGTTGATTCCCCCTCCGGCAGAGTGCCGGCGAAGGCTCCAAGATGAGATCTCGCAGATACAGAAGGTTACAGTGGTGGAAATTGTGTTTCGTGGTGCCCCTGGATGTTTTCGGGGTACGTAGGTATATATAGGAGGAAGAAGTACGTCGGTGGCCGCTCAAGGGGCCCACAAGACAGGGGCGCGGCCTCCTATCTCGTGGCTTCCTTGGCTGCTTCTTGACTTGCACTCCAAGCTCTCCGGATAACGTTCGTTCCAAAAATCACGCTCCCGAAGGTTTCATTCCGTTTGGACTCCGTTTGATATTCTTTTTCTTCAAAATACTGAAATAGGCAAAAAAAACAGCAATCTGGGCTGGGCCTCCGGTTAGTAGGTTAGTCCCAAAAATGATATAAATGTGTAAAATAAAGCCCATAAACATCCAAAAGGGGTTATATAATAGCATGGAACAATCAAAAATTATAGATACGTTGGAGATGTATCAATCACCAATGATCCTCTCATCGAGAGGGGGTTAATCTCCATCAACATCTTCACCAGCACCATCTCCTCTCAAAACTCTAGTTCATCTCTTGTATCCAATCTTGTATCAAAACCACAAATTGGTACCTGTGGGTTGCTAGTAGTGTTGATTACTCCTTGTAGTTGATGCCAATTGGTTTACTTGGTGGAAGATCATATGTTCAGATCCTTTATGCTTATTATTACCCCTCTGATTATGAACATGAATATGCTTTGTGAGTAGTTACGTTTGTTCCTGAGGACATGGGTGAACTCTTGCTATTAGTAGTCATGTGAATTTGGTATTTGTTCGATATTTTGATGAGATGTATGTTGTCTTTTTCTCTAGTGGTGTTATGTGAACGTAGACTACATGACACTTCACCATTATTTGGGCCTAGAGGAAGGCATGGGGAAGTAATAAATAGATGATGGGTTGCTAGAGTAACAGAAGCTTAAACCCTAGTTTATGCGTTGCTTCGTTAGGGGTTGATATGGATCCATATGTTTAATGCTGTGGTTAGGTTTACCTTAATAATCCTTTTTGTAGTTGCGGATGCTTGCAATAGGGGTTAATCATAAGTGGGATGCTTGTCCAAGTTAGGGCAGTACCCAAGTACCGGTCCACCGACATATCAGATTATCAAAGTACCGAACATGAATCATATGAACGTGATGAAAACTAGCTTGACGATAATTCCCAATGTGTCCTCAGGAGCTCCTTTACCATTATTAGATTTTGTCCAGGCTTATCCTTTGCTAAATAAAGGATTGTGCCACCTTGCTAAACTTTACTTACTTTATTTACATGTTACCTGTTACTATTTATCTTATCACAAAACTATCTATTACCTACAATTTCAGTGCTTGCAGAGAAAACCTTACTGAAAACCGCTTATCATTACCTTCTGCTCCTCATTGGGTTCGACACTCTTACTTATCGAAAGGACTACGATAGATCCCCTACACTTGTGGGTCATCAAGACTCTTTTCTGGCGTCGTTGCCGGGGAGTGTAGCGCTTTTGGTGAGTGGGACTTGGTACGGAAACATTTATATTGTGTGCTGAAATTTTCTGTTACTTGTTACTATGGAAACTAATCCTTTGAGGGGCCTGCTTGGGGTATCTTCACCCCAACCAGAAGAGCAAAGAGTTGCTCCTCAACCTACTAAACCTTATGAAAATATTCACTTTGAGATTCCTTCGGGTATGATAGAAAAACTGCTAGCTAATCCATTTGCAGGAGACGGAACATTGCATCCTGATTTACACCTTATCTTTGTGGATTATTTAAGCTTGCAGGTATTCCCGATGATGTTGTCAAAAGGAAGGTCTTCCCTTTATCTTTGAAGGGAGATGCATTGACATGGTACAGGCTATGTGATGATATGGGATCTTGGAATTATAAGCGATTGAAGTTGGAATTTCACCAGAAGTTCTATCCTATGCATCTTGTTCATCGTGATCGTAATTACATATATAATTTCTGGCCTCGCAAAGGAGAAAGCATTGCTCAAGCTTGGGGGAGGCTTAAGTCAATGTTATATTCATGCCCCAATCATGAGCTCTCTCGGGAAATGATTATTCAGAATTTTTATGCTCGGCTTTCTCTTGATAATCGCAACCTGCTCGATACTTCTGTCTTTGGTTCTTATATGTCAAGACTATTGATTTCAAATGGGACTTATTGGAAATAATTAAACGCAACTCTGAAGATTGGGGTTCCGACGATGGTAAGGAGTCAGGTATGACACCTAAGTTTGATTGTGTTAAATCTTTTATGGATACCGATGCTTTTTTTGGATTTAGCGCTAAGTGTGGACTTCACTCTGAGATAGTAGCTACTTTTTGTGAAACTTTTGCTACTCATGTTGATCTCCCTAAAGAGAAGTGGTTTAAATATAATCCTCCCGTTGAAGTGAAAGTAGTTGCACCTATTACAGTCGAAGAAAAGACTATTACCTATAGTGATCCTATTGTTCCTACTGCTTATGTTGAAAAACCTCCTTTTCCTGTTAGGATAAAAGATCATGCTAAAGCTTCGACTGTTGTTCGTAAGAGTAATACTAAGACTTATACACCTCCTGAGCAAATTAATGTTGAACCTGGTATTGCTATGGTTAAATATCTCTTGGATGAGGACTTAGATGGGCATGTTATTTCTTTCTTGGGTGAGACTGCTAATATTGCTAGACTTGATACTAAGACACGTAGACCTGTTGTAGGCATGCCTGTTATTTCTGTTAAAATAGGAGAACATTGTTATCATGGCTTATGTGATATGGGTGCTAGTGCCAGTGCAATACCTTATGATCTTTATAAAGAAATTATGCACAACATTGCACCCGTTGAATTAGAAGACATTGATGTTACTATTAAGCTTGCTAATAGGGATACCTTTAAACCTATTGGGATTGTTAGAGATGTTGAAGTTTTGTGTGGGAAGGTTAAATACCCTGCTGATTTTCTTGTTCTTGCTTCCCCACAAGATGATTTTTGTCCCATTATTTTTGGTAGACCCTTCTTGAATACTGCTAGTGCTAAAATTAATTGTGAAAAGAATATTGTCACTGTTGGCATAGATGGTATGTCTCATGAGTTTAATTTTGCTAAGTTTAGTAGACAACCTCGTGAAAGGGAACCACCTAGTAAGGATGAGATTATTGGTCTTGCTTCCATTGCTGTTCCTCCAACTGATCCGTTAGAACAATATTTGCTAGACCATGGAAACGATATGTTTATGAAGGAAAGGGAGGAAATAAATGAAGTGTTCCTTCAACAGGAACCTATGCTGAAACATAACCTTTCTGTTGAAATTCTTGGGGATCCCCCTCCACCCAAGGGTGATCCCGTGTTTGAACTCAAACCATTACCTGATAATCTTAAGTACTTATCTTGATGAAAAAGAAATATATCCTGTTATTATTAGTGCTAACCTTTCAGAGAAAGAAGAAGAAAGATTATTGAAAACTCTAAAGAAGCACCGAGCTGCTATTGGATATACTCTGGATGATCTTAAGGGCAATAGTCCCACATTATGTCAACACAAAATTTCAGTGGAGAAAGATGCCAAACCAGTTAGAGATCCTCAAAGACGTTTAAATCCCAAGATGAAGGAAGTGGTAAGAAAGGAGATACTAAAGCTCCTTGAGGCAGGTATTATTTATCCCGTTGATGATAGTGAATGGGTAAGCCCTGTCCATTGTGTTCCTAAAAAGGGAGGTATGACCGTTGTTCCTAATGATAAAGATGAATTGATCCTGCAAAGAATTATTACAGGTTATAGGATGGTAATTGATTTCCATAAGTTAAATAAAGCTACTAAGAAAGATCATTACCCTTTACCTTTTATTGATCAAATGCTATAAAGACTATCCAAACACACACATTTTTGCTTTCTAGATGGTTATTCTGGCTTCTCTCAGATACCTGTGTCAGTGAAGGATCAATCTAAAACTACTTTTACTTGCCCTTTTGGTACTTTTGCTTATAAACGTATGCCTTTTGGTTTATGTAATGCACCTGCTACCTTTCAAAGATGCATGATGGCTATATTCTCTGATTTTTGTGAAGAGATTTGTGAGGTATTCATGGATGACTTCTCCGTCTATGGATCCTCTTTTGATGATTGTTTGAGCAACCTTGATTGAGTTTTGCAGAGATGCGAAGACACTAGTCTCGTCCTGAATTGGGAAAAGTGTCACTTTATGGTTAATGAAGACATTGTCTTGGGGCACAAGATCTCCAAGAGAGTTATTGAAGTTGATAAAGCCAAAGTTGATGCTATTGAAAAGATGCCATGTCCCAAGGACATAAAAGGTATAAGAAGTTTCCTTGGTCATGCCGGTTTTTATAGGAGGTTCATTAAGGACTTTTCTAAAATCTCTAGGCCTCTGACTAATTTATTGTAAAAAGATATTCCTTTTGTCTTTGATGATGATTGTGTAGAAGCATTTGAAACGCTTAAGAAAGCTTTGATCACTGCACCTATTGTTCAGCCGCCTGATTGGAATTTACCTTTTGAAATTATGTTTGATGCTAGTGATTATGCGGTAGGTGCTATTTTAGGGAAAAGAGTCAATAAGAAGTTGAATGTTATCCAGTATGCTAGTAAGACTCTTGATACTGCCCAGAGAAATTATGCTGTTACTGAAAAAGAGTTCTTAGCAGTTGTGTTTGCATGTGATAAGTTTAGGCCTTATATTGTTGATTCCAAAGTTACTATTCACACTGATCATGCTGCTATCAAATATCTTATGAAAAAGAAAGATACTAAGCCTAGACTCATTAGATGGGTTCTCTTGCTCCAAGAATTTGACTTGCATATTATTGATAGAAAGGGAGCTGAGAATGCCATTGCAGATAACTTGTCTAGGTTAGAGAATGTTCTTTATTACCCACTGCCTATTAATGATAGCTTTCCTGATGAACAATTAGCGGTCGTCAATGCTTCTCATACTGCTCCTTGGTATGCTGATTATGCTAATTACATTGTTGATAAATATATACCGCCTAGTTTCACATACCAGCAAAAGAAAAAGTTCTTTTATGATTTAAGACATTACTTCTGGGATGATCCACACCTTTATAAAGAAGGAGTAGATGATGTTATTAGATGTTGTGTGCCTAAGCATGAACAGGAACAGATTCTACGCAAGTGTCACTCTGAATCTTATGGAGGACACCACGCTGGAGATAGAACTGCACACAAGGTACTACAATCTGGTTTTTATTGGCCTACTCTCTTCAAAGATGCTCGTAAGTTTGTCTTATCTTGTGATGAATGTCAAAGAACTGACCGCGCCCTGTCCCGGTCCCATGCCTCTCCCGCTTGCCGCCACCGCCTACAGCTCACCCCACCCGCGCACGAGCCCGTCTTCGGCCACCGCTCCCCGGCGTTGGTCGCCACCGCTGCCTGGCCGGCCATCCACACCATGGCTTGGCCATGGCCGTGCCTGAGGCCGAGCGTGCATGCACGCCTCTGTTAGGCCGGCTTGGGCCACTGCCACTGCCACTAGGGGGCCAGCCCCTGTTAATTGGGTGTAGGCCTATTTAGCTTAGCCCAAATACCCCGTGTCGGTGTCAAAACCGGCGGATCCCGGTTAGGGGGTCCCGAACTGTGCGTCTAAGGCTAGTGGTAACAGGAGGCGGGGGACACAATGTTTACCTAGGTCTGGGCCCTCTCTATGGAGGTAATACCCTACTTCCTGCTTGATTGATCTTGATGAATATGAGTATTACAAGAGTTGATCTACCATGAGATCGTAATGGCTAAACCCTATAAGTCTAGCCTATGAGATTATGATTGTTGTCCTACAGACTAAACCCTCCAGTTTATATAGACACCGGAGGGGGCTAGGGTTACAAAAAGTCGGTTACAGAGAAAGGAATCTATACATAAGAATTGCCAAGCTTGCCTTCCATGCAAAGGTGAGTCCCATCCGGACATGGGAAGAGGTCTTTTGTCTTGTATCTTCATAGCCGAACAGTCCGGCCCTGTATATAGTCCGGCTGTTCGAGGACCCCCTAATCCAGGACTCCCTCAGTAGCCCCCGAACCAGGCTTCAATGACGATGAGTTCAGCGCGCAGATTGTCTTCGGCATTGCAACGCGGGTTCCTTCTCCGAATACTTCAAAGTACCTGCCTTAAAGAGCGGTATTCGGCTTGACATTTAAAGTCGCACTCCTCGGCTTCTGCACCTTCATGATTTTAGCTTCCACGTGTCGAGCGAATGCGAGAGGTCAGGTCATTTTTGCATTTACCACCCTGACCCTGTGAGAAAATTGTCTATTTAAGGAGACGGGGATCTTCAGATCTAACCCACACCATCTCCCCCAATCGAGGAATCCTTGGAGCTTGCCCGTAGAAACCACACCAACATGGCTAGTTCTCCCAGCTCTTCCTTCCGCTCTCACGGCCCCAAACAGGGTGATTTGGTAAAGTGTTCCGTATCCCACGTCCAACTGGTTAAGCTGCAGACCCATGGATTTCTTCCCCCCGCAGATCTAGTCCTCGTTCGAGCCGGATTGGCTTCTTTCGATGGTGGGGAGCAGGAAGAGAAGTTCCCCAACCCATCCAGGGGGGAACGAGTATGTTTTGTTCCCTATTTGTTGAGAGGCGTTGGATTTCCAATCCATCCATTCCTCTGAGAGCTTCTGGAGCACTATGGCCTCCAACTGCACAAGTTTACACCTCCCTCCATCCTACATATTGCGGGTTATGTGGCTCTTTGGGAGCTATTTCTGGGTTGCGAGGCCCATTTCGAGTTATGGAAGAAGCTGTTTTGCCTCGTCCCTCGTAATCAGGAGGGATCAATATTCCAAGTGGGCGGAGCCGAGATATGGCGCATCGCCGGGATCGGATACCTATCCGGTACGCCGAAGAAGGCATCCGAAGAATGGCCTTCTGAATGGTTTTATGTTGAAGACGTCTCCCTTCCTGACCCAATCCAGAGGGGTCTTCCTGAATATTCAAGTAATCCATTGAAGAAGCACCTTAGCTGGCGTCCTCGGAGCCCCAGGGAGGAAGATAGCATGGAAGTCCACCAACCGATGAGCAAGATAAAGACGCTCCCTCAATCCGGATTTTCAATAGTCGAGGTTATGGTGATATCCATAATGCGAGGGGTTCAGCCACTCCGATACCAAGGGCGCCCTATGTGGCACTTCAATGGAGAAGATGATGCCACCCACTATGGTCGGAAGGGTCCGGACACTTCCGCTGCTTTGGCGAAAATACTGTCTAGATTATACAAAGGGGAGGACGAGGAGTTCATCCACATTAAGCCCAGGGATGGATTTTCCATGTACAACCCTCCCAGCTGGGTGAGTTTCCGTCCCACTACTCTCCTCCATCAACTCCCTGAATCATTTTTCATAAATATTTATCCGTCATTTATAACAGGAATGGCGGAAAGTCACCAGGGAGATCCACAGCCCCGCACCACAGCCAGAAGACCACAACCAGGCCCTTGATCCCGGATTCAAAGAGGGTCCGGATATATTCGTGGAGCTTGGGGAAGGGGTGTTTTACCAGGCAAGTTGTGACGGCACCGAAGTGGCCATCATTGCTGACTATCCCAGTCTCCTCCCTGCGTTGCATGTAAGTAATTAGGAGACTTGTCCTTTGGGAGAATTTCCCCCTTCCGCCTTACCCACCGCACTATATTATGCTTTAAAGGGGAGGCGATCGGCATGCTATGCTGCACCTGAGGCGACTCACAAGAAGGCGGCGCCTACGACGGGCAGGCCTTTTAAGAGGAAAGAAAATAGAGATATGGCTGAGCCTTCATTGAAGAGGTATGGTTTTAAATATGCCCCATGGTCATCATCTTAAAGTATGACACTATCCGTTGTGTCTTATCACAAAAAAAGATTCGCCGGACTGTGTCCGGGGATCCTGCTGGTCATGCCTCTACTAGTCGGATTCTGGACCCTGTCATGAGGGCTGAGGCTAATGCGGAAGTAACACCAGATTGTCCTTCTGCGGAGGATTCGGATAAAGTATCCACCACAAACTCCGAAGTGGAAAGCATCATGAATTATCGGCGCCAACGGGCCACTCTTCACGACCCTGGTTTTTCAGAAGAGGATTTCAATGCCTTCAACTCGGGTGATGCATACATCTAAGCTGCTCGAGATGGGCTTTCCAGAGCCACAAATCAGTATTTGAAGGATATGCAGGTAAGTTCATACTTGCACAATTCTGATAATTATATACCAGTAGCCCCCGAGACTTGAAGCACTTTAAGCAACTGATTTAAGGATCATTGTATACCCAAGTGCTCAAAGAGAAGAACGACCTGTTGTCTCAAGAGCTGGAGAAGTGTCAAGCCCAGCTAACTTCTGCTACCACTAAACTGGAGAAATCCAAGAAGGCAACGTCTGGTAATGTTCCCCTCTATCAAGAAAACATGATCATATACCAGGAGTATTAATACAGGTGCAAATTTTATGACAGAGGCACCGGGGGTCGCACAAGCGGGAGGTCCAGGAGCTCAAAGGCAACTGGCTGCGGGCGAGCGTATCCTAACATAGGTCAGGGTGGACAAGAACAAACTCCAAGATGCCAACACCGAGCTAGGCGTGGAACTAAAAGACATGCGTGCCCAGCTGGCTGACTCCGTGAAGGAGAATAAGAGGCTACGAGGCGGCATATTTAGTACGTGTTTGGACTTACCTTTACATAGTTTGGCAAGGAAAGAAACTGACAATAATTATGTCTGTAGGTATATTGACGGGCCGTCCCGAAGAGGAGGTGTCCGGATCGCCGAGCGATCTGCTGCAAGAACTGTCACAAATCCATGAGCGAGCTCGGCAGGCGATGCAAAGTATTGCCAAGGCTTTATGGCCATCCGACTCCCCACCAGGAAGTGTGGAGGGGCTTGTATAGCTACTCAAGGGAGCGCGGCGGCGCTTCCGATTATGGAAGATATCGGCCTGCCGGGAAGGTGCGCGAGAGGCCTGGGCAATGGTGAAAACTCGGTATACCAACCTCGACCCGAATCACATGGCCCAAGTCGGACCTATAGGGTCAAATGGGGAAGAAATTACCGTTAGTTTGGTATATGACTAGGTACATGTAGCCACCAAGTATTCCCAACAGGATTGTAGGCTAGATAGCCTGTTGGATGGCATAGAGGAAGAAGTGTTTGAGTCTAAGCGACTATGTACTTCATTTGACAGATTATGTCTCTAGCTGAATTTTAAAAGCTTGTCATGGCAGACCTTTTTGCTTCAACCTCTGGACCCGAAGGTGCGGAGTGCTTCCGAATACCCGCTCAGTAATGTAAACCGGGGTATGCATGGAAACCAGACATAGGGGTCATAGTTTCTTGAACAGATAAGTATCCGGCTAGTTATGTTATATTACATTTTGATCGTAAGAAACACTTCTAGAGATAATAGTTCCGTTAAGGGTTCCTTTCCCTAGGTAAGCATGCATTAATGTGCATGTACAAACTGTGTTTGAAAAAACCACAGTGTACATAACATCTGGGGGTTCATAATTTGATCGGTAAAAAAACATCTTTAGTCCACCGACCGAATATTCCCTTAAGAACGCTAGCTTTCGGCTTCACCCAGTCTGAGGTACACATTCGGATGACCCGGCAGTAACAATCGCAGAGGTGCTCCCTTTATGCCCTAGCCGAACTAACGGGAACGTAGGGCATAAGCACAGGAGGCAGGCAACCCAGCTTGGCCAAAACTTAAGTCATATCGATGCATATAATGGCGAAGAAAAGGTACATATGTGGTGAGCTTGATGCTCGGAAAATAATAATAATAAAGTTTTGTACAAGAAGCCCCTAGGTATAATTGACATATATATTAAGAATTGTATGTGTCGTAGGTGTACGGTTTAGCCGAGCACAAGCTTTACAACTTTAAAAAATAAAATTGAAAAGAGAGAAAAATAAAAATGGAAACAAAAAGGGGGAAAATGAGACGAACGAAGAGTCCGGCGCTAGGCATAGAATCTTCGGAGTCTGGCCGTGTTCCATGGGTTCGGCTCTAGGCGATTGTCTGACGCATTACGTAGGCGGTACGCTCCTCCAGTGAGTACTTCGTCAATGATGAAGGGACCCTCCCCTTGGGCTTGAGTTTGTCCTTTTTCTTCTCCAGCAAGTGTAGAACGAGTTTGCCAACATTATAAGTCTTGGCCCGTACTTCTCTGCGTTGATATCTGCGGGCCTGTTGTTGATAGAATGCGGAACGGGCTTTTGTGACATCGCGCTACTCCTCCAGGGCATATAAGTTGTCCTGCCGATCAAGCTTGGCATCTCTCTATTCATACATGCGCACGTGAGGTGAGTCATGAATAATGTCGCAGGGCAACACGGCCTCTGCGCCGTACACCATGAGGAAAGGTGTGTATCCGGTAGAACGATTGGGCGTGGTCCGCAGCCCCTAGTGTACGGAGTCGAGCTCCTTGACCCAGTGCTTGTCTAATTCTTTCAGAGACCGCACTAACCTGGGTTTAATGCCGCTCATAATAAGACCATTGGCGTGTTCGACCTGACCTTGGTTTGTTGGTGATAGACAGAGGCGTAGTCGAGCTTGATGCCCAGATTGGCACACCAGGCCTTCACCTCGTCGGCTGTGAAATTGGAGCCGTTGTCGGTGATGATGCTGTGTGGAACACCATAACGGTGCACCACACCGGATATAAAGTCTATCAGTGGCCCGGCTTTGGCCGTTTTAACTGGTTTGGCCTCTATCCACTTAGTGAATTTGTCCACCATGACCAACAGATATTTTTTTCTTATGGGTTCCTCCTTTAAGGGGTCCGACCATATCAAACCCCCAAACCGCAAAAGGCCAAGCGATGGGGATTGTTTGTAAAGCGGTGGGTGGCATGTGGCTTTGGTTGGCGAAAAGCTGGCATCCGACCCAATGTTGGACAAGGTCCAGTGCGTCTGCTCGGGCCGTCGGCCAATAGAAACCTATACGGAAGGCCTTTCTTACAAGGGCCCGAGCCGCAGCGTGGTGCCCGCCAAGACCGGCATGAATTTCAGCCAAGAGCTGTCGCCCTTCTTCTTCGAAGATGCATCTTTGAAGTACTCCGGTAGCGCTTTTCTTATAGTGTTCTCCCTCATGAACCTTGTAGGCTTTAGATCGTTGCACAATGCAGCGTGCCTCATTCTAGTCCTTAGGAAGCTCTCACCTATTGAGGTATGCCAAGAAGGGTTCGGTCCATGGGGCGATAACTGCCATGATGAGATGGGCCGATGGTGTAATTTCGGTGGCTGAGCCCCCGATGATGTCGGTGTGTTCGGAATCTAGGGTTGTATTCGGATCCGGATTGGTGTTGCTGCTCTCCCCTTGCCACACCGTGGATGGCTTGAAGAGCCTCTCCAAAAAGATGTTAGGTGGGACGGGGTCGCGCTTGGCGCTGATGCTAGCAAGGACATCCGCCTCTTGATTACTTTCTCGAGCCACATGGTGAAACTCGAGCCCCTCAAACCGAGCCAACATTTTGAGAACGATGTTACGGTAAGCCGCCATCTTTGGATCTTTGGCATCGAAATCTCCATTTATTTGAGATATTGCGAGGTATGAATCCCCGCGCACTTCCAGGCGTTGTATGCCCATGGAGACGGCCATCCGAAGACCATGCAATAAGGCTTTGTATTCGGCTACATTGTTGGAGTCCGTGAATAATATTTGTAGGACGTACTGAATAGTCTCTCTAGTAGGGGATGTTAGGACAACGCCTGCCCTCTAGGCCTGCCAACATTTTGGAGCCGTCGAAGTGCATGACCCAGTTGGAATATGTGACGTACTCTTTAGGGAGTTCGGCCTCTGTCCATTCAGCGATGAAGTCGGCCAATACTTGGGATTTAATGGCCCGGCGCGGTTTGTGTGATATGTCGAATGGGAGGAGCTAAAGGGCCCACTTGGCAATCCGGCCCATAGCGTTGCGGTTGTTTATTATGTCATTGAGAAGTACTTCGGAGGCCACCGTTATTGAGCACTCTTGAAAGTAGTGTCGTAGCTTCCGGGATGCCATGAAAACCGCGTATGTTATTTTTTGGTAATGAGAGTACCGGAATTTGCATGGTGTGACGACAGTGGATACGTAGTATACCGGCTTCTGAAGCGGGAATTTGTGTCCGTCCTCCTCTCGTTCGACGACGAGTACTGCACTCACAACTTGGTGTGTGGCTGATATGTATAATAACATGGGTTCACCGATGTTTGGCGTGGCCAGGATTGGGTTGCTTGCTAGAAGAGCCTTTATTTCTTCCAATCTGGCCGTTGTCGCGTCCGTCCACTCGAAGTGATCTGTGCGTCGGAGAAGGCGATAGAGTGGCAATGCCTTTTCTCCTAGTCTATAGATAAAGCACCTCAAAGCTGCCACACATCCGGATAGTTCTTGGACTTGTTTGAGGTCTGTTAGTGTAGCCAATTGTGACAAATCTTGGTTTTAGCTGGGTTTGCCTCAATTCCTCTATTGGAAACGATGAAGCCCAGAAGCTTTTCGGCGGGAACACCGAAAACACATTTTTCCGGATTGAGCTTAATGTCATATGTTCGGAGGTTGTCGAATGTAAGACACAGGTCGTCTATTAATGACTCGGCGTGTCTGGTTTTGATGACTACGTCATCCACGTATGCTTCAACTGTCTTGCCGATTTGTTTCTCCAAGCATGTTTGAATCATGCGTTGATAGGTGGCACCGGCACTTTTAAGCCCGAAAGGCATAGTGTTGAAGCAGAAAGGTCCGTATGGGGTGATAAATGCCGTTGCGGCTTGATCGGACTCCTTCATCTTGATTTGATGGTATCCGGAGTATGCATCGAGGAAACACAGTGAGTCGTGTCAGGCGGTAGCATCGATGATCTAATCAATGTGGGAGAGGGGAAAAGGATCCTTAGGGCAAGCCTTGTTGAGGTCTTTGAAATCGATGCATAGGCGCCATGATTTATCCTTCTTTGGTACCTGAGGGAGTCCTGGACTAGGGGGTGTCCGGACAGCCGGACTATCATCGTCCGCCGGACTCCAAGACTACGAAGATACAAGATTGAAGACACCGTCCCGTGTCCGGATGGGACTTTCCTTGGCGTGGAAGGCAAGCTTATAATACGGATATGTAGGTCTCCTACCATTGTAACCGACTACGTGTAACCCTAGCCTCCTCCGGTGTCTATATAAACCGGAGGGCTTTAGTCCGTAGGGAGACAACATACATTACAACAATCATACCATAGGCTGGCTTTAGGGTTTAGCCTCCTTGATCTCGTGGTAGATCCACTCTTGTACTACCCATATCATCAATATTAATCAAGCAGACGTACGGTTTTACCTCCATCGAGAGGGCCCAACTCAGGTAAAACATCGTGTCCCTCCTCTCTGTTACCATCCGCCTAGACGCACAGATTCGGGACCCCTACCCGAGATCCGCCGGTTTTGACACCGACATTGGTGCTTTCATTGAGAGTTCCTCCGTGTCGCCACCGATAGGCTCGATGGCATCTTCAACCAACAACGCTGTCGGGCGCAGACTTTTCTCCCGGACAGATCTTCATATTCGTGGCTTCGCATCGCGGGCTAATTCGTTTGGCCATCCGAGCAGATCGAAGCTACGCCCGACCGTCAGTCGATTCGAAGCCTAAACTTCACGGCCGACGTCCACGGAGACTTGATCTCGACGGGCTCGCGCGCGCAGCCAAGCGCGCCCGCCTTATTACGATGGGCACGATCTAGCTCGCCGCCCGAGCAAGTGCCTTGGTGGCCGCACACGAATCCGCATCGGCCTTTAGTCCGGAGCCGAACGCCAAGATCGAGGATCGGTGGATGGACACCACCTCGGGGGCTTCAACTTCCACGGCGATGGAGCCGAACACTAATCTTGTCCCCCGCGAAACTCGTGGTTCTGAGGTGCCGGACTCCTTGCCGGACTCCGAACCTCCCACGCCCCTACCAATCGAATCGGATTGGGCGCCGGTTATGGAATTCACCGCATCGGACATCTTCCAACACTCGCCCTTTGGCGACATCCTAAATTCGCTAAAACATATCTCGTTATCGGGAGAGTCCTGGCCGGACTATGGCCAGGATGGTTGGGATACGGACGACGAAGAAATTCAGAGCCCACCCACCACCCACTTTATAGCCACTGTCGACGATCTAACCGACATGCTAGACTATGACTCCGAAGACATCAACGGAATAGACGACAACGCCGGAGACAAACAAGAACCAACGCCTACAGGGCACGGGAGGACCACCTCATCATATGACATATATATGGTGGATACCCCAAAAGAGAGCGATAACGAGGACCAATGGGCCGCGGCAGAAGATAACCCCGCCGATAAACAACCAAAACGGCAGCGCAGACGCCGCCCTAAGTCCCGCCTCGACAACAACAACACTCCTAAAGACCCCACAATACAGCAGGGCACAAAAGGGGACTACGAACATGTAGATAAGCAACTGTTCGAACAGGACGAGTCAGATAATCAGTCCAGGCCCGGCGAAAATGACAGTCCGGACGATCTCACACCGAACACGCCGCCAGAAGGTAAAAACCTTCGTAAAAGACTCGTCAACACTGCAAGAAGCTTGAAGAAGGAAAAGCGGAAGCTCAAAACAGCGGAGGACACACTCAGAATGAGGTGGAGCAAAGTACTCAAAACCACGGATAAATACGGCAATGACCACCAATCAAAGAGCTACCCGAAGCGCAAGCTACTACCAGAATTAGATGACGAGGCCATAGAGCCCCCACAGTCAAAAAATAAAGAGGCTGCCTGGTTGGATAGACGGCCGGATGACAGGCCAAATTCTGAAAGCGACGCCGCACATAAACCAACCAATGAACTTGGAAGGACAGATGGCCCAGCCAGGTCCATCTACGGGCCAAAGAAGAAGGCCCCAGGAAGCAAGGCAACACGTCAAGTGTCCGAAGATAGCGGCACACGCAAATACAGGGGCGCCGCACACCCACTATGTTTCACCAATGAGGTGCTGGACCATGAATTCCCAGCAGGATTTAAACCAATAAACATAGAGGCCTACGATGGAACAACAGACCCTGGAGTCTGGATAGAAGATTATATACTACATATACACATGGCCAGGGGAGATGAACTCCACGCCATAAAATACCTACCCCTCAAGCTCAAAGGGCCAGCCCGTCATTGGCTTAAAATCCTCCCCGAAAACACTGTGGGAAGTTGGGAAGACCTCGAGGACGCATTTAGAGCAAATTTTCAAGGGACTTATGTCCGCCCTCCGGATGCAGATGATCTAAGTCATATAACTCAACAGCCCGGAGAGTCACAAGAATTGCGGAACAGGTTCCTCACTAAAAGAACCAAATAGTCGATCGTCGGACGCCAAGCCCTAGCAGCTTTTAAACACAATGTCCGAGACGAATGGCTTGCCGACATCTCGCCAAGAGAAACCAAGGACAATGTCGCGCTAACAAGCCTCATGACCCGCTTCATGCGGGAGAGGATAGCTGGCTAGCAAGATCTTTGGACCAGCGACCCAAGTACATCTCGAGATAAGAGATGGAACGGAAAATCACGGTAGCAGAAAAGAGCGGCGCCGAATAAAGAGAAAAGCCCAAAGAGCACGGCAGTCAATGCCGGTTAAAAGTCGCGGCCAAACAACAAAACACCGCCTCTTAAGGATGACAGCGATGAGTTGTCCAACTTAAATAAGATTCGGGTCGGATATGTCAAATCCACAAGATTCGGAAGGCCTGCAAACCATACCCATCGAGATTGTTGGGTTTTCAAACAGTCCGGCCGACTAAACGCCGAACACAAGGGGCTCGACGCGTCAAGCGAAGACGATAAACCCCACCAGCAGAGCACCGGAAAACAAAAGACTTTCCCACAGGAGGTCAAAGCAAGAACTCACTTCATGTGATAATACGGAAAAATAGTGTGGCACCTTTTAAAAGAGCTCAAGACGGTCCAACCCAGCAGACCAAAGAGATTGGATATCAAAACCAATCACTTTCGACCACCTGGATTATTCCAGAAGCGTTCGAAACGCAGGACGGACTGCCCTGATATTGGATCCCATAATCAACGGACTACAATTTACTAAAGTCCTAATGGACGGAGGCAGCGACTTAAACCTGCTGTATTCAAACACAATCCGCAAGATGGGGATAGACCTTACTAAAATTCGACACAGCCGCACTTCCTTCAAAGGAGTGACGCCAGGCCCTTACGCCAAGTGCACATGCTCCCTATTACTAGAAGTTGTGTTCGGATCACCAAACAACTTTCGACGCGAAAAACTAATCTTTCACATCGCCCCATTTAAAAGTGGATATCAAGCACTCTTGGGACGAAAGGCTTTTGTCCGTTTCAACGCCATACCGCCTTACGCGTCTCTTACACTCAAGATGCCCGGTCCGCGTGGCATCATTTCAATGCGAGGGTCACCCAAAGACCCCGGACACGGATAGACGAGCCCGACATCAGCAGGCTAGGGGCTCCCTCGCTGCACACCACTTCACAAGGGGCTGCGCGCACAAACAACCGCGGGTTCATTCAAACCCCGCTTTACTTATTTATATTTTTTCTTTCATACCTTTTTTCACACAAATTGTTTTCAAACTAAGCGTTCCTCTCTTTTTACAGATGAACAACGTGCATACCCGTCCAGGATAACGGCACAACGGAGACACAGGCGCAGACGTGCTGTAGGGAACCGTTGCGAGGATTCTTTTCACATTAAGACCCTGCGTAAACCTTTTTTACTGTCTCTTGTTGTCATTCTCCCATGGTTTCTTCCTATAACCAAAGCGGAGCCTGACGTTTTGGCATCGGCCGCGTCAGAAGACCATGCCCGTACCTGGACACTAGGGGCTTAGGGCATTGTTCTGCCCATTATTATAAAGACCGAACACCTTAGGGAGTGTTCGGCGTCTCGAGTTAGGCATTATATGCATCAGCTCCGAATCATGTCTTTGGTCAAATGTTGGGTTTGCTCGCTCCGTGTTTTGCCGCCTTACGTTCAGATCATCGGCTAACGCGGCACCAGGAGAACTCTGCGATTGTGCCCCAGTTCGCCGGGCGAAGCGCCTCGAGAGAAAGCCAAAACTGATTGTCATGATATAGCGAGAGATCGGTCAACCACTCGATCGACTACCGAATGTTTAGAATTCCCCACTTTGTGAAGGGCCGTTTCGGTCAGGCACACACGCGCCCCGAACTCGGAGAAGTGCGGTGCCCCAAGGGGCTATATCGTAGCCCCACCCTCGAACTCCATTGGCTAAGTGAAAGTGATAAAGCATTATAGTCCGGATTGCCTCGTTTGCTACACTACCACCTCCTTAACAGGACCGAGACGTCGGATTAAGTGTGAAAACGCGCTATTTTTGCAAACACCCCCGCACCTTGTGCGTGGGGGCTGAAGTCGAAGACTGCAATCTTTCAGGTTATACAAATGTATACGTAAATGGCCGCAAAGGAGAAATTTTACTACTTGGGACGCACAAGTATAAAAAGCAGTTATAGCATAATCATCGTTTTACAAGCCAACGTTCATTTGAACATGACATTTTTTGAGCACTGCGACTCTATTACATGAGCGCCACGCATAACTTCCCCGAAATAGTGCTCGGCGGGGAGTCGGCTTTCATCCGAACCCTGGGCGGCAATAGCGGTGGCATCCATCTCTGTCCAATGTGTCTTCACACGGGCAAGAGCCATCCGCGCGCCTTCAATGCAGGCGACCGCTTCATCTCCTTGATATGCGGCACCGCTCCAAGAAATTGCTGCAGTAAGCCGAAATAGCTCGTCGCCTTGGGCCTCTCTGGCCAGACATGAGCCATGATGTCAGTCATGGCAAGTCCGGACAATCTATTTAGCTCGGCCCATTTGGCCAACCGATTGGTCAACGGAAGTGAACGATCCAGACTACGGAAGTGAGACCAAAATAGCTCTTCCGTCTTGTGATCCTTCTGGCTCCGGAAGTGCTCAACGGCATCAGCCGCACTTGCCGCTAAGTCCATATACGGATCCTCCGGACTCCACAGCTGGCCAAGTTGAGCATACTTTTGATCCGTAAACCGGCGACGCAGCAGAAAAGGCTTGCCAGCCACGATATCTTGACGCCCGCGCTCCTCCTTCATGGCCGCAGACATGAACGGGCATCCTTGGCCTCGGCGGTGGCCTTCCCTAGGTCTTCCCGCCCGATAAGCACTCCTTTTCAAGAGCCTCATTGCGGTCGGCAAGATCCTTTAATTTCACAGCCAATTCGCCACCTCTTCCTGCTTAGGCGGTGTGCAGCCTTTTCGCTTTCAACTCCTCGGCCGCCCTCGAGGCAGCGCGTCACTCCTTTGGGCTTGCTCCTTAGCTTGAGCAAGTTCGCCCAAGGCTCTCCACAACAACAGCACCGTCGTACCAAAGCATATAATTTATCGAGGAGGGCTTTGACCCCTTAATAAAGCGATCGGAGAACTCATTTACCTTGCGACTCGTCAAGTCGCCGGTTGACAAGTGCGATGTCCGCATCCGCCACGTCAAGTTGCCGCATTAACTCGGCAACTCCACCAGTCCGGCTAGCCCTTGGACTATCCGCCACCTGCATAGGAACAGCGGCATTCATTACTTGCGATTTTGATCCTCGGAACGCTGTCGTTTTCGACAACCTACCGAGTCTCAGGGGCTACTACCTATACAGGGTGCACTTTTAGGTGCAAAACTGTCAAAAAAAATAGGTGCGTCATTTTCGCGTACCTTGAATCCCGCCAGCAAACTCGTAGCGGCATTACGCAATCCGCTCTCGGCGGACGAAATCCTTCCAATCACCATACGCATCAACGCACGATGATCTTCTGAGATGGACGCCCTCTCAAGCAGATTCTTCAGTTCTCCCGGCCGGACACTAGCGGGCGCCGAACTCTCCGGCCCCTCCGGACTCGGGGACACCCTCCGTGACGATACTTCAGGCTCGTCTGCCCTATCTAACGGCGCAGTAGACGGGGGCGTTTTGCTCTCCATCATCTCCGGAAGAAGGTCCCCCAAAGACGAACTCATCTGCGAAGGCTGCAAATCTGAACTGCAAGATAAAAATTTTGGTCACCCACAGAAGCACAAATGGAGGTATTTTCTTACTAATGAACTCCCCCTTTCATGCTCACGGCTCGTTGGAGGGCTGATCCTTTGGTGATGATTGTACGTCCGGATTCTCCCCGGACGCCGGAACCCCCGGTGAAGATCTCTTCCCCCGTTTAGGGGCTTTGGCCTCCGGATCTTCAGAGGCGGTCCTCTTCTCCCCCTGGAAGGAGGGGTTTTTGATTCCCCCCTCTTCAGACGCCCCTTTGGGCGAAATAATAGCTCCTTTATCTTTCCCATCGCTCCCTTTTACGGGCGCGACCTCCAACATTCTGACCAGCACGGGCTCAAGTGCGGTCTCTGGGAGGGGAGTCGGACACCTTGTCAGCTTCGATCGCGCTACCCACTCCTGTGAAAAGTAATGGGTCAGGAGGCGAACTCTAGAAAAGCATATAAATAGAACGTCCGGACTCTGAGCTATTTACCTGAGTATCCGGGCGATTGCGGCTTAGGCCTGCGTCCTCGGTCAATTCCGGACACGCCACCTGTGGTCCGAAGAACAACTTGTACATCTCCACAGGTGTCGCACCCATGAAGTGTTGGAGAACTCGAGGTCCCTCCGGGTTGAACTCCCATAGACGGAGAGGACGGCGTTTGCAGGGCAGGAGACGCCTGATTAGCATTACCTGCATCACCATGACCAGATTGATCTCCCTCGCTTGGAGGTCTCGAATCCGGCCCTGCAATGAGGGCACGTCTTCGGACGGCCCCCAATTGAGCCCTTGGTTGACCCACGACATCAGTTGGCGTGGAGGTCCCGGGCGGAATGAAGGCGGCGGCTTTTGCTTGCGCCTTCGAGCGGTGATATAGAACCACTCCGCTGCCACAGACCGAGTTCCTCTTGGAAGGAACCCTCGGGCCACGGGGCATCGGCCCTTATGCTTATGGCCGCCCCGCCGCACTCCGCTTGACGCCCCCCGATCATCTTCGGCTCCACATTGAAGGTCTTCAGCCATAGGCCGAAGTGGGGAGTGACGCGGAGGAAGGCCTCACAGACGATAATGAATGCGGAAATATGGAGGATGGACTCCGGAGCCAAATCATGAAAATCCAGCCCGTAGTAGAACATGAGCCCTCTCACGAAGGGGTCCGTCGGGAAGCCTAAACCCTGACGGAGGTGCGATACGAAGACAACGTACTCACCTGGCTCGGGGGCGGGCACGGCCTGCCCTTGGGCAGGCAACCTGTGCGAAATCTCGTAGGACAGGCACTTGGCCTCACGCAGCTTTAACACGTCCTCCTCCGTGACGGAGGAGGGCATCCACCGACCTTGGAGGTCGGAGCCGGACATGGTTGAGAATCCAAAGCGCTCGAATCTGAGGCTCTGGGTGTTGGAACTGGGAGCGAGAAGGAGATTCGATGCGAGATTGAAGAAAAGGAACGCTCCTTGGTCCTCTTATAAAGGGGGAAAATACCAAGAGTCGTCTCCGTGACCGTTCAGGATTCACCTTTGATAGAGGAGGCGTGGCGACGGGCGCGGTTGGGTTACCCACGCACGTATTGATGAGAATCCTGAAATAAGGGGAACACGATCTCTGGTTCGACAAGACGTGCCAAGGAAACCGCTTCGCTAAACGTGCTGAGGTGGTACAGTAAAAAACGATTCAAACAGAAGCTTGGTAGCGGTGTGATGTCACGCCGCATAATACGTCAGCAGATTGGACTGGTGTACATTTTATTCTCTCTACGGTGGAATGTGGAATTTATTTTGCGGAGCCGGACACTATCCTGGTGTTCATGATCTTCTCTGGATTATTCAAGGGAGGAACCCGCCTTGCAATGCCGAACATTATGCGCGCCGGACTTATCGCCATTGAAGCCTGGTTCAAGGGCTACCGAGGAGTCTCGACTAGGGGTGTCCGGACAGCCGGACTATCATCGTCCGCCGGACTCCAAGACTACGAAGATACAAGATTGAAGACACCGTCCCGTGTCCGGATGGGACTTTCCTTGGCGTGGAAGGCAAGCTTGGCAATACGGATATGTAGATCTCCTACCATTGTAACCGACTCTGTGCAACCCTGGCCTCCTCTGGTGTCTATATAAACTGGAGGGCCTTAGTCCATAGGAGACAACATACATTACAACAATCATACCATAGGCTACCTTTAGGGTTTAGCCTCCTTGATCTCGTGGTAGATCCACTCTTGTACTACCCATATCATCAATATTAATCAAGCAGGACGTAGGGTTTTACCTCCATCGAGAGGGCCCGAACCTGGGTAAAACATCGTGTCCCTCGTCTCCTGTTACCATCCGCCTAGACGCACAGTTCGGGACCCCCTACCCGAGATCCGCCGGTTTTGACACCGACAGTACCATCACCAGGTTTTCTAGCCAGTCCGGGTGTTTTATTTCTCTGATGAATACGGCCTCGAGTAACTTGGCTAGCTCCTCTCCCATGGCTTGTTGTTTGGGTTCGAAAAAGCACTGTAATGTTTGCTTGACTGGCTTGTATCCCTTCTATATGTTAAGGCTATGTTAGGCCAGCCTGCGTGGGATTCCTGGCATATCAAAAAGGTGCCAGGCAAATATGTCCCAGTTTTCACGTAGGAACGCTCGTAGTGCAGCGTCGACCATGGGGTCCAGCTATGCCCCGATGGATGCTATCTTCGTGGAGGCCGTTGGGTGGACCTGGAATTTGACTATTTCGTCTGCTGGTTTAAAGGAGGTGGATTTGGATCGCTTATCAAGTATCACGTCGTCCCTATCTACCGTGGAGCGCAATGCGGTTAATTCTTCGGCCACGAGGGCTTCAGACAATGCTTCGAGGGCCAAGGCGGCAGTTTTGTTTTCGGCGTGGAGTGCTATGTCCGGATCACTTGCAAGAGTGATGATTCCATTGGGCCCGGGCATCGCGTGATATCCACTGTTAAAAGGGGCCACTTGAAAGGTTATCTCTTCAGACCGATAATTCTCCGGCGTGCCGAGTACCACATCGAGTGTGATTTCCCGCACATCGCGCCTCCCGACTGGAATAGTTCCTCGGAAGATCATGCTGCTTTGCTCAATGCGGCTCCTGTCTATTTCCATTTTGTTGAGAGTTTCCTCGTAAATGAAGTTTAGTCTGCTGCCGCCGTCCATGAGTACTTTGGTAAGCCGAAAGCCGTCCACAATTGGACTGAGGACCAATGCGGCTGGTGCCTGGACTGTTCTGAATTTTGGTTCGTCATTGGCATTGAAAGTTATGGCCATGTCGTTCCAGGGGTTTATTGCTGCAACTTGGCAGACTTCAGCGAGGCAGTGGAGTGCCCTTTTGCGCCTATTGTTTGAGGCGAAAGTCTCGAAGACTATCAAAACCATAGGGTTGTTGTCTTCCGTGGGATGTTGCTCTGCGTTATTTTTTGTGAGGAGATCCTCGCCGCTCTTGGCCACCTGCCGAAGTATCCAACATGCTCGAAGGCTATGGGTTGGTACGGTATCTGGTGTTGTGTGTATTTTGCATGGCCTATCGAGCCATCCCTCCAGAACGGTTCCACACCTCGTAACGGGCTTTGATTATTTTGTCATTGGATCAGGCGACCGACGAGGGTGCATCCTTTTTGTCTGGACGAGGGGTTTAGTGGAAACTGGTGGGTCCCAAGAGGCTGCCTGAGTTTTCCAGGTGCTTTCCATTGCGCAGTACTTCTGTACTATTGTTGCCAAGTCAACGGAGTGTGATACATGATGGCGGTTGATTGCATTGAGGATTCCCTAGTCCGTGCAATTTTTGCAGAATATTAAGATTGCGTCTTCATCGCGGCAGTCTTTGATCTTGTCCTTGACAAGGAGGAATCTGGCCCGAAAGTGATGGACCGTTTCCTGAGACTGCTATCTGATGTGGGTAAGATCGCTTGTATTGGTGTGGGCGGGTGGATTTAAGTCCAAACCCTGACCCAATCTGAGATCCGGAGTTTGAGAAATTTCCGAGCTTAGCCGCTCGGGCTCTGGAATAGAAACCAATTTTTCAGGCCCACAGTCCGACTCTAGGTTCGGAATATGGGGCGTGTCTTCCCGTGGGCGGGTATCCGGCTCTGTGAGCTCGGAAATCCGAACATAGTTCGTCCTCAATACAGAGGGAGAGTTGTCGCATCGTTCCTCGACTACCGCTATCTGATGGGTGATCGGCGGAGATTCAAATTCTCTCTGATCGGGTTTAAGCCCAATCCGATCGTAGTCCATAGCGACTCCCAAGGCGGCGATGCGATCTAGGAGTTCGTTTAAATACGACAACTCCGTCGGATCCATCTAGTCGGAGTATTCTGAGCTGACGCGGAGGAGATTTTCGATGACCCGAGAAGTCATCGTCGGCCCGACGGCCGAACGGGCGGCCATGGTAAACCCGCCCAGCCGGAGGGGTTGGCCCGACGCCAGGGCTCCCCCGGAGGTGATATTGTCCTTGATAACAAGGCGAGCCATCAAGCCTATCTTTGACGTCACAGCGGAACTCTCAATGAAAGCACCAATGTCGGTGTCAAAACCGGCGGATCTCGAGTAGGGGGTCCCGAACTGTGCGTCTAAGGCTAATGGTAACAGGAGGCGGGGGACACAAAGTTTACCTAGGTTCGAGCCCTCTCTATGGAGGTAATACCCTACTTCCTGCTTGATTGATCTTGATGAATATGAGTATTACAAGAGTTGATCTACCATGAGATCGTAATGGCTAAACTCTAAAAGTCTAGCCTATGAGATTATGATTGTTGTCCTACGGACTAAACCCTCCGGTTTATATAGACATCGGAGGGGGCTAGGGTTACATAAAGTCAGTTACATAGAATGTAATCTACACATCCGAATCGCCAAGCTTGCCTTCCACGGAAAGTAGAGTCCCATCCGGACACAGGAAGAAGTCTTCTGTCTTGTATCTTCATAGCCCAACAGTCTGGCCCATGTATATAGTCCGGCTGTCCGAGGACCCCCTAATCTAGGACTCCCTCACCCCATTGTCAAAAAAAGAATAAAAAGAAAAGTAAATAAACATATTAGATGGCTTAGTGTGTATGACATGTGGCCCCCTGGCTACACTACAAAAAAAGACACATCCGTGACATTTTGGGCCAAATGAAATTTTTTCTGTCATACTTATGACACTTCTATGACGATAATTGTGACAAAACCCGGTATCATTATAGATTTGGTGGGCTCCTACTTCTATGACAAAAAATCATGACAGAAAATGGGCTTTTCATCCTGTGCGGGCCGGAGACGCAGCTGCATGATATTATTTGGGCCGTCCGTGACGGAAAAAAGCCGTGGTAGAAGCGAGGGTGAGGAAAATTTCGGGGAGTTCCCGGTTACGGTGGGTGGTTGGGGGCCGAGTGGTGCGCGTTTCTCTCATACACGTACGCGCATGTGTGCGAGGCATTGGCTATAACTAAACCCGAGCGAGGGTTTGGGCTCTAACTGAACCGAGCGATTGCACTGTAGGCTACGCGTTACGGAACCCGAGCGATCGATCGATGGCAATTAACTGAACCCGATCGATCGATCGATGGCTATTAACTGAACCCAATCGAGTGATTCCTTCGCTACTGCTGCTAACTAAAGCCGATCGATGCTGCCTCTGGATGAACAGTGAGCGTTGCGGGGGGGGGGGGGGGGTGGTGGATGAATAGTGAGCGGTGGGGGCGGATGAACAGGACCCCGTGGTGTTGCCTCTGGATGAACAGGACCCCGATCGATCGAGCCGGTTGGGGCTGGATGAACAGGACCCTGTGGAGGGCTGGATGAACAGGACGACTCCGTGGAGGGATGGATGAACAGTAGACAGTGGAGGGATGGATGAACAGTAACCCGTGGAGTGGTGGTTGAATAGGAGCCCGTGGAGAGGGCTGGTTGAACAGTAGCCGGTGGAGTAGCGCACGGTGGAGGCTGGATGAACAGGAGCCTGTGGATGAGCATCCACGGTGGAGGTGGAGGAGGTCGACGGTGGATGAACAGTAGCCCGTGGAGGCTGGAGGAGGTCGACGGTGGAGATGAACAGTATCCTGTGGAGTCCCGTTTTGCGGTACGCCACACCCCTCCCGATGAATAGGACCCCCGTTTCGACCGTAGCGCTCCAACACAAGTCCGTTTCGTCCCGTTTTGCGGTATGCCACACCCCTCCCGATCAACAGGACCCCGCTTCGACCGTAGGAGGTCCAACACAAGTCTGTTTCCTCCGTTTTGCGGTACGCCAGAACCCTCCCGATGAACAGGATCCCGTTTCGAACGTGGCCGGTCGAACACAAGGCCGTTTCCTCCATTCTGCGCTACGTCAGGCCTCGTTTACATCGCTTGTTCCGTCCAAGCCCTCCCGATGAACACGACGACGCATTCCGTTTTGACCCAGCTGGTTGGATCCCCATGAACATGACGACGACGTTGTTTCTCCCTTCCAACCCAACCATGTACACGAGCCATGGCTGTACATATGCGCGAGTAGGCGTTCGAGACCCCACCCGTATGTACGTACGTGGTCGTATATTCTTTCTTGCACACTGGCCGTTGTACGTACGTGCACATGCTATTGCGCGCCTCTACTACGACACGTGCGCGCCTCTACATCCACCAGTATGTACGTACAAGTTTGCGACCAGAATGACAACACTATGTACGCTTCGACTAGGTGGGTCCCGACTATCAAGAACTTTCTTGCGTGCGAAGATGTAGATGGTGGGTCCCAGCAGTAAGGGGGGCGAATCGTTTTTTTTTTGCCCGGATGCACTTCCTTGTGTGCGAAGATGTAGCTGGTGGGTCCCAGAAGTCAGGGGGCGAATCATTTTTTTTGCCTGTAATATGGACGCACTTCCTTGCGTGCGAAGATGTAGCTGGTCGATCCTAGCAGTCAGGGGGGAAACGTTTTTTTCCACGAAATACAGTGGCCCGTCCGATGGGTCCCTGCTGTCAGGTGGAGGTATCATTATTTTCCGCGTAATAAGGACGCACTTCCTTGCTGCGGCCGTGGACCCAGCTGTCAGCCTCTCCACGTACAGTCCACGTCCGATGGAAGTCATTCCTTGACCACGTTGACAACGCCACGCCAAGAGCACCACGGCGGTGGATGAGGGCGAGTGCTCGGAAGGGGATGACACGGAGCCGGGGAAGACATGGCAGTGGATGCCCACGCGGAGAGGAGTACGAGGGTTCACTGGTTCGGCTGTGGTGTGAGGCTGTCGTCGCTGCAGGGCCTGGCCAGCGGTGGGAATAATAGGGGGCAGTGAGGCCTCCGCGGTAGCACAGCTAGCCACGGGAGGCAGGAGCATGCGGCATGACCGACGCTGCTTTGGGCGGCTGGAGCAAGAAGACCAGAGGTTGAAGAAGCACTATGGCCGTTGGATGGACATCGTACGGTCACTGGAGCTAGAATCGTTCATATTGACTAAGTTGACAAAGCCCTCCGTCTCTGTCAACTTAGTAGGCCCACAAGTCAGCCTCCCACCAAGGTCGGTCCCAGCTAGCAGGGGGAGTATTCATTTTTTTGTGCGTAATAAGGAGGCACTTCCGGTGGGTCCGAGCTGATAGTGGGGAGAACGTTTTTTTCGCAAAATACGATGGCCAGTACGGTGGGTCCCAATAGTCAGGGGGAAACTATTTTTTTCACAAAATATGTTGGCCCGTCCGGTGGGTCTCTGTTGTCAGGTGGAGGAATAATTATTTTGCGCGTAATAAGGAGGCACTTCCTTGCGGCTGCCGTAGACCCAGCTGTCAGCCTCTCCATGTACAGTACTCTTCCGATGGAAGTCGGTCGTTGACCACATTGACCACGTCGCACCGAGAGCACCAGGGCGGTGCATGATGGCGAGGCCTAGGAAGGGGACAATGCGGAGCCGGGGAAGACGCGACAGTGGATGCCCACGTGGAGAGGAGTACGAGGGTTCACTGGTTTGGCTGCGGCGTGAGGCTGCCGTCGCCGCAGAATAACAGGGGGAGTGGGTGAGTGAAGGGATGCACTACAAGAAATATGTCAACTTATGACCACCACTATTGGTCACTGAAAGGTCACAAATTTCCATTTACGACCTTTTTGTGACCAAAAATGAAGGTCAAAAGTCGGCCGTCAGAATCGACTATAGCGACCTTTCTTCTAGAATGGTCAAAAACGTTTACGACCAAAATATTCCTACTGTGGCGTTTTGGTCACTAGCAACCTCCCCAAGCCACGTAGGCATCCAGCGTGGCAAGCTGATGTGGCACAAGATTCAGCCCGGTCCAATTAGGTTTTCTACATGGGCCGAGCCAATTAATTCAGCGTTTCTATATTTTTTTCGTGTCAACTTTTGGTCGATTTCATGGGCCTAGCCCAACGTTGTAGCCTTTTTTATTGTTGGCCCATGGCCTTTTATTATTTATTGCTTTTCTATTTTCAGCCATTATATATTCAAGCTGGTCCCACTAGTCAAATGGGTCCCACTTGTCATGATCATCTCTCAAATTGGTCCCACATGTCGAAATGTACAAATTTGATGATTATTTTCATAAGTGGACCCATTGGTCAAGTTTCCATTTCACAGTTTTGGATCACATACATAATCAAAAAGAACACATAAATTTCATCAAATATACCACTAAATAAATCTATTACAATCTTTACAACACATATATGCTACAATATGCTACTCTTTACTAAGTAGAACTTGACGGCTTCACACTTCACGGCTTCACACTTGCTTCACACTTCACACTTGCATGTGTTGCATCACTAGTCACCCCTGCAAGCAAGAATTTTAGCTTTACATAAGGTTTACAAGAATAGGACCCTGATACATGAGATTGACATTCACAAGCTATTTTTCTACAAGATATGCATCTGTAGATGACCATACATACAAATAAAGTAAATTCAGTAACAGATTGCTATCCACAATAACTACAGATTTTGACCATACTGATTTTGTAGATAAACACATACTAGAAGCTACAGCAGAACATGGGTGTAGAGGATACCACTCATGAATTAATTAATCTGCTAGCTAATTGGTGGTAGAGGAGGAGGTTTAGCCACTTCAGGGGCCTAGAAGGCAGGTTTTGTTGTACCTTGAGAGACCGGAAAGAAGTGGACAGAGCAGCCACCTGCTGCTCCAGCCTGGTGTTCCTCTCAAGCACAGCCTCATACTTTTCCTGCACAACACATTCAGTGTCAGCTCCACATCAGGTACATGATTAACTCATATGATTAACTCATCACGAAATGTGGTGCAGCAACTAATTATAGCTAAATGGGTCGTCCAAATACATAGATTATCATTAGATGGATGAACCCAACAAGATCCGATCATACAAATATTCCAGGGTATTCGACTTTGCTATCCAGAAATATCGCATGAGTGTAGTAAGCACCAGGATAAGTTGCAAGACAAAAACACTGGGAGCAAGCAATTGATGTAGTAATAAGCTTTCACGGAATTTTATTTTATGTCATGCTAAATGCAGCAGGCATGCATAAGTTGATTCACAAGGCCGGCATGCATAAGTTGATTCACAAGGCTGCACACAACATACACAGTGAACTCTCATGAACAAACACAACACAGCTTTAAAAACGAAATTTCAAGCATCACAGTGCACCATACGAATCAACAATGAACACTACAGTTCATCAACAGTGCAAGCCTGACCAGCTATGCATTAGCCTTGTAAAGTTGCAAGTCAATAAGATCAAAAACATACTATTGTGTTCACAGTTATTAGTAAAGCAGCAATCAAAACTAGTGATAATGCACAAGCAACTTTTGCATGTCTACACGATCAAACGTTACAGAATTATAATTGTTATTCTCATCTCACTCCACAAGTGGCTCTATGAACATGCCAGACACACAACACTGAACATGCGAGACAAAAATATAAAGAAGCTATTTTATAGATTTATAGTGACAAATTTCCCTACTTGTTCACCGATAGAATCACTACCAATTTTGCGCAATAGCTACTAAACCTTAACAAACAATGGAGCATACACTTACATTTGCTAAGCGATCGTGACTTAATAATAGTATGCATTTGAATGAAAGCAGCTTATCAAGAAATATTTTTCAATGAAGGAACTCGTCAAAGAGGACATGACACAACAGACACCAGCTACACCATAGAAATGATTACCAACTCAGAGACGTAACGGACACCAGCTTCTTCCTTTGCCGCACTGATTGCATCAGCATCATCAGCCGACCCATCGAACGTGGCCAAGTACTTGTTCAGAAACTTGAAGTACTCCTTGGTCATGCTGTCAATCATCATCATAACAAGAACAGATCGCATCAGTATACAACAATCTTGCCATGTTACTTATATACAGTGGTTAAAAATGCAAGGAACTTGGAAGCAAAGGGCAATGCGTGTCGCACTCCTTCTGGTCTTTAAGAATCCCGATGACGGCAAGGAACAACTCCCTCTGCTCCAGCTTGCCAATGCCCCAGTAGGCGAAAAAGGCATCGATGTTCTTGAAGGTGGGGATGACGCAGTCGGCGGCGGCCTTCCTGGCGGTGGCGGCGAGCTCGAGCGCCGCCGGCCGTCGTGACGACCTTGACTTGCTGGCCATCGCTTGATTTTGCTCCCTAACCCGCTGCCCCGCCTGCAGGTAATATATACCAATAAAACGAGGTAAAATGAGAACCAACAGAGCACTTTCTGTATTACTAGAACAAAACTGAAATTCAAACAATAACATGGCCCTTGGTATGGAAAGAATTCTGCAGGTATATACCAATAAAATGAGGTGAATTGAGAACCAACGACACAATGTCAAAAAAAGGCCAGCAGGATGAAGCTATAGCCAGCTAGCTATGCACCATAGGTGTCTGTACGGCCAGCTGAGAAGCATAACACGGCTAACATAAGGAGCGACACAACAGTTGTTGTGCTACCACAGAAAAATTGGGATTCAAACCTACCGTAGCCCTTGTATCGAAATAAAAACGCTAGCAGAGTGATGCTTGCTGCTCGATCCTTGTTACTACATGGCCATTCGGTGCCTGCTGGATCCTGAGTGCAAAGAGGACCCCCTGCTAATTAAGCTAGGTTTTCCAGCCATCCACCCAAGACATGAAACGGGTGGCATAGGAAGCATACACCAAATCGAATCCCTCGCGAATCCATCGAATCCATCGAATCCCCCTATTTCCCCCCATTTTTGTACACCTCAGTGCTAACCTATAGAAGTTAGTTATCCGCAAACTAAAGAAAAGACAATTAGCTGACTCATCTGTCCTTCAGACTATTGGATTTCACATTCAGCAAGCTTGTTCTTTCAGATAATCTGAATACCGCAAAATCATGCGCTAACATGTTAACTACAATTCCAAACATGTAACCCACCTCTTCACTAGGAAAAACAACAATCGTTCAAATTCCCAACAGAAGTTCCAGCCTAAACAAGTACAGTTTGAAATTTAGGGTGCTATGCACCAAAGAGTGGCAGGATGGGAGTCACCTTGGTGTTTGTGAAGCTTGGGAGCCGGGTGAGGAAGGAAGCCCAAGCATCCCGTGGCGGGCGACACGAGCACGGCATCCACGCCACCTGCTTTGGTGGCGGTCGCCGCCGTCGGCGACCAGTAGTGGGGCACCAGCGGATGAGGTCTCCGCGTCACCAGAGTCCAGCCGAGTGGCACCGGGCGAATGCTGCGAGGGACGAGAGGTCGACGGGCGTCGAGGAGGAGGCGACCCTCCACCTCCAAAGAAGTGGCTCTCCGCGAGTGGTAGCCGCGCCATCTGCCGGGGTGGCCACGCAGGTCAGTTTCATGGCAGCAGTGGCGGATCTAGCACTGGGGCGAGCTCGGGCGGTCGCCCCGTGTCCCCGACGGCGGAGCAACCCCCGCCGGATTCGATGGATGCGATGGCGAATGAGGGGGGTGGCGGAGGGACTAGATCTGGATCGGAGAGAGGGAGAGAGAGGGAGGCGGCGAACGAAGCCCTCGCCGGATCTCGCCTGAGGAGGGAGGAGCGGAGCGTGGGGTTCCTGTTGGTGTGCTGGGCACCGTCGATTCTCGCCTGAGGTCGCCGGGATCGGGCGATGGAGGTGGCGGCGGCAGGGAGGAGCTGATAGCTAGGGTTCGCGCAAGAGGGAGAGAGGCGGGCTGGATCGATGGACGGATGGGGTTCGCGCAAGAGAGAAGGGTTGGGTGGGGTTCGTGAAAGAGAGTGGGGTTTGTTGCCGTCGGATGGGATGGATCGATGGACGGATGGATGGACTGATGTTTGCTAGGTCATCGATCCAAGCCACTAGTGATTCCACCAATCAGAATTAAGCTTCGGTGGTTTTGTTTTTTCTTTTATTTCTCTTATAATTTTCACCCTCTAATTCAGGGTAAACATTCAACATATTAACCACTTATAGTTTGCTAAAATTAACCAATAGTGTGCACATGTCTGTATCTTGGGATGACAAACAATGTTGATTTGGGAGGTTTTCATTTTCTTTGATCAAAAGAACCATTTTTCATTGTTTGAGTGACCAAAATGTGTTTTTTTGTGAAGGACCTACCATATGTTTCTTGCAAAATTGTACCAAATCATTTTTCTAAAATACTAGGCCATATTTAATGCACATTTGACCAAATGGTTGGGTGTAAAAAGTTTTGATCCACCTCTCGTGAAAAAGAAAAATTCCCACCGATTCAGCTGTAAGCGGGTCAAATTTGAATTGTAGCTATCTGATAGTTTGCTCTTTATTTTTTCCAAAAATCATTTCTAGGTACATAAGTATCTATTTAATCAGAGAAACACCAAAAGTTTTCCAAGATTCAACCACTAGCTAGGAACGGTCAAGCCCGCCGTTTTGATCGCATTTTGAAATGGGCATAAAAAATTCAAAAAAAATCAAAAAATTGGGAAACCTTCGCATTGTGTCATTATATGTGGCCAAGTTCCCAAGAAAAATAACAAACTTGTAATACGGCAATTATTTTAAAAAGTGTTCTCAGAAATGAGCTATCATCTCTGAAGATTCATGGCTTTCAAGCCAAATGATCAATCTTATGGCCACATTCATGGCATAGTTTGTTCAAATGATCTCATATTGTGCACAAGGGTGCATATTGGAATGGCAAACAATGTTGCCTAAGGAAGTTTTCATTTTCTTTGGACAAAAAAACCATTTTTCATTTTCCGAGTGCCCGAAAGGAGGTTTTTTTGTGAAGGAACTACCAAATAATTGTTGCAAAATTGGACAATATTGATTTTCTAAAATACTAGGACATATTTAATACACAATTGACAAAATGGTTGGGTGTAAAAAGTTTTGATCCACCTCTCGTGAAAAAGACAAATTTCCGCCGATTCAGTTGGAAGCGGGTCAAATTTGAACTGCTGCTGCCTCATGGTTCGCTATTTATTTTTTACAAAAATCATTTCTAGGTACCTAAGTATCTATTTAATGAGAGAAACACCAAAAGTTTTCCAAGATTCAACCACTATCTAGGAACGGTCAAGCCCGCCGTTTTGACCGCATTTTGAAACGGGCATAAAAAATTCAAAAAAGAACAAAAAATTGGAAAACCTTCGCATTGTGTCATTATATGTGTCCAAGTTCCCAAGAAAAATAAAGAACTTGTAATACGGTAGTTATTTTAAAAAAGTGTTCTCAGAAACGAGCTATCATGCGTGAAGATTCATGGCTTCCAAGACAAATGATCAATCTTATGGCCACATTCATGGCATAGTTTGTTCAAATGATCTCATATTGTGCACGAGGGTGCATCTTGGAATTCCAAACAATGTTGCCTAAGGAAGTTTTCATTTTCTTTGCACGGAAAATTCATTTTTCATTTTCCGAGTGCCCGAAATGAGGTTTTTTTGTGAAGGAACTACCAAATAATTGTTGCACAAATGGACCAAATCAATTTTATAAAATACTAGGCCATATTTAATGCACAATTGACAAAATGGTTGGGTGAAAAAAGTTTTGATCCACCTCTGATGAAAAAGACAAATTGTCGTCGATTCAGTTGGAAACGGGTCAAATTTGAACTGTAGCTGCCTCATAGTTTGCTCTTTATTTTTTCCAAAAATCATTTCTAGGTACATAAGTATCTATTTAATCATAGAAACACCAAAATAATTCCAAGATTCAACCACTAGCTAGGAACGGTCAAGCCCGCCATTTTGACCGCATTTTGAAACGGGCATAAAACATTCAAAAAAAATCAAAAAATTGGAAAAACTTCGCATTGTGTCATTATATGTGACCAAGTTTCCCGGAAAAATAATAAACTTGTAATACGGTAATTATTTTAAAAAAGTGTTCTCAGAAATGAGCTATCAAGTGTGAAGATTCATGGCTTTCAAGCCAAATGATCAACCTTATGGCCACATTCATGGCATAGTTTGTTCAAATGATCTCATATTGTGCACAAGGGTGCATATTGGAATAGCAAGCAATGTTGCCTAAGGAAGTTTTCATTTTCGTTAGACGAAAAAACCATTTTCCATTTTTCGAGTGCCCGAAAGGAGGTTTTTTTGTGAAGGAACTACCAAATAATTGTTGCAAAATTGGACCAAATCATTTTTATAAAATACTAGGCCATATTTAATGCACAATTGCCAAAATGGTCTGGTGTAATTTTTTTGATCCACCTCTCGTGAAAAAGACAAATTTCTGCCGATTCACCTGGAAGCGGGTCAAATTTGAACTGCAGCTGCCTCATACTTTGCTATTTATTTTTTCCAAAAATCATTTCTAGTTACATAAGGACCTATTTAATCATAAATACATGGTTTGGTGGCGATAAGTCGAGGTTTGGGCGGTGGCCGAGGGCCCCAACTCTAGAGCGCCAGAACTCAAGATGCCCTTGGCGTGGTCACCAGCGTGACTGTGGCGTTGCCATGTGTTTCAGGCGGCCTAGGCATGTCTAGTGGGTTGGGCACTCCCCAAGTTGGTGCTAGGAAGAAAATTACAACATAAGATTCTCATGAGGAGACCAATCGATGCTCAAACATGAATTAGCAGCCAAGTGTTTGATTAGCGGCACGGAAATGTACATGGCTAATGGGCGTGAGTTTTGGTGAGGATGATCGCCATTAAGAAGACTGTTTTCACAAATTTTCATCTCAAAAGGAGGAGCCTAGGTGGTACTTGCTTTGCAAACCACCACACTGGACATAAATCTGAATGTTGAAGCTCGCTCAAAATAGTGAATGGATTGAGTGGCATTTGGTGGAGGATGGTTATTTGGGCATAGGAAAGCATCAGAGAAAATGGATACTATTTGGACATGCCAAAGTGGTACTTCCTTCACAAACTGTTACTCTGAACAGAATAGGAAAATGAATATTTTTGAATTATGTTTGAACTAGGCAAGGAACGTTTTTACATATTTGACGAAGATATGACCCAAAGAATTTATGAGATTTTTTTGGGAATTTTGGGAATGACAGAAATATAGGTTGCTTCACAACCTAGGTTAAAAACTGCCACATGGACATGACACATAGGCAAAACTGATGAGGTGGCGCCTAGTCATAGCAACCCACCACAATTTAGAAGGCTATGACCATCTATATTGGTCGTTAACAACTAGAAATAAGGCAGCGGACTAGCTGTGTTAGCTTTATGACCATTTCATGTAAGGAAATTATGACCTTTCTGACCAAAATGGTCGCAATGGTTTAGGGTTTGGAGCCCCTCGAACAGCTTTTGACCAATTGGTCTCAAATGGTCATAAATCTATGACCAATTCTTCCAGGGTCACTGACAGAAGGTCATAAGTTCACATATTTCTTGTAGTGATGGCCTGGCCAGCGGTGGGAGTAGTATGGGGGCGGTGAGGCCTCCGCGGCAGCACAGCCGGCCATGGGAGGCAGGAGCATGCGGCACGACCGACGCTGCTCTGGGCGACTGGAGCAAGAAGACCAGAGGTTGAAGAAGCACTACGGCCGTTGGATGGACATTGTACCATCACTGGAGCTCATCATTGAAGCCTGGTTCACGGGCTACTGAGGGAGTCCTGGATTAAGGGGTCCTCGGATAGCCGTACTATATACTTTGGCCGGACTGTTGGACTATGAAGATACAAGATTGAAGACTTCGTCCCGTGTCCGGATGGGACTCTCCTTTGCATGGAAGGCAAGCTTGGCAATTCGGATATGTAGATCTCCTTCTCTGTAACCGACACTATGTAACCCTAGCCCCATCCGGTGTCTATATAAACCGGAGGGTTTAGTCCATAGGACAAGAACAATCATAATCATAGGCTAGCTTCTAGGGTTTAGCCTCTACGATCTCATGGTAGATCAACTCTTGCAATACTCATATCATCAAGATCAATCAAGAACAAAGTAGGGCATTACCTCCATCAAGAGGGCCTAAACCTGGGTAAACATCGTGTCCCCCGCCTCCTGTTACCATTAGCCTTAGACGCACAGTTCGGGACCCCCTACCCGAGATCCGCAAGTTTTGACACCGACAGTCGTATCTAGTTTTACAAACACTTTTTCCCTTGTTTTGGACTATAACTTGCATGATTTGAATGGAACTAACCTGGACTGACGCTGTTTTCAGTAGAACTGCCATGGTGTTATTTTTGTGCAGAAATAAAAAGTTCTCGGAATGACCTGAAAATCCATGGAGCAAATTTTTAGAATTAATAAGAAATATTGGCGAAAGAATTAACGTTAGGGGGCCCACACGCTGTCCACGACGGTGGGGGTGCGCCCCCTCCCCTACGGCGCGCCCCTGTCTTGTGGGCCCCTTGGACGTCCACCGACCTCAACTCCAACTCCATATATTTGCTTTCGCGGAGAAAAAAATCAGAGAGAAAGTTTCATCACGTTTTACGATACGGAGCCGCCGCCAAGCCCTAATCTCTCTCAGGACGGCTGATCTGGAGTCCGTTCGGGGCTCCGGAGAGGGGATTCATCGCCGTCGTCATCATCAACCATCGTCCATCACCAATTTTATGATGCTCACCGCTGTGCATGAGTAATTACATTGTAGGCTTGCTGGACGGTGATGGATTGGATGAGATTTACCATGTAATCAAGTTAGTTTTGTTAGGGTTTGATCCCTAGTATCCACTATGTTCTGAGATTGATGTTGCTATGACTTTTCTATGCTTAATGCTTGTCACTAGGGCCCGAGTGCCATGATTTCAGATCTAAACCTATTATGTTTTCATGAATATATGTGACTTCTTGATCCTATCTTGCAAGTCTATAGTCACCTATTATGTGTTATGATCCGACAACCCCGAAGTGACAATAATCGGGATACTTCTTGATGATGATAGTAGTTTGAGGAGTTCATGTATTCACTATGTGTTAATGCTTTGGTCCGATACTCTATTAAAAGGAGGCCTTAATATCCCTTAGTTTCCATTAGGACCCCGCTGCTACGGGAGGGTAGGACAAAAGATGTCATGCAAATTCTTTTCCATAAGCACGTATGACTATATTCGGAATACATGCCTACATTACATTGATGAACTAGAGCTAGTTCTGTGTCACCCTATGTTATAACTATTACATGAGGAATCGCATCTGACATAATTATCCATCACTGATCCAATGCCTACGAGATTTTCACGTATTGTGCTTTGCTTATTTACTTTACCGTTGCTACTGTTACAATTACTACAAAACTGCTACTGTTACTTTTTCCATTGTTACCGTTACTTCCATACTACTTTGTTACTAAATACTTTGCTGCAGATACTAAGTTATCCAGGTGTGGTTGAATTGACAACTCAACTGCTAATACTTGAGAATATTCTTTGGCTCCCCTTGTGTCGGATCAATAAATTTGGGTTGAATAGTCTACCCTCAAAAACTGTTGCGATCCCCTATACTTGTGGGTTATCAAGACTATTTTCTGGTGCCGTTGCCGGGGAGCATAGCTCTATTCTTTGAGTCACTTGGGATTTATATCTGTTGGTCATTATGAGGAACTTGAAAGACGAAAGAACTAAGATTTATCCCTCAACTACGAGGGGAGGTAAGGAACTGCCATCTAGCTCTGCACTAGATTCTCCTTCTGTTCTGAGTAAGCTTGCGACACGTAAACCTGCTTCTGCTATTAATCCTGATATGTCGCATGTTATTGATGATGCCACTTCTACTATGCATGGTACTTATGATGAAACTACTTCTATGCCTGATACTACTGTGCCATTAGGTGAATATCTTGATGAACAACTTGCTAGGGTTAGAGAGAATGAAATTCTTGAAATTGATATTATTGAAGATAGTGATGATGAAGGTTCTCCCCCTAAATATGAAGTGCCTGTTGTTCCTGAGGGTTATGTTATGGATGAAGAAACTGGTAGAGATTTTCTTGCTTGCAATGATAGATCTGATCTTAAGAAGTTATTAGCTAAACTGAAATAGAAAACTCTGAATCCTAGAAGGAAATATGACCCTGCTTTTTCTACTTCACCTATCTTTGTTACGGATAAGGATTATGAATTCTCTGTCGATCCTAAGATAATTACTTTGGTTGAATATGATCCTTTTTATGGCTATGAATCTGAAACTGTTTTGGCACATCTTACTAAGTTCAATGATATAGCCACCCTGTTCACTAATGATGAGAAATCTCGCTACTATTATATCCTTAAGATATTTCCATTCTCATTAAAGGGTGATGCTAAAACTTCGTTTAATTCTCTTGATCCTGGTTGTGTGCGTAGTCCCCAGGATATGATTTATTACATCTCTGCTAAATATTTCCCTGCTCATAAGAAACAAGCTGCCTTGAGGGAAATATATATTTTTGTGCAAATCGAAGAAGAGAGTCTCCCACAAGCTTGGGGGAAACTTCTCCGATTACTTAATGCTTTGCCTGATCATCCTCTTAAGAAAAATAAAATACTTGATATCTTTTATAATGGACTAACTGATGCTTCCAAGGACCACTTGGATAGTTGTGTTGGTTGTGTTTTCAGGGAAAGAACAGTCGATCAAGTTGAATTGCTATTGAATAATATGTTGACTAATAAAATAATTGGACTCTTCATGAGCCAACTCCTGAGCCAACTCCTAAACCAACTCCAAAGAATAGGGGTGTTCTATTTCTCAGTCCCAAAGATATGCAAGAGGCAAAGAAATCTATGAAAGAAAAGGTATTAAAGCTAAAGATGTTAAGAATTTACCTCCTGTTGAAGAAATACATAGTCTTAATATACCACCTATTGAAGAAACACATGGTCTTGATAACCCAACACAGGTAGTAAAGGTAAATTCTCTCTGTAGATATGATAAATTTGAAATCCCGTCTACTAAGTTTGCTTGCCAATGCTTGGACGAATTTGATGACTTTATGGCTAGACAAGAAAATTTCAATGCTTATGTTGGTAGAGAATTAAAGAGTAATGCTTAGATGATTGGACGCTTGAGTGATTATATGTCTAGAGTGAAGGATGAACTTAAACTCATTAGTAAATATGCTTCTATGGTTACCACTCAAGCAAAACAAGTACTTAAAGTTCAAAGTGATTTGCTCGATGAATTAAATAACAAAACATGATTTTGTTGTTAGAGTGGCTACTAGAACTAGTAAAATGACTCAGGAACCTTTGTATCCTGAAGGCCACCCTAAGAGAATTGAGCAAGATTCTCAGAGAAATAATTTAGATGCACCTAGTCCTGAAAGAAAAATAAAAATGATAGGACTTTGCATGCTTCTACTGAACCTGTTGCAGACACACCTGAGAATCCCACTGATATTTTCTATTTCTGATGCTGAAACACAATCTGGTGATGAACATGAACCTAGTGATAATGTTCATGTTGATGCTCAACTTAGCAATAATAATGATGTAGAGATTGAACCCACTGTTGATCTTGATAACCCACAATCAAAGAATCAACGTTATGATAAGAGAGATTTTGTTGCTAGGAAGCACGGTAAAGAAAGAGAACCATGGGTTCAGATACCCATGCCTTTTCCTCCTAAGACATCCAAGAAAAAGGATGATGAGGATTTTGAGCACTTTGCTGGAATGATTAGACCTATCTTCTTACATATGCGCTTAACTGATATGCTTAAAGTGAATCCTTATGCTAAGTATATGAACGATATTATTACAAATAAAAGAAAGATACCGGAAGCTGAAATTTCCACCATGCTTGCTAATTATACTTTTAAAGGTGGAATACCAAAGAAACTTGGAGATCCAGGAGTACCAACTATACCTTGCTCCATTAAAAGAAACTATATTAAAACTGCTTTATGTGATCTTGGAGCCGGTGTTAGTGTTATGCCTCACTCTTTATATCGTAGTCTTGAATTGAATAAGTTGACACCTACTGAAATATCTTTGCAAATGGCTAATAAATCAACTATTATACCTGTCGGTATTTGTGAGGATGTGACTATTGTGGTTGCAAACGTCACTATCTTAACGGACTTTGTTATTCTTAATATTCCCAAGGACGATAGTATGTCGATTATCCTTGGTAGACCCTTTTTGAATACTACAGGGGCTGTTATTGATTGTAACAAAGGCAATGTCACTTTTCATGTTAATGGTAATGACCAGACGGTACACTTTCCGAGGAAACAACCTCAAGTTCACAGTATCAATTCTATTGGAAAAATTCCAACTATCATTATTGGAGGTTTTGAATTTCTTCTTCCTACTGTCAAGAAGAAATATGATATTCTTATTATTGGGGATGTGCATATCCCCGTTGAGGTAACCTAGTGTTATTCGAAATCAGAGAACGCAATAATTTCCTGATGGATTCATATGTCCAACAAGAACCCCAAACTTGTCTGTAGTGGAAGCATTCGAAGATCTTAAAGACAAACTAAGGTATCCATTTTACATGGAGATCATCATACTTGGAGCATGGGCCATTTGGATAACCAGAAACAATAAGATTTTTGAAAACATTGCACCTTCATTTGAAGGCTGGAAGTTCATTTTTCTGGAGGAACTAAAGCTTCTAAAGTTTAGAATGAGGAAGAAACATGAGAGGCAATTTTCTGTTTGGCTTGAAGGCCTTCTGTAATTTCTCTGTTTATAGGCTAGTAGGCTGTTTGTTTCTATTTCTTTCTTTCTTTTTTCTCCTAGTTTTTAGTTCCTTTTTGTTTTAGGGCTTATCTGAAGCCCCTAAAGACTTCTTGTTACTTTGTTCTTTTAATTAATAAAAATTGCAGTGGGGTCTTACCCTAGTGTTTATAGTCAAAAAAAAGTGTTATTCAAAATTTCTCCGGTTCCATGTTATTCGGAATGACTTTGTTAGCAAGACTTGATCAACCTTGTTAGTGGATTCCTTTTGATGATCATGAGATGGATGAAGTTAGAAGGCACAACCTTTTGTACCCTCCTTTTACTTTCTGTTAATTAGAATAAATAAAGCAAAAATAGTATTTTTCTGTCTGTTTTCTAAATCATCCATGCAATAAAAAATAACCCGAAAATAAAAGTTCTACAAATGCCTTGCAAATTTAATATGATTTTTTCTGGAATATTTGAGAATATCTGGCACTGAGAACACAGCAGGGGGAGCTGGCACTGCCACGAGGGTCAGTGCGCCCACCCCACAAGCAGGCGCCTGCCTTAATGGGCCCACAGTGGCCCCCTCCACTTATTCCTGCACCCACACACTCCTTCCTCCCAAAAAAATCACTATCCAGCTCAAGCACGAGTTCTAGCTCACCTTGCTGCCATTTTTGATCTGCTTGCTCAAAGCTCCATTCACCAAACTGCTTTGGGGGATTGTTCTTTGGTATGTGACTCCTCCAATGGTCCAATTAGTTTTTGTTCTAGTGCTTTATTGATTGCAAATTTTTTCTGCCTAGGTGACCCTATTCTTGATCTTGCATGACAAATTTATATGGTCCCAAGTAATTTTATTGCTTGATATAGGCTCTAGGCACTTGTGGGAGTAGTTGCTATCAATTTTGTTGAGTTTGGTTCACTTTTATTTTGAGTTACTAAAAATTTCAGAAATTTTTCAGAGGAAGAAATATTTCTAGGAAAATGTACCAAGGTGGTTCTTCAAGGAAGAAAGAACCCGGGCTTGAATACGTGAGCAAGACGACGAACCACCAAGGGAAGCTGACGTGCGGCCTTGTGAATGGCCGTCAGAGGAGTTTATGGTCAAGGCTGGCATCAAGGACGAATTTGATGCATATCTGCGTAATGCTGATTTTGAGGACTTCATGCAAGATAAGTGTCCTCAAGACTACCATTTGACTGACTCCTTTGTGAGAAGATTTAAATTTACATCTTCATGCAATTCTCAAAATGTCCTGTTTGATATTTATGATAAATCATATACCATGGACCTAGAAGATTTAACTACTGCTTGTAAACTCCCGCATTGGGGTAGCGTTAATGAACCTCATAAATCTAAATATAAAGATTTTCTTGCTAGTATCACTGTGGGAGAATCTAGAGAAATAGCAGAAGCTACCATAGGGAGCATTCACTTTCCTGCTATACATTATTTTTCTCTCTTCATTGGTAGATGCATTAATCGTAAAGATGAGGCATGTCACATGTGTGTTCCTGATCTTTGTGTTCTCAAGAGTGCTGTATTAGGTGATAAACAATACAACTTGGGGGCAATTGTTGCATGTAGGTTGCATAATAATGGTTTAGTTGGAGACTTGTTTGGAGGGATTTATGCGACCCGTGTGGCTAATTATCTTGGTATACCTGCACATGAAAATGATAGGGAGTTGCCTCCCGCTTATTTAGATTATAATGCCATGGTTAATCGTCATTTTCTTGAGAGGAAAGAACAATTCCTCCAGTATCGACTAATCTTTGACAGACGTTGCGATATCCATATTACTCTCCCCGCTCCTGCCCTTTTTGATTACCACACAAAAGGAAGACATGTTATCACCAGGGAGGAGGCAAACGAGTACGAGAGGAGGACGGAGGCAGCTCGCCACCATGCTGCAGCTCAGGAGGCAATGGCTGCTGCATCTCAGTACGACCCCAGTTACAACTTCGGATATCAGCCAGGCTACCAATGGCTATAGACCAACTTAGGCCAAAAGCCTAAGCTTTGGGGAGTACGTATTTCTCACTGACATTACATTCATGTTCACACACTCATTCTAGTCGTCGATGCTCATACTCTTTCATTGTATTATCCATGCTAGTTTAATTTCTTTTTCTAGCTTTCTTCTTGTGAGTTCAATAAACCTTAAAAAACCAAAAAAAATAGTTAGTTTACCTTCCATGCTATAGTAGTAGTAATTAAAAGAAAACCCAAAAAGATTTCTCATTCTTCTTTTGCTTGTTGGGAGCTTTCCCGTGTAAATAGTTTTATTTCTTTTCTTTCCTTTGGGGGTCGAGAGGAGAAGACCATCATGAAAATGTTTAGTGGCTCCATTATGCATTATTGTAGGTTTAACCAAGAGCCCATATTACCTTGTCTTCTCCCTTGAATTGAATGCTTGCAGATTCCAGCTTAGTCCAATGCATGTGCACTATTATTATTGTCCACACCATTCAGTCGTGCAAGTGAAAGGCAATAAGGACGATATATGATGGACTGATTGAGATGAGAGAAGCTGGTATGAACTCGACCTCTCTTGTTTTTGTAAATATGATTAGTTCATCGTTCCTGATTCAGCCTATTATGAATAAACATGTTTGCAATGGCAATTAGAGATTATAGTTGCTTATGCCATGCTTAATTAGCTAGGAGCATATAATGGTTTACCTTGCGACTATTGTCGTTCTCTCAGTTGGTCGCTTCCCAGTCTTTTGCTAGCCTTCACCTGTACTAAGCGGGAATACTGCTTGTGCATCCACACTCCATAAACCCCAAAGTTATTCCGTATGAGTCCACCATACCTTCCTATATGCGGTATCTACCTGACATTCCAAGTAAATTTGTATGTGCCAAACTCCAAACCTTCAAATGAAATTCTGTTTTGTATGCTCGAACAGCTCATGTATCAACTAGGGCTGTTTGTATCTTCCATGTTAGGCGGGTTATTCTCAAGAGGAGTGGACTCCGCTCCTCATTCACGAGAAAGTGGCTGGTCATCGGGATGCCCAGTCCCATGCTCAAATCAAATTAAAATAATTGCAAACAAAACTACCCCAGGATTGTTGCTAGTTGGAGGCACCAGTTGTTTCGGGCAAGCCATGGATTGATGCTTGTTGGTGGTGGGGGAGTATAAGCTTTACCATTCTATTTGGGAACCGCCTATAATGTGTGTTGCATCAAAGATATCGAGATTTCTTAGTTGTTATGTTGACAGTGAAAGTATACCGCTCAAAATCTTATTCATTTCTATTTCAAAATCGAGCTCTGGCACCTCTACAAATCCCTACTTCCCTCTGTAAAGGGCCTATCTATTTACTTTTATGTTGATTCATCACCCTCTTATTAAAAAGCACCCGCTGGAGAGCACCGCTGTCATTTGCATGCATTACTATTAGTTTATATTGGGTATGACTATGACTGGATCTCTTTTACCATGAATTACAATGTTTAGTCAGTCCTTGATCTTTAAAGGTGCTCTGCATTTATGTTTTGCGGTCTCAGAAAGGGCTAGCAAGATACCATCTTGTTATATCATATTATGATTGTTTTGAGAAAGTGTTGTCATTCGAGTTTTATTATTATTGCTCGCTAGTTGATTATGCCATTGATATGAGTAAACATGAGACCTAAGTGTTATTGTGAATATGGTTAGTTCATAATATTTGCTGAAAACTTGAATGCTAGCTTTACATATTTGCAACAACAAGAGCAAACAGAGTTTGTAAAAGTTTTTCTTTATCACTTTCAGTTTGTCAACTGAATTGCTTGAGGACAAGCAAAGGTTTAAGCTTGGGGGAGTTGATATGTCTCCGTCGTATCTACTTTTCCAAACACTTTTGCCCTTGTTTTGGACTCTAACTTGCATGATTTGAATGGAACTAACCCGGACTGACGCTGTTTTCAGCATAACTGCCATGGTGTTATTTTTTGCAGAAATAGAAGTTCTCGGAATGACCTGAAAATCCACAAAGCAACTTTTCAGAATTAATAAAACATACTGGAAAAAGAATCAACGTCAGGGGGCCCACATCCTGTCCACGAGGGTGGGGGGCGCCCCCTCCCATAGGGGGCACCCCCTGCCTTGTGGGCCCCCTTGACGTCCACCGACCTCAACTCCAACTCCATATATTTGCTTTCGCGGAGAATAAATCAGAGAGAAAGTTTCATCATGTTTTACGATACGGAGCCGCCGCCAAGCCCTAATCTCTCTCGGGAGGGCTGATCTGGAGTCCGTTCGGGGCTCCGGAGAGGGGGATTCATCGCCGTCGTCATCATGAACCATCCTCCATCACGAATTTCATGATGCTCACCACTGTGCGTGAGTAATTCCATCATTGGCTTGCTGGACAGTGATGGGTTGGATGAGACTTACCATGTAATCAAGTTAGTTTTGTTAGGGTTTGATCCCTAGTATCCACTATGTTCTGAGATTGATGTTGCTATGACTTTGCTATGCTTAATGCTTGTCACTAGGGCCCGAGTGTCATGATTTCAGATCTGAACCTATTATGTTTTCATGAATATATGTGAGTTCTTGATCCTATCTTGCAAGTCTATAGTCATCTATTATGTGTTATGATCCGACAACCCCGAAGTGACAATAATTGGGATACTTCTCGGTGATGAACATAGTTTGAGGAGTTCATGTATTCACTATGTGTTAATGTTTTGGTCCGGTACTCTATTAAAAGGAGGCCTTAATATCCCTTAGTTTCCATTAGGACCCCACTGCCACAAGAGGGTAGGACAAAAGATGTCATGCAAGTTCTTTTCCATAAGCACGTATGACTATATTCAGAATACATGCCTACATTACATTGATGAACTGGAGCTAGTTCTGTGTCACCCTATGTTATAACTATTACATGAGGAATCGCATCCGACATAATTATCCAATTATCCATCACTGATTCAATGCCTACGAGCTTTTCACATATTGTGCTTTGCTTATTTACTTTAACGTTGCTACTGCTACAATTACTACAAAACTGCTACTGTTACCGTTACTTCCATACTACTTTGCTACTAAATACTTTGCTGCAGATACTAAGTTATCCAGGTGTGGTTGAATTGACAACTCAACTGCTAATACTTGAGAATATTCTTTGGCTCCCCTTGTGTAGAATCAATAAATTTGCGTTGAATACTCTACCCTTGAAAACTGTTGCGATCCCCTATACTTGTGGGTTATCAGGCGTGCGCCGCAAATGGTTGGATTACCCAAACACGACTGATGAGCAATTCCGTATTAAGTGGGCACGATATCTGTTTTGACAGGATGAGCCAATGAGGCGTGGCCTCGAAACACAGAATGCGGGGTGGAAAACGGTTCAAAATATTGAAGGGTCAAGTCTGATGCTCTGCCAAAAAAATTGTCAGTAAAAGACGTTGTTCTCATTTTTTAATATATCCTTCCGTCGTGGCTAAGGGTTGTGTTCATTTTGCAAAGCCGGATACAATTCTTTTATAGAGGAAAGCCGATGTGTCTTCTTCAAGGAACCCGCCTTGCAATGCTGAAGGCAGTCTGAACACAGAATATATCATCATTGAAGACTGGTTCAGGGGCTACTGTGGATGTCCTAGACTAGGGGGTCCTCGGGTGTCCGTTCTATTGGATATGGGCTAGACTGATGGGCCGTCAAGATACAAGATAGAAGATTATCTCTCGTGTCCAGTGGGGACTCCCGTATGCGTGGACGGCAAGTATAGGTGTCCGGATATGTTATTCCTTCCTGTAAAACCAACTTTGTACAATCTTGGGACCCTCCGATGTCTATATAAACCAGAGGGTGGATCAGAGGCAGAATCACAACATTGCTAGGCTAGCTGATCTATGGTTAGCCGAATCGATCTCGAGGTAGATCAACTCTTGTAACCCCTATACCCTCGATTATAATCAAGCATGAGTAATGTTTTACCTCCATCAAGAGGGCCCGAACCTGGGTAAACACTGTGTTCTTTGTCCATAGTACCATTGATCCTCATACATATAGCTTGGCCTCCCCTACCCAAGATCTGCCGGTTTTGATACCGACAGTCGCTGCCCCATCCTCTGACATAGCCACCACGGATCCAGCAGGCAGGTTAGTAGATCTGGCCATCCCTAGAGTGGATCTCGCATCTCTGGTGGTCGTTGCTTCTGCCTAGTCCCTGAGCACTGGGTGGAGTGTCTTGCGCGCCGCCACTTGTTGGTTCTTTACCCCCATGGTGTGGTGGGCATGGCAAGAACTGAATGCCTTCCATCAGCCGAGGCTGGACCTGGGAGGCACACTGAGGGAGTCCTGGACTAGGGGGTGTCCGGATAGCCGAACTATCATCTTTGGCCGGACTCCAAGACTATGAAGATACAAGATTGAAGACTTCATCCCGTGTCCGGATGGGACTTTCCTTGGCGTGGAGGGAAAGCTTGGCGATACGGATATGTAGATCTCCTACCATTGTAACCGACTCTATGTAACCCTAGCCCTCTCCAGTGTCTATATAAACCGGAGGGTTTTAGTCCATAGGACGAACAACAATCATACCATAGGCTAGCTTCTAGGGTTTAGCCTCCTTGATCTCGTGGTAGATCTACTCTTGTACTACCCATATCATCAATATTAATCAAGCAGGAGTAGGGTTTTACCTCCACCGAGAGGGCCCGAACCTGGGTAAAAACATCGTGTCCCTTGTCTCCTGTTACCATCCGCCTAGACACACAGTTCAGGAACCCCTACCCGAGATCCGCCGGTTTTGACACCGACATTGGTGCTTTCATTGAGAGTTCCTCTGTGTCGCCACCTATAGGCCCGATGGCTCCTTCGATCATCAACAACGACGCGGTCCAGGGCGAGACTTTTCTCCCTGGACAGATCTTCGTATTCGGCGGCTTTGCACTGCGGGCCAATTCACTTGGCCATCTGGAGCAGATCGAATGCTACGCCCCTCGCCATCAAGTCAGATTTGGGAGTTTGAACTATACGGCTGAAATCCGCAGAGACTTGATCTTCGACGAATTCGAGCCACAGCCAAGCGCGCCGCACTGTCGCGATGGATATGATCTAGCTCTGCCGCCGAACAGTGCCCTGGAGGCCGCACAAGAGTCCGCTCCGATCCTTAGCTCGGGGTCGGGTACGCCAATCGAGGATGGGTGGCTGGACACCGCCTCGGGGGCTGCTACCTCTACGGCAATAGAGCCGAATACCGACACTGGCTTTCGCAAAGCCCGTGACTCCGAGGTGCCGGACTCCTTGCCGGACTCTGAACCTCCCGCGCCCCTGCCAATCGAGTCTGATTGGGCGCCGATCATGGAGTTCACTGCCGCAGACATCTTTCAACACTCGCCTTTTGGCGACATCCTGAATTCGCTAAAGTGCCTCTCTTTATCAGGAGAGCCCTGGCCGGATTATGGTCAGAACGGTTGGGATGCGGACGACGAAGAAATTCAAAGCCCACCCACCACCCACTTCGTAGCCACTGTCGATGACTTAACCGACATGCTAGACTTCGACTCTGAAGACATCGACGGTATGGACGACGATGCCGGAGACGACCAAGAACCAGCGCCTACAAGGCACTGGAAAGCCACCTCGTTATACGACATATACATGGTGGACATCCCAAAGGATGGGAATGGCGATGGAACAGCGGAAGACGACCCCTCCAAGAAACAGCCTAAGCGCCGGCGTCAGCGGTGCCGCTCTAAATCCCGCCACAGCAAAAATGGAGATTCTGGCACTGGAGACAATAAAACCCCGGACAGTGCAGAAGACAACCCCCTCCAGCAAGATTGAGCACAGGAGGATGGAGAAGCAGCCCTCATGAGAGAGTGGCAGACAGAGAGGTAGAGGGCGATAATTATAAGCCTCCCTCCGAAGACGAGGCAAGCCTCAACGACGACGAATTTGTCGTACCTGAGGATCCCGTCGAACAAGAGCGTTTCAAACGCAGGCTTATGGCCACGGCAAGCAGCCTCAAGAAAAAGCAGCAACAGCTTAGAGCTGACCAAGACTTGCTAGCCGACAGATGGACTGAAGTCCTTGCGGCCGAATAGTATGAACTCGAACGCCCCTCCAAAAGCTACCCCAAATGCAAGCTGCTACCCCGATTAGAGGAGGAAGCACATAAACCCACATCACCAGCGCACAATACGGCCGACCGGCCACCTCGTGGTCGCGACAGAGAGGCCTCTAGGCCCTCCACTAAAGCCGCACCCCGGCGTCGCTCGAAAAGTACAAAGCCACGGGGGTATGCGCCGAACTTGCAGGACATATTGGAGGATAAGGCAAGACAAACAAGATCGATCTACGGATCGCGTGGGCGCCCCACGATACGCGACGACAAGCGTCACGCCGGATACAGCAACTCCGGCCGGGCCGAACACATTAGACAAAGCTCGCTTGAGCTGCGTCGTGATATAGCCCAATACAGAGGCGCCGCACACCCACTATGCTTCACAGATGAAGTAATGGATCATCAAATCCCCAAACGTTTCAAACCCGTAAACATTGAATCCTACGACGGCACAACAGATCCTGCGGTTTGGATCGAAGACTATCTCCTTCATATCCACATGGCCCGTAGTGATGATCTTCACGCCATCAAATACCCTCCACTCAAGCTTAAAGGACCAGCTCGGCATTGGCTCAACAGCTTGCCAGCATAATCAATTGGGTGTTGGGAGGACCTAGAAGCCGCATTCCTTGATAACTTCTAGGGCACATATGTGCGCCCACTAGACGCCGATGACCTAAGCCACATAATTCAGCAGCCAGACGAATCAGCCAGACAATTCTGGACACGGTTCTTAACCAAGAAAAATCAAATCATCGACTGTCCGGATGCAGAGGCCCTTGCAGCCTTCAAACATAACATCTGTGACGAATGGCTTGCCCGGCACCTAGGACAGGAAAAGCCGAAATCAATGGCAGCCCTCACATCACTCATGACCCGCTTCTGTGCGGGAGAAGACAGCTGGCTAGCCCGTAGTAACAACCTAACCAAAAACTCTGGTAGTTCGGATACCAAAGACAGCAATGGCAGGCGATAATACTGAAGATACGGCTGTCAACGCCGGATTCAGAGGCTCTAAACCCGGACAGCGGAAAAAGCCATTCAAAAGAACTACTCCGGGCCCGTCCAATTTGGACTGGATACTCTATCGCTTGTGCCAGATACACGGCACCCCCGAAAAGCCAGCTAATCACACCAACAGGGATTGTTAGGTGTTCAAGCAGGCAGGCAAGTTAATCGCCGAAAGCAACGACAAGGGGCTGCATAGCAATGACGAGGAGGAGGCCGCCGAACAATAGAGAACAGAAGGGTTTCCCCCCACAAGTGCGGACAGTGAACATGATATACGCAACCCACATACCCAAAAGGGAGCGGAAGCGCGCTTCCAGGACGATATCGCTGATGGAGCCAGTCGCCCCAAAGTTCAATCTATGGTCCTCCTGCCCGATCACTTTTGATCGAAGGGACCACCCCACCAGTATCTGCCATGGCGGACTCGCTGCATTGGTTTTAGACCCAATAGTCGACGGATTTCACCTCACTACTGCCCCGATGGATTGGCGGCAGCAACTGAACTCGCTTTATCGGGATACAAAGGCGCAAGATGGGCATAGACTCCTCAAGGATTAAACCCACAAAGACGACCTTCAAGGGCGTCATACTAGGTGTAGAGGCCAATTGTACAGGCTCAGTTACACTTGAAGTGGTCTTCGAATCCCCGGATAACTTCCGAAGCGAGGAGTTAATCTTTGACATAGTCCCGTTCCACAGCGGCTATCATGCACTGCTCGGACGAACCGTATTTGGGAAGTTCAATGCGGTGCCACACTATGCATACCTCAAGCTCAAGATGCCAGGCCCTCGAGGAGTCATCACGGTCAACGGAAACATCGAACGCTCTCTCCGAACGGAGGAGCATACAGCGGCTCTCGCGGCGGAAGTACAGAGTAGCCTCTTAAGGCAATTCTCGAATCCGGCTGTTAAGCGACCGGACACCATCAAGCGCACCCGGAGTAACCTACAACAAGACCACCTGGCATGTTCTGAGCACGCGTAGCAATGCGGCCCCAACCCCATCCCTCGCGAAATTGCGAGACCAGTACCACGCGTATGTCACTACGCTCTGGAGATACCATGGGCATAGGGGGAGGGGCACGACCACTGCATGCCCAGAGTGCGGCTCAACCACACCAGGGGCTCCCAAATATGCCATTCTTTTTTCTTTTCTTTTTATTCTCAGGACTCCGTTTTCCAGAAGCCCTGTCCGGCAGTAGACCTGCCGAACCCACGATGCAACAGCCAGGGAAGAATAAAAGCTACGACTTGTATCCAGGTGGTCTGCATTATGAGCATTATACCTGTTTACATACCATTCCGCAGCCTACCCCTGGACGGGGACATGCTAAATAGTCCCACCCCTTGCTTATCGCACTATTTGTATCATTCTACCTTCATTGCAGTATTTTTTGAATAAACAATGCATCGCTTTTTGCCTGTCATTGCATTCCTTTCCATATATGTTCACTTATGACATGTTGCACCCATACGCTTTGGTACGGCCAAATACACCAGGGGCTTATGTTCCCCAAAGTATGGTGTGATAAGTCCGAACACTTTCACAAGTGTGGCACCCTGAACTTAGAGCATTATATGCATCGGCTCCGAATCATGTCTTGGGTCAAAAGTTGGGTTTGCCCGGCTCCCATCTTTTGGTACCTTACGTTCCGTTATATCGGCTAAGGTAGCGCTGGGAGAACCACTGCGATTGTGCCCCAGTTGAGCTGGGTTGAGCACCTAAGTGGAGAAAGCTAAAACTGACCGTCATGATGGGGCGAGAGCCGGTCATTGTTCGAGAGGTTTTTTCGAGTCCCTAAAGACTTACGCCGCTTAGAGCGAGGAGCCGGCTTTGTCCGGCCCACGCGTGGATAGCGCCCCGAATTCGGCCTTCCGAACACTAGGGGCTTTGCCGAAATTTAAAATTATAGAATTCTATGGCTAAGTGAGAGTGTTCAAGCATTATAAGTCTGGTTGCCTCGTTCGTTGTGTTGAGCGCCTCCCCAGAAGGACCCAAAAATGGGAACAAGAGCGCTCAAGTTTATCCCGAACACCCCAGCACTCGTGGCATGGGGGCCGAAGCCAACGACTTGCCATCTCTCAGATTTGATAAACGGCCGCACAGAAGGTAATATTTTAAATTAACAAGCGTTGCTTAGCGCATATGAACAAAGTTTTCAGCGCACAGGATAACAAAATGCGAGTCTACTAAAAAATTACATATTTGGAGCATTCACCCGCAATAAGGCGGGCACCCTTCAGGACACCCTTATAATACATATTGGGCGTGCGATACTCCTTGCCCGGCGGTGGCGCATCCGTCACAAGCTTCTCGGCGTCCATCCTGCCCCAGTGCACTTTAGCACAGGCAAGGGCCTGACGGGCACCTTCAATGTAGGCAGAGTGCTTGATGACTTCAACCCATGGACAAAGGCCCACCAGCCGCACAGACTAGACCAAGTAGCTCCTGTGCATGGCTTCTTTGGGCCTGGCTGAACTATGAGGCCCTTCATGGCCTGTTCGCCACCTTGTGGAGCTCGACCAGCTGCTTCACACAGTGTCTCAGGGGCACCGGATGTCCAGCCTCAAAGATCTCGAGATCGAACACCTTTTCCGTTGAGCTCCCTCCTCGGCTTTGTAGAAAGCGGCAGATCGACACGCCAGGTAGATCTGCGAACGCCCTGGAGAGCTCCGATTCGGGTAAGTAACAAGTAATTCACTTTTACATGCTTGCTTTGCATGAAGAATGCCTACCCGCCGCTATCATCTTTCTTGCCTCGATTTCTGGAGGGCCTTTTGGGCTTCGCCTTAGCGGCTTTGGCACTCTCAAGAGCCGACGCGAGCTCGGACTCGAGTTCGAGTCACGCTCCAATCTCGTGTTTTTCCACGAGCACTCGAGCTCTTGCCGCACCTCCGCCACCCGCGCCTCCTGCTTCTCTTGCTCGGTGCGTTCCGCGGCCGCATTGCGTTCGGCCGCGGACACCGCCTCCTTTAGGGTCGCCACCTCGTTGGTAGCCCCTGGAATACCCACGTTATTCCTGTCATTTTTTGCAACCAAATCCTTTTCTATAAGGTACAACTTTAATAAGATGTTACTTACCTTCCTTGTCCTCGAGCTGCTTCTTGGCACAGCCGATCTCACTCTCGGACCGCTCGAGGCTCTGCTTCAAGGCATTGACCTCCATGATCAAGGCGGCAGAGGTCAAGAAAGCAGCAACTGCATTCCCATATTGACATATTTGTGTTAGACTCCTGCGTTTATCTTTTTAGATCCTCAGTTCGGCTTTTCTTTCCGAACACCGAACTGAGCATCAGGGGCTTCTATCTATGCGGTACTATTTTACATATCTTAAAATCCTTACCTCAAAGCCTGTTAGAAGGCTGGTGCAGGCTTCGGTCAGCCCGCTCTTGGCGGACTGAACTTTCTGAATCACCGCACTCATAACAGTGCGGTGCTCCTCGTCAATGGAAGCGCCGTTGAGCGCCTCCAGCAAATTATCCGGCGCCTCCGGTTGGATGGAGGCCACCGGCGTCGCAGTCTTGCCCTTCTTACGAAGGGCCCACCCGCCGGACTTTGGAACCATTGTAGGTTCCGGTATGGAGTCCGGCACAGGGCCGGGCTTAGAACCCTCGAGGGTTCCGCCCTCTTTCCTCCCAGAGTCCGGAAGGTCGCCTTGTGGCACCTCCAGGACCACCTCCTCCTGGCCAGGCCCCTTCTGGGACCCCACCTCGGCGTCATCTGCGTCATCGGGGGAGGAGGCGGTCGAAAGTGAAGTACTATTCACATCCGACGAACCCAGGGACCCGCTCGACGATGCGGGGAGATCATCCTTGGGCGGGCTACATGGTTGTATTCGGCGTTAGAAGACACTATGTGACGAAAGAAAAATCATGAGTTATTCTGGAATCCAGACACTTACGATCTCCCCAGGGGCTCGGCCCTCGAGGGCCACTCCTCCTCGCCGTCGTCGGCGTTGGTGGAACAGTCCGGAAGAAGGGTCCTTCCCTTCTTGGACCCTTCGGCCTCCCCCGTTGGGGAAGCCTTCCTCTTCTTCTCTCCCCCCGCTGGGGGAGAGGCCTCTTTCTTCTCCTCCTCGTCTTCGTGGGAGGACACTACTAGGGAAAAGGCTAGCAGCAGCGCGGGTTTTTAGGCTAGTAGCAGCGTGGGTGGCCGCGCTACTAATAAGGCGCTACAGCAAACTCATAGTAGTAGCGCGGCCCCAACCCACGCTACTACTGTTGACGATATCAGCAGCGCTTTTTGTGAAAGCGCTACTATTAACTAGCTGTAGCGATTTCGCCATCCTCGCCATCGCTATATCTTTCATCATTTTCCCTTTGCCCCATTCCCTTTACGTTTCGGATACTAGATACTAGGTACTGCTAGTAGATATCAAATTCATAAACCATTACTAGATGCGGTAGTACTTTCGTTCAAATTACTCGTCATGGTTTTAGTTCAAACCACGATTTAATAATTTGGAACTAAGGGAGTACTAGATAACAATTTCATGCATAGCCAACATGCATCCTCAAGCAGTACAAGGTCATATCAACGACCATCATCATATGTAGTTCTAGATGATATCGACGACGATCATCATATGTAGTTCTAGATGATATAGCCACACACACAAATGTAGTTCTAGATGATATAGCCACACACACATATGTAGTTCTAGATGATATAGCCACACACACATATGTAGTTCTAGATGATATCGAAGACAATCATCATCCTCAAGCTCGGGCGGTTGGTGTTCTGATAGTAATTAGGATGGCCTGTCCAACACGAAGATACTTGCCATCGAGGAATTTCTTCCACCCAACCGAAGTTTAAGTGTGTGCGACCGTCCGTGTCCACGCTGTAAGTACAGGTTGTGATGGAGCCCCTTGCAAGAAGGCGTAGTCCGGTGAGCCTTCTTCATCGGGCTCGATACCATAACTCATGATATGCTCTTTGCCAATTTCTGAATAAGAAAAACATATCAATTAATAAGCATGTGATCGAACTCTACATTAAAACATATATATCATCGACTAGATTCCACACAACATATCATATCATTGGACTGTACACTAAGTAATTCACACTATTAATTTGCATTTGTAAGTATAACATACCATATCATGTCGATCAACCATGGCATTTGTCAAGCGGGTCACGAATGGCACCCGACAAAGTCAAGACGTGGCGGAATTATGTCCCACAAAGTTGTACACCTCCTCCTCACTCAGCCTTGTTCTTTGAGCTACGATGGCTTCATGAAGTGGGTCCTCATCATCTTCATCGAGTGGGTCCTCATTATCTTCATCATCTTCATCATCTTGGTCATCTTCATCATCTTCCACGAGGTTGAGATAAATGACAGCTAGCTTGGGTCTTTTCGCTCGGAAGTTGATGCTGATCAACTCACCACCAAGAAGATGCATGCGAGCGATTTAAACGGGCCCATCCATCTCCTCCAATCTCGACATATTGCGTCCTTTCTCGACCTCCATAGTGTACGGCCCCCAGAGCCTCAAATGTCACAGTGTCTCTCGTCAGCTTGTTGAATTTCAACCTCACATTGCAAGGGACGATCTGTAAAATAAGCAAAATGACACAATGCAGTAATGCCAACACTAAAAATAAAATAGTTATTACGTTTCATCTAATTTCTTACCACCTCATGACTAAAACTCGGCTGGAAGTAGATGCGAACAGCTTGCGGTTGCAAGGCTCTGTCAAGATCTTGACTTGCACATTGACATAGTGGTGGTGGTGGTGGCGCCATTCTTCCTAAAGCAATATGAGCAAAGGATTACTAAATCAACTAAATCAAAATGTTCCTAAGTCAACTAAATCAACTAGCCTACTAAATCAACTAAATCAAAATGTTCTAAGTCGACTAAATCAACTAGCCTACTAAGTCAACTAAATCAAAATGTTCGAAGTCAACTAAATCAAAATGTTCTAAGTCAACTAAATCAACTAGCCTACTAAATCAACTAAATCAAAATATTCTAAGTCAACTAAATTAACTAAATGAATTAGCCTACTAAATCAACTAAATCAAAATGTTCTAAGTCAACTAAATCAACTAGCCTACTAAATCAACTAGATCAAAATGTTCTAAGTCAACTAAATCAACTAGCCTACTAAGTCAACTAAATTATATCAACTAAATCAAAATGTTGCATATGAGCAGGAGGGAGAAGGAGGGCGACTCGAGGAGGAAGAAGAGAGTAGGATGGAGGAGGAAGGCGGAGCGAGGAGGGGCCAGCCGGCGCGGCCAGCTGAGGGAGGACGGAGGAGGAAGGCGGAGCGAGGAGGGGCCGGCCGGCGCGGCCAGTTGAGGGAGGACGGAGGAGGAAGGCGGAGCAAGGAGGGGCCGGCCAGCGACGAGTGGAGAGGGAGGACGGAGGAGGAGGCCGGTATCGAGTCTAGCAAGGAGGAGGAGGAGACGGCACGCGGCGCAGACGGAGGAGGGGCGACGGGGGCGCGCGCGGCGCAGACGGATCGGAGAGGATTTTTGAGTGGCCGTGTGTGAGTGGATCCGAAGGGAGGAGATGAGGGAGATGGATGGCTTAGCAGTAGCGCTCTTTAGGAAAAGACGTTACTGCTAAGCTATCTAGCAGCAGCGCTTTTCACAGTAAAGCGCTACTGCTATTTGTCAGCATGCAAAAATAGACTTTGTTCAATATATCAAAAACACATTGATCATCAACGATCTTTTTGTGTACAATCTGATTTGACAATATGAGTCCTCACCGGTTTAGGAACAGGTGAAGACTCATATTGCAGCCACAAATTCTGCACATAGAGTTTAATGAAGATCAAGTGCTTGTCAAAGTGTGAGAAGTAACATATTTAAGGTGGTAGAAACTCTCTTCATGGAGCGAGGTGGGACTAAATTTTTGTAGGAAACTTAGCAGTAGCGCTTATCCGAGAAATGCGCTGCTACTATGCCACGTAGCGAGAGCACGCATCACGCTAACAGTGGCTGCTATAACTAGCCTCATGGCGGCCTCAGGAATTATAGCAGCAGCGGCGTCTTTCGGTAACGCGCCATCGCTATATTTGTCTCAAAGAGCGAGTTTCGTCAGACGGCGCTCATCGCTAGATAGCGAGAGCGAGTTATTTTGGAGCGTCTTTGCGATAAGATTCTCGTATAGGCTTTTCCTAGTAGTGGAGTTCGCCTCGAGTCATCGGACGATGAGTCCGATAACACTGCACCGGAACTCCTCCGGGTCCCGTGGCCTTCTTCTTAACCTTCTTCTCGGCACCACGAAGGCGCGGGACTAGCAGCCCCGTCAAGCGGGCGTCCGCTGGGTCTTCTAGAAGGAGTCGGACGATTAACCTTCCGGACGTCTTCGCCGGGCCTGTTAAAGGTAATGGGAGTTTAGATCCCGCATAGAGTCAAACTATGGAAAACAAGTGTCCCGTAAAGGGTAATATAGCTTACTTCGCCGGCTTGACGCTGCGAGCTGAATCCGCGATCTTCGGTAGCGGATGCGGGAGCCTCGGCGCCCTTGAACAGCACCCTCCAGGCCTCTTCGTACGTAGTGTCGAAGAGCCTGCTCAAGGTCTGGTGCTGTGCTGGATCAAACTCCCACAATTTGAGCCCGCTGTTGGCATGGGAGAATCCGGCGGATGAGCATGACCTGGACTACGTTGACAAGCTTGAGCTTCTTGTTCACCAGGGTTTGGACACAGGATTGGAGTCCGGTCAGCTCCTCCGAATCGCCCCACGTTGTAACGCCCGGATAATTAGGCTACAGTAAAACTCTTCTAATGATGCCATGTCATCTGAGTTACTGTTGCTAATCAAGTGGTAGTTCAAAATCATCGCAAATTCAAATTCAAAATTTGGCAAACAACAAAAGTTTTCAAAAATTAAAACAAAATGTTAGGGGTTGCCAAATATTGCAATCGGTAATTATGGTGAAGTAAACACCTTTTGTAAAATGACTAAATGCCCTAAAACTAAATAAAACAGAAAAGGAAAATAAATAAAATAAAGAAATTACAAAAGAAACAAAAAAGAAAAGAAAAACCCCCCTCAGCTAACTGGCCTCGGCCCACTAGTGGCTCGCCAGCCGGGCCCCAAAGGCCCGGCCGGCCACTCCCTCCTTATCCCCTCACCCCGCTAACCCTAACCCACACCCACGCCCCCACTCTCCCCACGACGCCCCCTCCTCTCTCCCGATCTGGATCGGGATCCAGAGGAGGCCGACGCCGCCCGACGCCGCCCCGTCCACCCCTCCTCCCCGGCCGGCCTCTGCTGCCTCGCCGGCGCCCTTCCCCACCGGCCTGCACCCTCTCCGCCGCTCGTCCCCGTCGTCCTCCCCAACCTCCACCGAGCACGCGACCCTAGACCCTGCCAACCCCGGTGAGGCCCCGGGCCTCCCCCTCTCCTACCCTCTCCCTCGCCCTCGTGCTCACCGTGGCCCTCGCGCCCGCCGGCCGCACCGTTGGCCGCGCGCCGGGCTCGCCCTGGTCGCGCCAGCGACCGTGCTCACTGCACCGCGACCTCCTCTCCTCCCACGACGCGTCGGCCGCGCCCATGACCACCGCCAGCCTCGTCGCGCTGCTTTGCAGGCAGGCAAGCCCGCCTCGGTCAACCTCTGCCGCCCCTGAGCCCTCGTTAGCCACTTGGTCGCTCCCTCGCCGGCGCTCCGCCCGTCCCCGCTCCCGTGGCTCCGCTCCATCCCCGACAGCCCACGCAGACACGCCAAGACGCGCTGCGCCGCCCGCCCGCCGCAGACGGCCCGCCGCGCTCACGTGCCCAGTGCCCGCGGCCTGCTGCCTCCGCTGCCCCGGCCCCTGCTCCTCCACCACCAGCGCCTGCGCCGCCTCGGCCCCATCCGCACTCCGCCATCGTAGTCGCCCCACGCCGCCTTGGCAGCCCGGGCCGGCTGGCCGGCCGTGCCAGCGGCAAGGCACCAAGACCTCCTCGGCTCACGCCTGCTCGGGCGCCCGCCTTGCGCCAAGCACCAGCAAGCACCGCTAGCATGCGCTCCCGGTGGCCTCTGGCCACTTGGCATGAGGGGCCCGCCCTATGGGTCTATGACAAAGGGCCCCACGCCTGAGAACAATTAAAAAATGAAAAATGAATTAAAAAATAAATAATAATAAATAATAAATGATTAAAGACTAAATAATTAAAATAAATAATAATTAATTAATTGATTAATTAAAATTAATTAAGTTAATTAATCATTATTAGATTAATCTAATTAACTAATTAGTTTAATTAAGCAAGAGTTAGATTAGTTAAACATGATTAGGCTAAACAGTTAATGACCAGTGGGACCCACACGTCAGTTTGACCCAGTCAACGTCCTGTTGACTGCTGACGTCATGCTGACGTCATGATGACGTCAGCATACACTGTTTTGGATAATGTTGGATTAAATAAATTGAATAAATTCCAAAAATGAATTAAAACGTTAGAAAATCATATCTTTTAATCCGTAACTCGGATTAAAATATTTTCAACATGAAAGTTGCTCAGAACGACGAGACGAATCCGGTTATGCAGCCCGTTAGTCCGCGACACACCCCTAGCACACCGAACACGCAACTTTCCCCCTCCGGTTCACCGGTCCGAAAACGCGGAACACCGGGAATACTTTCCCGGATGTTTTCCCCCTTCGTCGGTATCACCTACTACCGCGATTGGGCACACCTAGCATCGTTACTTGTCTTGTCATGCATCGATATGCATCTGTTTGCATGGTATTCATTGTTTCTTCCCCCTCTTATCTCCGATAGACTACGAGGCCGACGCTGCTGCTGCCCAGTACGACTACGGAGTTGACGACCCCTCTCTCTTGCCAGAGCAACCAGGCAAGCCCCCCCCCTTGATCACCAGATATCGCCTATTCTCCTCTATACTGCTTGCATTAGAGTAGTGTAGCATGTTACTGCTTTCCGTTGATCCTATTCTCATGCATAGCCTGACATTGTTGCTACATCTGTTGATACCTTACCTGCAATCCTAAATGCTTAGTATAGGATGTTAGTTTATCATCGTTGGCCCTACATTCTTGTCAGTCTGCCTTGCTATACTATCGGGCCGTGATCACTTGGGAGGTGATCACGGGTATATACTATACATACATACATACATACTATACAGATGGTGACTAAAGTCGGGTCCGCTCGAAGAGTACCCATGAGTGATTCCGCAGTTGAAAGCTGAAAGGACCTTTGTCCCGACGGCCCTCTGTGTGGATCTTTGTGTCGGAGCGACAGGCAGGTTGAGACCGCCTAGGTGAGAGGTGGGCCTGCCCGGTCGGCGTCGCGTTTGCTTCATAATAACACGCTTAACGAGATCTTGGTATTTGATCCGAGTCCGCCATTTGGTCTATACGCACTAACCATCTACGTGGGAGTAGTTATGGGTATCCCGGCGTCGTGGTATCACCGAAGCCTTCTTGGCGTCGGACGGCGAGCGGCGCGCCGGATTGGATCGAACGCCACTAGGCTAGGTGCGCTTCGGCCGCCCGCAACGCGTCTGAGGTGTGCTTTCAGGCGATGGGCCTGACCCTTCGCGCTTAGGTTTAGACCGGCGTGTTTGACCTCTGTTGTGCCTAGGTGGGGCTGCGGCGTGTTGATCTTCGAGGCGGGCATGACCCAGAAAGTGTGTCCGCCAAATGGGATCAAGCGTGTTGGGTTATGTGGTGTACCCTGCAGGAAGTTTAATCTATTGAATAGCCGTGTCCCTCGGTAAAAGGACGACCGGAGTTGTACCTTGACCTTATGACAACTAGAACTGGATACTTAATAAAACACACCCTTCCAAGTGCGGATACAACCCGTGATCGCTCTCTAACAGGCGCCGAGGAGAGGATCGCGGGTAGGATTATGCTATGCGATGCTCTTGGAGATGCTACTTGGAGATGCTACTTGGAGGACTTCAACCTACTCTCTTCTACATCTTTGCAAGGCGGAGGCTGCGAGCGTAGTCTTCGACTGGATTAGCTATCCCCTCTTATTACGGCATTCTGCGATTCGGTCCATCGATATGGCCTTCTTACACATATACCCATGCATATGTAGTGTAGCTCCTTGCTTGCAGTACTTTGGATGAGTACTCACGGTTGCTTTCTTCCCCTTTTCCCCTTTTCCTTTCTTTACGGTTGTCGCAACCAGATGTCGGAACCAGAGCAGACGCCACCGTCGATGGCGACTACTACATGGAGGTGCCTACTACTACGTGCAGCCGGCGGCGGCGACAAGGAGTAGTTTAGGAGGATCGAGGCGGGAGGCTGCGCCTCTTCGTCTGATATCGGTTTGTGCTAGCCTTCTTAAGGCAAACTTGTTTAACTTATATGCGTACTCGATCAGATATTGTTGCTTCACTGACTTCGTCTATGATCGAGCACTTGTATTCGAGCCCTCGAGGCCCCCGGCTTGTATTATGATGCTTGTATGACTTATTTATGTTTTTAGAGTTGTGTTGTGATATCTTCCGTGAGTCCACGATCTTGATCGTACACGTTTGCGTGCATGATTAGTGTACGATTGAATCGGGGGCGTCACAAGTTGGTATCAGAGCCGACTGCCTGTAGGAATCCCCCTTCCAACTCCTTGGCCGAAGTCGAGTCTAGTCACTATAAAACTTTTACTAACATGGCTGTGTGCCTTACGGCCCACGCCGCCATTGGGTGGTACTAGGATCTTTTACTCCTCGACCTTTACTCGGGACTCGAACTCTCTTCTACTCGGGTTAAACGAATTTACTAACTCTAACATTAGGATCCCGTTACCACGTTCACCCCAAAGTTGGATAAGCCATAGTTATTACAGAGGATAGTATTTTAATAGTACCCACATTGTCATTTGACTCCATTGGAACATCTTTGTTTCGAGATGGAACCCACGAGGCAGGTAAATGCGCCACACGGCGCCATTGGTGCCTCGGGATCACCTTTGTGCTAGCTGAGATGATGACCTATCTGGGTTATCGCGGCACCCCGAGTACACCGTCTATGAGGAGTACGGGACTTTAACCAGAGCGATACCGTGCCATCGTCCACCTCTACTCTCGGAGTATAACTCCACTACCGTGCTGCACACCGCTCATGGTGTTGGAGTGACCATCGAGATGGCGATTCACGATGCTGCCTATGCTGCCCTAACACGTCTTCGTGGAGAGTATCAGCGTTGGACACTTCCCTTTCGGGCACATTGCTATCGTGATCGATGTTGGTGCGGAGGGATACTACATCGCTGCCTACTCCACCGTCACTCGAGAGCCCTTCCACCATCAGAGACTGGTTCTGCAGGCTGATGGGTTGGACCGAGCTAACCGAGCTCTTCGCCACGAGTTGTACACCACTCGTCGGCACCTTTACAGGGCTCTAACGCTGTTGCACCCTTTGTTCTATCTAGACAGCTACGCGTTCTGCGATCTACCCAGCCAGGACCGTGATGCCCGACGGTATCGGTTGGCCAGAGGTTGGGGGCTACTCTCCGCGACTTGTTCCTCTTACGCCACTGGCGCCGGGTTCCACATCAGAGTATCCGCGGCCCCGTGCCGCCGGCGTGAACTATCCGTTGCCTCACTACCAGTTGTCGGGCTACGACTACCTCCACAGCACCTCTTGGGACTGATGTAGTCTTGCTTATTAGTATTAGATGCATTCGCGAGCCTGCGTGCCGCCTTTGATGACTTAGTCTATGTACTGAACTCTGTGTACTGAACTCGATGTCCGACCCCCTTTTGTAAGTTGTGCCGACTACTATGTGGTATCTGTCGTGCCCCTTTCATTATGCATGTTTCATCATAAATGATTATTGTCTATGCAAATTTCTCAAATGCTGAACTACCCTGTTATATATTAGCGGGATGGTTAGACCAGTGAGTGGTCGTGGTCGTGGTGGCGACTTCCCACCCCCACCTGAGTACATGGCTGGTATGATCCAACAGCTCGAGATGAATCGCCAGTTCATGGAGAATGTGATGGCTCAGTTCCCTCGCCCCAATATGAACGAGCAGCCAGCCCAAGTGACTCTGCAGGATTTCATGCGCCTCAACCCAACTGTGTACCGCAGCTCAACTCAGCCGCTAGATGCTGATGACTGGCTCCGTGACATCACCTATGAGATGGAGTCTGCTGAAGTAGCCCCTGCCCGCTATGTCACCTTTGCTTCCTTCTTTCTGAAGGGACCCGCAGCTCAATGGTGGGACAGCCACAGCGTACTCGCCCGTTGGGACAATCATCACTGGCGGACTTTCAAGCTGCCTTCGTGCCGCTTCATTCCTCAAGGGATCATGGCGGGAAGAAGCGTGAGTTCCGCAACCTCACCTGTGGCAACAAAACCGTGGAAGCCTATCGGCGGGAGTTTGGACTTGTCCCGCTATCTTTCAAGAAGACATTGCCACTGATGCACGCAGACAGGAGAAGTTCTGTGACGGCCTTCAAGCTGACATCAAGCTCGCACTTCTAGTGCATGACTTTGCCGATTTCGCCACCTTGGTGAACAAGGCCATCAATGTCGAGACTGGTTTGCAGGAACACCAGAGCTCTCAGAGGCGCAACCGTGACACGGGCTCATCTTCGGGCCCGCCCTCGCAGAAGCGTAAGATATGGATCCCGAACAGCTTGTACCGTCCAAATGCACCTGCCCCAAGGCAGACCTATGCTGCACCTCGTCTGCCTACTGCTCCAACTAGGCAGCCAAGGCTTCCAGCTCCACCACCCCAAGCTCCTGTTCCTACTCCCAACAATGGCTTGTGCTTCAGGTGTGGTCAACCAGGGCACCGTGCTAGGGAATGCAAACGTAAATGAATCAAGCGCCCTTCCAAAGCGGCCGTGGAAACAACCAGCCCCGCAACAACAATGCCAAGTCATATGGTCTTGTTCATGCCAACCACGTTGATCTGAATGAAGCTCAAGACCAGCCTGCTACTGTGATGGGTACACTCCTCGTAAATTCAGTACCAGCATCCGTTTTATTTGATACGGGAGCATCGCATTCATTCATGTCAGAAGATTTTGCATTCATGCATGGCATTAAAAGTGAAGACATGAACGCTTCTCTATTAGTGCACACCCGGGCCAATGTCGGACCTCCATGATTTGCAGCAGCGTCCCGTTGAAATCGAAGGACTAAATTCCTTGTCTCTCCCATCGTCTTTGAAGTCTGTAGCATTGATCTCATTCGGGAATGAATTGGTTAAAGGCGATCTCGCTTCTATCGTTTGCGCCACTAAGACCGTCCACCTACTACACCCTTGAGATGAAATAGTTACATACCAAGCTCACGGTGCAAAATGCGAGGCAAGACTCTATGCATTGAATGCATTGAACGCCGCACCACTCGAGGGCATTGAAAACATTCCGTAGTTCGTGACTTCCTCGGCGTCTTTCTGAAGAACTTCCAGGATTCCCCTGCTAGATTGTCGAATTCATCATCGACTTGAAACCGGCACCACTCCTATAATAGCGACCTTACAAGATGCCGCCGCATGAACTCCTCGAGCTTAAGGAGGAAATCGATAAATCTCTTCGAAGTGGCTTCATTCGCCCAAGTTGCTCTCCTTGGGGAGCACCTTCTCTCTTTGTCAAGAAGAAAGATGGGACAAACCGATTGGTTCAAGACTACCATCCTATTAACCAAGCTACCATTAGAATAAGTATCCTCTTCCTCGGATCAATGATCTATATGATCAAGCTGGCTGGTTAAATCGGTATTCTCTAAACTTCGACTTGAGGTTGGGTTACCACCAGATCCGTGTTCGTGAAGAAGATATCCGAAGACCGCATTTGTGACTCGCTATGGTTCATACGAGTACACCGTTATGTCTTTTGGATTAACCAATGCCCCAGCCACCTTCTCTCGTCGATGAACTATATATTCATGGATTATCTCGACAAGTTAAATCGTGGTTTATCTGGATGATATCCTTGTATATTCAAGAATGAAGAAGAACATCTTTGAACATCTTCGTCTTGTTCGGAAAAGCTTAGAGAGCATCAACTCTATGCCAAGTTCTCCAAGTGTGAATTCGGCTTCCCAAGTAACCTATCTTGGACATGTCATATCTAAGGATGGTATTGCCGTTAACCCCGAGCGAGTTGAGGCTATTCTCGATTGGACTCCTCCGAAGAATGTCAAGCAAGTCGAAGTTTTCTCGGTCTCGCTTGACTATTGCCGTCGATTCGTCGAGAACTTCTCCAAGATTGCCGTGCCTCGACTAACTTTGTTGCATAAGGGCGTCAAGTTCCAATGGACAGATAAATGTCAGGAAAGTTTCCAGGCACTCAAAGACAAGTTGACTTCTGCCCCAGTACTAGCCCCTCCTGATACTAAGAAGGACTTCGTCATTTACTGCGACGCTTCCCGTCAAGGATTAGGCTGTGTCCTAATGCAAGACCGCAAAGTTATTGCTTATGCCTCTCGGCAATTGCGCCATCACGAAGAGAACTACCAGTTCACGACCTCGAGCTTCTTGCTGTCATTCATGCACTAAGCATGGCGACATTACCTTCTCGGTAGTCGTTGCGAGATCTTCACTGACCACCAAAGTCTGAAGTATCTGTTTACTCAGCCGGACCTGAACCTCCGCCAGCAGAGATGGATGGAGATTGTCATGAACTTTGGCGTGGGTATTTCCTATACACCGTGCAAGGCTAATGTAATGGCTGATGCCTTGAGCCGCAAGTCTTCTGCAACCACCTCCAGATTCACAAGGTTCAGCCCTCACTTGTTGAAGAATTTGAAGTGAACCTCCATATTGTTCCTCCGGTGCGCTCGCTCCCCTCCTAAGGAGTTTCGCAAGATGAACCTCCATGTTGTTCCCAAGGGTTCTCTCAATACCACAGTTGCGAAACCAGATCTTGTGGACACCATCAAATGGATGCGAAGTGTGACGATGAAGTCCACAAGATTAAGCGCGACCTCAAAGAAGGAAAGCCCTCATTCTTCATTGTTCTTGATGATGGCACCTTATTCTTCAAAGGTCGCCTAGTAGTTCGAGTAAGAGGAAAACCTGGATATGCCCCGAAGGTTATGAAAGAAGCTCATGATCGCCTCTATGTATCCATCCCGTAGTACAAAGATGTACCAAGACATTCGTCGAGATTACGGTGGTCTAACATGAAGCAAGACATTGCTCGCTATGTTCTTGAGTGTGGCGTTTACCGTCGTATCAAAGCGAGAACATCAAAGGCCTCTTTGGAACTCGCAACCTATCTCTATTCCTGAATGGAAATGGGACCATGTTGAAATGGACTTAAATCCTTTGGATTTCCCAAATCGCAAAAAGGTAATGATGCTATTCTTGTCGTCATTGACCGGCTTTCTAAAGTTGCGCATTTTCCGCTGTCAAGGAAGCGATCACTTTGCTAGTCGGTGGCAAACCTCTACATGTCAGAATTGTCTCGCTTCACGGTATTCCATTGGTAATCAGTTAGGACCGTGGCAGCTTATTCACTTCAAGATTACGGTCAAGTTTCCAAGAAGCTATGGGCACTCATCGTCTTTTCAAAGGCCTTGCTTTTCATCCTCAGTCGCAAGGGCAGGTTGAACGTGTCAACCAAGTTCTCGAAGACATGCTTCGAGCTTGTGTTATTTCCTTCGGCAAGAAATGGGAGGAATCTCTCCCGTATGCTGAGTTCTCTTATAATAATAGCTATCAAGCTAGTCTGAAGATGGCCCCCTTCGAAGTGTTATATGGACGAAAGTGCCGAACCCCTCTGAACTGGTCAGAAACTGGGGAACGTCCACTCTTCGGTCCGGATATTATCCAACATGCCGAAGAACAAGTCCGCATCATTCGCGAGAATCTCAAGACTGCTCAGTCACGCCAAAAGAGTAATCATGACCGTAAACATAAGGACATGGTCTATCAACCTGGCGAAAAGGCTTATCTTCGAGTCACACCAATGAAGGGTGCTCACCGCTTCGGGATCAAGGGCAAGCTAGCTCCTCGCTATATTGGCCCTTTCACTATTCTCGAAAGGCGTGGAAAAGTGGCATATCAAGCTGGAGCTTCGCGAACCTTTCTCGGGTTCACGATGTGTTCCATGTATCACAGCTCCGCCGTTGCTTCAAGGACCCGATCCGAGAGTGGATCATGAAGTGCTCGAATTGCAAGGATCTCTCCTATAAGGAGCATCCGGTCCGCATTCTCGACCAGGCTGAACGCCGACACGCGAGAAAGGCGATCAAGTTCCTCAAAGTCCGATGGTCGCACCATTACGAAGATGAAGCCACTTGGGAGCGAGGATCGTCTGCGAAGAATACCCCCTGACTGTTTCCTTCTACCTCCTAAATCTCGGGGCGAGATTTCTTGTAATGGAGGAGATTTGTAACGCCGGATAATTAGGCTACAAGTAAAACTCTTCTAATGATGCCATGTCATCTGAGTTCTTGTTGCTAATCAAGTGGTAGTTCAAAATCATCGCAAATTCAAATTCAAAATTTGGCAAACAACAAAAGTTTTCAAAAATTAAAACAAAAATGTTCGGGGGTTGCCAAATATTGCACTGGTAATTATGGTGAAGTAAACACCTTTTTGTAAAATGACTAAATGCCCTAAAACTAAATAAAATAGAAAAGGGAAAATAAATAAAATAAAGAAATTACAAAAGAAACAAAAAAAAAAAAAAGAAAAACCCCCAGCTAAGCGGGCCTCGGCCCGACTAGTGGCCTCGCCAGGCCGCCCCAAAGGCCCAGCCGGCCACTCCCTCCTTATCCCCTCACCCCGCTAACCCTAACCCACACCCACGCCCCCACTCTCCCCACGACGCCCCCTCCTCTCTCCCGATCTGGATCGGGATCCAGAGGAGGCCGACGCCGCCCCGACGCGCCGTCCACCTCCTCCTCCCGGCCGGCCTCTGCTGCCTCGCATGGCGCCCTTCCCACGGCTGCACCCTCTCCGCCGCTCGTCCCGTCGTCCTCCCCAACCTCCACCGAGCACGCGACCCTAGACCCTGCCAACCCGGTGAGGCCCCGGCCTCCCTCTCCTACCCTCTCCCTCGCCCTCGTGCTCATCCGTGGCCCTCGCCGCGCGGCCGCACCGTTAGCCGCGCCTCGCCGCAGTCGCGCCCGCGGCCGTGCTCACTGACCGCGACCTCCTCTCCCTCCTACGACAGCGTCTGGGGCGCGCCCGACCACCGCCGAGCTCGTCGCGCCTGCTGCAGGCCGGGCAAGCCCGCCTCCGGTCAACCTCTGCCGCCCCCTGGAGCCCCTCGTTAGCCACTTGGTCGCTCCCTCGCCGGCGCTCCGCCCCGTCCCCTGCTCCCCGTGGCTCCGCTCCATCCCCGACAGACCCACCTTTGCAAGACACGCGCCAAGCATCGCCGCCCGCCTTCGCAGCTCCGCAGCCGACGCGCTCACCGTGCCCAGCGCCTCGCTGCTCCGCTTCGCTGCCCCAGCTGCTCCACCACCAAGCGGCGCCGCCGCCTCGGCCCCATCCGCACCCGCCATCGTAGTCGCCCCACGCCGCCTCCCTTGGTGGCCAGCCCGGGCCGGCGTGCTGCAGCGCCCAGCACCCTCCTCGGGCTCACGCCTGTTCGGCGCCCGCCCTTGCGCCAAGACACCAGCGCACCCGCTAGCGCCGCTCGGTGGCCTCTGAGCCCTTGGCATGAGGGGCCCGCCCCTATGGGTCTATGACAAAGGGGCCCCACGCCCCAGAGAACGAATTAAAAAAAATGAAAAATGAATTAAAAAAATAAATAATAATAAATAATAAATGATTAAAGACTAAATAATTAAAATAAATAATAATTAATTAATTGATTAATTAAAGAATTAATTAAGTTAATTAATCATTATTAGATTAATCTAATTAACTAATTAGTTTAATTAAACAGTAGTTAGATTAGTTAAACACAGATTAGGCTAAACAGTTAATGACCAGTGGGACCCACACATCGGTTTGACCCGGTCGGCGTCACATTGACTGGCGGCGTCATGATGGCGTCGGCATACTGCTTATTTTGGATAATGTTGGATTAAATAAATTAAATAAATTCCAAAATGAATTAAAACGTTAGAAAATCATATCTTTTAATCCGTAACTTCGATTAAAATATTTTCAACATGAAAGTTGCTCGAACGAGCGAGGCGAATCCGGTTATGCAGCCCGTTCGTCCGCCACACACCCTAGCACAATCGAACACGCAACTTTCCCCTCCGGTTCACCGTCCGAACGCGGAACACCGGAATACTTTCCGGATGTTTTCCCTTCGTCGGTATCACCTACTACCGCGATTGGGCACACCTAACATCGTTACTTGTCTTGTCATGCATCGATATGCATCTGTTTGCATGGTATTCATTGTTTCTTCCCCTCTTATCTCCGATAGACTACGAGGCCGACGCCTGCTGCTGCCTTGAAGACGACTACGGAGTTGGCGACCCTCTCTCTTGCCGAGCAACCAGCAAGCCCCCTTGATCACCAGATATCGCCTATTCTCCTCTATCTGCTTGCATTAGAGTAGTGTAGCATATTCTTGCTTTCGTTGATCCTATTCTCATGCATAGCGACATTGTTGCTACATCTGTTGATACCTTACGCAATCCTAAATGCTTAGTATAGGATGTTAGTTTATCATCGTTGGCCCTACATTCTTGTCGATCGCCTTGCTATACTATCGGGCCGTGATCACTTGGGAGGTGATCACGGTATATACTATACATACATACATACATACTATCTGAGATGGTGACTAAAGTCGGGTCCGCTCGAAGAGTACCCATGAAAGTGATTCCGCAGTTGGGGCTGAAAGGACCTTTGTCCCGACGGCCCTCTGTGTGGATCTTTGTGTCGGAGCGACAGGGCAGGTTGAGACCGCCTAGGTGAGAGGTGGGCCTGGCCCTGGTCGGCGTCCGCGTTTGCTTCATAATAACACGCTTAACGAGATCTTGGTATTTGATCCGAGTCGGCCATTTGGTCTATACGCACTAACCATCTCGTGGGAGTAGTTATGGGTATCCCGGCGTCGTGGTATCGGCGAAGCCTTCTTGGCGTCGGCTGACGGGGGCGTAGCCGGATTGGACTGAACGCCACTAGGCTAGGTTCGCTTCGGCCGCCCTACTTAGCGTCTTGTGTGTGCTCATGGCGATGGGCCTGGACCCTGCGCGCTTAGGTTTAGACGGCGTGTTTGACCTCTCTGTTGTGCCTAGGTGGGGCTGCGGCGTGTTGATCTTCGAGGCGGGCATGACCCAGAAAGTGTGTCGGCCAAATGGGATCAAGCGTGTTGGGTTATGTGGTGCACCCTGCGGTGAAGTTTAATCTATTGAATAGCCGTGTCCCTCGGTAAAAGGCGACCGGAGTTGTACCTTGACCTTATGACAACTAGAACTGGATACTTAATAAAACACACCCTTCCAAGTGCGAGATACAACCGGTGATCGCTCTCTAACAGGCGCCGAGGAGAGGATCGCGGGTAGGATTATGCTATGCGATGCTACTAGAGATGCTACTTGGAGATGCTACTTGGAGGACTTCAACCTACTCTCTTCTACATCTTTGCAAGATGGAGGCTGCCGAAGCGTAGTCTTGACGAGGATTAGCTATCCCCTCTTATTACGGCATTCTGCGATTCGGTCCACTCGATATGGCCTTCTTACACATATACCCATGCATATGTAGTGTAGCTCCTTGCTTGCGTAGTACTTTGGATGAGTACTCACGGTTGCTTTCTTCCCCTTTTCCCCTTTTCCTTTCTTTACGGTTGTCGCAACCAGATGTCGGAACCAGAGGCGACGCCACCGTCGATGGCGACTACTACCTTTGGAGGTGCCTACTACTACGTGCAGCCCGGCGGCGACCGGGAGTAGTTTAGGAGGATCCGAGGCGGGAGGCTGCGCCTCTTCGATCTGTATCCCGGTTTGTGCTAGCCTTCTTAAGGCAAACTTGTTTAACTTATATGCGTACTCAGATATTGTTGCTTCGGCTGACTTCGTCTATGATCGAGCACTTGTATTCGAGCCCTCGAGGCCCCCTGGCTTGTATTATGATGCTTGTATGACTTATTTATGTTTTTAGAGTTGTGTTGTGATATCTTCCGTGAGTCCCTGATCTTGATCGTACACGTTTGCGTGCATGATTAGTGTACGATTGAATCGGGGGCGTCACACACGTCAGGCGTTCTCTTTCCAGGAGGTGAGCCATGTGGGGATGCCAGATCTGAATTCAGGGGCCGCTGCCCATTCAGGGTCACGCGGCTCGGTGATGTAGAACCACCCCGATTGCCACCCTTTGATGGTTTCTACAAAGGCGCCCTCGAGCCAGGTGACATTGCGCATCTTGCCCTCCATGGCGCCTTCGCATTCCGCTTGGCGGCCGCCCACTACCTTCGGCTTGACATTAAAAGTCTTTAGCCATAAGCCGAAGTGGGGCTGGATGCAGAGGAAGGCCTCGCACACGACGATAAACACCGAGATGTTGAGGATGAAATTCCGGGCCAGATCATGGAAATCCAGGCCATAGTAGAACATGAGCCCCCGGACAAATGGGTGGAGTGGGAAGCCCAGTCCGCGGAGGAAATGGGGAAGGAACACCACCCTCTCATGGGGCCTGGGGGTGGGGATGAGCAGCCTTTTGATGTGCCCCTCCGTGACGGAGGAGGCCATCCACTTGCCTCCCGCTCCGGACATGGTTGAGGTTGAGGTGAGATGTGCGGACTTGGGCGCTGGAGCTCGAGTGCACGGAAATGAATAAGCAAAGGAGGAAGAAGGCGTAGGTAAAAAGGTGGATCCTTATCCCCTTATATGGACGGACGAAGCTATGCATCCCCACTAGCCTGGTAAAACTCGCTTATCTCCCAAGCGCCGCAATCAATGGCGCGGTTGGGTTACCCACGCCCGTATTTATGAGAATCCCAGAATAAGGGGACACGATCTCTGCTTTGACAAGGCGTGCCAAGAAACGCGCCGCTAAACGCTACCGAGGTGGAACAATAAAAACAATTCGAATAAAGGCTTGGCCGTGGTGTGACGTCATGCCACGAAATATGTCAGCAGATTGAACTTGTGGAAATATCATTCTCTCTATGGTGGTATGTTGAACTTATTTTGCAGAGCCGGACACTATCCTGGTGTTCAAAATCTTCTATGAATTATTCGGAGGAGGAACCCTCCTTGCAATGCCGAAGACAATATGCACGCCGGACTCGTCGTCATTGAAGCCTGGTTCAGGGGCTACTGAGGGAGTCCTGGACTAGGGGGTGTCCGGATAGCCAAACTATCATCTTTGGCCGGACTCCAAGACTATGAAGATACAAGATTGAAGACTTCGTCCCGCGTCCGGATGGGACTTTCCTTGGCGTGGAGGGCAAGCTTGGCGATGCGGATATGTAGATCTCCTACCATTGTAACTGACTCTATGTATCCCTAGCCCTCTCCGGTGTCTATATAAACCGGAGGGTTTGAGTCCGTAGGACGAACAACAATCATACCATAGGCTAGCTTCTAGGGTTTAGCCTCCTTGATCTCGTGGTAGATCTACTCTTGTACTACCCATATCATCAATATTAATCAACAGGAGTAGGTGAGGGAGTCCTGGACTAGGGGGTGTCCGGACAGCCGGGCTATCATCGTCCGCCGGACTCCAAGACTACGAAGATACAAGATTGAAGACTCCGTCCCGTGTCCGGATGGGACTTTCCTTGGCGTGGAAGGCAAGCTTGGAAATACGGATATGTAGATCTCCTACCATTGTAACCAACTCTGGGTAACCCTAGCCCTCTCCGGTGTCTATATAAACCGGAGGGCTTTACTCCGTAGGACACAACATCCATTACAACAATCATACCATAGGCTAGCTTCTAGGGTTTAGCCTCCTTGATCTCGTGGTAGATCCACTCTTGTAATACACATCATCAATATTAATCAAGCAGGACGTAGGATATTACCTCCATCAAGAGGGCCCGAACCTGGGTAAAACATCGTGTCCCTCATCTCCTGTTACCATCCGCCTAGACGCACAGTTCGGGATCCCCTACCCGAGATCAACCGGTTTTGACACCGACATTGGTGCTTTCATTGAGAGTTCCTCTGTGTCGTCGCCGATAGGCTTGATGGCTTCTCCGATCAACAACGCCGTCCAGGGTGAGACTTTTCTCCCCGGACAGATCTTCATATTCGGCGGCTTCGCACTGCGGGCCAATTCACTTGGCCATCTGGAGCAGATCGAAAGCTATGCCCCTGGCCGTCAGGTCAGATTTGGAAGCCTAAACGTCACGGCGGATATCCGCGGAGACTTGATCTTCGATGGATCCGATCCACAGCCGAGCGTGCCGCACTGTCGCGATGGGCACGATCTAGCTCTGCCGCCGGATAGTGCCTTGGAGGCCGCACATAAATCCGCTCCGACCCATAGAGCGGAGCCGATCACGCAGATCGAGGACAGGTGGCTGGACACCGCCTCGGGGGCTGCGACTTCCACGGTGATGGAGCGACGCGACCTTGTCCCTATAAAACTTCGTGACTCGAGGTGCGGACTCCTGCGGACTCGAACTTCTGCGCCCTTAATCGAACCCGATTGGCGCCGATCATGGAGTTCACCCTGCGGACATCTTCGGCACTCACCCTTTGGCGACATCCTAAATTCGCTAAAGCATCTCTCGCTATCGAGAGAGCCTGGCGGATTATGGCGAGGATGGTTGAGATGCGGACAACGAAGAAATTCAAAGACCACCCACCACCCACTTTGTAGCCACGCGTCGACGATCTAACCGACATGCTAGACTACGACTCGAAGACATCGGCGGTATGGGCGGCGATGCGGAGACAATCAAGAACCAGCGCCACAGAGAATCGGAAGGCCACCAACCCATGATGTATATATGGTGGATACCCCAAAAGGAAGCGATAATGAGGACCAACGGGGCGCGGCAAAGGATAATCCCGCCGGTAAACAACCAAAACGGCGACGCAGACGCCGCCCTAAGTCCCGCCTCGACAACAACAGCGCTCCTAATGACCCAGCAATAGAGCAGGGCAAACCAGTGGACGACGAACATACAGCTAAGCAACCATCCGAACAGGACGAATCGGATAATGGATCCATGCCCGACGAAACCAACATTCCAGACGACCTCACGCCAGACACACCGCCGGAGAATAAGAGCCTTCGCAAAAGACTCGTCGCCACTGCAAGAAGTCTGAAGAAGGAAAAACGGAAGCTCAAAACAGCGGAAGACATACTCAGAATGAGGTGGAGCAAAGTGCTCAAAACCGCAGACAAATACGGCAATGGCCATCAATCAAAGAGCTACCCGAAGCGCAAGCTGCTGCCAGAATTTGACGAGGAAGCCATAGAGCCCCCACAGTCAAAAAACAAAGAGGCCGCCTGGCCGGATAGACGGCCAGAGGATAGGCCAAAAACTACAAGCGGCGCCGCACACAAGCCGACTCATGATCCTGGGAAAACAGATGGCCCAGCCAGGTCCATTTACGGGCCAAAAAAGAGGGCCCCAGGAAGCAACACAACACGCCAAGTGTTCGAAGACAACGGTACACCCAAATACAGGGGCGTCGCACACCCACTATGTTTCACCAATGAGGTGCTGGATCATGAATTCCCAGCAGGGTTTAAATCCATAAACATAGAGGCTTACGACGGAACAACAGACCCTGGAGTCTGGATAGAGGATTATATACTACACATACACATGGCTAGAGGAGATGACCTCCACGCCATAAAATATCTACCCCTCAAGCTCAAAGGGCCAGCTCGGCATTGGCTCAAAAGCCTCCCAGAAAACACTGTTGGAAGTTGGGAAGAGCTTGAGGACGCGTTTAGAGCAAATTTTCAAGGGACTTATGTCCGCCATCCGGAAGCAGACGATCTAAGTCATATAACTCAACAGCCCGGAGAGTCAGCGCGCAAATTCTGGAACAGGTTCCTTACTAAAAAGAACCAAATAATCTACTGTCCAGATACCGAAACCTTAGCAGCTTTTAAACACAACGTCCGAGACGAATGGCTCGCCAGACACCTCGGCCAAGAGAAGCCGAGGACAATTTCCGTGCTAACAAGCCTCATGACCCGCTTTTGCGCGGGGGAAGACAGCTGGCTAGCAAGATGCAGCACCAGCGACCCAAGTACATCCGAGATCAGAGATGGAAACGGAAAATCACGGCGCAGAAAAGATCAACGCCGAAATAAAGAGAAAAGCCCAAAGAGCACGGCGGTTAACGCCGGATTCAAAAGCTTGGGGCCAAACAACAAAACACTGCCTCTTAAGGACAACAGTGACGAGCTATCCAACTTAAAAAAAAATTTGGATCGGATATGTCAAATCCACTGTACCTCCGGAAGGCCCGCAAACCACACCCACCGAGATTGTTGGGTTTTCAAACAGTTCGGCCGACTCAACGCCGAACACAAGGGGCTTGACGCACCAAGCGAGGACGACGACGAACCCCACCAGCAGGGCACCGGAAAACAAAAGACTTTCCCACAAGAAGTCAAAGCAGTAAACTCACTTCATGTGATAATACGACACCCGCTAAGATGGGTCTCGCACGGTCCACCCCAGCGGAGCCTCGAGATTGGATGTCAAAATCAATCACTTTTGACCACCTGGATTATTCCAGAAGTGTTCGAAATGCAGGATGGACTGCCCTGATATTGGATCCTATAATCGACAGACTACAATTTACAGAAGTCCTGATGGACGGCGGCAGCGATTTAAACCTGCTATATCCAAACACAATCCGCAAGTTGGGGACAGACCTTACTAAAATTCGACATAGCCGCACTTCCTTTAAAGGAGTGACACCAGGCCCTTACGCCAGGTGCACAGGCTCCTTATTACTATAAGTTGTGTTCGGGTCACCGAACAACTTCCGACGCGAAAAACTAATCTTTCATATCGCCCCATTTGAAAGTAGCTATCAAGCACTATTGGGACGTGAAGCTTTTGTCCGCTTTAATGCCATACCACATTACGCGTCTCTTACACTTAAAATGCCCGGTCCACACTGCATCATTTCGTTAAGAGGGTCATTCAGAGACCCCGGACACGGCTAGACGAGTCCGGCATAAATAAGCTAGGAGCTCCCTAGCCGCACACCCCTTCACAAGGGGTTGTGCGTATAAGCAATAATGAGCTAATATAGACTCCGCTTTATTCATTTATTAAAAAAATTCATGCACTTTTTAGCACGATTTCCTTTCAAACTAAGTTCCTCTCTTTTACAGATGAACAACGTGCATACCCGTCTAGGATAACCGCACAACGGAGACATAGGCGCAGACGTGCAGTAGGGACCCGTCGCAAGGATTCTTTTCAGATTAAGACCCTGCGTAAACCTTTTTTACTGTCTCTTGTTGCTATAATCCCCTGGCTTCTCATTATAACCAGAGTGGAGACTGATGTTTTGGCATCGACCACGTCAGAGGACCTCGCCCGTACCTAGACACTAGGAGCTTAGGGCATTGTTCTGCCCATTATTATAAACACCGAACACCTTAGGGAGTGTTCGGCGTCTCGAGTTAGGCCTTATATGCATCAGCTCTGAATCATGTCTTTGGTCAAATGTTGGGTTTGCCCGGCTCCTGTGTTTTGCTGCCTTACGTTCCGTATCATCGGCTAACGCGGCACCAGGAGAACTACTGCGATTGTGCCCCGGTTAATTTGGGCAAGCACCTCGATGAAAGCAAAACCGACCGTGATGATACTGGCGAGACCTGGTCAACCACACAATCGACCACCGGAATGTTTAGAATTCCTCCGCTTTGACGAAGGACCATTTCCCGGTTAGGCACATACACGCCCCGAATTCGGAGAGCGCAGTGCCCCCAGGGGCTATATCGTAGCCCCACCCTCGAACTCCAATGGCTAAGTGAAAGTGATAAAGCATTATAGTCCGGTTGACTCGTTCGCTACGCTACCACCTCCTTAAACAGGACAGAGACTTTGGATTAAGTGTGAAAATGTGCTATTTTTGCGAACACCCCCGCACCTTGTGCGTGGGGGCTGAAGCCGACGACTGCCATCTTTCAGGTTATACACACGTATACATAAACGGCCGCATAGGAGATATTTCAATACTTGAACGCACAAGTATAAAAAGCGATTACATCATAACCATTGTTTTACAAAATAAAACGTTCATTTGAACGTGAGATTTTTCGAGCACTACGACTCTATTACACGAGCACCACGCATAACTTCCCCAAAATAGTGCTCGACGGGTAACCGGCTTTCGTCCGAACCCTGGGTTGCAACAGCGGTGGCATCCATCTCTGTCCAATGTGTCTTCACACGGGCAAGGGCCATCCGCGCACCCTCTATGCAAGCCGACCGCTTCATCGCCTTGATATGCGGCACCACCCCAAGAAACTGCTGCAATAAGCCAAAATAGCTCTTCGGCTTGGGCCTCTCCAGCCAGACATGAGTCACGATATCCGTCATGGCAAGCCCGGACAACCTATTCAGCTCAGCCCATTCGGCCAACCGATCAGTCAGCGGAAGTGAGCGATCCGGACTATGGAATTGAGACAAAAACAGCTCTTCCGTCTTGTGATCCCGACCGGAAGTACTGGCGGCATCCGCCGCTTTTCGCCGCCAAGTCCATATATGGATCCTCCGGGCCCCACTGGCCAAGCTGAGCGCCGCCGGATCCATAAACTTGCGGTGCAGCAGAAAAGGCTTGCCAGCCACAATATCTCCGGCCTAACGCAGCTCCTCCTTCATAGCCCGCATTGCAGAACGGGCATCCTTGGCTTCGGCGGTGGCCTTCCCCAGGTCTTCTCGCTCTGATAGGCGCTCCTTTTCAAGAGCCTCATTGCGGTCGGTAGCATCCTTTAATTTAACGGCCAGTTCGACCATCTCTTCCCTGCTTCGGCAGTGTGCAGCCCTTTCAGCTTCTAACTCCTCGGCCGCCCACGAGGCAGCCGCATTACTCCTTCTGGCTTGCTCTTTGGCTTGAGCAAGTTCTTCCCGAAGGCTCTCCACAACAGCAGCACCATCTGCGTCAAGCACAAATATTGTAAGAGGTGGGCGTTGGCTCCCTTAATAGGTGACTGCGGACAGATAACTTACCTTGCGACTCGTCAAGTTGCTTGTTGACTAGCGCGATGTCTGCATCCGCAACATCGAGTTGCCGCATTAATTCAGCAACTCCATCAGTCCGGCTAGCCCCCGGACTATCCGCCACCTGCATAGGAAAGGCGACACTCAATACCTGCGATTTTGATCCTCGGCACGCTGTCGCTTTCGACAACCTACCGAGTCTCAGGGGCTACTATCTATACAGGGCGCACTTTATGTGCAAAACTGTCAAAAAGAGGTGTCATTTTTACATAACTCAAACCCCGCCAGCAAACTCCTCACGGCATTATGCAATCTGCTTTCGGCGGACAAAATCCTTCTAATCACCGTACTCATCAACGCACGGTGATCTTCTGAGATGGACGCCCTCTCAAGGAGATCCTTCAGCTCCCCCGGCCGAACACTGGTCCGCATCGAATTCTTCGGCTCCGCCGGGTTCGGGGATACCCTCCGTGATGACACTTCAGGCTCGTCCGCCCTCTCCGACGGCGCAGCAGACGGAGGGGTCTCGCTCTCCATCATCTCCGGACGAAGATCCCCCGAAGATGAGCTCATCTGAGAAGGTCGGAGATCCGAACTACAAGGTAAAAAACTCGGTTATCCTCAGAAGCACAAATAGGGATGTCTCTCGTTACCAAACTCCCTTTTTTCTACTCACGTCTCGCTGGAGGGCTGATGCTTTAGGGGAGATTGTGTGGCCGGGGCACTCCCCGGACGCAGGATCCTCTGGTGAAGACTTCTTCCCCCTCTTAGGGGCTTTGGCCTCCGGATCTTTGGAGGCGGTCCTCTTCTCCCCCTGGAGGGAGGGATTCTCGATCCCTCCTTCTTCAAGCGCCCCCTTGGGTGAGACGGTAGCTCCTCTATTTTCCCCTTCTCCTTCTTCTGAAGGCGCAACCTCCAACATTTCGACCAGCCACGAGCTCAGTGCGGTCTCACGGGAGGGCGGACACCGTATCAGCTTTGCTTGCGCTATCCACTCCTGGTGAAGGATAACGGGTTAAAGGCAAATTGTAGAAAGGCAAACAAACGGTACGTCCGAACACTGAGCTACTTACTTGAGTATCCGGGCGATTGCAGCTTAGGCCGGCATCCTCGGTCAATTTCGGACACACCGCTTGTGATCCGAAGAACAACTTGTACATCTCCACGGGTGTCATGCCCATGAAGTGTTGGAGAAACCGCGGTCCCTCCGGATTGAACTCCCATAGCCGGAGAGGACGGCGTTTGCAGGGCAGGAGACGCCTAATTAGCATAACCTGCATCACCACGACCAGATCGATCTCCCTCGCTTGGAGGTCTCAAATCCGGCCCTGCAATAGGGCCACGTCTTTTGACGGCCCCCAATTGAGCCCTTGGTTGACCCACGACATCAACCGTCGTGGAGGTCCCGAGCGGAATGGGGCGGCGGCTTCTGCCTGCTGCCCTTCGGAGCGGTGATATAGAACCACTCCCGCTGCCACAAGCCGAGCTCCTCTTGGAAGGAGCCCTCGGGCCACGGGGCATCGGCCCTCCTGCTTATGGCCGCCCTGCCGCACTCTGCTTGACGCCCCCCGATGATCTTCGGCTCCATATTGAAGGTCTTCAGCCACAGGCCGAAGTGGGGGGTGACATGGAGGAAGGCTTCGCAGACGATAATAAATGCGGAAATATGGAGGATGGACTCCGGAGCCAAGTCGTGGAATTCCAACCCATAGTAGAACATGAGCCCTCTCACAAAAGGATCTGTCGGGAAGCCTAAACCCCGACGGAGGTGGGATCTAAAGGCGACATGCTCGCGGGCTCGGGGTGGGGATGGCTTGCCCTTGGCGGGCAACCTGTGTGAAATCTCGTGGGGCAGTGCTTGGCCTCTCGCAGCTTTTTACGTCCTCCTCCGTGACGGAGGAGGGCATCCACCGCCCTGAAGGTCGGGCGGACATTGTTGAAGGTCGGGCGCTCGAATCTGGGGCTCTGGGTGTTGGAACTTGGAGCAAGGAGAGGATTCGATGGAAGATTGAATAAAAAGCGAGCCTTGGTCCAATCATAAGAGGAGAATACCAAGAGCCGTCTCTGCGACCGTTCGGGACTCGCCGATAGAGGCGTGGCGCAGCAGCGGTTGGGTTACCCACATCCGTATTGATGAGAATCCGGAATAAGGGAACACGATCTCGCTTCGACAAGGCGTGCCAAGGAAACGCTTTGCTAAGCGCTGAGGTGGTATAATAAAAAGCGATTCAAGTAAAGGCTTGGTAGTGGTGTGGCGTCATGCCGCAAAATCGTCGATGGATTGAACTTGTGTACATACTATTCTCTCTACGGTGGAATGTGGGATTTATTTTGCGAGCGGACACTATCTGGTGTTCACAATCTTCTATGGACTATTCGGAGGAGGAACCCGCCTTGCAATGCGAAAATTATGCGTCGGACTCATCGTCATTGAAGCGAGGTTTAGAGACTCTTGACGGAGTCTGGACTAGGGGTGTCCGGACAGCGGGCTATCATCGTCCGCGGACTCCAAGACTACAAAGATACAAGATTGAAGACTCCGTCCGTGTCGGATGGGACTTTCCTTGGCGTGGAAGGCAAGCTTCGCAATACGGATATGTAGATCTCCTACCATTGTAACCGACTCTGGGTAACCCTAGCCCTCTCCGGTGTCTATATAAACCGGAGGGCTTTAGTCCGTAGGACAGAACATCCATTACAACAATCATACCATAGGCTAGCTTCTAGGGTTTAGCCTCCTTGATCTCATGGTAGATCCACTCTTGTAATACACATCATCAATATTAATCAAGCAGGATGTAGGGTTTTACCTCCATCAAGAGGGCCCGAACCTGGGTAAAACATCGTGTCCCTCGTCTCATGTTACCATCCGCCTAGACGCACAGTTCGGGACCCCCTACCCGAGATCCGCCAGTTTTGACACCGACAGTACGGTTTTACCTCCACCGAGAGGGCCCGAACCTAGATAAAAACATCGTGTCCCTTGTCTCCTATTACCATCCACCTAGACGCACAGTTCGGGACCCCCTACCCGAGATCCGCCGGTTTTGACACCGACACACACCCAACACCAGTACGTCGCATGGTTTGGTCGTTCCACGATGCAAGCACATCTCCAAGGTGCAGATCCTGCTGGCTGTCGGCATGGCCTCTTTCCTAGGCACACACGGCTCAGGAGAGGTGTGGGGACCCCGACTAATAAGTTGTGATCACCGAATGCACGTGTACAGTGATCCCAGAGATCAATGCTCACTGAACACACAAAAGCTGAATAACAAGAGTCTTACATCCATACATACCGTATTACACAGGTAAGACCATTATGGTCGAGTCTTGAGTATAACATCGCAGCAGAAATCTTCGTCGATAACTTGGACCCATGCCATCTGCCTTAACCCTACAGGCATTCTGACTGGGAAGCGTCCTAGCTCGCATGTCCGTCACCGAAGTATTCCTCATCATATCCTGTTCTTTCATGCCTAGCCAATAAAATAACCAGTGGCAAGCCAATGAGTACTTTGAATGTACTCGCAAGCAACCCATGTTTTGGTTCAAGATACAACAATGCATGATATAGGTAAATTTTTGCAGAAAGCTAGTTTTGAGTGCAATGACATGTTCAACAACTAGTAAGACATGCCTCAAGAGAATTCACATAACCATGAGGAATGGTTACAGATATCAACATAAATAGTGTGGGCACCAACCCAACTCGATCATGTCAAGTCTTTTGACTTGACCCAAGTAGTTTTATCAGCTCACACACACGGTTGCAAAACTCTGGACATAGTTTAAGCAGCACCGCCCAACCGTCCTTGACCGTGGACACGGCTATTCGAATAGTTTTACACTCTGCAGAGGTTGCACACTGTACCCACAAGATCCGGGGAACTTCCTTGTCATCCACGACCCGCGATACCTCAAGTACACGGGGTAAGCACCCGATCACTACCTTTCCCTAGGCGACACTAACATGGAGTCCACTCGATTGGTAGTAACCCACGTGCCCAACATTTCACATCATAAAGTTGTGGAGCCTCGCTCCCATATTCATCACATACCACAAGCACGGGGTACCAACGGTGTGTCCGGTGCCCTGTGAAAACAGTCATGGCCGCCCTACAGCACGACCCGTCGAGAGAGAGCACCAACTCTCCCCGTCACTAGTAATGCGGGCTCAAAGCTAGTATCGATCTAGGTAATCAATAATGCCCTTTCCCATATAAGGGTAGAGTGGTTGCGCATGTAAGGTTGGGACAGTCATCAAATCTTAAATCTAATCCGTTTTAGAAAACAACACACACACTTGCCTCGGTACACCACTTCGTCATCAAGTGGTTACCCATCTCATCATCTCCCTCGGGCATAAGTGGCACCCGACGGGGTTTTCGAAAAAGTCTTTTGAAAATACTTTGTTTCCATCATCATGCATATTCCCGTCCCTTTTTGCGTAGCACTACTTTAGCATCCTATCTACTCCCACCGGCATAACCCTCATAAGAAGGTAGGGTCATGCACAATGCAAGTATCAATGAGGAAGTACGGTGGCAAACCATCAAAGTGGATACCACCTCATCATGATTCCGTTGCAACAACAATATGGTGCTATATGGCATGCATAAAAAGGTTTCATAGACATGGTCAAAGGGATGCTTGCCTGGTTCATCAGAGTCTTCAAGTCTTCTGGTCCTTCTCCAAGTACTCCGTCTACTTCGTCAACTAACGTTGGAAACAGTCATAATAAGCAACACAACAAGGCAAAAATGAAAGTGCTCTAAAAATATTAATTTGACTTTTCTAGGACATCTCTGGTTATATGAAAAATAACCAGAGTGGTTTCATTGGAACTGGATCTGTGGATATCTCGGAACATTTCAATATGAGGGAGTCAAGGGGTTTATGGATTTGCAAGAAGTGTACAGAATTATATTTTTGGAAAATGAGCAAAGATACCCATTTAACAAAGGATGATTTTAGAATCATCTAGGATTTGGTTTCACTGGATTTGGAGTTCTAATGAATATTCTATGGATTTGCAAAGTTGACAAACATGAAGAAATGGCTCACTACTTTGTGGAGTACAGAAAGTATTAAGAAAAATGTTCATAAATTAAGTTATGAACTTAGATGCATCTAGGAATTTGAGTCATGGCATTTGGATCAAGTTTGAGCTCTCTATGATTTTCTAAAGTTCATCACAGAAATGGAAAATGGGGTTTCGATAAATATTTCTGAAGATAAAGTTTCTGGAAAATGTTCAAATAGCACCATGTGATAGATCATGATTTGTGGATCCCCTAGAAATTTGAATCATCAAATTTGGAGTTGATTTGATTTATTTAAGTGCTTTTGAAGTCTACTGGGAAAAAGAAAAAGGAAAAGGGGCTTTACTCTTATCATGCGCGCAAGGCGAGAGATAGGCAGCGGGCCGGCCCAGCGGCTCCGCTGCACGCGCGCAGGGGCCACGTCGCAGGCGTACCAGGGTAATATGCCTTCCCGCACGAGAGGCAACCCCGAGCTGGACCCGTGTCCACTTGCCTGCATGGCCTAGAGGCTGGGCCGCTGACGAGCGGGCCCCGCCCGAAGGTTGTCTCCTTCCTCGCGCCAGAAGCAGAGGAGGTCGATCGAGCGGGGCGCCGACGTGCTCCCCGGCGGTTCTGGCCGTCCCCGACGGCGTCCGGCGTACCGGCGGACTCGAGAGGCAGAGCCGCGCCCATCCATGGGCGCCACGCACGCTGGGGATGTCCAGGGTGAAGGCGACCCTGACGCCGGCGGACGAGGCTTCAGGAGAAGATGGTTGCGGTGGCACGGGGCTCCAGAGCAGGAGAAGATGAGCGGGAAGCTCGAAGGCTGCTGCGGTCCTCTGGTGGCCAAAGGATGGAAGGAGGCCCTGGTTTGCGGGCGGGTGGTGGCCGACGGCGACCACGGCAGCCATGGAGAGGGAAAGAGGGCACGAGGAGGGGAGTGGGTTGGTCCAGGGGGTGCACGGGAGAGAGGGGGGCGCAAATGGAGCAGAGAGGGAGGTCGGGGACAGCCTTTAGTAGCCAGCCCGTAGCTCACCGTGGACGTGGCGCATGGGTGGCCGCGGCAACGGCTCGGGCGGCCAGGAGGGAGGGAGTGAGGTTGTCCATGGCGTCCGTGGGAGTTGAGTGGGGCGCCAGGAAGATAGAGGAGGAGCAGGACAAGGCTCTGGTGCTCGCGCGTGTTAGGCCGGGCATTGGCCGAGCCGGGCGGCTCCTGACAGGCGCGGCATGGGTAAGACAGAGGGGGAAAGGAGGGGGCCAGCGCGGTGGCGTGTTGCGGACATCGAGGCACCTCGACTAGCACAAGGGAGAGGCTCGAGGAGGTCGAGGGACGCGGCATCAACGGTTGCCTGCTCTGCCTCGCGCTCCAGAGCGCGTCTTTGGCTGGCATGCGTGGCTTTTCCACGCGCACTAGCGCGCCCACTCCTGTCTGGTAGCTGCATGGGGGAGTAAACAATGTGGATATGGCATTGGATGCCCTGGGAATCCACTGGAGTGAGGAGGGAGGTTGAGAGAGAGAGAAATGGTGTTGTCCAGAGAAGGAAAGTGGATCCATGCCCCCCTTCATCATGCCTCTCGGGCAGGGAAGCACACCACAGGTAGAGGGGGACTAGGAGAGGTTGTGGGAAGAAGTTCAGCTAATGGAGATTAGTGGAAATGGCCAAAGCATGCATTTTAAGTTTCTGCCAGAAGGTGTTTGATGGTGGTTTGGGCAAGCAAATGAACTCCATTTTCTATGATACTTAACAGGATGGAATGACACTTAGAAATAGGGTGTGCCACCAAATTTGAGCTCATTTGGGAAAAGTTGCCAATGTGAATTTGGTAAACCCTAGAAATTAGCAGAAATGGCTTTACCAAGATTTAGTCATGCAAATCAATTCTCCTTGATGCACCACTTGGTGTAGTGGCCTCATTTGGTCATGTTAACATGCTCACAAAAGTTGGGGTCAAGGAGAAAAAGTTGGCAGTACAAACTTGTTCAAATTTGATTCTGGTCAGAGAGGGTTTTGGGGTACTTTGATCAAGATAAAATTCTCTCCAACTTGTGCCATTTGGTCTAGATGCATTATTACACCATTTGAGAATGTGCACCAAGTTTGAGAGCATTTGGACATGTTTGACAGTGCAAAGCTGTTCAAACTTGAAAAAGGACAGAAGTTGTTTTGAGAGGGTTTCATGGGGTTATACTGTTCTCCATGACATGGTACTTGGCAAGATCATCACAAATGTCATATGTGACATGTTAGAGTTTTCTTGGGATTTTTGGAGAATATTTCCTTTGTAAATATTTCAAAAGCCTGAAATATCCAGAAAGGGTTTTTGAGGGATTTGACCAATATTTTGAACATGACCATGTGTTGAAACTCTTATATATGGACAATATATGCCCACTGAGTTTCCCTGATTTTTGTCAAATATTTTTAAAACAATAAAATAATTTTTCCCTATTAAAGAGTATTTCTGGCCTTAAGAAAAAGCTTTTAAATAAAATAGGAAGATAACTTTTAAAATTATATTTTCGTGGTTTCTGGGTATCCTATATCTAATAGGAGTCAAATATATTTTTGGAAAGATTTTTACTGCCCTTAATTAAGTACTTGCAGTGCAAACCTCAATTCAAGGGTTTTTGGAAAACTAATTTTTGAAAATACTATTTGGCCAAATTATTTTTGTAAGAAAATGCTACATTGTACTATACACATGGCATGTTCATTGGGAAAAGGTTTTGGATCAAGGAGAAGGAGTATAAGAGTTGGAGGATTTATTTGATTTTTAGAGCACTTGCAAACAACAGACAAAATCCAATCAAGGCAAGGTCCAAAACACTCAAAAGTTTTTGTCAAACCACATTTTATCATGATTCATTAGCTTAAGTGTTGTGGCATGAAAATCAGGGTGTGACAAGAGGGCTGGTCTAGCGGTGGGGTAGGTCGTGGTGGAGCTCCCGTCCATGATAGTGGCTTGCCTCGATATGGTTCTGCCGGATCTTGGCCCTAACACTATTGATCCGACAAGGTAGCTTTCTACTGGATGTTGAACTCTTGGATCTAGCCGCTGACGAGTTCCGGTCTTCCCTATTGGAAATCTATATGGATTGGCACATGTTGCCCCTAGATATCTAGATCGGAAAGGCTCCGGTCGTGCACGCTCATATTTTCAACAAACACGGCCTTAAGAGGGCACGACATGAAGCTTCGCTTTCTTATGAGTGGCATGCGACATGTCTAAGTCAATATTCTCAAGGCATTGATAGGGGTGGGGAAAGTCATGGCAGCTACGATTGGAAGTCTTGAAGCCTCGGTGGAAGGGTATATTGAATGCGATGAAGATTGTGTGCCAGGTGTATGGTGACTTGTTTCAACAGCCTTGGCAAGCGGGGGCGGCAACACTGGAGGATTGCATTTTTGGTGGTGCTCCCCGAGTACCGAGTCTTAATTCTCAGGGTGAAAACCCAAGGTCTGGCCTTTATTGGTTGTACCTGGCAATGGCCTTGTTGAAGCCATTGTTTTGGATGAAGTCGGACTTTCTCCGGGGTGAAAATTGATACATCTCCAACGTATCTATAATTTTTGATTGTTCCATGCTATTATATTACCTGTTTTGGATGTTTATGGTCTTTACTTTGCACATTTATATCATTTTTGGGACTAACCTACTAACCGGAGGCCCAGCCCGTATTGCTGTTTTTTTCCTATTTCAGTATCTTTTCGAAGAAAAGGAATATCAAACGGAGTCCAAATGCAATCAAACCTTCGAGAGCGTGATTTTTAGAACGAACGTGATCCAGAGGACTTGGAGTGCAAGTCAAGAAGCAGCCGAGGTGGCCACGAGGGTGGAAGGCGCGCCCACCCCTATAGGGCGCGCCCCCTATCTAATGGGCCCCTCGAGCGGCCACCGACCTACTTCTTCCTCCTATATATACCCACGTACCCTAAGAACATCGGAACAAGCAACGAAAACCTAATTCCACCCCACAACCTTCTATATCCGTGAGATCCCATCTTGGAGCCTTCGCCGGTGCTCCGCCGGAGGGGGAATCAACTCTTTTTGCGTTGTTTTTGTCGATATCCGATGAATTGTGGGTTTATGATCAAGTTTATCTATTAGAAATATTTGAATCTCCTCTGAATTATTTTATGTATGATTGAGTTATCTTTGCAAGTCTCTTTGAATTATCAGTTTGGTTTGGCCTACTTGATTAATCTTTCTTGCAATGGGAGGAGTGCTTAGCTTTGGGTTCAATCTTGCGGTGTCCTTTCCTAATGACAGTAGGGGCAGCAAGGCACCTATTCTATTGTTGCCATCGAGGATTAAACGATGGGGTTTATATCATATTGCATGAGTTTATCCCTCTACATCATGTCATCTTTCTTAATGCGTTACTCTGTTCTTTATGAACTTAATACTCTAAATGCATGCTGGATAGCGGTCGATGTGTGGAGTAATAGTAGTAGATGCAGGCAGGAGTCGGTCTACTTGTCGCGGACGTGATGCCTATATACATGATCATGCCTAGATAATCTCATAATTATTCGCTTTTCTATCAATTGCTCGACAGTAATTTGTTCACCCACCGTAATACTTATGCTATCTTGAGAGAAGCCACTAGTGAAACCTATGGCCACCGGGTCTATATTTTATCATATAAGCTTTCTATCTACTTTTTTTTGCATCTTTACTTTTCCAATCCATATCATAAAATACCAAAAAATATATTTATCTTATCATACTATCTCTATCGGATCTCCCTTTCGCAAGTGGCCGTGAAGGGATTGACAACCCCTTTATTGCGTTGGTTGCGAGTTCTTTGTTTGTTTGTTTAGGTGCGTGGGACTTTTGAAGAGCCTCCTACTGGATTGATACCTTGGTTCTCAAAAACTGAGGGAAATACTTACGCTACTATTGCTGCATCACCCTTTCCTCTTCAAGGAAAACAACGCAAGCTCAAGACGTAGCAAAAATCCAAGATCTTCGATCGGGCAACGACAATGCTTGTGCATTGTTTCCTTCTTGGAGGCGTTGCTTTTGGAGAACCTTTTTGTATTCCGAGTGTTGTCTTCGGTTGTGGTTAGAGTGTTGCTGCTACTAGTGATTTTTCACCATGGCGGGGTCTTTCTTATTTTTCCTATTTTTATTTTAATTTTTTGGTTGTGTGTATTCTTGATGCATTTGGACATCTTGTTGATACAGAGGCCCGGTGTAATTGATATCTTAGCGATATTAATATATTCCCTTTCTCGAAAAATGTTAGCATGAAAAGATAAGTTTAGTTGCTTTGGTTTACAACCATCAAAATCAAGAAATGTGTCAGACAGTTTAGCTATGCCATTTTCCGTGCATAGGAAGACCAGCGTTGGTGCGACAATGACAACTCATCTAGAGCAAATGTGCAAAAAAACTGCCGACATAAACAATTTTCCTGTACGATAGCCCTCTTTTCCTATTTATCAATTGCACTATAATAAATGGAACAAAAATACTTCCCTTGTTTTAACGAAATCGTGGGTTTTTGAATAGGGAAAAAATTCATTTGTTAATAAAAAAGGAAAAAGAGTAAGAACCATGGACGGATTTTTTATCACATCTTACTATAGAAACAATCACTTAAAGATTAAATTACCTGTTCATCTTCTAAAAGAATTTGCATAAACCAACTGCAAAAAGAAAAAGAAAGGAAAAGTGGACCATTCTTTTTATACCCCAATGGGCCGAAATAAAAAAAAGACTATTCACCCCTCACTTGTTCAACATGCTAGAGCAAAAGAAAAGTGGCCTATTAGACATTTCGTGTAGCCCAATGGACCAGGCCAAATAACATGTTTACTTTATTTCTTCCGGACAATTGTGGATAATCAGTTTTCATGTATATTGACCTTTGTTTTTTAATTTTTCAGCATTAGATATTAGGAGCTAAATTCAAAAAAAATACAATTGGCAATCCATATTGTAAACATGCTCCAATTCAGCAACAATTTTGTACTATAAAAAATAATACCCAAAGGACCAGCCGGGGTAGCCCAACGGATTCCTAAATTCAACTTTAAAGTTAAATCATTGTGTTCAGGCTTCTGACAAAAAAGGGTTCCCCGCTTTATATTATAAAGGATCGATCTGATACATCCAATTCCCAGGGGCCGCAGCACAAACAAGCCCAAAAGGAAAAACAAGAAGAAGAAAAGCGAAACAAATGCCGACACCAGCAGATCAACTAAGCGACGAAGACCGGCAACTGTTGCACCCTCCGGAGAAGTACCACCATGATCCTAGCATTCCGGAGCATCATGTACCAAGCAACACCTTCAAGAAGGAGTGCGACAGCGCTGCCGCTGTTACCCGAACGACTCCTAGGGTTTCCCCAGTACGCGGTGGGCATTGGGGAAGGGGTATACCCGACGCCCTTCGGGAAGGTCCGGCGCCGCCCGCAGGCATCACCGCGTCGGAGCCGGATGAGCCGCCAGGGATTTCTCCCTACCCAAACAACGACCACCATCCCGGACTCTCCGTAATGCACCACCCAATCTGTCGCCCACTAGCCTGTGCCACGATGATTACCGAACCAACATCACCGTCTCACTGGGGCCGCCAACAAGAGACCTGGAGGGAGGGAAAGGAGACAACAGGCACAGGGGCAACCGCAACTCGACTAGCGGGAGGGGACAACCTACATCGCTCTCGCGGAGCCGACCAGATCCGGCGACAAGGACTTGCTAGGCCCCGACGGCCCGGCCGGACACAAATGGGTCTGGGCAGTCCCTGTCCCCACGCTGCAGCACGCCGGCCAACGAAGCCAGTACCGCCCGTAGACCACCGACGCCTCACCACCACCAGGGAGCAACACTGCCTCGTCGAGCCGCCGGGCCGCACCAGCCAAGATCAGGCCCTAACGGGCCCAGATCTAGTCCGAGTGGGCGCTGCCTGCAACCAACGGCCGCGTTGCCATGTCAAGGGCACCCGTTGTCGGAGTACTAGACTAGGGGGTCCTCGGGCGTCCGGTCTATTGGATATGGGTCGGACTGATGGGCCGTCAAGATACAAGACAGAAGATTATCTCTCGTGTCTGGTAGGGACTCCCGTATGCGTGGATGGCAAGTATAGGTGTCCGGATATGTTATTAGTTTCTGTAAAACCGACTTCGTACAACCTTAGGCCCCTCCGGTGTCTATGTAAACCGGAGGGTGGATCGGAGGCAGGATCACAACATTGTTAGGCTAGCTGATCTAGGGTTAGCTGAATCAATCTCGAGGTAGATCAACTCTTGTAACCCCTATACCCTCGAATACAATCAAGCAGGAGTAGGGTTTTACCTCCATTAAGAGGGCCTGAACCTGGGTAAACATTGTGTCCTTTGTCCATAGTTCCTATTGATTCTCACACATATAGCTTGGGCCCCCCTACCCGAGATCTGCTGGTTTTGACACCGACATTGGTGCTTTCATTGAGAGCTCCGTTGGCTCACCTATTCATCAATAATGATGTTGCGTCCAAGGAAACTTTTCTACCTGGCCAGGTTTTTGTGTTTGGTGGCTTCGTGCTTCGTGCCAACTCGATTGGCCGCCTCGAGCAGGTCGATAGTTATGCCCCAGGCCACCAGATTAGGTTTGGAAACCTAATATACATTGCTGACATCCGAGGAGACCTAGTCTTCGACGAGTTTGCGGCCTTGGCCACCACTCTGTGTCCCCGTTGAGAACACTCTTCGGATCCCCTGTCAGATCCCGTCCAGGGGTCGACATTGACACCCGCCTTGGCCATAGATCCGGGGCAGGTCTTACTATCCAAAGACGGGAGCATGAGCCCCACCGGACTTCTTCCCTTTGCGGAACTCCCGACCGAAGCCCCAGATGCAATCTTAGACTTGGCTCTGGGCAACCATCCCGAATTGCCGAGGTATGCACTCAGCAGGCCCGATCAGGCATCCCATGCCGAACTCAGCCCAGCAGATCCGCAGATTCCGTTCCCACTTCCGCTCTTAGATGAAGCATTGGGATTGATGCAACCTCTAGCCATCACAGATGACTACCTCCGAACTATACCCAGCTCAGTCTGGGAACTGAGAGCGGGGAAATTTATGCCTCACCCACCTCCCACTTAATAGCCACTGTCGAGGACTTAACTGACATGTTGGACTATGCGTCGGAAGACATCGACGGTATGGACGACGATGCCAACGTTGAATCAAGCCAAGGCCCACCCATCACGGGGCGTTGGATAGCCACCTCAACCTACGATGTGTACATGGTAGACACTCCAGATAAAAAGAACGACGAGGATAACTCAAGCCCAGATGAGGACAAACCCGTCGATAAACCACCAAAGCGCTGACGTCAGCGGCGCCACTCACGATCGCGTCGGGCAAAGGATAGTAATACCAGCACCAGAGACAACGGGACTCTAGATGGTGCCGAAGACCCCGAATACCCTATCGATCCCACATCCGAACAGGACGAGTGGGAAGAGGGTGAATATAGTCCCGAACACGCTGACAACAAAGATGCGGAGGACAGCAATTACATGACAAAATCCGAAGAGGAGGTTAGCCTCGGTGATGAAGACTTCATTGTCCCAGAGGAACCCCTCGACCAAGAACGCTTTAAGTGGCAGCCCATCGCTACAGCCTGGAGCCTGAATAAGATGCAGCAACAGCTCAAAGACGAGCAAGATATGCTGAATGAAAGGTGGACTAAGGTCCTGGCCACCGAGGAATACGGCCAAGTGCAACCTGTAAAAAGTTACCCTAGGCACAAGCTGCTGCCTTAATTCGACGATGAAGTCCTCGAGCCAATACCGTCAAAATACAATCAGGAAGATCAACCAGACCGACCAACACATGGACGGGACAAAATGGCATATCAAGCCGAACACCAACCCGCACCCCCTCGCCGAAGAGGCAGGGAGACGGCAATCGCGGGATATACATATGACTTGCAACATGACCTAGCTAATCAAGCTAGTCAGACCAGATCAATCTACAGATCAAGGAGGCGTGCCCCCGGCACGAGACAATGGCTATGAATCCCAGCGTGACGACCGTTATTATGTTTGGGACCAGAGACGAACTAAGATGTCAGTTGATCTCCGCCGCGACATTGCGCGATACAGAGGGGTCGCACACCCCCTGTGCTTTACCGATGAAGTCATGGAACACCAATTTCTGGAAGGGTTTAAACCCCGTAAACATCGAACAGTACGATGGAACGACAGATCCGGCCGTCTGGATTGAAGATTTTCTTCTCCACATTCACATGGCTCGAGGAGACGATCTCCACGCCATTAAATATCTTCCTCTGAAGTTGAAAGGACCAGCACGGCACTGGTTAAACAGCCTCCCAGAAAACTCCATTGGAACCTGGGAAGACTTGGAAGATGCTTTTCGGACCAACTTTCAGGGCACCTATGTCCGGCCGCCGGATGCTGACGACTTGAGTCACATAATTCAGCAGCCAGGCGAATCAGCCCGCAAACTTTGGAATCGGTTCTTAGCTAACAAGAACTAGATCGTAGGCTGTCCGGACGCCGAAGCCTTAGCGGCCTTTAAACACAGCATCCAAGACGAATGGCTCGCCCAACACCTTAGGCAGGAGAAGCCAAAGACCATGGCAGCCTTAATAGCACTCATGGCCCGCTTCTATGCGGGCGAAGACAACTGGTTGGCACGTAGAAGCAACAGCTCGGGTGATCCCGGCACCTCTGAGGTGCGGGACAGCAATGGTAAACCTCGTCGAAATAAAAACAAACGTCGTAGCAACAACAATGATGACACAGACGATACGGCAGTCAATGCCGGATTCAGCGGTCCTAAGCACGGTCAGCGGAAGAAACCTTTCAAAGGCAATAAAGACGGGCCATCCAGCTTAGATAAAATCCTTGAGAGGCCCTGACAGATTCATGGCACACCCGATAAGCCTGCAAATCACACCAATAGGAATTGTTGGGTCTTGAAACAGGCCGGTAAAATCAATACCGAACACAAGAGAAAATGGCTCCAAGCGAAGACGATGACGAGCCCCGTCAGCCGAACACCGGGGGTCAAAAATAGTTTCCCCCCGAGGTGAAGACAGTGAATATGATATATGTCACTCATATCCCTAAAAGAAAGTGCAAACGCGCATTACGGGACGTCTATGCCATAGAGCTTGTCGCTCCCAAGTTTAACCCATGGTCAGTCTGTCCGATAACTTTTGATCACAGGGACCACCCAACGAGTATCCGTCACGGGGGTTTGGCCGCCCTGGTTCTTGATCCAATCATTGATGGATACCACCTCACTAGAGTCCTTATGGATGGAGGAAGCAGTCTCAACTTGATCTATCAAGATATTGTCCGCAAGATGGGGATCGACCCATCATGAATCAAGCCTAATAACACTACCTTTAAAGGTGTGATACCAGGAGTGGAGGCCCGTTGTACAGGCTCAATTACACTAGAGGTAGTATTCAGTTCCCCAGATAACTTTCGCAGCGAAGAGTTAATCTTCAACATCGTCCCTTTCCACAGTGGCTACCATGCACTGCTCGGATGAAGTGCTTTCGTCCGCTTCAATGCAGTACCGTACTATGCTTACTTAAAGCTTAAATTGCCTGGACCTCGTGGCGTTATTACAGTCAATGGTAATATGGAGCGCTCACTCCGTGCCGAAGAGAACACTGCGGCCCTTGCAGCCGAAGTATATGGCGGCCTTATCAAGTCAAAAATTTGCCAACAAATAAAGCCAACGATGCATCCAAACGAGTCCGGTCTGTGCAAAATAGCGACAAATCAACGGACCCAGACCTTGGTTAGCAGTTCGGCCTCCGCCGATCGCCCTACCAGGTTGCGGCTTACGTACCGCGCGGGCACAATTATGCACTAAAAATACCGTGGGAGGCACCGGAGGCACATTTCGGAATTGGTCCATTACACGGCTTGACCATAGTTGGACCCCATATATCATTTTCCTTTTAACGCAGGTTCATCAAGAGCCCTACTTACAAGATGGTTGTCGCAGGAGATCCTTTTAAGGCTGGCACGACCCAACCATCAAACAGTCCTCTCAAAGGACTTACTATTAAGGAGAAAAGGCGCAGGCGTGTGGCAAGGCATCATTGGAGTTTCTTTCCCGAACTATGAGTTTTAGGCCCTGTGTTAGACTTTCCCTTATGTAAAATCTTTTCTTTTTCTCTTTGGGCATGTAATATGACCATAATATTGAACGACATTGCGTGTCATCAACTTATCAATAAAAAGGGCGTAGATGATGACCACCTTCTCAGCTGGGTTTTGCCTTTTTTCCTTGTCATCTGTGCTCCCCTTTACGTTTTTACTGCCATACATGGTTTTGACACGGTCTTCATACCAGGGGTTGTATCTGGCCCCGCAAAACTCTTAAGTTTGAACACCTATAGGGAACTCTTCAGCGTCCCGGATATTGCATTATATGCATCAGCTCCGAATCATGTCTTTGGTCTATAGTTGGGTTGCCCGGCTCCTGTGTTTACCACCTTACGTTTCGCAAGTTCGGCTAAGGTAGTAAAGGAAGAACTACTGCAATTGTATTTCTGGTTTGTCAGCTGAATAAGCGAGAGCGGGTCGGCGATCCGGTGACTTAGTGTTATACTACGAATCGTTCGCGATTTATGCCGTTTTACACAAGGGGCTGGTTTTTTAACCAGCCGCATTGTAAAGGCATCGCTCTCCGGATTGCCGATCATGCAACGAGTGGCTAGTACATAGCGCCACCGATGGATTCTTATGGGTAAGTGAAAGTACTAAAGCCGCATGGTCTGATTGCCTCGTTCACTCCGCAAGACACCTCCTACATCGGACCAAGACGTTGGATTAAGTGTTGTCATGCGTTACCGAATACCCCTGTAATATTTACGTGGGGGCTGAAGCCAACGACTGGTAAACTTTTAGACATATAAACGGCCAAAATAGGAGGATAAACTCATAATAAAGAATAATCATGACTATCATACACCATGAGTTCATTACATAACCCTTACAAACCGTCTCAACTACTCAAAGATGACGTCCTTCGAACACTCGCCCTCCACAATGCGGGCCCCCTCCAGGACCTTGTCAAAGTACTTCTCTGGCCACCGGTGCTCTTTCCCTTCAGGCGGCCCTGCGGTGGCAATTTCGGTGGCCTTCATCTTTGCCCACTGCACCTTGACACGGGCGAAGGCCATCCGGGCACCTTCAATACAGGACGACCACTTTAGGGCATCGATCCGAGGAAGCGCCTCCACCAGCCTCTTCACGAGTCCGAAGTGACTACTAGGGATGGTTCGGCCGGCCACAAGCGGACTATAGCATCCTTCATGGCCAGTCCGGCCACCCTGTGCAGCTCGGACGACTACTTCAGCTGGTCACTTAGGGGCACTGGAAGTTCTGGCGCAAGGTACTGCGACCAGAACAACTTCTCCGTTGAGCTCCCCTCTTCGACCCTGAAGAATGCGGCGGCATCCGCAATACTCTTCGAAAGATCGGCAAAGGTGCCTGGGGAACTCCAAACTCTGGTCCGTGAAATATATCTCTTACTCGTATATCTACTCCGCATGATAAAGGCCTTACCAGCCGCAATCTACCTCGCGTCTTGAATCTCCTGGCGAGTGCCCTGGGCATCAACCCGGGCCTCCTTCATGCTCTCAAGAGCTTTGGTGAGCTCGGAGGCCTGTTTCAAACTCTTTTGCTCTAAGGACTCGCATCGGGCGATGGCGTCCTTGAGCTCTTGTTCGACCTCCTCCACCCGCGCCTCATGTCTGCGACGGGCGGTCTGCTCCACCTCTAACTCATTGGCTGCTTGATATGTCTCCAACGTATCTATAATTTTTGATTGTTCCATGTTATTATATTACCCCTTTTGGATGTATATGGGCTTTATTTTACACATTTATATCATTTTTGGGACTAACCTACTAACCGGAGGCCCAGTCGATATTGCTGTTTTTTGCCTATTTAAGTATTTCGAAGAAAAGGAATATCAAACGGAGTCCAAACAGAATGAAACCTTCGGGAGCGTTATTTTTGGAACAAATCTGATCCATGAGCACAGGTGCAAGTCAAGAAAGCTCCGAGGGCCCCATGAGATAGGAGGGCGCCCCCCCCCCCCCTATAGGGCGCGCCCCGCTGTCTCGTGGGCCCCTCGGGCATCCACCGACGTACTTCTTCCTCCTGTATATACCTACGTACCCCGAAAACATCCAGGAGCACCACGAAACACAATTTCCACCGCCGTAACCTTCTGTATCCGCGAGATCCCATCTTGGAGCCCTTGCCGACACTCTGCCGGAGGGGGAAGCCACCACGGAGGGCCTCTACATCAACATCCTTGCCCGTCCGATGAGTTGTGAGTAGTTTAACACAGACCTACGGGTCCATAATTATTAGCTAGATGGCTTCTTCTCTCTTTTTGGATCTCAATACAATGTTCTCCCCCTCTCTTGTGGAGATATATTCGATGTAATCTCTTTTTGCGGTGTGTTTGTCGAGATCCGATGAATTGTGGGTTTATGATCAAGTTTATCTATGAATAATATTTGAATCTTCTCTAAATTCTTTTATGTATGATTGAGTTATCTTTGCAAGTCTCTTCGAATTATCAGTTTGGTTTGGCTTACTAGATTGATCTTTCTTGCCATGGGAGAAGTGCTTAGCTTTGGGTTCAATCTTGCAGTGTTCTTACCCAGTGACAGAAAGGGTTGCAAGACACATATTGTATTGTTGCCATCGAGGATAACAAGATGGGGTTTATATCATATTGCATGTGTTTATCCCTCTACATCATGTCATCTTGCTTAATGCGTTGCTCTGTTCTTATGAACTTAATACTCTAGATGCAGGCAGGAGTCGGTCGATGTGTGGAGTAATAGTAGTAGATGCAGGCAGGAGTCGGTCTACTTGTTATGGACGTGATGCCTATATACATGATCATGCCTAGATAATCTCATAACTATGCGCTTTTCTATCAATTGCTCGACAGTAATTTGTTCACCCACCGTAATACTTATGCTATCTTGTTTGACCTGATGGCTGCGCCCAAGGGTCCTGACCACCTTCTTAGAAGGATGGATGAGATTGAATCAAATATTAGAAGCTTTATGAATTTGCAATTTCAGCATAATAATTTCTTTAGAAATGAGCTTAAGGAACAAAAGAGTTTTTTGGGTTTTATGAATAAAGAGCTTGATGATATGAACAAAGAATTCAATGGAGTTAACGCTCAAATTACCCGGCTTGAAAATGCTATAGCCAAAATTTCTGCCAAGCAAGCCACCTTAGTCAATAAGATGGCCGCTAAAACAGAAAATTACGTGAAAATAATGATGCGGATCTTAAAGTTATTGATGCGTCTCCGATTAGATCTATGTTTTGCAATATGGATTTTGATGATTATGGGAGTGATGATGAATCAACTTTGCCTAGAATGCATCCCAAAAATTCGGAGTCTTTAGATCTTGATGCTAAAATTGGAAAAAGCGAGATTGGAGAATCCTCTACTTCTAATAATTTATTGAACTTACTATCTCGGATTTCAAGGAGTTTGATTATGATAATTGCTCTTTAAAAGGTTGTATTTCCTTGTTGCAATCCGTTGTTAATTCTCCTCATGCTTATAGTCAAAACAAAGCTTTTACCAAACATATTGTTGATGCCTTGATGCAATCTTATGATGAAAAACTTAATGTGGAAGTTTCTATACCTAGAAAAATTAATGATGAGCGGTGAGGGAGTCCTGGACTAGGGGGTGTCCGGATAGCTGAACTATCATCTTTGGCCGGACTCCAAGACTATGAAGATACAAGATTGAAGACTTCGTCCCGTGTCCGGATGGGACTTTCCTTGGCGTGGAGGGCAAGCTTGGTGATACGGATATGTAGATCTCCTACCATTGTAACCGACTCTATGTAACCCTAGCCCTCTCCGGTGTCTATATAAACCGGAGGGTTTTAGTCCGTAGGACGAACAACAATCATACAATAGGCTAGCTTCTAGGGTTTAGCCTCCTTGATCTCGTGGTAGATCTACTCTTGTACTACCCATATCATCAATATTAATCAAGCAGGAGTAGGGTTTTACCTCCACCGAGAGGGCCCGAACCTGGGTAAAAACATCGTGTCCCTTGTCTCCGGTTACCATCCGCCTAGACGCACAGTTCGGGACCCCCTACCCGTGATCCGCCGGTTTTGACACCGACATTGGTGCTTTCATTGAGAGTTCCTCTGTGTCGTCACCTATAGGCCCGAAGGCTCCATCGATCATCAACAACGACGCGGTCCAAGGCGAGACTTTTCTCCCCGGACAGATCTTCGTATTCGGCGGCTTCGCACTGCGGGCCAATTCACTTGGCCATCTGGAGCAGATCGAAAGCTACGCCCCTGGCCATCCGGTCAGATTTGGGAGTTTGAACTATACGGCTAAAATCCGTGGAGACTTGATCTTTGACGGATTCGAGCCACAGCCAAGCACGCCGCACTGTCGCGTTGGGCATGATCTAGCTCTGCCGCCGAACAGTGCCCTGGAGGCCGCACAAGAGTCCGCTCCGATCCTTAGCTCGGGGCTGGGTACGCCAATCGAGGATGGGTGGCTGGACACCGCCTCGGGGGCTGCTACCTCTACGGCGATAGAGCCGAATACCGACACTGCCTTTCACAAAGTCCGTGACTCCAAGGTGCCGGACTCCTCACCGGACTCCGGACCTCCCGCGCCCCTGCCAATCGAGTCCGATTGGGCGCCAATCATGGAGTTCACTACTGCAGACATCTTTCAACACTCGCCTTTTGGCGACATCCTGAATTCGCTAAAGTGACACGCTTTATCAGGAGAGCCCTGGCCGGATTATGGTCAGAACGGTTGGGATGCGGACGACGAAGAAATTCAAAGCCCACCCACCACCCACTTCGTAGCCACTGTCGACGATCTAACCGACATGCTAGACTTCGACTCTGAAGACATCGACGGTATGGACGACGATGCCGGAGACGACCAAGAACCAGCGCCTACAGGGCACTAGAAAGCCACCTCGTCATACGACATATACATGGTGGACATCCCAAAGGATGGGAATGGCGATGAAACAGCGGAGGACAACCCCTCCAAGAAACAGCCTAAGCGCCGGCGTCAGTGGCGCCGCTCTAAATCTCGCCACAGCAAAAATGGAGATTACGGCACCGGAGACAATAAAACCCCAGACAGTGCCGAAGACAACCCCCTCTAGCAAGATTCAGCACAGGAGGATGGAGAAGCCAGCCCTCATGAGAGAGCGGCAGATAGAGAGGTAGAGAGCGATAATTATATGCCTCCCTCCGGAGACGAGGCAAGCCTCAACGACGATGAATTTGTCGTACCTGAGGATCCCGTTGAACAAGAGCGTTTCAAACGCAGGCTTATGGCCACGGCAAGCAGCCTCAAGAAAAAGCAGCAACAGCTTAGAGCTGACCAAGACTTGCTAGCCGACAGATGGACTGAAGTCCTTGCGGCCGAAGAGTATGTCGAACGCCCCTCCAAAAGCTACCCCAAATGCAAGCTGCTACCCTGATTAGAGGAGGAAGCACATAAACCCACATCACCAGCGCACAATACGACCGACCGGCCACCTCGTGGCCGCGACAGAGAGGCCTGTAGGCCCTCCACTAAAGCCGCACCCCGGTGTCGCTCGAAAAGTACAAAGCCACGGGGGAATGCGCCGGACTTGCGAGACATATTGGAGGATAAGGCAAGACAAACAAGATCAATCTACGGATCGCATGGGCGCCCCACGATACGCGACGACAACCGTCACGCCGGATACAGCAACTCTGGCCGGGCCGAACACAGTAGGCAAAGCTCGCTTGAGCTGCGTCATGGTATAGCCCAATACAGAGGCGCCGCACACCCACTATGCTTCACAGATGAAGTAATGGATCATCAAATCCCCGAAGGTTTCAAACCCGTAAACATTGAATCCTACGACGGCACAACAGATCCTGCGGTTTGGATCAAAGACTATCTCCTTCATATCCACATGGCCCACGGTGATGATCTTCACGCCATCAAATACCTCCCACTCAAGCTTAAAGGACCAGCTCGGCATTGGCTCAACAGCTTGCCAGCAGAATCAATTGGGTGTTGGGAGGACCTGGAAGCCGCATTCCTTGATAACTTCGGGGGCATATATGCGACCACCGACGCCGATGACCTAAGCCACATAATTCAGCAGCCAGACGAATCGGCCAGACAATTCTGGACACGGTTCTTAACCAAGAAAAATCAAATTGTCGACTGTCCGGATGCAGAGGCCCTTGCAGCCTTCAAACATAACATCCATGACGAATGGCTTGCTCGGCACCTAGGACAGGAAAAGCCGAAATCAATGGCAGCCCTCACATCACTCATGACCCGCTTCTGTGCGGGAAAAGACAGCTGGCTAGCCCGCAGTAACAACCTAACCAAAAACTCTGGTAGTTCGGATACCAAAGACAGCAATGGCAGGTCGCGTCGCAATAAGCACAAGCGCCGCGTGCGGCGATATCATCGAAGATCGGCGGTCAATGCGGATTCAGAGGCTCTAAACCCGGTCAGCGGAAAAAGCCATTCAAAAGAACTACTACGGGCCCGTCCAATTTGGACCGGATACTCGATCGCTTGTGCCAGATACACGGCACCCCCGAAAAGCCAGCTAATCACACCAACAGGGATTGTTGGGTGTTCAAGCAGGCAGGCAAGTTAATCGCCGAAAGCAACGACAAGGGCCTGCATAGCGATGACGAGGAGGAGACACGGCCGCCGAACAATAGAGGATAGAAGGGTTTCCCCCCACAAGTGCGGACGGTGAACATGATATACGCAACCCACATACCCAAAAGGGAGCGGAAGCATGCGCTCAGGGACGTATACGCGATGGAGCCAGTCGCCCCAAAGTTCAATCTGTGGTCCTCTTGCCCGATCACTTTTGATCGAAGGGACCACCCCACCAGTATCCGCCATGGCGGATTCGCCGCATTGGTTTTAGACCCAATCGTCGACGGATTTCGCCTCACTAGAGTCCTGATGGACGGCGGCAGCAGCTTGAACCTGCTTTATCAGAATATAGCACGCAAGATGGGCATAGACCCCTCAAGGATTAAACCCACAAAGATGACCTTCAAGGGCGTCATACCAGGTGTAGAGGCCAATTGTACAGGCTCAGTTACACTTGAATTGGTCTTCGGATCCCCGGATAACTTCCGACGCGAGGAGTTAATCTTCGACATAGTCCCATTCTGCAGCGGCTATCATGCACTGCTCGGACGAACCGCAATTGCAAAGTTCAATGCGGTGCCACACTACGCATACCTCAAGCTCAAGATGCCAGGCCCTCGAGGAGTCATCGCGGTCAACGGAAACACCGAACGCTCTCTCCGAACGGAGGGCATACAGCGGCTCTCGCGGTGGAAGTACAAAGTAGCCTCTTAAGGCAATTCTCGAATCCGGCTGTTAAGCGACCGGACACCGTCAAGCGCGCCTGGAGTAACCTACAAAAAGACCACCTGGCACGTTCCGAGCACGCGTAGCAATGCGGCCCCAACCCCAGCCCTCGCAAAATCGTGAGACCAGTACCACGCGTACATCACTACGCTCTGGAGATACCATGGGCATAGGGGGAGGGGCACAACCACGGCATGCCCAGAGTGCGACTCAACCACACCAGGGGCTCCCAAATATGCCATTCTTTTTTTCTTTTCTTTTTATTCTCATGACTCCGTTTTCCAAAAGCCATGTCCGTCGTTAGACCTGCCGAACCCACGATGCAACAGCCAGGAAAGCAGAAAAGCTACGACGAGTATCCAGGTGGTCTCCATTACGAGCATTATACCTGTTTTACATACCATTCCGCAGCCTACCCCTGGAGGGGGACATGCTAAATAGTCCCACCCCTTGCTTATCGCACTATTTGTATCATTCTGCCTTCATTGCAGTATTTTTTGAATAAACAATGCATCGCTTTTTGCCTATCATTGCATTCCTTTCTATATATGTTCACTTATGACATGTTGCACCCGTACGCTTTGGTATGGCCAAATACACCAGGGGCTTAAGTTCCCCAAAGTATGGTGTGATAAGTCCGAACACTTTCACAAGTGCGGCACCCCGAACTTATAGCATTATATGCATCGGCTCCGAATCATGTCTTGGGTAGATAATTGGGTTTGCCCAGCTCCCATGTTTTGGTACCTTACGTTCCGTTATATCGGCTAAGGTAGCGCTGGGGGAACCACTGCGATTGTGCCCCAGTTGAGCTGGGTTGAGCACCTCAGTGGAGAAAGCTAAAACTGACCGTCATGATGGGGTGAGAGCGATCGCTGTTCGAGAGGTTTTTCGAGTCCCTAAAGACTTATGCCGCTTAGAGCGAGGAGCGGCTTTGTCCGCCCAGCGTGATAGCGCCCAATTGACCTTCCGAACACTAGGGGCTTCGCCAAAATTTAAAATTAAAGAATTCTATGGCTAAGTGAGAGTGTTCAAGCATTATAAGTCCGGTTGCCTCATTCGTTGTGTTGAGCGCCTCCCTAGAAGGACCCAAAAATGGGAACAAGAGCGCTCAAGTTTATCCCGAACACCCCAGCACTCGTGGCATGGGGGCGAAATAACGACTTGCCATCTCTCAGATTTGATAAACGGCCGAACAGAAGGTAATATTTTAAATTAACAAGCGTTGCTTAGCGCATATGAACAAAGTTTTCAGTGCACAGGATAAAAAATTCGAGTGTACTCAAAAATTACATATTTGGAGCATTCACCCGCAATAAGGCGGGCACCCTTCAGGACACCCTTATAATACATCTCGGGCGTGCGATACTCCTTGCCCGGCGGTGGCGCGTCCGTCACAAGCTTCTCGGCGTCCATCCTGCAGTGCACTTTAGCACGGGCAAGGGCCCGACGGGCACCTTCAATGCAGGCGGAGTGCTTGATGACTTCAACCCATGGACAGGCGTCCACCAGCCGCCGCACCAGACCCAAGTAGCTCCCAGGCATGGCTTCTTTGGGCCATAGCTGAACTATGAGGCCCTTCATGGCCTCTTCGGCCACCTTGTGGAGCTCGAGCAGCTGCTTCAGCTGGTCGCTCAGGGGCACCGGATGTCCGGCCTCAGCATACTGAGACCAGAACACCTTTTCCGTCGAGCTCCCCTCCTCGGCTCTGTAGAACGCGGCAGCATCGGACACGCTACGGGGCAGATCTGCGAACGCTCCTGGAGAGCTCCGAATTCGGGTAAGTAACAAGTAATTCACTTTTACATGCTTGCTTTGCATGAAGAATGCCTTACCCGCTGCTATCTTCTTTACTGCCTCGATTTCCTGGAGGGCCTTTTGGGCTTCGGCCTTAGCGGCTTTGGCACTCTCAAGAGCCGACGCGAGCTCGGACTCTCGAGTCTTCGAGTCACGCTCCAAACTCTCGTGTTTTTCCATGAGAGCCTAGAGCTCTTGCCGCACCTCCGCCACCCGCACCTCCTGCTTCTCTCGCTCAGTGCGTTCTGCGGCCGCATTGTGTTCGGCCACGGACACCGCCTCCTTCAGGGTCGCCACCTCGTTCGTAGCCCCTGGAATACCCACGTTATTCCTATCATTTTTTGCAACCAAATCCTTTTCTATAAGGTACAACTTTAATAAGGTGTTACTTACCTTCCTTGTCCTCGAGCTGCTTCTTGGCACGGCCGAGCTCGCTCTCGGACCGCTCGAGGCTCTGCTTCAAGGCATTGACCTCCATGATCGGTCTGGCAGAGGTCAGCAGTGCAGCCTGCATTCCCATATTGACATATTTGTGTTAGACTCCTACGTATATCTTTTTAGATCCTCAGTTTGGCTTTTCTTTCCGAACACCGAATTGGGCATCAGGGGCTACTGTCTATGCGGTACTATTTTACATATCTTAAAATCCTTACATCAAAGCCTGTTAGAAGGCTGGTGCAGGCTTCGCTCAGCCCGCTCTTGGCGGACTGAACTTTCTGAATCACCACACTCATAACAGTGCGGTGCTCCTCGTCAATGTAAGTGCCGTTGAGCGCCTCCAACAAATTATCCGGCGCCTCCGGTTGGATGGAGGCCACCGGCGTCACAGTCTTGCCCTTCTTACGAAGGGCCCGCCCGCCGGGCTTCGGAGCCACTATAGGTTCCGGTATGGAGTTCGGCACAGGGCCGGGCTTAGAACCCTCGGGGGTTCCGCCCTCTTTCCTCCCAGAGTCCGGAAGGTCGCCTTGTGGCGCCTCCAGGACCACCTCCTCCTGGCCGGGCCCCTTCTGGGACCCCACCTCGGCGTCATCTGCATCACCGGGGGAGGAGGCGGTCGGAAGTGAAGTACTATTCACATCCGACGAACCCAGGGACCCGCTCGACGAAGCGGGGAGATCATCCTTGGGCGGGCTACATGGTTGTGTTCGGCATTAGAAGACACTATGCGACGAAAGAAAAATCATGAGTTATTCTAGAATCCGGACACTTACGCTCTCGCCAGGGGCTTGGCCCTCGAGGGCCACTCCTCTTCGCCATCGTCGGCGTTGGTGGAACAGTCCGGAAGAAGGGACCTTCCCTTCTTGGACCATTCGGCCTCCCCCGTTGGGGAAGCCTTCCTCTTCTTCTCTCCCCCCGCTGGGGGAGAGGCCTCTTTCTTCTCCTCCTCGTCTTCGTGGGAGGAGTCCGCCTCGGAGTCATCGGACGATGAGTCCGATAACACCTGGCACCGGGAACTCCTCCGGGTTCCCGTGGCCTTCTTCTTGGCCTTCTTCTCCGGCACCACGTAAGGCACCGGGACCAGCAGCCCCATCAAACTGGCGTCCGCTGGGTCTTCTGGAAGGGGAGCCGGACAGTTAACCTACCCGAACATCTTCTGCCAGGCCTATTGAAGGTAATGGGAGTTTAGATCCCGCATAGAGTCAAACTATGGAAAACAAGTGTCCTGTAAAGGGCAATATAGCTTACCTCGCCGGCTTGACGTTGCGAGCTGAATCCGCGATCTTCGGTAGCGGATGCGGGAGCCTCGGCGCCCTTGAACAGCACCCTCCAGGCCTCTTCGTACGTAGTGTCGAAGAGCCTGCTCAAGGTCTGGTGATGTGCTGGATCGAACTCCCACAAGTTGAAAGCCCGCTGTTGGGATGGGAGAATCCGGTGGATGAGCATGACCTGGACTACGTTGACAAGCTTGAGCTTCTTGTTCACCAGGGTTTGGACACAGGATTGGAGTCCGGTCAGCTCCTCCGAAGCGCCCCACGTCAGGCCCTTCTCTTTACAGGAGGTGAGCCGTGTGGGGATGCCAGATCTGAATTCGGGGGCCGCTGCCCATTCAGGGTCATGCGGCTCGGTGACGTAGAACACCCCGATTGCCACCCTTTGATGGTTTCTACGAAGGCGCCCTCGAGCCAGGTGACGTTGGGCATCTTGCCCACCATGGCACCTCCGCATTCCGCTTGGCGGCCGCCAAATCTGGGAATAGTTTTTAAATAACCTGGTAGAATGGTTTGGTTTTTCTTCTGGTTTTGATCGGTTCAGTTTTTTTGGGGCTGAACTTTTCTTAGTTTAGTTTGGTTTTGGGTACGTAGAAGAACCAATTCGGGTACAGTTGGTTATGGGTTTAATAAGTTTGGTCTAACACGGGTGTAAACTACAGGTCCAACCGGTTCCTCGCCCTGGAGCAAGCCCAATCACGCATTCACCCTAACTCAAACCCCGATTCCATCTCTCCCTCTGTCCCTCCATCCTCCAGGCCTCCGCCGCCGCCGGCCGCCAAGGCACCAACCACCTCCTCGGAGGCAGCGCCGCCTCGCCGACACAAGCGGCCCATCATCACGCACGGGGCGCTCTTCCTCGCGCTCTCCCTCGCGGGCCTGGCCGGTTCCCTCGACCGCACATCCTGTCTCCTCACCAACCACGACGCCGGCCACCTGCTCCATCGTCTCCGACAGAGGGTACTCCACCAAGCTGCAGCACTCGTGCGCTTGGCAGCTAGGGTTCGCCTGCAGCCCCACCCCTCCCCCATGAACGAGAGGAGGATCCGGTGCCCCCGCCCTCGAGTTCGTCGATGGCGTCGTCCTCCAGCCGCAGCCGCCGCAGGTACAGACCCATCGATCCATCTCCGCCCTCGCCCCCATTTTTTCCTCGATCCAACCCATCGATCTGTTAGACACTGTATATTTTTTGGCGCTGTTAGAAATCAGACCCGCAAAGAATTACCTCCGGCAGTAGCAGTTGTTGTGGTGTTTCGGGTAAGTACAGTAGTATAAACAAGTGACCTATCTATGCAAATAATCTTCAGACTAAAAGTAAATGTATATGAGCATTGGATGCTACAATGTCTGAATCTTGCATGATACAGTGTCTGAATCTTGCATGGAAAGATGCAGCAGTACTGTCCCCCTTTTTTTTGATTAATCTATTTTTTTGTTGACCTGTAATGAACCATGTTAATTGTGGCTATATGCATCTATGATGCAGATGTTCAGGGGTAATAAAACTTCCATTTTTCTAACAATTTTTAAAATTTGTTTAGGCCTCTTCTTAGGGGAAACCTGTTGGATTAAAATTATTAACAATAGTTTTTGAAATTGGCTAGAGATGACTCGCCATATTGTGAATGAGAACTCGGTGTCAATGTAAAGATATATCATGGTTACAAGTTCTAAAAATTGTGTCTTTTCAGATCAAAGTACAGGCTGACTACTACCGTCATGAGAACTCGGTGACATCCATCATCGGCAGATGGCGTAACGCAATCCCGGCTTGGAATCAATTATCACCCTTAATTCAGCTCCGTTTGTTATTACTTTTGTACTTCAAGTGTTGGTTGTGCAGAATATGTAAGCTGTCAAGTGTAATATTTGTGCTGCAAAATCTATGTTTGGTACTAGTACATGTTATGAACTATCAAGTGTTCATCAATTTAAGTATTGGTAGTGCAGAATATGTAAGCTGTTATTAAGCTGGTGCTATGTTTTTAGATGTCCAAGTGCAGGATCGTTCATATATTGAACTGTACATGTATGGTTGGGGAACTGATATAGAACCATAGGCTAAAACCATAGTTCCTAGAATGGGTTAGTTTGGTTTTTGGGAATTTGTCATGTGGTTTAGTTTGGGCTGGGTGCCAATGCCAATTACGTGGGTATAGTTTGGTTCAGTTTCCAAAACGACATCACGTGGGTATGGTTCAGGTTTGGTTTGGTTACCCACCCATTCTCAGATTTAGGGGCCGCCCACTACCTTCGGCTTGACATTAAAAGTCTTTAGCCATAAGCCAAAGTGGGGCTGGATGCAGAGGAAGGCCTCGCACACGACGATAAACGCCGAGATGTTGAGGATGAAATTCGGGGCCAGATCATGGAAATCCAGGCCATAGTAGAACATGAGCCCCCGGACAAATGGGTGGAGTGGGAAGCCCAGTCCGCGGAGGAAATGGGGAAGGAACACCACCCTCTCATGGGGCCTGGGGGTGGGGATGAGCTGCCCCTCGTCGGGGAGCCGGTGCGCGATATCGCTGGATAAATACCCGGCCTTGCGCAGCCTTTTGATGTGCCCCTCTGTGACGGAGGAGGCCATCCACTTGCCTCCCGCTCCGGACATGATTGAGGTTGAGGTGAGATGTGCGGACTTGGGCGCTGGAGCTCGAGTGCACAGAAATGGATAAGCAAAGGAGGAAGAAGGCGTACGTAAAAAGGTGGATCCTTACCCCCTTATATGGACGGACGAAGCTATGCGTCCCCACCAGCCTGGTAAACTCGCTTATCTCCCAAGCGCCGCAATCAATGGCGCAGTTGGGTTACCCATGCCCGTATTGATGAGAATCCCGGAATAAGGGGACACGATCTCTGCTTTGACAAGACGTGCCAAGGAAACCGCTTCGCTAAACGCGCTGAGGTGGAACAATAAAAACAATTCGAATAAAGGCTTGGCCGTGGTGTGACATCATGCCACGAAATACGTCAGCAGATTGAACTTGTGTAAATATCATTCTCTCTATGGTGGTATGTGGAACTTATTTTGCAGAGCCGGACACTATCCTGGTGTTCAAAATCTTCTATGAATTATTCGGAGGAGGAACCCGCCTTGCAATGCCGAAGACAATATGCACGCCGGACTCGTCGTCGTTGAAGCCTGGTTCAGGGGCTACTGAGGGAGTCCTGGACTAGGGGGTGTCCGGATAGCCGAACTATCATCTTTGGCCGGAATCCAAGACCATGAAGATACAAGATTGAAGACTTCGTCCCGTGTCCGGATGGGACTTTCCTTGGCGTGGAGGGCAAGCTTGGTGATACAGATATGTAGATCTCCTACCATTGTAACCGACTCTATGTAACCCTAGCCCTCTCCGGTGTCTATATAAACCGGAGGGTTTTAGTCCGTAGGACGAACAACAATCATACCATAGGCTGGCTTCTAGGGTTTAGGCTCCTTGATCTCGTGGTAGATCTACTCTTGTACTACCCATATCATCAATATTAATCAAGCAGGAGTAGGGTTTTACCTCCACCGAGAGGGCCCGAACCTGGGTAAAAACATCGTGTCCCTTGTCTCCTGTTACCATCCGCCTAGACACACAGTTCGGGACCCCCTACCCGAGATCCGCCGGTTTTGACACCGACAAGTGGGAACCTACTATAAAGATTAGAATTAAAGATTTTGAGTGTTTTGCTTTGTGTGATTTGGGTGCTAGTGTTTCCACGATTCCGAAAACTTTATGTGATATTCTAAGTTTCCATGATCTTGATGATTGCTCCTTAAACTTACACCTTGCGGATTCCACCATTAAAAAGCCCATGGGAAGGATCAATGATGTTCTTATTGTTGCAAATAGAAATTTGGTGCCCGTAGATTTTATCGTTCTTGATATAGATTGCAATCTTTCTTGCCCTATTATTCTTGGTAGACCTTTCCTTAGAACGATTATTGCGATTATTGATGTGAAGGAAGGGAACATTAGATTCCAATTTACATTAAAGAAAGGCATGAAGCACTTTCCAAGAAAGAAAGTCAAATTACCTTATGAATCTATCATGTGTGCTACTTATGAACCTAGTGCCAAAGATGGCACTCGTTAGATCTATCCTTGCTTTTATGCCTAGCTAGGGGCGTTAAACAATAGCGCTAGTTGGAAGGCAACCCAATTTTTCTTTATGTTTTTTGCTTTTGCTCCTGTTTAGTAATAAATCTTGCATCTACCTTCTGGATAGATGTGTTTTTATCTTTTAATTAGTGTTTGTGCCAAGTAGAACCTATAGGATAACCTACGATGATAGTTGATTTGAATCTGCTGAAAAACAGAAACTTTGTGCGCATGAATATAATTTTGTTATATCACAGGAACGTGATTTTGCGTTGATTCTTTTTGCTTCTTTTCAATAGACAAATTGTACAGGACATCCTATTTTGGTAGGATTTTTAGAGTTCCAGAAGTTTGCGTTAGTTACAGATTGCTACAGACTATTCTGTTTTTGACAGATTCTGTTTTTCGTGTGTTGTTTGCTTATTTCAATGCATCTATGGCTACAAAATTAGTTTATAAACCATAAAGAAGTTGGAATACAGTAGGTTTAACACCAATATAAATAAAGAATGAGTTCATTGCAGTACCTTATGTGGAGGTTTTGTTTTCTTTCACTAACGGAGCTTATAAGATTTCCTGTTGAGTTTTGTGTTGTGAAGTTTTCAAGTTTTGGGTAAAGCTTTTATGGACTATGGAATAAAGGGTGGCAAGAGCCTAAGCTTGGGGATGCCCATGGCACCCCAAGATATTCAAGAATAGCCAAAAGCCTAAGCTTGGGGATGCCCCGGGAAGGCATCCCCTCTTTCGTCTTCGTTCATTGGTAACTTTACTTGGAGCTATATTTTTATTCGCCACATGATATATGTTTTGCATGGAGCGTCGTGTATTATATTATTCTTTGATTTTTAGTTTACCACAATCATCCTTGCTGTACACACCTTTTGGGAGAAGCCTATTTGATTAGAATTTGCTAGAATACTCTATGTGCTTCACTTATATCTTTTGAGCTTGATAGTTTTTACTCTAGTGCTTCACTTATATCTTTTAGAGCACGGTGGTGTCTTAATTTTGAAGAAATTGCTAGTATCTCATGCTTCACTTATATCATTTTGAGAGTCTTTTAGAACAGCATGGTATTTGCTATGATCATAAAGTTGGTCCTAGAATGATGAGCATCCAAGTTGGGTATAATAAAAACTATCATAGAAAGTGAATTGGATGCTATGATCAATTTGATGCTTGATAATTGTTTTGAGATATGAAGGTAGTGATATTAAAGTCATGCTAGTTGGGTGATTATGAATTTAAAGAATGCTTGTGTTGAAGCTTGTGATTCCCGTAGCATGCAAGTATGGTGAACCGCTTTGTGATGAAGTTGGAGCATAATTTTATTTATTGATTGTCTTCCTTATGAGTGGCGGTCAGGGACGAGCAATGGTCTTTTCCTACCAATCTATCCCCCTAGGAGCATGCGCGTAGTACTTTGGTTTTTGATGACTTCTAAATTTTTGCAACAAGTATATGAGTTCTTTTGGTTAATGTTGAGTCCATGGATTAGACGCACTCTTTCACCCTTCCACCATTGCTAGCCTCTCTTGTACCGCGCAACTTTCGCCGGTACCATACACCCACCATTTACCTTCCTCAAAACAGCCACCATACCTACCTATTATGGCATTTCCATAGCCATTCCGAGATATATTGCCATGCAACTTTCCACCGTTCCGTTCATATGACACACATCACTTTTGTCATATTGCTTTTTGCATGATCATGTAGTTGACATTGTATTTGTGGCAAGGCCACCTTCATAATTTTCATACATGTCGCTCTTGATTCATTGCATATCCCGATACACTGCTGGAAACATTCATATAGAGTCATATCTTGTTCTAGCTTTGAGTTGTAAATCCATAAGTGTGATGATCTTCATTATTAGAGCATTGTCTCTCGTGAGGAAAGGATGATGAAGACTATGATTCCCCCATAAGTCAGGATGAGGCTTCGGACTTTACAAAAAGAAAAAAAAAGAAAAAAAGAAATAAAATGAGAGAAAAAGAGAGAAGGGACAATGCTACTATCTCTTTTTCCACACTTGTGCTTCAAAATAGCACCATGATCTTCATGATAGAGAGTCTCATATGTTGTCACTTTCATATACTAGTGGGAATTTTTCATTATAGAACTTGGCTTGTATATTCCAATGATGGGCCTCCTCAAAAGTGCCATTGGTCTTCGTGAGCAGGCAAGTTGGATGCACCCCACTTAGTTTCTTTTATTGAGCTTTCATATATTTATAGCTCTAGTGCATCCGTTGCATGGCAATCCCTACTCACTCACACTGATATCTATTAATGGGCATCTCCATAGCCCGTTGATACGCCTAGTTGATGTGAGACTATCTTCTCCCTTTTGTCTTCTCCACAACCACCATTCTATTCCACATATAGTGCTATGTCCATGGCTCACGCTCACGTATTGCGTGAAAGTTGAAAAAGTTTGAGATTATTAAAGTATGAAACAATTGCTTGGCTTGTCATTGGGGTTGTGCATGATTAAATACTTTGTGTGATGAAGATAGACCATAGCCAGACTATATGATTTTGTAGGGATAACTTTCTTTAGCCATGTTATTTTGAGAAGACATGATTACTTTGATTAGTATGCTTGAAGTATTACATCAATATGAACTTTTATTTTGTATTCATTTGGATCTGAACATTCATGCCACAATAAAGAAAATTACATTATGAATTATGCTAGGTAGCATTCCACATCAAAAATTTCTTTTTTATCATTTACCTACTCGAGGACGAGCAGGAATTAAGCTTGGGGATGCTTGATACGTCTCCAACATATCTATAATATTTTATTGTTCCATGCTATTATATTGCCCCTTTTGGATGTTTATGGGCTTTATTTTACACATTTATATCATTTTTGGGACTAACCTAATAACCGGAGGCTCAGCCCATATTGCTATTTTTTTTGCCTATTTCAGTATTTCGAAGAAAAGGAATATCAAACGGAGTCCAAATGGAATGAAACCTTCGGGAGCGTTATTTTTGGAACAAATCTGATCCGGAGAGCCTGGAGTGCAAGTCAAGAAAGCTCCGAGGGCCCCACGAGATAGGAGGGCCCCCGTGAGGGCGCCCCTGTCTCGTGGGCCCTCAAGCGCCCACCGACGCACTTCTTCCTCCTATATATACCTACGTACCCCGAAAACATCCAGGAGCACCACGAAACACAATTTCCACCGCCGTAACCTTCTGTATCCGTGAGATCCCATCTTGGAGCCCTTGCCGGCACTTTGCCGGAGGGGGAAGCAACCATGGAGGGCCTCTACATCAACATCCTTGCCCCTCCGATGAGTTGTGAGTAGTTTACCACAGACCTACGGGTCCATAGTTATTAGCTAGATGGCTTCTTCTCTCTTTTTGGATCTCAATACAATGTTCTCCCCCTCTGTTGTGGAGATCTATTCAATGTAATCTCTTTTTGCGGTGTGTTTGTCGAGATCCGATGAATTGTGGGTTTATGATCAAATTTATCTATGAATAATATTTGAATCTTCTCTGAATTCTTTTATGTATGATCGAGTTATCTTTGCAAGTCTCTTCGAATTATCAGTTTGGTTTGGCCTACTAGATTGACCTTTCTTGCCATGGGAGAAGTGCTTAGCTTTGGTTTCAATCTTGCGGTGTTCTTACCCAGTGACAGAAAGGGTTGCAAGACACGTATTGTATTGTTGCCATCGAGGATAGCAAGATGGGGTTTATATCATATTGCATGTGTTTATCCCTCTACATCATGTCATCTTGCTTAATGCGTTGCTCTGTTCTTATGAACTCAATACTCTAGATGCAGGCAGGAGTCGGTCGATGTGTGGAGTAATAGTAGTAGATGCAGGCATGAGTCGGTCTACTTGTTATGGACGTGATGCCTATATACATGATCATGCCTAGATAATCTCATAACTATGCGCTTTTCTATCAATTGCTCGACAGTAATTTGTTCACCCACCGTAATACTTATGCTATCTTGAGAGAAGCCTCTAGTGAAACATATGGCCCCCGGGTCTATCTCTTATCATATTTGCTTTCAACCTACCTTTATTTGCATCTTTACTTTTTGCATCTATATCAAAAATACCAAAAATATATTTATCTTATCATATTATCTTTATTAGATCTCACTTCCGCAAGTGGCCGTGAAGGAATTGACAACCCCTTTATTGCGTTGGTTGCGAGTTCTCAGTTTGTTTGTGTAGGTGCGTGGGACTTTTGAGGAGCCTCCTACTGGATTGATACCTTGGTTCTCAAAACTGAGGGAAATACTTACGCTACACTTTGCTGCATCACCCTCTCCTCTTCGAGGAAAACCAACACAAGCTCAAGACATAGCACCGCTTTGTCCGCGGCCACCTTGCTCGCCTGCGCCTCCTTCTTGGCTTCGGCAAGGCGCTCTTGAGGGACTCGACCTCGGCTGCGCCAACTGCGAGTGTATTAATAACATTCCTAGTCAGTTTAAATCCGACTAGCACGCATATAATTTTTGGATATACTGAAAGGCCGCATACCTTGGGTTTCGTTGAACCGCTTGTTGATGCGGTCAAGTTCCTCATCGGATAGCCAAAGCTTTCGATTGAGCTCGGCAATTTCTGCGGCTTGGGCAGTAGCCGCCAGCTTAGAAGCATGTCAATTAATATATACAGTGCATTATATGCTTGTTGATGATCCTCTGTTCGGATTGTTCTAATCCGGACAGAGTCTCAGGGGCTACTGTCTACACACGGGCTTCACTCACATAGATATATATACAAAAGTACTTGTGAAGAATAACGTCGCTTACCTCGAAGCCCGTCTTTAGGCTGTTAAAAGCTTCGGTCGGTCCACTCTTCGTGGACTGAACCTTCTCCATAACCGCACCCATAAGGGTTTATGGGTGCGATGATCTTCCACGATGGAGGCACGTTGCAGTGCCTCCTGTAGAGTGTCAGCAGCCTCCTGATTGACAGAGGCCCCCGAGGGAGCTCCTGCTCCTCCCTCCTCTTTTGAAGCGGGATGTTGGTCCAAACCCGAAGCCGTACTAGTCTCCAGGACGGTGTCCGGCGAGGGCCCGGACTGTTGAAGCCCTCCTACCCTCGATGGTCATGGGGGTCGCCATGCCCTACTCTACAACGACCGAGATGTTGTCCTCGGGCGCCTTCTGGACGGTCTCGTCCGCCCCTCCCCGACCATGGAGATGGTCTTTGGGATGACACCTCGGTGTCCTCCATGGCAGGGGAGAGAGGGTGCGAGATGGGTCGTCACTCTCCGCCTCTCTGATGTCTACTACACAACCTTCTTCTTGTAGACGTTGTTGGGCCTGCAAGTGCACAGGTTTGTAGGACAGTAGCAAGTTTCCCTCAAGTGGATGACCTAAGGTTTATCAATCCGTGGGAGGCGTAGGATGAAGGTGGTCTCTCTCAAACAACCCTGCAACCTAATTACAAAGAGTCTCTTGTGTCCCCAACACACCCAATACAATGGTAAATTGTATAGGTGCACTAGTTCGGCGAAGAGATGGTGATACAAGTGCAATATGGATGGTAGATATAGGTATTTATAATCTGAAATATAAAAACAGCAAGGTAACTAATGATAAAAGTGAGCGTAAACGGTATTGCAATGATAGGAAACAAGGCCTAGGGTTCATACTTTCACTAATGCAAGTTATCTCAACAATAATAACATAGATAGATCATATAACAATCCCTCAACATGCAACAAAGAGTCACTCCAAAGCCACTAATAGCGGAGAACAAATGAAGAGATTATGGTAGGGTACGAAACCACCTCAAAGTTATTCTTTCGGATCGATCTATTAAAGAGTTCGTACTAGAATAACACCTTAAGACACAAATCAACCAAAACCCTAATGTCACCTAGATACTCCATTGTCACCTCAAGTATCCGTGGGCATTATTATACGATATGCATCACACAATCTCAGATTCATCCAACCAACACAAAGTACTTCAAAGAGTGCCCCAAAGTTTCTACCGGAGAGTCAAGAAGACGTGTGCCAACCCCTATGCATAGGTTCATGGGCGGAACCCGCAAGTTGGTCATCAAAACATACATCAAGTGGCACGTGATATCCCATTGTCACCACAGATAAACACGGCAAGACATACATCAAGTGTTCTCAAATAAAGACTCAATCCGATAAGATAACTTCAAGACGGAAACTCAATTCATCACAAGAGAGTAGAGGGGGGAGAAACATCATAAAATCCAACTATAATAGCAAAGCTCGCGATACATCAAGATCGTGCCATAGAGAGAACACGAGAGAGAGAGAGAGATCAAACACATAGCTACTGGTACATACCCTCAGCCGCGAGGGTGAACTACTCCCTCCTCGTCATGGATAGCATCGGGATGATGAAGATGGCCACCGGTGAGGGATTCCCCCTCCGACAGGGTGCCGGAATGGGCTCCCGAGAGGTTTTTGGTGACTACAGAGGCTTGAGGCGGCGGAACTCCCGATCTATCTTCTCCTTCAATGTTTTTAGGGTACGTAGGCTTATATAGGCGAAAGAAGTCGGTTGGGGGAGCCTCGAGGGGCCCACGAGAGGGTAGGGCACGCCCAGGGGGTGGGCACGCCCCCTGTCTCATGGCTACCTCGATACTCCCCTGGCTTGCACTCCAAGTCTCCTGGATCATAATCTTTCCAAAAATAATGCTGCCAAAGGTTTCATTCCGTTTAGACTTCATTTGAAATTCTTTTTCTTCGAATTACTGAAACAGGCAATAAAACAGCAATATGGGCTGGGCCTCCGGTTAGTAGGTTAGTCCCAAAAATGATATAAATGTGTAAAATAAAGCCCATAAACATCCAAAAGGGGTAATATAATAGCATGGAACAATCAAAAATTATAGATACATTGGAGACGTATCACTCTCCAGGGGCCAGAGAGTTCCCCTCCGAAGAAGAAGGGATTGGGATCACGCGTGGAGGGCTGAAAAAGCATAAAAGGATTGGGCATGACGGAGGCAGATTAAAGCAATAATGGGACGGGTTAGTTTTTTGATACTTACATCTCAGCCGTGGGCTTCTCCCTTTGAACCCTCTCCGGGCTGTGTTCGGACCTTGAGTCCGAACTGTCCGAGAGGACCACCCGCCCCCTCTTCGGCGTCGCTCCCTCCTGGTTCTCGGAGGCTGTCCTCTTCCCTCTCCTTGTCTTGAGAGGGGAGTCGCTCTCCACCTCCTCTTCCTCCTCCTCTTTGTCCTCGTCTTCCTCACAGGAGGAGATGGGCTCGGTCTCTCTAGACACAACTTCCGGAGGACCTTTGCAGCGGGGCACGTCCTTGGGCCCCTTGCTCTTCTTTTTGGCCTTCTTTTCCGGCGGTGTATAAGGCACCGGAACTAGCATCTTCTCAAGTTGAGAAGTGACTAGGCTTTCGGGCAGCGGAGCCGGACATTTGATCTGCTCCGACTTCTTGGTCCAGCCCTGTAACGAAAGATGGGTTGATGGGTTCGGCATAGATCGAATATATTGAATACTTACTGGAGAGGCCGGATACGTGGTGTTGAGACCGATGTCCTCGGTCTCCATGGGCCAGCTGCTCTTCTGCGCCTTGAAAAGCAGCTTCCACATTCCCCCGTGTGTGGTGCCAGAGAAGTGTTGTAGCGTCCGCGGCTCCTCCGAATTGAATTCCCACATGGGGGCATCCCGGCGCTGGCAGGGGAGAATACGGCGGAAGAGCATGATTTGAACCACGTTGGTTAGACCAACGTTCTTCCCCAACACGTTGGTGATGCGCATTTGCAGCGCCAGCACCTCCGTCTGGGACCCCAGTCGAGGCCCTTCGCTTTCCAGGAGGTGAGCCTCATGGGGGGTCCGGATCTGAACTCTGGAATGGGCGCCCACTTAGTGCGGCGCAGCTCGGTGATGTAGAACCACTCCTGTTGCCAGATCTTCATGGTCTCCACAAAGGCCCCCTTTGGCCATGTGGTGTTTGGCAGCTTGCTAATCATAGCTCCGCCACAGTCCGCGTGCAGCCCATCGACCACCTTCGGCTTCACATTGAAGACCTTGAGCCATAGGCCGAAGTGTGGGTGGACGCGGAGGAGAGCCTCGCACACGACAATGAACACAGAGATGTGGAGAAAGGAATTCGGGGCTAGATCGTGGAAATCTAGCCCGTAGTAGTACATGAGTCCGCGGACGAACGGGTGGAGTGGAAAACCTAACCCTCTAATGAAGTGGGGAAGGAAAACGACCCGTTCGTCGGGCTCCGGAGTGGGAATGACTTGACCTTCGGGGGGAAGCCTATGCTTGATGTTGGTGGCGAGGTACCCCGCACTCCGGAGATCTTCTATCTCCTCCATCACGGAGGAGGCCTCCCACTTGCCTTTGGAGCCAGCTCTGGCCATCGTCGGAGGAGGTGTGGTGGTGGTGAGAAAGACGGAGACTTTGCGGGCGCAGAGAGCTTGGGAGATTGGAAGGCTATGGTGATGTGAAGGCGTGGGGGAGAAAGTAAAGGTTCATTGCCCTCTTATAGGCAGTAAAAATGCCAACCGCCCCCCACTCGTGCCTTGAATCTCGCCTATTCCCAATGAAGGCGTGCGCCGCAAACGGTTGGGTTACCCAAACACTATTGATGAGCGATCCCGTATTAAGTAGGCACGATCTCTGTTTTGACAAGACGTGCCAATGAGGCGTGGCCTCGAAACACGGAACGCGGGGTGGAAAACGGTTCAAAATATTGAAGGGTCAAGTCTGACGCTCCGCCGAAAAAAAATTCAGTAAAAGACATTGTTCTCATTTTTAATATATGCCGCCTTTGCGGCTAAGGGTTGTGTTCATTATGCAAAGCCGGATACAATTCTTTTACAGAGGAAAGCCGATGTGTATTCTTCAAGGAACCCGCCTTGCAATGTCGAAGACAGTCTGAATGCCGAATATATCATCATTGAAGACTGGTTCAGGGGCTACTGTGGGAGTCCTGGACTAGGGCGTCCTCGGGCGTCCGGTCTATTGGATATGGGCCGGACTGATGGGCCGTCAAGATACAAGACAGTAGATTATCTCTTGTGTCTGGTAGGGACTTCGGTATGCGTGGACGGCAAGTATAGGTGTCCGGATATGTTATTCCTGTCTGTAAAACCGACTTTGTACAATCTTGGGCCTCTCCGGTGTCTATATAAACCGGAGGGTGGATTGGAGGCAGGATCACAACATTGCTAGGCTAGCTGATCTAGGGTTAGCCGAATCGATCTTGAGGTAGATCAACTCTTGTAACCCCTATACCCTCGAATATAATCAAGCAGGAGTACGGTTTTACCTTCATTGATCCTCAGACATATAGCTTGGGCCCCCCTACCCGAGATCTGCCGGTTTTGACACCGACACCCGTGGCCCACGCCGCTGCCGAGCCACACCGCTGTCGAGCCACACCGCTGCCGGCCGAGTAGCACCTCCGCCGTCAGGGGGCCCCCACGCCCCCAACGGGCACGCTGGCAAGGAACGGCCCGCCGCGCCGCCGCCAGCGCGTCAGAGGCCCGGCCGACCAAGCCGGTGGGGGGACGGGGAGGGGCGGAGGAGAGGGGAGCAGAGGGGGGTTCGCCCGTCGCCTGCGGGGAGGGGGGCAAACGAGCGAACGGGCCCCGGGAAAGGGGGGAGGGGGCGGGACGCGCCGGGGCGTGCGGTGCCGCCCTGCTTTCGCCCCCTCTATAAATAAATACAAGCCTTAAAAAAATAGGTAACACTGATCGGCCGGAGATAGCTGAGCTGACATTATCGTAATACATATATTTTCTGAAGTTAATGGGCATGACCGTACCATATCTCATTTACAAAATCATGAAACTTTACATGTCTCACACTCGAAAAAGTACAATGCTAGGGTCGATTCCTTCGGGAACCTGCTGCTCGTCACACGTCTCCGGCAGCGACAGCGCGATCTTGGTGGCAAACTCCAGGTAGCTCTCGAACTTGTCGCTGTCGCCAGCAGTCTTGTTCCCCTTCATCTTCGTGTTAGAGCTACCATGACCATGCAGCAGCTCCTCCATCATGAGGTGGTGCTTGACCGCACGGCGCCGGAAGGTCCAGTTGCCGGTGGCCCAGTCGAAATTGTAGAGAGGCAGAAACCGGTGGCCGTGCGCCGCGACGAAGTCGATGGCGGCGAGGATGAACCGGAACTCCTCCGGTGGGAGGTAGTAGGCGAAGCTCACCCTCGTCCATCCCGGCTTCACACCGTGATAGCCCTAGAGGAAGAAACAAGTTCAGTCAAATTTGTCAACCAGTAGTAAAACGTACAGTACAAAGTTGTGTGTTTCGAATGATATAATGCCAGTGATTCTCAGAGATGTTTCTTTAGTACTTACCTTAAGAATGGCGGAGCGGATCCGAAGGGAGAGCTCCTCGCCGACGCCGAGGAGGGCGTGCCCGTACGGGCTCGCGCAGCTGCAGCCGCCCCTGGCCTGGATGCCGAACAGATCGTTCATGAGCTTGGCGACGAACCGCCCGTGGAGGGGCAGCCGCCGCCGCCTCCTCCCCAGCGCCGTGTCGCCGCCGGGGTAGACGAGGAACGAGAATATCGGCAGGCGGCGCGCCTCGACGCTGCCGAGCACCTTGACGGCGGGGTTGGACAGGAGCCACCGCATGGCCGCGTCGGCGTGGACGCGCTCGCGGAGCGCGATGGCGCCGAGCCCGACGTGCTCCTTGACCCAGAACGCGAGCGAGGCGCGCACCTTCTGCGTGATGGGCGGCGTGCCGGCGTCCTCGCGCTCCTCCACGTCGTCGAGGTACACCGTGTCGTCCTCGCTGCGGCCGTTGACGTAGGCGACGGTGCCGCCGCCGCACGTGGTGGGCGGCAGCGAGGCGAGGCGGTAGAGGGAGCGGTTCATGAGCAGGAGACCCGGCGTGCCGGGGCCGCCGGGGAACTTGTGCGGGCTGAGGAACACCGCGTCGTAGCCGTCCATGTCGCCCGACCTCATGTCGATCTCCACGTAGGGCCCGCTGCACCGTACGCAATGTCAACGCCATGCACGCACCACACAGGAATGTGTCACACCATTTCACGGAGCTAGACAGACACGTTACGTGCACGTACGGCACTACAAATAATTCTCTTTGCTGGTACTACGTACGCGTGGTCGCTGTATTAATTTTTCTTTTCGAAAGCGTGGTCGCTGTATTAATTGCTAACAGTAAGTTGATGAATGCATGGATGAAGGCAATCGAGCCGAGGGACCGGTCGTCCTTTTTCTCCGATAACAACAGGTGGAGTGCACAAAACACACATTCATTGTACCACCACTACGACCAGCGATATTTCTTGTCAGACTGCCCGACCCGATCGGCCAGGTGCAGGAAGCAGCTGCACATTGGACGGCCTTCTCTCGTACAAAACCGTGCAAGAAAACTTTCATCACGCACCACTCCTAATCCTAAGTGATGATAATGTTGAGAGAGTCCTCATTAGACGGCAGAGGAATTTAAATACGTGAGGGGACTTTTCGGTGATCTAGCTCTATAATGTTCTGAAATACCATGGGGATAAATTCATATATGAATCTAAAAAACTCGTAATAAAACACACATGCTTGTTTAAAGCACAAAGAACAAGATTTAAATCTTAGTGAATGCAATCAAGCCCCGACAACTTTACCACTGACAGAGCTACGTGTTAGGAAAATGGACCACGGCTAGCCTAGGCCATAGGAAACATAGTGTGGTATTGAGAGTAAACTGAGCCACCAGGGGAAAGTAGCCAGCCTTCCTATGTACTAACCCGCCCAACTTTGGTCGTGCAACTCCATTTCTGAACTTCGCCACCCTATGAGTAATTATTTCCGGTGGATCCATACACATCGCCTTTCACTATATAGGATTTGGAAGACGATGTCGGCGGCTATGGCGATGGTTCGCATTTGGACAAAAGCTTGACCCCTCATGATGGCATGAAAGCAAAGATACATAATTAAGAGTCAACAGAGGTTGGCAATCTTCTTCTTTACTGCGGGAGAACAGAGGTTGGCAATCACCTCATGAAGACTATGGTAACGGCAAACCATCACATGTTGTTTTTCATGATAGATGATCACATCGCGATACATTATTTCCTCGCGCATTGTTAGTGTGTACCCTCATCTTTGTTGTTATTTCAATGTCTGAGTGTCGCTTGACAAAGGGACTCTGAATCCCCAAATGGTGTGTTGCTCATTTCGTGGGTTTGTTCTCGTGGTTCAAATCGGTCAAATGTTTAGGGGATTTCATCATCCTGCTTCCATCTTCTATCCCACCTAAAATGGCTGCATGCATCACCCAGATGCAGAGTCTGGGGGTATATCCTCCTTTTCAAAAAAGAATCTTCTATCCCACCGATCTGAAGCTCGTGCCATGCTCCAATCCGATGTGTGAGTGGTATAACCTCTATCTCATTATTGCAAGTGATTTTTGTATTTGTTGCCTTTGAAACTAGCTTTGGGCTAGGTGTTATCGGAACAAGTTTTGGGTTAGTTATTACCTTCATAACTACCTTTGAGCTAAGTTCTGACATCGGAACTAGCTTCAAGCTTGTAGCCTTCGGAAGACCTAGATCTCAACTCCTCGGATCCGCAATACATACAGGAAACCAAGGTGGCGGTTCACGCAACACTGAGTGACAGGGGAAAAAGGTGTGTCTCAACTCTCGACTCCTCAAAGTATTCTCTGGCATCACTCGCTTTCTAAACCAGTGTGTTTCCAAAACTACTACTATTCATGCATACCCAACAACACTGAGGTTGACGAGATTCATGGAAAAAGATATCGACACCTGCATTACCAATTCAACATCAATTGATTCATCATGAAATATGTATTGAAAGTATAATTATTTGATGAGGTAACTGTTCTTATTTTTTATTATCTTGGTCCAACGTAAGTATATTTATTCGATGTAGTAACTAGTATTACCTTTTCTACAATCTTTGGTCAAACTTAAGAAAAAATGACTTGCAAAGAACTTAGAGAATCTATTTTCCGGGAATGTGGGAGCAGTAAATTTAATTCGGGGGTATTTTGGAACAAATATACCCGGGCATGGCTCCTACTATATTGTAAAAGGTCCCAAAGTATTAAGTATTTTCCTTGAACGACAGAACTGAAGGCTTGCGTGCGGTGATACGAAGTTTCATCACAATTTGAGATGCGCTACGACTTGTCCAGGTCAATGCCCTTCGTTGTCTAGCCAGACCTGCTGTGATCATGCACTAATAGAGAAACAATGAGCGAGGCATTAAGACAGACCACTTCCATGCTGAGAGGGACCGGCCGGAGAGAAGATCAGCAAGATCAACAAGGACATGATTTGTTTTTGCTACAGGATAATGTGCGCGGTACGTTCTCAAGTCAATGTTCGCTTGTAGTTTACACTGTTCTGGCGTGCAATTGCTTGACACAAGTAACCGCATCAGCCAAGTCAAAGTGGCGACCGATAACTCATCATGCAGCAGGGCTGCTATATTAATTGGCGCAGCGCTGGCCGGCATGGCTGCATCCAGCAGAGCAGATGGGGTGTGGCAACGGACAAATTTCTCGTGGTTGCGGGTTGCGATGTCAAAGCGCGGTGGAAATCTGATCTAGAGGAAACGCGCATTGGTAGGTTTTCTGTTGGAATTAGTATTGCCGATCATATTTAATTAATCCACTGGTATAACTTCTGACCGGGAGAACGCCGTGTATTTACTGGACCGTCAAACGGGAGCACCGGGTGATGGATAGCAATGGCAGTACGTGTCCACGAAAACGGGAGAAATGCAAATACGAACTCAATTTTATGAACCAGTATCTGTTTTTTATGAAAATATGTAATATCCAAAATTCTGTTATCTATAGATGAAACTTGTTAGATGTGTATGTTGGGAATTCATGTTTGCAACTTATCTATCTGGTTTCTATAGATGAAACTTGTTAGATGTAATAGACGGTGGGTTGGGTCGAGCATGAAAGCATCATCTTGCCAATATTCCAAACTCGAAAACACTAGCCTAATGAACGTTATTACCGCAAGAAAGTACATTGTTTCCAAAAAAATGTGAGTAAAACGCAACATGTTCGGTCGATCATGGTGTTGGTGCACAATATAAGACTAAAACATTGGGATTGGCTACGTGGACGTACCTCGCGGCAAAGTCGAAGCAGGCGAAAGCCCCATGCTGGTGCAGAACGCGCGCGATCGCTCGGGTATCGGTGACGATGCCGGTGGCGTTGCTGCACGCCGAGAATGACCCCAGCATGGGCCGCTTCGCGTACTCGGGGGAGCCCAGCGCGCGCCGGAGCGCGGCGAGGTCGACGAGCCCGTCGTCGCCGGCGCCGACCTCCACGACGTCCGCCAGGCTCTGCCGCCATGAGAGCAGGTTGGAGTGGTGCTCGTAGGGTCCCACGAAGACCACCCACCGCTCCTCCGCGCGCAGCTGCGCGAGCAGCCTCGCCCGCAGAAGCGGCCCCGGCGGCGCGGCCATCCCCATCACCTCCTGCAGCCGCTTCACCGCCGCCGTGGCGCCGGACCCGCAGAAGATCAGCGCGTCGTCGGCACCTGCGCCCATGCACCGCTTGATGTAGCTCGCCGCCGTCCTCACCATCTTCGTCGTCCTGCTCCCGACGTAGCTGTCCTCCGTGTGCGTGTTCCCTAAACATCACACGCACGTCGATCGTGTCAATCATTCCCGCACGCTCTCTTGCATAGATCCACATGCAAAGTATGCAAAGTATTAGTGCTGATCGAGCTGACCGTAGAAGGGGAGGACTTGTGTGAGGATGTAGTCCTCGATGTAGCGGAGGCCGCGCCCGGAGGCGGTGTGGTCGGCGTAGACGAGGGCGCGGCGGCCGAACGGCGTGTCGAACTCTGCGTCGCGGCCGACGATCTGCGATCGCACCCACTCCACCTTCTCCTCCGCCTCAGTGCTCCGCTCCGACTTGGCGCGGAGCAGGCTCAGCAGGGTCTCCTTGTCGTTGCCGATCGTCGTGGCCTCGACGCGGTCGGCGCCGTCCGCCATGGCCGCTCGAAGGGACGGCATGCTAACTAAGTTGCTTGCTTGCAAAATGCAAATGCTCTACAAGACGTTACCCAACGGAGGGTGTATATACTTGTGTATAAATTACAGGATATATTGTATTTTTTTTTCCTTTGTCTTGTGAGCTTATCTAACCTTTGCATGGGCATGAGCGCATGGCTCCGTGCAATTATGTAGCTTGCAGTCCTTTGCTACACGTACGTGTCCAAGTTTATGTTCACATGCAAATTTGAAACCAGCAGCTACATATGATAACTAATTTATACCATTAAAAATCGAACAAATCAGTGTCAGCGTCAATAGATGAGATCACACGAGACGACTTACATGGCTTCTTTGGTCAATGTCGTGGTTGCAAAATTGCGGTACTAGCTTGAAGAAATTTCAGTGTCCTACGTGATCAAAGTCGTGCAGCTGGAGCGTACGTATAGGTGTTTTCCATACTTCCATTTGGTCGGATCTCAGTGTAGTTACATCACACACTGAAATCTCATCACTGTCAAAAAAAGATTTAACCGCCGGCTATTACTCCATTTACATTTTTTTTCTAGATGACTCGATGGACAGTTGGACACATGTCGTCCAACAATTTCTGTAGGTTTTTATAACGGATCAGCTGACATACGAGGGGAATTATTTATATCCAGCAGGCATCAGCGCACGACTTTTTTAGAAGGGTTGTGTTGTGCGTGGGAGGTTAATTGCTTATGATGGTTTGGTCCGTAAATGAAATGAACAAGGGTTCAGGGCGTCTCCATCACCGATCCTTAAATCACTCGTTTACGTTCGGATCGAGCTGTCCGAACGTGTTTTGTCATCCAATATAGCCCTGTATTGGTCCACTTGCCGGTTCGGACGTGTCCTTTAGGGATGGCAATGGGTAGGGTATGGGCGGGTACAACCTCCTTCCGCCCAAACCCATACCCATAGAAACCTTCTATACCCACCCACTACAATATCCATGGGTATAAATCGATACCCATGCCCATACCCATCGGGTATCCTATACCCAATGGATATCCAATGGGTACAACCTATGGTATTTAAATTTATAAAAAATAGAAAAATGAGTCTAAAATTCAAGTGATGATAAGCGAGTAGTATAGCACCGACGCAGCCTCCTCCGGTGGGTGGCCTCTTCGAGGAATCAAGCGAGTATGAGCAACGGTTGGTGGAATCTCGACGTAGCGGGAGGCGGCTGTGGGAATTGGGGATCGCTGGATCGAGAGATGGACATGAGTTTTCGACGACGAGAATTCAAGATTTCATATTTTTCGAGGAGACATATATGATGCAGGGGAGTGGCGAGAAAGCGCGTCTGAGCATATGAGCTATGGACGGTTTAGGGAATACGAGATTTAGGGATGGGCCATGGGAGTTGGATGTTGACACCACATGCCATAGGACTTATTTTCATTTTAAAAAATTTTATGGGTATCCATTGGGTTATCCATGGGCACAATTTCATACCCATGCCCTACCCATATATTTTGCGGGTATGGACATTCATTACCCATGGGTACAAAACCTCTTCAAGTCTTGCCCATGCCCATTGTATTCGGGTAGGGTACCCGCGGGTACCCATACCCATGGGCAAAACTGCCATCCCTAGTGTTTTTTCTAGCAAATGGAAGACAAAGTGGAGGTGGGGAGGGGGCAGGGGGCTTTGCGGGCGTCCGGACCGCTGCCACACCTGCGTCTGACTGCCCTAGCCCACCACAAATCCCCACCACATCTCCCGCGCTTTCCATCGAACGCACGCGCCGCTTGCCGTGCTGCATTCATGTTGACCTAGAGCATGCAGCGGCCGACATTGATGCCCGCGATTTGACCAGACGGGAGGCGGTGCTGACGGACATGACCTGTCACGCGTCCCAAGAAATCAACTCCGGCCGTTGTGCCGCATTGAAACAGGCTGACCACCCCTTCGCCTGGCTTGGCTGCGGCTTTTTAAGACATGCGGTGTGCAGCAGGAGGTGTAGCGGCTCCTCCACAACCGGCAGACAACTGCAAGATAAGGCTGTCGCGACCCTCCGGCGTCATACCGCCGTTGGTGGGAGGATGACATGGACAATGATGACGGTGCAGCGGGGCACGACGGCCATGCCTACAAGGTAGTTGCCCGTTCTAGGTTTTAGTTTTTTTTTCTAGTTTTACGATCAAACGGTCGAAATTGCGACCATTTTATGTAAATTATGACCGAACTTGAATGAAATCCGTTGTGTTTGCTTGAATTTCGTCTGTTAGTTTAAATAGTGGTTGAAATGTATGCGGGGAGCATTGGATGGCCAGCTCCAGCATCTATGTCCATGGACTAGTTTCCCCTTGTCCGCGAACGAATGCGAAGAAAATTTGCGAGTCAGCGTTGAAGATGCCCTAACATTGAAAGTTTGCGTCTAGCTATTTTTGCCATCAAGAAAAGTGCATCTTCCTTCACGCAAGATCCCAGAGTTAGAACCATGTAGGGAATGGGGGCTCCTCCTAGCTCATCCACTTCTGATCGTCTGATTCGTTTTTCAAACACGAGACGTCGTTCGATCGCAAGATGGGAAGATCCGGACCGCTGAATCAAGAGGCTGAGGCTATATTAGTGAATAGTAATTTTGTGTTGTCACTTCTGTATCAATATGGTTTATGCAGAAGGAAGTAGTTCTTACAAAGATAACCTTGCTAAACTTAATTGACATGGTAGCAAAAAATATTGATTTTGTGATCAGGAGGAGACAATCCATCATTTTTTTTGTCGTCTCCATTTACTACCTTGATATGGCGCACAGTTCATGTTACTTACAATTTAGCACAGCCAATGAGTATTCAAAATATGTTTGGAAACTTGTTAGGTGATATTCATCATAAGCTGAAGGGTCAAATCCACGTGAGAGTTTCTGTCATTCTTTGGGCAATATGAATTGTCGGAAAGACTGTGTTTTTAACAGATAATCTACACCTAATTTCTTGCATGTTATTTACAGGGCTACAACTTCAATCCGTATGTGGTCATCACTACAACATGTGGACGTGCGAGGGCTTATGGCCTCTGGGTGCAGCCGGCTGGAAACGGTTGCGCATGGTTTATTCAATGGCTGGCGAGTGTTGGAGATATGCCCTAGAGGCAATCATGTGATGATGATATTTCATTATGTATTCATGAGTCTTTTGCATTATAGTTGAACTTCATCAGTGATATGTATCAACAAGTATGTGACTTGTTTGTGAGACTATATATTATACGGTGATCGTTCTAATGGTTCCTAGTTGATAAGGTTATGCAGACACATACCCTTTGATTAGTATACGATTCGATTGATGACTATGTTACACAAGTCACGGGCATAGAGATGCTAAACCGATAGTATGGACTTGGGGATGAGATCGCCGAGTCGGACAGACCCACTTCGAGACGCAACGAGATATTGTCATATGTTAGTCCCAAGTACAATGTATATGCCATGTCCTAGACCCGAGGTCCTCGCATGTTCTGGGGATGAGGATCTACTCATTAGGGTCTATCAAATGCTACGCTATAACTGGATAGTTATAGAGGTAGCTTTCGGATGAGTCGTGAGACACGCCGCGAGACATGATTGACCAAGATGGAATTTGCCTCTCCTATAAGGAGAGATATTCTCTGGGCCCTCTCGATTGATCAGACTTGGAAATCGTGGCCATGCAACTTGGGTTAAGAGTTAACCCGATTCAGAAATCTGTATCGCGGTTTAGAGAACAGAGGTCGAGACACCACAAGGGTGACAAGTTCTCGCCTTAGCTTGACAACATATATCGCGAGGCGAAAGGAATGTTGCATATGACGCATTGTCGAGGTTTGTTAACGACTTTACACACACATGGGAGTTGGCACGTTCTACTATGAGTCGCTACCAACTATCAGCTGGGTCATGTCCATATGTATGTGAACCTATAGGGTCACACACTTAAGGGGCTGCAATCCATTTGGATTAGATCTGAGTGGAAATGGGTTTAGACTCCTAGTGGGCCTCAAGTGTTGAGCCCACTTCGAAGGTCTATATAAAGGGGAGTGGGCGCACCTCTTTGGGTTGATCTTTTTCCACCCCTCCATAGTCGTGGTTACTCCCCACACCCCATGACGCGTGACCGGACCTAGCAGTCCATTGCCCGACACTGCTCTTCGTACATGTGGATACCTTGGAGGCATTGCATCTGCGGTGCTTGGAAAAAGCGTTCGAGGGATCCGCAAGGAGACATTTGAGGGATCCACGAGGAGTTGTTTGCGGGACTTCATCGTTCACGGGACATCACTGTTTGTGGGAGATCAGTCGAATAACTACACTTATAACCAACTCTACTTTTGCTACGATGACTGCACGTCTATTGGTAAACTCGATCCCGTGATCTATTTTCAGCAGCATGATCTTGGGTGCGTGGTAGAATGTTTTTATTTTGTGCTAGCGTGGACCTTCGTAGATATGGATTTGTTTTGTGAAACGAAAAACATGCAGAAAAAAGGAACTAACATTGTGCACTCGATTAATAAGTTAATCCATAAAATAATATTAAAATGCACCTAAACCATATATAATTGATGTAAATATAGAATCAACACTTCATAAATTATAGATACGTTGGAGACATATTTAATGGGTGTGTTGACGGTGATTCTCTTGGAAAGAGAACCATTGTGTCTTCCAGTCACACTGGTGGTCATCAATACTTTCAAGAGAACATTCACGCTTTCTGTGTGTCGGGTGCATGTTGCACCAGATATATTCACTTTTACTTGCAATCCGAATGGCTTGAGATTATTAATGTGTTGCACCAAGGGCAGAGACCTTCTAATAGGGAATATATTGTTGTTATGGTCTATCACATGAAGCTTACCAAATATTTAGCTGAGATCAAGTAGATGCAGGCTATTTGCCAAATTCAGACATGTATGGGGTTTTGTTGTGCTTTATGCTTATGCCTAGCTTCCTTATATTGTTGTGCATATTTTTGTTGATTGATTTAGCTAACTGAACTTTTACATGTCTTTTGCAGTGTTGTATATGATGGAAATATGCCCTAGAGGCAATAATAAAATGGTTATTATTATGTTTCCTTAATCATGATAAAGGTTTATTATTCATGCTAGAATTGTATTGACCGGAAACTTACATGTGTGGATACATAAACAAATACTGTGTCCCTAGTGAGCCTCTACTAGACTAGCTCGTTGATCAAAGATGGTTAAGGTTTCCTAACCATAAACATGAGTTATCATTTGATAACGGGATCACATCATTAGGAGAATGATATGATGGAGAAGACCCAACCGTTAGCATGGCATATGATCATTCAGTTTATTTCTACAGCTTTCTTAATGTCAAATACATGTTTCTTCGACCATGAGATCATGCAACTCCCGGACTCCTGAGGAATGCCTTGTGTGCCATCAAATGTCACAACGTAATTGGGTGATCATAAAGATGCTCTACAGGTACCTCCGAAGGTGTATGTTGAGTTGCCATCAATCGAGAATGGGATTTGTCACTCCATATGATGGAGAGGTATCTCTGGGCCCTCTCGGTAATGCATCATCACAAGAAGCTTGCAAGCAAAAGTGACTGAGGGGTTAGTTACAAGATGATGTATTACAGAACGAGTAAAGAGACTTGCCGATAACGAGATTGAACTAGGTATGATGATACCGACGATTGAATCTCGGGCAAGTAACATACCGACAGACAAAGGGAACTATGTATGTTGTCATAAAGGTTCGACCAATAAAGATCTTCATAGAATATGTAGCAACCAATATGGGCATCTAGGTCCTGCTATTGGTTATTGACCGTAGAAGCGTCTCGGTCATGTCTACATCATTCTCGAACCCATAGGGTCCGCATGCTTAACGTTCATTGACAATATAGTATTATATGAGTTATGTGAGTTGGTGACCGAATGTTGTTCGGAGTCCCGGATGAGATCACAGACACAGCGAGGAGCTCCGGAATGGTCCGAAGGTAAAGATTGATATATAGGACGATGCTCTTTGGTCACTGAAAAGGTTTCAGAGAGTACCGGGTATTTATCGGAGTGCCGTAAGGGGTTCCGGGAGGCCACCGTTAAGTGGTGGGCCTTATGGGCCAAAGGGGGAAGCACACCAGCCCACAAGGGGGCAGGCGCGCACCTACACCCCTTCCCATGTGCCAAGGAAGGTAGGGAAGGAAAGGGGGGCACCCTAAGGTAGCCAACCCCCCTTTCCTCCCCCCCATGTCCATATATGGAAGGGGGGCGGCTAGGCAGGCCCTAGGGCTGGCTGCCGGCCCCTTGGGGGTGCCTAGGGCTGCCTCCTCTCCCCCATCAATATATATGTGAGTAGGGAGAGGAGAAACACACACAACGATCCCCAAGCCGTGTGCGGCGCCCCTCTCCCTCTAGTTCGTCCTTAGTCATAACTTTCGTAGTGGTCGGCGAAACCCTGCGGAGATAGTAGCACCACCACCGTCACCACGCCGTTGTGCTGTCGGAACTCATCTACTACTTCGCCCGTCTTTCTGGATCAAGAAGGCGAGGACGTAATCGAGCTATACGTGTGCCGAACATGGAGGTGTCATGCATTCGGTACTTGATTGGGCGGATCGTGAAGGTATACGGCTACATTAACCACGTTGATAAATGCTTTCGTGTAACGGTCTATGAGGGTATGTAGACACACTGTCCCCTCTCGTAGCTATGCATCTCCATGGATAGATCTTGCGTGTGCATAGATTTTGTTTTGTTTTTCCATGCAACGTTCCCCAACAGTGGCATCATGAGCCAGGTCTATGCATAGATGATATGCACGAGTACAACACAAAGGAGTTGTGGGTGGTGATGGTCACACTGCTTACCACCAATGTCTTATTTTGATCCGGCGGCATTATGGGATGAAGCTGTTGGGGAACGTTGCATGAAAACAAAAAAATTCCTACGCCCATGCAAGATCTATCAAGGATATGCATAGCAATGAGAGGGAAGAGTGTGTCTACATACCCTAGTAGATCGTAAGCAGAAGCGTTTCACAATGCGGTTGACGTAATCGAAATTTCTTCGCGCTCCAACCAATCAAGTACCGAATGTACGACACCTCCGAGTTCTGCACACGTTTAGGTCGACGACGTCCTCGCCTTCTTGATCCAGCAAGATGGGCGAAGTAGTCGATGAGTTCCGGCAGCACGACAGCATGGTGACGGTGATGGTGATGCTACCTCCGCAGGTCTTCGCCTAAGCACTACGAAAATATGACCGAGGGACGAACTAGAGAGAGAGGGGAGCCGCACACGGCTTGGGAATCATTGTGTGTCTTAACCCTCTCCTTCCTCTCATATATATAGGTGGAGGGGGGAGGGAAGGCAGCCCCTAGGGCGCCCCAAGTGGCCGGCGGCTGCCCTAGGGCGCCTGCCCTGGCTGAATCCACCCGTTCCATATTTGTGTATGGGGGGAGGAAAGGGGGTTGGCTGCCTTTGGGGCGCCTTCACTCCCTCTTTGGTACGTGGGCAAGGGGTGTAAGGGGCGCACCAGCCCCTTGTGGGCTGGTGTGCTTCTCCCCCTTTGGCCCATAAGGCCCATACACTTGCCGGGGGTGTCTGCAACCCCTTCCGGTGCCCCGATGACTACCCGGTGCACTCCGAAACTCTTTCGGTGTCTGAATACCATCGTCCTATATATCCATATTTACCTCTCGAGAATTTTGAGACTCCTATTCATGTTTGTGATCTCATCCGGCACTCCGAACAACATTCGATGACCAAATCATATAACTCATATAACACTATATCGTCAACAAACGTTAAGCGTGTGGACCCTACGGGTTTGAGAACTATGTAGACATGACCGAGACACCTCTCGGTCAATAACCAATAGCGGAACCTGGATGCCCATATTGGCTCCTACATATTCTACGAAGATCTTTATCGGTCAAACCATTATGACAACATACGTAATTTCCTTTGTCCATCGGTATGTTACGTGCCCGAGATTCAATCGTCGGTATCTCCATACCTAGTTCAATCTCGTTACCGGCAAGTCTCTTGACTTGTTCCATAATACATCATCTCGTAACTACCTCCTTAGTTATTTCCTTGCAAGCTTATGATGTGTGTTATCGAGAGTGCCCAGAGATACCTCTCTGAAACTCGGAGTGACAAATCCTAATCTTGATATATGCCAACTCAACAAACACCTTCGGAGATACCTGTAGAGCATCTTTATTATCACACAGTCACCTTGTGAAGTTTGATAGCACACAAGGTATTCCTCCGGTATCCAGGAGTTGCATAATTTCATATGTATTCTCCATGAAGAAAGCAATAGCACTAAACTGAACGATCATTATGCTAAGCTAACAGATAGGTCTTGTCCACCACATCATTCTCCTAGTGATGTGACCCCGTTATGAAATGACAACACATGTCCATGGTTAACCTTAACCATCTTAGATCAACGAGCTAGTCTAGTGGAGGCTCACTAGGGACACGGTATTTGTTTATGTATTCACACATGTATTTAAGTTTCTGATCAATACAATTCTAGAATGAATAATAAACATTTATCATGAATAAGGAAATATAAAATAACAACTTTATTAATGCCTCTAGGCCATATTTCCTTCAGTCTCCCACTTGCACTAGAGTCAATAATCTAGTTCACATCACCATGTGATTTAACACCCATAGTTCACATCGCCATGTGACCAACACCCAAAGAGTTTACTAGAGTCAATAATATAGTTCACGTCGCCATGTGATTAACACCCAAAGAGTACTAAGGTATGATCATGTTATAATTATGAGAGAAGTTTAGTCAACGGGTTTTTCACATTCAGATCCGTATGTATTTTGCAAATTTCTATGTCTGCAATGCTCTGCATGGTGCTACTCTAGGTAATTGCTCCCACATTGAAAACGTATCCAGATTGAGACTCAGAGTCATCTGAACCAGTGTCAAAACTTGCATCCACGTAACCCTTTACGACGACCTCTTTATCACCTCCATAACCAAGAAACATTTCCTTAGTCTTCTTAGGTAACTAAGGATAATTTTCACCATTGTCCAGTGATCCACTCCTGGATCACTATTGTACCCCCTTGCCAAACTCATGGCAAAGCACACAACCGGTCTGGTACACAACATGGCATACTTTATAGAACCTATGGCTCAGGCATAGGTAATGACTTTCATTCTCTTTCTATCTTCTGTTGTTGTCGTGCTTTGAGTCTTACTCAAATTTAGACCTTGTAACACATGCAAGAACCCTTTCTTTGACTGGTCCATTTTGAACTTCTTCAAAACTTTGTCAAGGTGTGTGCTTTGTGAAAGTCCTATTAAGTGTCTTGATCTATCTCTATATATCTTGATGCCCAATATATAAGCAGCTTCACCGAGGCCTTTCATTGAAAAATTCTTATTCAAGTATCCTTTTATGCTATCCAGAAATTCTATATCATTTCCAATCAACAATATGTCATCCACATATAATATTAGAAATGCTACAGAGCTCCCACTGACTTTCTTGTAAATACAGGCTTCACCGTAAGTCTGTATAAAACCATATGCTTTGATCACCTCATCAAAGCGTATATTCCAACTCCGAGATGCTTGCACCAGTCCATATATGGATCGCTAGAGTTTGCACACTTTGTTAGCACCTTTAGGATCGACAAAACCTTCTGGTAGCATCATATACAACTCTTCTTTAAGAAATCCATTAAGGAATGCAGTTTTGACGTTCATTTGCCAGATTTCATAAAATGTGGCAATTGCTAACATGATTCGGACAGACTTAAGCATTGCTAGGGTGAGAAAGTCTCATCGTAGTCAATCCATGAACTTGTTGAAAACCTTTTGCGACATGTAGAGCTTTGTAGACAGTAACATTACCATCAGCATCAATCTTCTTCTTGAAGATTGATATGTCTCCAACGTATCTACTTCTCCAAACACTTTTGCCCTTGTTTTGGACTCTAACTTGCATGATTTGAATGAAACTAACTCGGACTGACGCTGTTTTCAGCGGAACTGCCATGAAGTTGTTTTATGTGTAGAAAAGAAAAGTTCTCGGAATGTCCTGAAAATCCACGGAGGCACTTTTTGGAATTAATAAGAATTTATGGGCGAAAGAAATACACCAGGGGTCCCACACCCTGTCCACGAGACAGGGGGGTGCGCCCCCCCTCCTGGGCACGCCTCCCTATCTCGTGGGCCCCCTGGAACTCCACTGACCTCAACTCCAACTCCATATATTCACGTTCGAGGAGAAAAAAATCAGAGAGAAAATTTCATCGCGTTTTACGACACGGAGCCGCCGCCAAGCCCTAATCTCTCTCGGGAGGGCTGATCTGGAGTCCGTTCGGGGCTCCGGAGAGGGGGATTCATCGCCGTCATCATCATCAACCATCCTCCATCACCAATTTCATGATGCTCACCGCCGTGCGTGAGTAATTCCATCGTAGGCTTGCTGGACGGTGATGGGTTGGATGAGATTTACCATGTAATCAAGTTAGTTTTGTTAGGGTTTGATCCCTAGTATCCACTATGTTCTGAGATTGATGTTGCTATGACTTTGCTATGCTTAATGCTTGTCACTAGGGCCCGAGTGCCATGATTTCAGATCTGAACCTATTATGTTTTCATGAATATATTTGTGTTCTTGATCCTATCTTGCAAGTCTATAGTCACCTATTATGTGTTATGATCCGACAAACCCGAAGTGACAATAATCGGGATACTTCTCGGTGATGACCGTAGTTTGAGGAGTTCATGTATTCACTATGTGCTAATGCTTTGTTCCGGTTCTCTATTAAAAGGAGGCCTTAATATCCCTTAGTTTCCGCTAGGACCCCGCTGCCACGGGAGGGTAGGACAAAAGATGTCATGCAAGTTCTTTTCCATAAGCATGTATGACTATTTACGGAATACATGCCTACATTACATTGATGAATTGGAGCTAGTTCTGTGTCACCCTACGTTATAGCTATTACATGAGGAATCACATCCGGCATAATTATCCATCACTGATCCGTTGCCTATGAGCTTTTTACATATTGTTCTTTGCTTATTTACTTTTCCATTGCTACTGTTACAACTACTACAAAAACCCAAAAACTATTATCTTTACTTTTGTTACCGCTACCTTTATTATCATACTACTTTGCTACTAAATATTTTGCTGCAGATACTAAGTTATCCAGGTGTGGTTGAATTGACAACTCAACTGCTAATACTCAAGAATATTCTTTGGCTCCCCTTGTGTCGAATGAATAAATTTGGGTTGAATACTTTACCCTCGAAAGCTGTTGCGATCCCCTACACTTGTGGGTTATCAAGACTAATTTATGGTGCCGTTGCCGGGGAGCATAGCTCTATTCTCTGAGTCACTTGGGATTTATATCTGTTGATCACTATGAAGAACTTGAAAGACAACAGAACTACGATTTTTCCCTCAACTACGAGGGGAGGTAAGGAACTGCCATTTAGCTCTGCACTAGATTCTCCTTCCGTTATTAGTAAGCTTGCGACACCTAAACTTGCTACTGCTATGAATTTTGATATGTCGCATGTTATTGATGATGCCACTTCTGCTATGCATGATGAAACTACTTCTGTGCGTGATACTACTTTGCCATTAGGTGAATTTCTTGATGAACAACTTGCTAGAGTTAGGGGGAATGAAATTATTGAAGATGCTATCATTGATGATAGTGATGATGAAAATTCTCCCAATGATTATGAATTGCCTGTTGTTCCTGAGGGTTATGTTATGAATGAAGAAGCTGCTAGAGCTATCTTTGCTTGCAATGATAGATATGATCTTAAGAAATTATTAGCTAAATAGAAGCAGCAGTCTCTTAATGCTAGAATGAAACCTGACCCTGCTTTTGCTACTTCACCTATCTGTGTTACTGATAAGGATTATGAATTCCCCGTTGATCCTGAGATTATTACTTTAGTTGAGTTTGATCCTTTTTATGGCCTTGAATCTGAAACTGTTGTGGCACATCTTACCAAGTTGAATGATATAGCTACCCTGTTTACTCATGATGAGAAGTCTTGCTATTATTATATCCTTAAGATATTTCCGTTCTCATTAAAGGGTGATGCTAAGACTTGGTATAATTCTCTTGCTCTTGGTTGTGTCGTAGTCCCTGGATATGATTTATTACTTCTCGCTAAATATTTCCTGCTCATAAGAAACAAGCTGCCTTATGGAAATATATAATTTTGTGCAAATCAAAGAAGAGAGTCTCCCACAAGCTTGGGGGAGGCTTCTTCGGTTACTTAATGCTTTGCCTGATCATCCTCTTAAGAAAAATGAAATACTTGATATCTTTTGTAATGGACAAACTGATGCTTCCAAGGACTACTTGGATAGTTGTGCTGGTTGTGTTTTCAGGGAAAGAACAGTTGACGATGCTGAATTACTATTGAATAATATGTTGACTAATGAAAATAATTGGACTCTTCCTGAGCCAATTCCTGAAGCAATTCCTGAACCAATTGAGCCAACTCCTGAGCCTATTCCTAAACCCACTCCAAAGAAGAGAGGTGTTTTATTTCTCAGTCCTGAAGATATGCAAGAGGCAAAGAAATCAATGAATGAAAAAGGTATTAAAGCTGAAGATGTTAAGAATTTACCTCCTATTGAAGAAATACATGGTCTTAATATATCGCCTGTTGAAGAACCACATTGTCTTGATAACCCGACACAGGTAGTAAAGGTAAATTCTCTCTATAGATATGATAAAGTTGAAATCCCCTCTACTAAATTTCATAGCCCATGCTTAGATGAATTTGATGAATTTATGGCTAGACAAGAAAGTTTTAATGCTTATGTTGGTAGAAAGTTAAAGAATAATGCTTTCGAGGTAGGACACGTGAGCGATAATATGGCTAGAGTTAAAGGTGAACTCAAACTCATTAGCAAGTATACTTCTATGGTTGCTACTCAAGCTGAGAAAGTACTTAAAGCTCAAAATGATTTGCTTGATGAATTAAATAATAAAAATGACTTTGCTGTTAGAGTGGCCACTAGAACAGGTAGAATGACTCAGGAACCTTTCTATCCTGATGGCAACCCTAAGAGAACCGAGCAAGATTCTCAGAGAAATAATTTAGAGGCACCTAGTTCTTCTAAAAAGAAGAAAAAGAAAAATGATAGAACTTTGCATGCTTCTAGTGAACCTACTGTAGACACACCTGAGAATCCCAATGATATTTCTATCTCTGATGCTGAAACACAATCAGGTGATGAACATGAACCTAGTGATAATGTTAATGATAATGTCCATGTTGATGGTCAACCTAGCAAAAACAATGAAGTAGAGATTGAACCTGCTGTTGATCTTGATAATCCACAATCAAAGAATCAACGTTATGATAAGAGAGATTTTGTTGCTAGGAAGCACGGTAGAGAAAGAGAACCATGGGTTCAAAAACCCATGCCCTTTCCTCCTAAACCATTCAAGACAAAGGATGATGAGGATTTTGAGCGCTTTGCTGAAATGATTAGACCTATTTTCTTACGTATGCGCTTAACTGATATGCTCAAAGTAAATCCTTATGCTAAGTATATGAAGGATATCATTACAAATAAAAGAAAGATACCGGAAGCTGAAATTTCCACCATGCTTGCTAATTACACTTTTAAGGGTGGAATACCAAAGAAACTTGGAGATCCGGGTGTACCAACTATACCATGCTCCATTAAAAGAAATTATGTTAGAACTGCTTTATGTGATCTTGGAGCCGGTGTTAGTGTTATGACTCTCTCTTTATATCGTAGACTTGAATTGAATAAGTTGACACCTACTGAAATATCTTTGCAAATGGCTGATAAATCAACTGCTATACCTGTCGATATTTGTGAGGATGTGCCTGTTGTGGTTGCAAATGTCACTATCTTAACGGACTTTGTTATTCTTGATATTCCTGAGGACGATAGTATGTCTATTATCCTTGGTAGACCTTTCCTTAATACTGCAGGGGCTGTTATTGATTGCAACAAAGGCAATGTCACTTTTCATGTTAATGGTAATGAGCGTACGGTACACTTTCCAAGAAAACAATCTCAAGTTCATAGCATCAATTCTATTGGAAAAGTTCCAACTATCATTATTGGAGGTTTTGAATTTCCTCTCCCTACTGTCAAGAAAAAGTATGATATTCTTATTGTTGGGGATTTTCATATCCCCGTTGAGGTAACTTAGTGTTATTCGAAATTTCTCCGGTTTCGTGTTATTCGGAATGAGTTTGTTAACAAGACTTGATCAACCTTGTTAGTGGATTCATTTTGATGATCATGAGATGGATGAAACTAGAAGGCACAACCTTCTGTACACTCTATTTCCTTTCTGTTATTTAGAATAAATAAAGCAAAAATAGTATTATCCATCTGTTTTCTGAATTATCCGTGCATAAAAAAATATCCCGAAAATAAAAGTGCTCCAAATGCCCTGCAAATTTAGTATGATTTTTTATGGAATATTTGAGGATTTTAGGCACTGAAAACACTGCAGGAGGGGCAAGCACTAGGCCACGAGAGTGGAGGGCGCGCCCCCTCCCTCTGGGCGCGCCCCCTGTCTCGTGGGCCCCTAGTGGCCCCCCTCCACTTGTGCCAGCACCCACACACTTCATCTTCTACCCAAAAAATCCCCATCCAGCTCAAGCACGAGTTCTAGCTCATTTTGCTGCGATTTTCGATCTCCTTGCTCAAAGCTCCATTCACAAAACTGCTTTGGGAGATTGTTGCTTGGTATGTGACTCCTCCATTGGTCCAATTAGTTTTTGTTCTAGTGCTTTATTCATTGCAAATTTTTGCTGCATAGGTGACCATGTTCTTGAGCTTGCATGTTAAATTTATGAGGTCCCAAGCAATTCTAATGCATGATATAGGCTCTAGGCACTTGTAGGAGTAGTTGCTACCAATCTTGTTTAGTTTTATTCACTTTTATTTTGAAGTTACTAAAATTTCAGAAATTTTCAGAAAATGTTAAGGAAGTTTTTGAGGGGCTCTTCTAGCCAAGGCTCTCAGGAAAAACAAGACAAAGAGAAGGAAAAAGCCAAGTATAATCTTCCCCGCTTAGCGGAAGTGCGGTCGTGTGAATAGCCATGCAATGATTTCTTGAAAGAAGATGGAATTCATGAAGATTTTTATTCCTTGATCGAGACTGCAGGCCTCACCGGTTTCATCAACGACCGGATCGATCAGTATCTCTTACTCACCAATACTTTTGTGCAAAACTTTTATTATTATCCTAAGAAGTCACCGCCTGCAGTATCATTTCATTTATATGATGAATTCAGAGAAATGTCTTTACGTAATTTTTGCGCGGTGTGTAGGATACCTTATGAGGGAGAATTATAGGAACCCCATCGTAAAAATGTGGATGGCTTTGTTAATAATATAGTTGTAGAGGAGCCAAAGAAGGGTTCCGAGGCAAAAATCTCTAGCATACACTTTCCTGTTTTACGCTACTTTTCCATATTTGCTAGTAGATGCTTGATTGGTCGTGGAAATAGTGGAAACTTTAGTGTTCCTGATATTATCATTCTTCAACATGCCTTGCTTGGAGACAATAGTTTTAGTATGGGTGTCGTCGTTGCTAAACAGCTAGCCCTGAATCGTACAAAAGGCCCCATATTTGGAGGTATCTATGATTCACGTCTTGCTAGACATTTTCTGATACCCATTAGGCACCATGAGAAAGAGGAGACAAAATTGCCTCCTCACATTTTAGATTACAAGAGCATGGTAGCACACAAGTTTATTGTTGAGAATGAAGAGAAGATGCTCTTGTATAAACTTAGATTTAATAAGAAACACATTGAGATCATTATTTTGCCTGCGCCTTTGTTGTTTGATTTGCTTGCAGAAAATTTTCTTGTCACGCCGGAAGCGGCGTACAATCACCGAGCCCAAGCTTTTACTCCAGAACCTGAACCTGAACTGGACCCTTATCGTGCATCATCTGTCCAGTGGGATCCGGAGATGACCAGCCAGTGGTATCCTGATTACACCTCCCAGTACACTGGGGAGAGTAGCGGCAGTCCTTGGTACTAGACCAACTTAGGCGAAAAGCTTAAGCTTGGGGGAGTACGTATTTCTCACCGACTTTACATTCATGTTCACACACTAGTCGTCGGTGCTCATACTCTTTCATTGTATTATCCATGTTAGTTTAATTTTCTTTTTCACTTTCTTCTTGTGTGTTTGATAAACCTTAAGAAAAAACAAAAAAATAGTTAGTTTAATTTTCATGCTTGTAATAGAATTAAAATGAAAACCCAAAAAGATTTCTAGTTCTTCTTCTTACTTGTTGGGAGCTTTCCCTTGTAAATAGTTTTATTTTATTTTCTTTCCTTTGGGGGTCGAGAAGACCATATTGAAATTGTTTAGTGGCTCTCATATACATGATTGTTTATCTAACTTAGAGCCCATATTATCTTGTATTCTCTCTTGAGTTGAATGCTTGCAGATTCCAGCTTAGTCCAATGCACGTGCACTATTATTATTATTATACACATCGTTCGGTCGTGCAAGTGAAAGGCAATAATGACGATATATGATGGACTTATTGGGATGAGAAAAGCTGGTATGAACTCGACCTATCTTGTTTTTGTAAATATGATTAGTTCATCGTTTCTGAGTTAGCTTATTATGAGGTAAACATATTTGCAATGACATTTAGAGATTATAGTTGCTTGTGCCATGCTTGATTAGCTATAAGTTATAATGGTTTGCCTTGTGTGCCAACATGCTATTAGAATGATTATGATGTGGTATGATGCGATGGTATCCTCCTTTGAATGAATTGAGTGACTCGACTAGGCACATGTTCACGCATGTAGTTGAATCAAATCAACATAGCCTTCATGATATTTATGTTCATGGTGGATTATATCCTACTCATGCTTGTATTCGGTGTGAATTAATTTTAATGCATGTTTATGACTGTTGTCGCTCTCTCAGTTGGTCGCTTCCTAGTCTTTTGCTAGCCTTCACCTGTACTAAGCGGGATTACTGCTTGTGCATCCAAACTCCTTAAACCCCAAAGTTGTTCCATATGAGTCCACCATACCTTCCTATATGCGGTATTTACTGATACGTCTCCGATGTATCTATAATTTTTTATTGTTCCATGCTATTATATTACCCCTTTTGGATGTTTATGGGCTTTATTTTACACGTTTATATCATTTTTGGGACTAACCTACTAACCGGAGGCCCAGCCCGTATTGCTGTTTTTTTGCCTATTTCAGTATTTCGAAGAAAAGGAATATCAAACCGAGTCCAAACGGAATGAAACCTTCGGGAGCGTGATTTTTGGAACAAACGTGATCCAGAGGACTTGGAGTGCAAGTCAAGAAGCAGCCGAAGCTTCCACAAGATAGGAGGGCTCCCCTATAGGGCGCGCCCCCCTGTCTCGTGGGCCCCTCGGGCGTCCACCGACGTACTTCTTCCTACTATATAAGCCTACGTACCCCGAAAACATCTAGGGAGCAACCGAAACACAATTTCCACCACCATAACCTTCTGTATCCGCGAGATCCCATCTTGGAGCCTTCGCCGGCGTTCCGCCAGAGGGGGAATCAACCACGGAGGGCTTCTACATCAACATCGTTGCCCCTCCGATGAGGTGAGTAGTTTACCACAGACCTACGGGTCCATAGTTATTAGCTAGATGGCTTCTTCTCTCTTTTTGGATCTCAATACAATTTTCTCCCCCTCTCTTGTGGAGATCTATTCGATGTAAACTCTTTTTGCGGTGTGTTTGTCGAGATCCGATGAATTGTGGGTTTATGATCAAGTTTATCTATGAGAAATATTTGAATCTTCTCTGAATTCTTTTATGTATGATTGAGTTATCTTTGCAAGTCTCTTCGGATTATCAGTTTGGTTTGGCCTACTAGATTGATCTTTCTTGCCATGGGAGAAGTGCTTAGCTTTGGGTTCAATCTTGCGGTGTCCTTACCCAGTGACAGAAAGGGTTGCAAGGCATGTATTGTATTGTTGCCGTCGAGGATAACAAGATGGGGTTTATATCATATTGCTTGAGTTTATCCCTCTACATCATGTCATCTTTCTTAATGCGTTACTGTATTCTTATGAACTTAATACTCTAGATGCAGGCAGGAGTCGGTCGATGTGTGGAGTAATAGTAGTAGATGCAGGGAGGAGTCGGTCTACTTGTTGCGGACGTGATGCCTATATACATGATCATGCCTAGATAATCTCATAATTATTCGCTTTTCTATCAATTGCTCGACAGTAATTTGTTCACCCACCGTAATACTTATGCTATCTTGAGAGAAGCCACTAATGAAACCTATGGCCCCAGGGTCTATCTCTTATCATATTTGCTTCCAATCTACTTTTATTTGCATCTTTACTTTTTGCATCTATATTATAAAATACCAAAAATATATTTATCTTATCTTACTATCTTTATTAGATCTCACTTTCGCAAGTGGCCATGAAGGGATTGACAACCCTTTATTGCGTTGGTTCTTGAGTTCTTTGTTTGTTTGTGTAGGTGCGTGGGACTTTTGAGGAGCCTCCTACTGGATTGATACCTTGGTTCTCAAAAGCTGAGGGAAATAGTTACGCTACTATTGCTGCATCACCCTTTCCTCTTCAAGGAAAACCGACGCAAGCTCAAGACGTAGCAAGATGGATTTCTGGCGCCGTTGCCGGGGAGGTCTTCGCTCAAGTCAAGACATACCAAGTACCCATCACAAACTCATCTCCCTCGCATTTACATTATTTGCCATTTGCCTCTCGTTTTCCTCTCCCCCACTTCACCCTTGCCGTTTTATTTGCCCTCTCTTTCCCAATCTCCTCCTCTCTCTCTTGCTTGCCTTTTTCTGTTTGCTTGTGTGTTGGATTACTTGTTGCCATGGCGCAAGATAATACCAAATTGTGTGATTTCTCGAATACCAATAATAATGATTTCCTTAGTACTCCGATTGCTCCTCTTAATGATGTTGAGTCTTGTGAAATCAATACTGCTTTGCTGAATCTTGTTATGAAAGATCAATTTGCCGGCCTTCCTAGTGAAGATGCCGCTACTCATCTAAACAACTTTGTTGATTTGTGTGATATGCAAAAGAAGAAAGATACGGATAACAATATTGTTAAATTGAAGTTATTTCCATTTTCACTTAGAGATCGTGCTAAAGTTTGGTTTTCGTCTTTCCCTAAAAATAGTATTGATTCTTGGAACAAGTGCAAAGATGCTTTTATCTCTAAGTATTTTCCTCCCGCTAAGATTATCACTCTTAGGAACGATATTATGAATTTCAAGCAACTCGATCATGAGCATGTTGCCCAATCTTGGGAAAGAATGAAATTGATGCTTCGCAATTGCCCTACTCATGGTTTGAATTTATGGATGATCATACAAAAATTTTATGCCGGTTTGAACTTTGCTTCTAGAAATCTCTTAGATTCGGCCGCGGGAGGCACGTTTATGGAAATCACGTTAGGAGCTACTACAAAACTTCTTGATAATATTATGGCTAATTATTCTCAATGGCACACCGAAAGATCTTCTAGTAAAAAAGTGCATGCTATAGAAGAAATCAATGTTTTGAGTAGAAAGATGGATGAACTTATGAAGTTGTTTGCTACTAAAAATACTCCTCTTGATCCCAATGATATGCCTTTGTCTTCTTTGATTGAGAATAATAATGAATCTATGGATGTGAATTTTGTTGGTAGGAATAGTTTTGGAAACAGTGCTTATAGAGGAAACTTTAATGCTAGACCGTTCCCTAGTAATTCCTCTAATAATTATTGAAATTCCTACAATAATGCTTATGGTAATTTTAATAAGATGCCCTCTGATTTTGAGAATAGTGTGAAAGAATTTATGATTTCTCAAAAGAATTTTAATGCTTTGCTTGAAGAAAAATTGCTCAAAGTTGATGATTTGGCTAGGAACGTTGATAGACTTTCGCTTGATGTTGATTCTCTTAAACGTAGATCTTCTCCTCGTGAGCATGATATCAATGAGTCTCTCTATGCAATGAGAATTTCCATTGACGAGCGCAAAGAAAGAACCGCTAGATTGCGTGCTAAGAAAGATTGCTTTATAAAGGCGTGTTCTTCTAGTTTCCATGAAAATAATGATGAGGATCTTAAAGTTATTGATGCGTCTCCTATTAGATATATGTTTTGCAATATGAATTTTGATAATTATGGGACTGATGATGAATCAACTTTGCCTAGAAGGCGTCCCAAGAATTCGGAGTCTTTAGATCTTGATGCTAAACTTGGTAAAAGTGGGATTGGAGAGGTCACAACTTTAAATAGTATTGAACCCACTATCTCGGATTTCAAGGAATTTGATTATGATAATTGTTCTTTAGAAGGTTGTATTTCCTTGTTGCAATCCGTTGCTAATTCTCCTCATGCTTATAGTCAAAATAAAGCTTTTACCAAATATATCGTTGATGCCTTGATGCAATCTTATGATGAAAAACTTAATTTGGAAGTTTATATACCTAGAAAACTTAATGATGAGTGGGAACCTACTATAAAGATTAGATTTGAAGATCATGAGTGTTTTGCTTTGTTTGATTTGGGTGCTAGTGTTTCCACGATTTCGAAAACTTTATGTGATATTCTAGGTTTCCATGATCTTGATGATTGCTCTCTAAATTTGCACCTTGCGGATTCCACCATTAAAAAGCCTATGGGAAGGATAAATGATGTTCTTATTATTGCAAATAGAAATTTTGTGCCCGTGGATTTTATCGTTCTTGATACAGATTACAATCTTTCTTGCCCTATTATTCTTGGTACACCTTTCCTTAGAACGATTGGCGCGATTATTGATATGAAGGAAGGGAATATTAGATTCCAATTTCCATTAAAGAAAGGCATGGTGCACTTTCCAAGAAATAAAGTCAAATTACCTTATGAATCTATCATGTGGGCTACTTATGAATTTAGTGCCAAAGATGGCACTCGTTAGATCTATCTTCGCTTTCATGCCTAGCTAGGGGCATTAAACGATAGCGCTAGTTGGGAGGCAACCCAATTTTCTTTATGGTTTTTGTTTTTGTTCCTGTTTAGTACTAAATATTGCATCTACCTTCTGTTTAGATGTGTTTTTATCCTTTAATTAGTGTTTGTGCCAAGTAGAACCTATAGGATAACCTATGATGATAGTTGATTTGATTCTGCTGAAAACAGAAACTTTGCACGCATGAATTTAATTTTGTTAAATCACATAAACGTGATTTTGCGTTGATTCTTTTTGCTTTTGATCAATAAACAAATTTTCCAGGACTTCGTATTTTGGTAGTATTTTTAGAGTTCCAGAAGTTTGCGTTAGTTACAGATTGCTACAGACTGTTCTGTTTTTGACAGATTCTGTTTTTCGTGTGTTGTTTGCTTATTTTGATGCATCTATGGCTAGTAAAATAGTTTATAAACCAGATATAAGTTGGAATACAGTAGGTTTAACACCAAAATAAATAAATAATGATTTCATTACAGTACCTTATGTGGTGGTTTTGTTTTCTTTCACTAACGGAGCTTATAAAATTTCCTGTTGAGTTTTGTGTTGTGAAGTTTTTAAGTTTTGGGTAAAGCTTTTATGGACTATGGAATAAGGAGTGGCAAGAGCCTAAGCTTGGGGGTGCCCAAGGCACCCCAATATATTCAAGGATAGCCAAAAGCCTAAGCTTGGGGATGCCCCGGGGAGGCATCCCCTCTTTCGTCTTCGTTCATTGGTAACTTTACTTGGAGCTATATTTTTATTCGCCACGTGATATGTGTTTTGCTTGGAGCGTCGTGTATTATATTAGTATTTGCTTTTTAGTTTATCACAATCATCCTTACTGTACACACCTTTTGGGAGAATCCTACTTGATTAGAATTTGCTAGAATACTCTATGTGCTTCACTTATATCTTTTGAGCTTGATAGTTTTTGCTCTAGTGCTTCACTTATATCTTTTAGAGCACGGTGGTGTCTTAATTTTGAAGAAATTGCTAGTCTCTCATGCTTCACTTATATCTTTTTGAGAGTATTTTAGAACAGCATGGCATTTGCTATGGTTACAAAGTTGGTCCTAGAATGATGAGCATCCAAGTTGGGTATAATAAAAACTTTCATAGAAAAAGAATTGGATGCTATGAGCAATATGATGCTTGATAATTGTTTTGAGATATGGAGGTAGTGATATTAGAGTCATGCTAGTTGAGGTGATTATGAAAAATACTTGTGTTAAGGGTTGTGATTCCCATAGCATGCATGTATGGTGAACCGCTTTGTGATGAAGTTGGAGCACAATTTTATTTATTGATTGTCTTCCTTATGAGTGGCGGTCAGGGACGAGCGATGGTCTTTTCCTACCAATCTATCCCCCTAGGAGCATGCGCGTAGTGCTTTGGTTTTTGATGACCTCTAGATTTTTGCAACAAGTATATGAGTTCTTTTGACTAATGTTGAGTCCATGGATTATACGCACCTCACCCTTCCACCATTGCTAGCCTCTTTTGTGCCGCGCAACTTTCGCTGGTACCATACACCCACCATATACCTTCCTCAAAACAGCCACCATACATGCCTATCTTGGCATTTCCATAGCCATTCCGAGATATATTACCATGCAACTTTCCACCATTCCGTTCATATGACACGCATTAGTTTTGTCATATTGCTCTTTGCATGATCATGTAGTTGACATCGTATTTGTGGCAAGGCCACCTTCATAATTTTCATACATGTTGCTCTTGATTCATTGCATATCCCGGCACAATGCCGGAGGCATTCATATAGAGTCATATTTTGTTCTAGCTTTGAGTTGTAATTCTTGAGTTGTAAATCCATAAAAGTGTGATGATCTTCATTATTAGAGCATTGTCCTAGTGAGGAAAGGATGATGAAGACTATGATTCCCCCACAAGTCGGGATGAGACTTCAGACTTTACAAAAAGAAAAAAAAAGAAAAAAAGGAAAGGCCAAAAAGAAAAAAAAGGCCAAAGAAAAGAAAAAAAGGAAATAAGAAGAAAAAAAGAAAAAATGAGAGAAAAAAAAGAGAAGGGACAATGCTACTATCTCTTTTTCCACACTTGTGCTTCAAAATAGCACCATGATCTTCATGATAGAGAGTCTCATATGTTGTCGCTTTCATATACTAGTGGGAATTTTTCATTATAGAACTTGGCTTGCATATTCCAATGATGGGCTTCCTCAAAAGTGCTCTGGTCTTCGTGAGAAAGCAAATTGTATGCACACCCACTTAGTTTCTTTTGTTGAGCTTTCACATATTTATAGCTCTAGTGCATCCGTTGCATGGAATTACCTACTCACTCACATTGATATGTATTAATGGGCATCTCCATAGCCCATTGATACGCCTAGTTGATGTGAGACTACTTCTCCTTTTTGTCTTCTCCACAACCACCATTCTATTCCACATATAGTGCTATGTCCATGGCTCACACTCATGTATTGCGTGAAAGTCGAAAGAGTTTGAGATTATTGAAGTGTGAAACAATTGCTTGGCTTGTCATCGGGGTTGTGCATGATTAAATACTTTGTGTGATGAAGATAGAGCAACAGCCAGACTATATGATTTTGTAGGGATAACTTTCTTTGGCCATGTTATTTTGAGAAGACATGATTACTTTGATTAGTATGCTTGAAGTATCACCATTTTCATGTTAATATGAACTTTTATTTTGTATCATTTAGATCTGAACATTCATGCAACAATAACGAAAATTACATTGAGAATTATGCTATGTAGCATTCCACATCAAAAATTTCTTTTTTTATCATTTACCTACTCGAGGACGAGCATGAATTAAGCTTGGGGATGCTTGATACGTCTCCAACGTATCTATAATTTTTGATTGTTCCATGATATTATATTACCCCTTTTGGATGTTTATGGGCTTTATTTTACACGTTTATATCATTTTTGGGACTAACCTACTAACCGGAGGCCCAGCCCGTATTGCTGTTTTTTGCCTATTTCAGTATTTCGAAGAAAAGGAATATCAAACAGAGTCCAAACGGAATGAAACCTTCGGGAGCGTGATTTTTGGAACGAACGTGATCCAGAGGACTTGGAGTGCAAGTCAAGAAGCAGCCAAAGCTTCCACGAGATAGGAGGGCGCCCCCCCCTATAGGGCGCGTCCCCTGTCTCGTGGGCCCCTCGGGCGTCCACCGCGTACTTCTTCCTCTTATATAAGCCCACGTACCCTGAAAACATCCAGGGAGCAACCGAAACACAATTTCCACCACCGTAACCTTCTGTATCCGCGAGATCCCATCTTGGAGCCTTCGCCGGCGTTCCGCAGGAGGGGGAATCGACCATGGAGGGCTTGTACATCGACATCCTTGCCCCTCCGATGAGTTGTGAGTAGTTTACCACAGACCTACGGGTCCATAGTTATTAGCTAGATGGCTTCTTCTCTCTTTTTGGATCTCAATACAATGTTCTCCCCCTCTCTTGTGGAGATCTATTCGATGTAAACTCTTTTTGCAGTGTGTTTGTCGAGATCCAATGAATTGTGGGTTTATGATCAAGTTTGTCTATGAGAAATATTTGAATCTTCTCCAAATTGTTTTATGTATGATTGAGTTATCTTTGCAAGTCTCTTCGAATTATCAGTTTGGTTCGGCCTACTAGATTGATCTTTCTTGCCATGGGAGAAGTGCTTAGTTTTGGGTTCAATTTTGCTGTGTCCTTACCAAAGTGATGTAAAGGGTTGCAAGGCACGATTGTATTGTTGTTGTCGAGGATAACAAGATGGGGTTTATATCATATTGCTTGAGTTTATCCCTCTACATCATGTCATCTTGCTTAATGCGTTACTGTATTCTTATGAACTTAATACTCTAGATGCAGGCAGGAGTCGGTCGATGTGTGGAGTAATAGTAGTAGATGCAGGCAGGAGTCGGTCTACTTGTTGCAGACCTGATGCCTATATACATGATCATGCCTAGATAATCTCATAATTATTCGCTTTTCTATCAACTGCTGGACAGTAATTTGTTCACCCACCGTAATACTTATGCTATATTGAGAGAATCCACTAGTGAAACCTATGGCCATCGGGTCTATCTCTTATCATATTTGCTTCCAATCTACTTTTAGTTGCATCTTTACTTTTTGCATCTATATTATAAAATACCAAAAATATATTTATCTTATCTTACTATCTTTATTAGATCTCACTTTCGCAAGTGGCCGTGAAGGGATTGACAACCCCTTTATTGTGTTGGTTGCGAGTTCTTTGTTGGTTTGTGTAGGTGCGTGGGACTTTTGAGGAGCCTACTACTGGATTGATACCTTGGTTCTCAAAAACTGAGGGAAATACTTACGCTACTATTGCTGCATCACCCTTTCCTCTTCAAGGAAAACCAACGCAAGCTCAAGACGTAGCATTTACCTGCCGTTCCAAGTAAATTTGTATGTGCCAAACTCAAAATCTTAAAATGAAATTCTGTTTTGTATGCTCGAGCAGCTCATGGTACAACTAGGGCTGCCTATATCTTCCATGCTAGGTGGGTTATTCTCAAGAGGAGTGGACTCCGCTCCTCATTCGCGAGAAAGGGCCGGTAACCGGGATGCCCAGTCCCATGATCCAAAAGATCAAAGCAAATTAAAATAATTAAACAAAACTCCTCCAGGGCTGTTGTTAGTTGGTGGCACTCGTTGTTTCGAGCAAGCCATGGATTGATGCTTGTTGGTGGTTGGGGGAGTATAAACCTTTACCATTATGTTTGGGAACTGCCTATAATGCATGTAGTATGGAAGATACAGCCATCTCATAGTTGTTGCGTTGACAGCAAAAGTATGCCGCTCAAAATGTTATTCAATCTCTATTTTAAAATCGAGCTCTGGCACCTCTACAAATCCCTGCTTCCCTCTGCGAAGGGCCTATCTATTTACTTCTATGTTGAGTCATCACCCTTCTTATTAAAAGCACCCGCTGGAGAGAACACTGTCATTTGCATTCATTACTGTTGGTTTATATTGGGTATGACTTGACTGGATCTCTTTTACCATGAATTACAATATTTAGTCAGTCCTTGATCTTTAAAGGTGCTCTGCATTTATGTTTTACGGTCTCAGAAAGGGCTAGCGAGATACCATTTTGTTATATCATGTTATGATCATTTTGAGAAAGTGTTGTCATCCGAGTTTTATTATTATGGCTCGCTAGCTGGTTATGATATTGATATGAGTACTTGTGAGACCTAAGTGTTATTGTGAGTATGGTTAGTTCATAGTATTTGCTGAAACTTGAATGCTGGCTTTTCATGTTTACAACAACAAGAGCAAACAGAGTTTGTAAAAGTTTTTCTTTATCACTTTTAGTTTATCAACTGAATTGCTTGAGGACAAGCAAAGGTTTAAGCTTGGGGGAGTTGATACGTCTCGAATGTATCTACTTTTCCAAACACTTTTGCCCTTGTTTTGGACTCTAACTTGCATGATTTGAATGAAACTAACCCGGACTGATGCTGTTTTCAGCAGAACTGCCATGATGTTGTTTTATGTGTAGAAAAGAAAAGTTCTCGAAATGTCCTGAAAATCCACAGAGGCACTTTTCGGAATTAATAAGAATTTCTAGGCGAAAGAAATACATCAGGGGGCCCACACCCTATCCACGAGACAGGGGGGCGCTCCCCCCTCCTGGGCGCGCCCCCCTATCTCGTGGGCCCCCTGGACCTCCATCGACCTCAACTCCAACTCCATATATTCACGTTCGGGGATAAAAAAATCAGAGAGAAAGTTTCATCGCGTTTTACAACACGGAGCCGCCGCCAAGCCCTAATCTCTCTCGGGAGGGCTGATCTAGAGTCCGTTCGGGGCTCCGGAGAGGGGAATTCATCACCATCGTCATCATCAACCATCCTCCATCACCAATTTCATGATGCTCACTGCCGTGCATGAGTAATTCCATCGTAGGCTTGCTGGAGGGTGATGGGTTGGATGAGATTTACCATGTAATCAAGTTAGTTTTGTTAGGGTTTGATCCCTAGTATCCACTATGTTCTGAGATTGATGTTGCTATGACTTTCCTATGCTTAATGCTTGTCAGTAGGGCCCGAGTGCCATGATTTCAAATCTGAACTATTATGTTTTCATGAATATATGTGTGTTCTTGATCCTATCTTGCAAGTCTATAGTCACCTATTATGTGTTATGATTCGACAACCCCGAAGTGACAATAATCGGGGTACTTCTCGGTGATGACCGTAGTTTGAGGAGTTCATGTATTCACTATGTGCTAATGCTTTGTTGCGGTTCTCTATTAAAAGGAGGCCTTAATATCCCTTAGTTTCCGCTAGGACCCCGCTGCCACGGGAGGGTAGGACAAAAGATGGCATGCAAGTTCTTTTCCATAAGCACGTATGACTATTTACGGAATACATGCCTACATTACATTGATGAATTGGAGCTAGTTCTGTGTCACCCTATGTTATAGCTATTACATGAGGAATCGCATCCAGCATAATTATCCATCACTGATCCATTGCCTACTAGCTTTTCACATATTGTTCTTTGCTTATTTACTTTTCTGTTGCTACTGTTACAACTACTACAAAAACCCAAAAACTATTATCTTTACTTTTGTTACCGCTACCTTTATTATCATACTACTTTTGCTACTAAATATTTTGCTGCAGATACTAAGTTATCCAGGTGTGGTTGAATTGACAACTCAACTGCTAATACTCAAGAATATTCTTTGGCTCCCCTTGTGTCGAATCAATAAATTTGGGTTGAATACTTTACCCTCGAAAGCTGTTGCGATCCCCTACACTTGTGGGTTATCAAAGATCCATTTATTCTATATGGCTTGCCGATCATCGGGAAAGTCCACCAAAGTCAACACTTTGTTCTCATACATGGATCATATCTCAGATTTCGTGGCCTCAAGCCATCTGTCGGAATCTGGGCTCATCATAGCTTCTTCATAGTTCGTAGGTTTGTCGTGATCTAGTAACATTACTTCCAGGACAGGATTACCATACTACTCTGGTGCAGATTGTGCTCTGATTGACCTACGAAGTTCAGTAGTAACTTGATCAGAAGTTTCATGATCATCATCATAAGCTTCCTCTCTAGTTGGTGTAGGCATCACGGGAATAGATTTCTTTGATGAGCTACTTTCCAAATTGAGAGAAGGTGCAATTAACTCATCAAGTTCTACTTTCCTCCCACTCACTTCTTTTGAGAGAAACTCCTTCTCTACAAAGGAACCATTCTTAGCAACAAAGATCTTGTCATTGGATCTGTGGTAGAAGGTGTACCCAATAGTTTCTTTAGAGTATCCTATGAAGACGCACTTCTCCGATTTGGGTTCGAGCTTATCAGGCTGAAGCCTTTTGACATAAGTGTCGAAACCCCAAATTTTAAGAAACGACAGCTTAGGTTTCTTGCTAAGCCATAGTTCATATGGTGTCGTCTCAACGGATTTAGATGGTGCCCCATTTAACATGAATGTTGTTGTCTCTAATGCATAACCCCAAAACTATAGTGGTAAATCGGTAAGAGACATCATATATCGCACCATATCTAATAAAGTGCGGTTACGATGTTCGGACACACCATTACGCTGTGGTGTTACAGGTGGCGTGAGTTGTGAAACAATTCCATATTGTTTAAATGAAGGCCAAACTCATAACTGAAATATTCGCCTCTGTGATCAGATCATAGAAACTTTATTTTCTTGTTAGGATGATTCTCCACTTCACTCTGAAATTCTTTGAACTTTTCAAATGTTTCATACTTGTGTTTCATCAAGTAGATATACCCATATCTACTTAAATCACCAGTGAAGGTGAGAAAATAACAATACCCGCCTCGTGCCTCAACACTCATCAGATCGCATACATCTATATGTAGTATATCCAATAAGTCATCAGCTCGCTCCATTGTTCTTGAGAACGGAGTTTTAGTCATCTTGCCCGTGAGGCATGGTTCAAAAGTATCAAATAATTCATAATCAAGTGATTCCAAAAGTCCATCCGTATGGAGTTTCTTCATGTGCTTTACACCAATATGACCAAAACGGCAGTGCCACAAGTATGTTGCACTATCATTATCAACTTCGCATCTTTTGGCATCAATATTATGAATATGTGTATCACTATGATCGAGATTCAATAAACCATTTACATTGGGTGTATGACCATAGAAGGTTTTATTCATGTAAACAGAACAACAATGATTCTCTAACTTAAATGAATAACCGTATTGCAATAAAGATGGTCCAATCATATTCATGCTCAACGCAAACACAAAATAACATTTATTTAGGTTCAACACTAATCCCGAAGGTATAGGGAGTATGTGATGGTGATCTTATCAACCTTGGAATCGCTTCCAACACACATCGTCACCTTGCCCTTAACTAGTCTCTGTTCATTTTGCAACTCCTGTTTCGAGTTACTAATCTTAGCAATTGATCCGGTATCAAATACCCAGGGGCTACTATGAACACTAGTAAAGTACACATCAATAACATGTAAATCAAATATACCTTCAACCAATTTGCCTTCCTTCTTATCCGCCAAGTATTCGGGGCAGTTCCGCTTCCAGTGACCATTTCCTTTGCAGTAGAAGCACTCTGTTTCAGGCTTGGGTCTACCTTTGGGCTTCTTCATGGGAGCGGCAACTTGTTTGTTGTTCTTCTTGAAGTTCCCTTTCTGTCCCTTGCCTTTTTTCTTGAAACTAGTGGTTTTGTTAACCATCAACACTTGATGTTCTTTCTTGATTTCTACCTTCGTCGATTTCGGCATCGCGAAGAGCTTGGGAATTGCTTTCATCATTCCTTGCACATTATAGTTCATCACAAAGTTCTAGTAGCTTGGTGACAGTGACTAGAGAACTCTTGGCAATCACTATCTTATCTGGAAGATTAACTCCCACTTGATTCAAGTGATTGTAGTACCCCAGACATTCTGAGCACATGCTCACTGGCTGAGCTATTCTCCTCCATCTTGTAGGCAAAGTATTTGTCAGAGGTCTCATACCTCTCGACATGTGCATGAGTCTGAAATCCCGATTTCAGCTCTTGGAAGATCTCATATGCTCTATGGCATTCAAAATGTTTTTGAAGTCCCAGTTCTAAGCCATAAAGCATGGCACACTAAACTATCAAGTACTCATCATACCAAGCTTTTCAAACGATCATAACGTCTGCATCTGCTCCTGCAATAGGTCTGTCACCTAGTGGTGCATCAAGGACATAATTCTTCTGTGCAGCAATGAGGATAATCCTCAGATCATGGACCTAGTCCACATTATTGCTACCATCATCTTTCAACTTAGTTTTCTCTAGGAACATATCAAAAATAGGGGAGCTATATCGCGAGCTATTGATCTACAACATAAATTTGCAAATATATCAGGACTAAGTTCATGATAAATTAAGTTCAATTAATAAAATCACTAATGAACTCCCACCTAAATAAACATCCCTCTAGTTATCTAAGTGATACGTGATCCGAATCGACTAACCCATGTCTGATCATCACGTGAGATGGGGTAGTCTTCAATGGTGAACATCTCTATGTTGATCATATCTACTATATGACTCACATTCGACCTTTGGTCTCCAGTGTTCCGAGACCATGTCCGTACATGCTAGGCTCGTCAATTTTAACCCAAGTATGCTGCATGTGCAAAACTGTCTTACATCCATTGTACGTGAACGTAGAGTCTATCACACCCGATCATCACGTGGTGTCTCGAAACGATGAACTTTCGCAATAGTGCATACTCGGGGAGAACACTTATATATTGAAATTTAGTGAAGGGATCATCTTATAATGCTACCGTCGTTCTAAGCAAAATAAGATGCATAAAAGATAAACATCACATGCAATAAAATATGTGACATGATATGGCCATAATCACCTTCTGCTTTTAATCTCCACCTCCAAAGCATCGGCATGATATCCATCGTCACCTGCTCGACACCTTGATCTCCATCATTGCGTCGGGGTCGTCTCACCAACTATTGATTCTACAACTATTGCTAATAGATAGCGATACAGTAAAGCAATTACATGGCGATTGCATTTCATACAATAATGAGACAACCATAAGGCTCATGTCGGTTGCTGATAAATTATGAAACATGATCATCTCATACAGTAACTTATATCACATCATGTCTTGAGCATATCACATCACAACATATCCTGCAAAAACAAGTTAGACGTTCTCTACTTTGTTGTTGCAAGTTTAACGTGGATGCTACGTGTTTCTAGCAAGAACCGTTCTTACTTACGGCAAAAACCACAATGGTGATTTATCAAGTTTGCTATTTTAACCTTCTTCAAGGACCAGCCGCAGTCAAATTCGATTCAACTAAAGTAGGAGAAACAGACACCCGTGAACCACCTTTATGCAAAACTAGTTGCATGTCAGTTGGTGGAACCGGTTTCATGTGCGTGGACATGTAAGGTGTTGGGGAACGTAGTAATTTCAAAAAAATTCCTACGCACACGCAAGATCATGCTGATGCATAGCAACGAGAGGGGAGAGTGTTGTCTACGTACCCTCGTAGACCGAAGCGGAAGCGTTGACGCAACGTAGAGGAAGTAGTCGTACGTCCTCCCGGTCCAACCGATCCAAGCACCGTTACTCCGACACCTCCGAGTTCTTGACACGCGTACAGCTCGATGACGCACCCTCGATCTCCAATCCAGTAGAGGCTCTGAGGGGCAGTTCCGTCAGTACGACGGCGTGGTGACGATCTTGATGTTCTCGTGTCGCAGGGCTTCGCCTAAGCACCGCTACAATATGATCGAGGTGTAATATCGTGGAGGGGGGCACCGCACACGGCTAAGGAACAATCAATGATCAACTTGTGTGTCCTAGGGTGCCCCCCTACCCCCGTATATAAAGGAGGGAGGGAGGAGGTGGCGGCCTCAAGGGGGGCGCCATAGTGGGGAAACCTACTCCAAGTAGGTTTCCTCTCTTTCCTTATCTTATTTGGAGGGGGAAGGAAGGAGTACTAGTATTAGGAAGTAGTACTAGTAGTAGTAATAGGAAGAGGGGGAAGGAGAAAGGAAAGGGGGGGCCGGCCCCCCTCCCCAATTCGGTTTGGGCTTGGGGGGGCGCGCCCCCCTCCCTTGTTCCTTCTCCCTTCCTCCTACATGGGCCCAATAAGGCCCATATACCTCCTGGGGGGTTCCGGTAACCTCCCGGAGCCCCAAACTTCTCCGGAACCTTTCCGGTGTCCAAATATATCCGTCCAATATATCTTCGGTACATCAAAATACATAAACTCATAATATAACTGTCGTCGAAACCTTAAGCGTGTGGACCCTACGGTTCGAGAACAATGTAGACATGACCGAGACATGTCTCCGGTCAATAACTAGCGGGACCTGGATGCCCATATTGGTTCCTACATATTCTACGAAGATCTTTATCGGTCAAACCGCACAACAACATACGTTGTTCCCTTTGTCATCGGTATGTTACTTGCCCGAGATTCGATCGTCGGTATCCAATACCTAGTTCAATCTCGTTACCGGCAAGTCTCTTTACTCGTTCCGTGATACATCATCTCACAACTAGCTCATTAGTTGAAATGCTTGCAAGGCTTAAGTGATGTGTATTACCGAGAGGGCCCAGAGATACCTCTCCGACATTCGGAGTGACAAATCCTAATCTCGAAATACGCCAACCCAACAAGTACCTTCGGAGACACTGTAGAGCACCTTTATAATCACCCAGTTACGTTGTGACGTTTGGTAGCACACAAAGTGTTCCTCCGGTAAATGGGAGTTGCATAATCTCATAGTCATAGGAACATGTATAAGTTATGAAGGAAGCAATAGCAACATACTAAACGATCGTGTGCTAAGCTAACGGAATGGGTCATGTCAATCAGATCATTCAACTAATGATGTGACCTTGTTAATCAAATAACAACTCCTTGTTCATGGTTAGGAAACATAACCATCTTTGATTAACAAGCTAGTCAAGTAGAGGCATACTAGTGACACTCTGTTTGTCTATATATTCACACATGTATTATGTTTCCGATTAATACAATTCTAGCATGAATAATAAACATTTATCATGATATGAGGAAATAAATAATAACTTTATTCTTGCCTCTAGGGCATATTTCCTTCGGTCTCCCACTTGCACTACAGTCAATAATCTAGATTACACTGTAATGATTCTAACACCCATGGAGTCTTGGTGTTGATCATGTTTTGCTCGTGGAAGAGGCTTAGTCAACGGGTCTGCAACATTCAGATCCGTATGTATCTTGCAAATCTCTATGTCTCCCACCTGGACTAGATCCCGGATGGAATTGAAGCGTCTCTTGATGTGCTTGGTTCTCTTGTGAAATCTGGATTCCTTCACTAAGGCAATCGCTCCAGTATTGTCACAAAAGATTTTCATTGGACCCGATGCACTAGGTATGACACCTATATCGGATATGAACTCCTTCATCCAGACTCCTTCATTGGCTGCTTCCAAAGCAGCTATGTATTCCGCTTCACATGTAGATCCCGCCACGACGCTTTGCTTTGAACTGCACCAACTGACAGCTCCACCGTTTAATGTAAACACGTATCCGGTTTGCGATTTAGAATCGTCCGGATCAGTGTCAAAGCTTGCATCAACGTAACCATTTACGATGAGCTCTTTGTCACCTCCATATACGAGAAACATATCCTTAGTCCTTTTCGGTATTTCAGATGTTCTTGACCGCTGTCCGATGATCCACTCTGGATTACTTTGGTACCTCCTGCTAGACTTATAGCAAGGCACACTTCAGGTCCGGTACACAGCATTGCATACATGATAGAGCCTATGGCTGAAGCATAGGGAACACTTTTCATTTTCTCTCTATCTTCTGTAGTGGTCGGACTTTGAGTCTTACTCAACTTCACACCTTGCAATAAAGGCAAGAACCCTTTCTTTGCTTGATCCATTTTGAACTTCTTCAAAACTTTGTCAAGGTATGTGCTTTGTGAAAGTCCAATTAAGCGTCTTGATCTATCTCTATAGATCTTAATGCCCAATATGTAAGCAGCTTCACCGAGGTCTTTCATTGAAAAACTTTTATTCAAGTATCCCTTTATGCTATCCAGAAATTCTATATCATTTCCAATCAATAATATGTCATCCACATATAATATTAGAAATGCTACAGAGCTCCCACTCACTTTCTTGTAAATACAGGCTTCTCCAAAAGTCTGTATAAAACCAAATGCTTTGATCACACTATCAAAACGTTTATTCCAACTCCGAGAGGCTTGCACCAGTCCATAAATGGAACGTTGGAGCTTGCACACTTTGTTAGCTCCCTTTGGATCGATGAAACCTTCGGTTGCATCATATACAACTCTTCTTCCGTAAATCCATTCAGAATGCAGTTTTACATCCATTTGCCAAATTTCATAATCATAAAATGCGGCAATTGCTAACATGATTCGGACAGACTTAAGCATCGCTACGGGTGAGAAGGTCTCATTGTAGTCAACCCTTGAACTTGTCGAAAACCTTTTGCAACAAGTCGAGCTTTGTAGACGATAACATTACCGTCGGCGTCGGTCTTCTTCTTGAAGATCCATTTATTCTCAATTGCTTGCCGACCATCGGGCAAGTCAACCAAAGTCCATACTTTGTTCTCATACATGGATCCCATCTCGATTTCATGGCTTCAAGCCATTTTGGAATCTGGGCTCACCATCGCTTCTTCATAGTTCGTAGGTTCATCATGATCTAGTAGCATGACTTCCGAATAGGATTACCGTACCACTCAGTGCGGATCTTACTCTGCTCGACCCACGTGGTTCGTATTAACTTGATCTCAAGTTCTATGATCATTATCATCAACTTCCTCACTAGTTGGTTTTGACGCCACGTAAACCGGTTCTGTGATATATTATTTTCCAACAAGGGAGTAGGTACAGTTACCTCATCAAGTTCTACTTTCCTCCCACTCACTTCTTTCGAGAGAAACTCCTTCTCTAGAAAGGATCCATTCTTAGCAACGAATGTCTTGCCTTCGGATCTGTGATAGAAGGTGTACCCAACTGTCTCCTTTGGGTATCCTATGAAGACACATTTCTCCGATTTGGGTTCGAGCTTATCAGGTTGAAGCTTTTTCACATAAGCATCGCAACCCCAAACTTTGAGAAACGACAACTTTGGTTTCTTGCCAAACCATAGTTCATAAGGTGTCGTCTCAATGGATTTCGACGGTGCCCTATTTAACGTGAATGTGGCTGTCTCTAGAGCATAACCCCAAAACGATAGCGGTAAATCTGTAGGAGACATCATAGATCGCACCATATCAAGTAAAGTACGATTATGACGTTCGGACACACCATTACGCTGTGGTGTTCCGGGTGGCGTGAGTTGTGAAACTATTCCACATTGTTTTAAGTGTAAACCAAACTCGTAACTCAAATATTCTCCTCCACGATCAGATCGTAGAAACTTTATTTTCTTGTTACGATGATTTTCAACTTCACTCTGAAATTCTTTGAACTTTTCAAATGTTTCAGACTTATGCTTCATTAAGTAGATATACCCATATCTGCTTAAATCATCTATGAAGGTGAGAAAATAACGATATCCGCCACGAGCGTCAATATTCATTGGACCACATACATCTGTATGTATGATTTCCAACAAATCTGTTGCTCTCTCCATAGTACCGAGAACGGCGTTTTGTCATCTTGTCCATGAGGCACGGTTCGCAAGTACCAAGTGATTCATAATCAAGTGGTTCCAAAAGTCCATCAAGATGGAGTTTCTTCATGCGCTTTATACCGATATGACCCAAACGGCATTGCCACAAATAAGTTGCACTATCATTATCAACTTTGCATCTTTTGGCTTCAACACTATGAATATGTGTATCACTACTATCGAGATTCATCAAAATAGACCACTCTTCAGGGTGCATGACCATAAAAGATATTACTCATATAAATAGAACAACCATTATTCTCGATTTAAATGAATAACCGTCTCACATCAAACAAGATCCAGATATAATGTTCATGCTCAACGCGGCACCAAATAACAATTATTTAGGTCTAATACTAATCCCGAAGGTAGATGTAGAGGTAGCATGCCGACCGCGATCACATCGACTTTGGAACCATTTCCACGCGCATCGTCACCTCGTCCTTTGCGGTGTTCGCTAATCCGTAGTCCTGTTTGGGTTGCAAATATTAGCAATGTAACCGATATCAAATACCAGTGCTCTGCGAGCTCTAGTAAGGTACACATCAATAACATGTATATCACATATACCTTTGTTCACTTTGCCATCCTTCTTATCCGCCAAATACTTGGGGCAGTTCCGCTTCGGTGACGATCGCTTAAGTAGAAGCACTCAGTTTCAGGCTTAGGTCCAGACTTGGGTTTCTTCTCTTGAGCAGCAACTTGTTTGTTGTTCTTCTTGAAGTTCCCCTTCTTCTTCCCTTTGCCCTTTTTCTTGAAACTAGTGGTCTTGTTAACCATCAACACTTGATGCTCCTTGTTGATATCTACCTTCGCAGCCTTTAGCATTGCGAAGAGCTCGAATCGTCTTATCCATCCCTTGCATATTATAGTTCATCACGAAGCTCTTGTAGCTTGGTGGAAGTGATTGGAGAATTCATCAATGACGCTATCATCCGGAAGAGTAACTCCCAGTTGAATCAAGTGATTACAATACCCGGACATCTTGAGTATGTGCTTCTTGTGAACTATTCTCCTCCATCTTGCAGCTATAGAACTTATTGGAGACTTCATATCTCTCAATCCGGGCATTCTTCGGAATATCAACTTCAACTCTGAAACATCTCATATGCTCCATGGCGTTCAAAACGTCGTTGAAGTCCCGGTTCTAAGCCGTAAAGCATGGCACATTGAACTATCGAGTAGTCATCAGCTTTGCTCGCCGATGTTCTTAACGTCGTCGGTTGCATCAAGAAGAAGTTCGGCACCCAGCGGTGCTTCCGGGACGTAATTTTTTTCGTGCAGCAATGAGGATAATCCTCGTTACGGACCCAGTCCGCGTAGTTGCTACCATCATCTTTCAACTTTGCTTTCTCAAGGAACGCATTAAAATTCAACGGAACAACAAGACGGGCCATCTATCTACAAACAACATAGACAAGCAAGATACTATCAGGTACTAAGTTCATGATAAATTTTAGTTCAATTAATCATATTACTTAAGAACTCCCACTTAGACAAACATCTCTCTAGTCATCTAAGTGATCACGTGATCCAAATCAACTAAACCATAACCGATCATCACGTGAGATGGAGTAGTTTTCAATGGTGAACATCTCATGTTGATCATATCTACTATATGATTCACGCTCGACCTTTCGGTCTCCGTGTTCCAAGGCCATATCTGCATATGCTAGGCTCATCAAGTTTAACCTGAGTATTCTGCGTGTGCAAAACTGGCTTGCACCCGTTGTAGATGGACGTAGAGCTTATCACACCCGATCATCACGTGGTGTCTGGGCACGACGAACTTTGGCAACGGTGCATACTCAGGGAGAACACTACTTGATAATTTTTAGTGAGAGATCATCTTAAAATGCTACCGTCAATCAAAGCAAGATAAGATGCATAAAGGATAAACATCACATGCAATCAATATAAGTGATATGATATGGCCATCATCTTCTTGTGCTTGTGATCTCCATCTCCGAAGCACCATCATGATCACCATCGTCACCGGCGCAACACCTTGATCTCCATCATAGCATCGTTGTCGTTTACGCCATCTATTGCTTCTACGACTATCGCTACCGCTTAGTGATAAAGTAAAGCAATTATAGGGCGTTTGCATTTCATACAATAAAGCGACAACCATATGGCTCCTGCCAGCTGCCGATAACTTCGGTTACAAAACATGATCATCTCATACAATAAAATATAGCATCATGTCTTGGCCATATCACATCACAACATGCCCTGCAAAATCAAGTTAGACGTCCTCTACTTTGTTGTTGCAAGTTTTACGTGGCTGCTACGGGCTTAAGCAAGAACCAATCTCACCTACGCATCAAAACCACAACGATAGTTTGTCAAGATGATGCTGTTTTATCCTTCGCAAGGACCGGGCGTAGCCACACTCGGTTCAACTAAAGTTGGAGAAACTGACACCCGCTAGTCACCTGTGTGCAAAGCACTGCGGTAAAACCAGTCTCGCGTAAGCGTACGCGTAATGTCGGTCCGGGCCGCTTCATCCAACAATACCGCCGAACCAAAGTATGACATGCTGGTAAGCAGTATGACTTATATCGCCCACAACTCACTTGTGTTCTACTCGTGCATTTAACATCCAACCATAAAAACCTAGGCTCGGATGCCACTGTTGGGGAACGTAGTAATTTCAAAAAAATTCCTACGCACACGCAAGATCATGGTGATGCATAGCAAAGAGAGGGGAGAGTGTTGTCTACGTACCCTCGTAGACCAAAGCGGAAGCGTTGACGCAACGTAGAGGAAGTAGTCGTACGTCCTCCGGTCCAACCGATCCAAGCACCGTTACTCGCACCTCCGAGTTCTTGACACGCGACAGCTCGATGGCGCACCTCGATCTCCAATCCAAGAGAGGCTCGAGGGAGTTCCGACAACGACGGCGTGGTGGCGATCTTGATGTTCTCTGTCGCAGGCTTCGCCTAAGCACCGCTACAATATGATCGAGGTGTAATATCGTGGAGGGGGCACCGCACACGGCTAAGGAACGATCAATGATCAACTTGTGTGTCCTAGGGTGCCCCCTACCCTCGTATATAAAGGAGGGAGGGAGGAGGTGGCCGGCCTCAAGGGGGGCGCGCCATAGGAAGGGGGAAACCTACTCCAAGTAGTTTTCCCTCTCTTTTCCTTATCTTATTTGGAGGGGGGAGGAAGGAGTACTAGTATTAGGAAGTAGTACTAGTAGTAGTAATAGGAAGAGGGGGAAGGAGAAAGGAAAGGGGGGGCCGGCCCCCTCCCCAATTCGGTTTGGGCTTGGGGGCGCCTCCCTTGTTCCTTCTCCCTTCCTCCTACATGGGCCCAATAAGGCCCATATACCTCCGGGGTTCCGGTAACCTCCCGGAGCCCCAAACTTCTCCGGAACCTTTCCGGTGTCCAAATATATCCGTCCAATATATCAATCTTTATGTCTCGACCATTTCGAGACTCCTCGTCATGTCCGTGATCATATCCGGACTCGAACAACCTTGGTACATCAAAATACATAAACTCATAATATAAGCGTCGTCGAAACCTTAAGCGTGCGGACCCTACGGTTCGAGAACAATGTAGACATGACAGAGACATGTCTCCGGTCAATAACCAATAGCGGGACCTGGATGCCCATATTGGTTCCTACATATTCTACGAAGATCTTTATCGGTCAAACCGCACAACAACATACGTTGTTCCCTTTGTCATCGGTATGTTACTTGCCCGAGATTCGATCGTCGGTATCCAATACCTAGTTCAATCTCGTTACCGGCAAGTCTCTTTACTCGTTCCATGATACATCATCTCACAACTAGCTCATTAGTTGAAATGCTTGCAAGGCTTAAGTGATGTGTATTACCGAGAGGGCCCAGAGATACCTCTCCGACATTCGGAGTGACAAATCCTAATCTCGAAATACGCCAACCCAACAAGTACCTTCGGAGACACCTGTAGAGCACCTTTATAATCACCCAGTTACGTTGTGACGTTTGGTAGCACACAAAGTGTTCCTCCGGTAAACGGGAGTTGCATAATCTCATAGTCATAGGAACATGTATAAGTTATGAAGGAAGCAATAGCAACATACTAAACGATCGTGTGCTAAGCTAACGGAATGGGTCATGTCAATCAGATCATTCAACTAATGATGTGACCTTGTTAATCAAATAACAACTCCTTGTTCATGGTTAGGAAACATAACCATCTTTGATTAACAAGCTAGTCAAGTAGAGGCATACTAGTGACACTCTGTTTGTCTATATATTCACACATGTATTATGTTTCCGGTTAATACAATTCTAGCATGAATAATAAACATTTATCATGATATGAGGAAATAAATAATAACTTTATTATTGCCTCTAGGGCATATTTCCTTCATAAGGTTGGTCCGGGCCGCTTCATGCCACAATGTCGCCGAATCAAGATAAGACTTTGGTGGTAAGTAGTATGAACATCACCACCCACAACTTCTTTGTGTTCTACTCGTGCATATCGTCTACGCATAGACGTGGCTCGGATGCCACTATTGGGGAACGTTGCATGAAAGCAAATAAAAATCCTACGCCCACACAAGATCTATCAAGGAGATGCATAGCAACGACAGGGAAGAGTGTGTCTACATTCCCTAATAGACCGTAAGCGGAAGTGTTTCACAACGCGGTTGATGTAGTCGAACTTTCTTCGCGCTCCAACCGATCAAATACCGAACGTACGGCACCTCCGAGTTCTGCACACGTTCAGCTCGATGACGTCCTCGCCTTCTTGATCCAGCAAGATGGGTGAAGTAGTGGATGAGTTCCGGCAGCACGACAGCGTGGTGACTGTGATGGTCATGCTATCTCTACAGGGCTTTGCCTAGCTAAGCTACAAAAATATGACCGAGGGACGAACTAGAGAGAGGGGCGCCGCACACGGCTAGGGAATCATCGTGTGTCTTGCCCCTCTCCTTCCTCTCATATATATAGGTGGAGGGGGGCGGGGAGGCAGCCCATAGGGCGCCCCAAGTGGCAGGCGGTTGTGCTGGCCGAATCCCCCCTTTCCATATTTGTGTATGAGGGTAAGGAAAGGGGGTTGGCTGCCTTTGGGGCGCCTCCCCTTTCCTTCCCTCCCTCTTTGGTACGCGGGCACGGGGTGTAAGGAGTGCACCAGCCCCTTGTGGGCTGGTGTGCTTCTCCCCCTTTGGCCCATAAGGCCCATACACTTGTCGGGGGTGTTTGGAACCCCTTTCGGTGCCCCGATGACTACCCGGTGCACTCCGAAACTCTTCCAGTGTCCAAATACCATCGTCCTATATATCGATCTTTACCTCTGGACCATTTGGAGAATCCTCTTCATATCTGTAATCTCATCCGGAACTCCAAACAACATTCAATCACCAAATCATATAACTCATATAACACTATATCGTCAATGAACGTTAAGGTGTGCGGACCCTACGGGTTCGAGAACTATGTAGACATTACCGAGACACCTCTCCGGTCAATAACCAATAGCGGAGCCTAGATGCCGCATATTGGCTCCTACATATTCTACGAATATCTTTATCGGTCGAACCATTATGACAACATACGTAACTCCCTTTGTCCATGGGTATGTTACTTGCCCGAGATTCGAGAGTCGGTATCTCCATCCCAAGTTCAATCTCGTTACCGGCAAGTCTATTTACTCGTTTCGTAATACATCATCTCATAACTAACTCCTTAGTTATTTTCTTGCAAGATTATGATGTGTATTACCGAGAGGGCCCAGAGATACCTCTTCGAAACTTGGAGTGGCAAATCCTAATCTTGATCTATGCCAACTCAACAAACACCTTCAGAGATACCTGTAGAGCATATTTATGATCACCCAGTTATGTTGTGACGTTTGATAGAAAAGCACACAAGGTATTCCTCCGGTATCCGGGAGTTGCATAATCTCATAGTCGAAGGAATATGTATTGGAGATGAAGAAAGCAATAGCAACAAACCGAACAATCATTATGCTAAGCTAACAGATGGGTCTTTTCCATCACATCATTCTCCTAGTGATGTGATCCCATTATCAAATGACAACACATGTCCATGGTTAGGAAACCTTAACCATCTTTGATTAATGAGCTAGTCTAGTAGAGGCTCACTAGGGACACGATATTTGTTTATGTATTCACACATGTATTTAAGTTTCCGATCAATACAATTCTAGCATGAATAATAAACCTTTATCATGAATAAGAAAATATAAAATAACAACTTTATTATTGCCTCTAGGGCATATTTCCTTAAGAAGCGGCCTGGACTAACCTTACATGTCCATGCACATGAGACCTGTTCCACCGACTGACATGCAACTTGTTTTGCATAAAGGTGGCTGGTGGGTGTCTATTTCTCCTACTTTAGTTGAATCGAATTTGACTATGGCCGATCCTCGAAGAAGGTTAAAATAACAAACTTGATAATCACCATTGTGGTTTTGCGTAGGTAAGAACAGTTTTTGCTAGTTGCCCGTAGCTGCCACGTAAAACTTGCAACAACAAAGTAGAGGACGTCTAACTTGTTTTTGCAGCGCATGTTGTGATGTGATATGGTCAAGATATGATGCGATATATGTTGATGTATGAGATGATCATGTTTCTTAATAAGTTCATGACTTACATGTCAATGAGTACAACAACCGTCAGGAGCCTTAGGATTGTCTTTAATTATTGTATGACATGCGTGTCAATCACTAAGCGCCATGTAATTGCTTTACTTTATCGCTATGTGTTAGCAATAGTTGTAGAAGCAATAGTTAGCGAGATGACCCCGATCCTATGATGGAGATCAAGGTGTCGTGCCAGTTGATGACCCACAAGTATAGGGGATCTATCGTAGTCATTTCGATAAGTAAGAGTGTCGAACCCAACGCGGAGCAGAAAGAAATGACGAGCAGTTTTCAACAAGGTATTCTCTGCAAGCACTGAAATTATTGGTAACAGATAGTTTTGTGATAAAGGTAATTCGTAATAGGTAACAAGTAACAAAAGTAAACAAGGTGCAGCAAGGGGGCCCAATCCTTTTTGTATCAAAGGACAAGCCTGGACGAACTTTTATATGAAGCAAAGCGCTCCCGAGGACACATGGGAGTTATTGGCAAGTTAGTTTTCATCATGCTCATATGATTCGCGTTCGTTACTTTGATAATTTGATATGTGGGTGGACCGGTGCTTGGGAGTTGTCCTTCCTTGGACAAACCTCCCACTTATGATTAACCCCTCTCGCAAGCATCCACAACTACGAAAGAAGAATTAAGATAAATCTACCATAGCATGAAACATATGGATCCAAATCAGCCCCTTACGAAAAGCAATGCATAAACTAGGGTTTAAGCTTCTGTCACTCTAGCAACCCATAATCTACTTATTACTTCCCAATGACTTCCCCTAGGCCCAAATCATGGTGAAGTGTCATGTAGTCGACGTTCACATAACACCACTAGAGGAGAGACAACATACATCTCATCAAAATATCGAACGAATACCAAATTCACATGATTACTTATAACAAGACTTCTCCCATGTCCTCGGGAACAAACGTAACTACTCACAAAGCATATTCATGTTCTTAATCTGAGGAGCATTAATTAGCATTAAGGATCTGAACATATGATTTTCCACCAAATAAACCAACTAGCATCAACTACAAGGAGTAATCAACACTACTAGCAACCCACAGGTACCAATCTGAGGTTTTGAGACAAATATCGGATACAAGAGATGAACTAGGGCTTGAGAGGAGATGGTGCCGGTGAAGATGTTGATGGATATTGACCCCCTCTTGATGGGAGGATCATTGGTGATGACGATGGCTTCGATTTCCCCCTCCCGGAGGGATGTTTCCCCGGCAGAACAGCTCTGCCGGAGCCCTAGATTGGTTCTGCCTAGGTTCCACCTCGAGATGGCGGCCGTTCGTCCCAAAAGCTTCCTTCTGATTTTTCGAGGTCAAAACACACCATCGGGGGCCTGCCAGGTGGCCCACAAGGTAAGGGCGCACCCAAGGGGGTAGGGCGCGCCCTCCGCCCTTGTGGATGGCAGGTGGCCCCACTCTAGTGCTTTGTTCGCCCAATATTTTTTATTAATTCTAAAACGACTCTCCGTCAAGTTTCATGACTTCTGGAGTTGTGCAGAATTGGTCTCTAATATTTGCTCCTTTTCCAGCCCAGAATTCCAGTTGCCGGCATTCTCCATCTTCATGTAAACCTTGTAAAATAAGAGAGAAAAGGCATAAGTATTGAGCTATAATGTGTAATAACAGCCCATAATGCAATAAATATCAATACAAAAGCATGAATTAAAATGGACGTATCGCCGGTGACGATGGAGATCAGGCCGGTACTTTGGAGATGGAGATCAAAAGCAAAGATGATGATGGCCATATCATGTCACATATTTTGATTGCATGTGATGTTTATCCTTTATGCATCTTATTTTGCTTACAACAATGGTAGCATTATAAGATGATCCATTCACTTAATTTCAAGATAGAAAGTGTTCTCCCTGAGTATGCACCGTTGCCAAAGTTTGTCGTTTCGAAGCACCTCGTGATTATCGGGTGTGATAGATTCTATGTTCACATACAACGGGTGTAAGACAGTTTTGCACATGCAGAATACTTGGGTTAAACTTGACGAGCCTAGCATCTACAGACATGGTCTCGGAACACTCAAGACCGAAAGGTCGAACGTGAGTCATATAGTAGATATGATCAACATAGAGATGTTCACCATTGATGACTACCCCATCTCACGTGATGATCAGACATGGGTTAGTTGATTTGGATCATGTATCACTTGGACAACTTGAGGGATGTTGATTTAAGTGGGAGTTCATTAGTAATTTGATTATTTGAACTAAAATTTATCATGAACATAGTCAAAATGTTTTTTGCAAATTATATTGTAGATTAATAGCTTGCGATGGAACTCCCCTAATTTTGATACGTTCCTAGAGAAAACTAAGTTGAAAGATGATGGTAGCAATAATGCAGACTGGGTCCGTGAGCTAAGGATTATCCTCATTACTGCATAGACGAATTAAGTCCTTGATGCACCACTAGGTGACAGACCTGTTGTAGGAGCTGATGCAGATGTTATGAACATTTGGCAAGCTCCATCTGATGACTACTTGATAGTTTAGTGCGCCATTCTTTACGGCTTAGAATTAGGGCTCCAAAGACATTTTGGACGCTATGGAACATATGAGATGTTCCAAGAGCTGAAATTGGTATTTCGGGCCATGCCCAAGTCGAGAGGTATGAGACCTCTGACAAATACTTTGCCTACAAGATGGAGGAGAATAGCTTAGCCAGTGAGCATGTGCTCAGAATGTCTGGGGTACTACAATCACTTGAATCAAGTGGGAGTAAATCTTCCAGATAAGATAGTGATTGCCAAGAGTTCTCTAGTCACTGTCACCAAGCTACTAGAACTTTGTGATGAACTATAATGTGCAAGGAATGACGAAAGCAATTCCCAAGCTCTTCGCGATGCCGAAATCGACGAAGGTAGAAATCAAGAAAGAACATCAAGTGTTGATGGTTAACAAAACCACTAGTTTCAAGAAAAAGGGAAAGGGACAGAAAGGGAACTTCAAGAAGAATAGCAAACAAGTTACCGCTCCCATGAAGAAGCCCAAAGGTAGACCCAAGCCTGAAACAGAGTACTTCTACTGCAAAGGAAATGGTCACTGGAAGCGGAACTGCCCCGAATACTTGGCGGATAAGAAGGATGGCAAATTGGTTGAAGGTATATTTGATTTACATGTTATTGATGTGTACTTTACTAGTGTTCATAGTAGCCTTGGGTATTTGATACCGGATCAGTTGCGAAGATTAGTAACTCGAAACAGGAGTTGCAAAATGAACAGAGACTAGTTAAGGGCGAGGTGACGATGTGTGTTGGAAGCGATTCCAAGGTTGATAAGATCACCATCGCATACTCCCTATACCTTCGGGATTAGTGTTGAACCTAAATAAATGTTATTTCGTGTTTGTGTTGAGCATGAATATGATTGGACCATGTTTATTGCAATACGATTATTCATTCAAGTTAGAGAATCATTGTTGTTCTGTTTACATGAATAAAACCTTCTATGGTCATACACCCAATGTAAATGGTTTATTGAATCTCGATCATAGTGATACACATATTCATAATATTGATGCCAAAAGATGCAAAGTTGATAATGATAATGCAACATAATTGTGGCACTGTCGTTTAGGTCATATTGGTGTAAAGCGCATGATGAAACTCCATATGGATGGACTTTTGGAATCACTTGATTATGAATCATTTGATACTTGTGAACAATCCCTCAAGGGTAAGATGACAAAAACTCTGTTCTCCAGAACAATGGAGTGAGCTAATGACTTATTGGAAATAATACATACCGATGTATGGGGTCCGACGAGTGTTGAGGCACGCGGTGGATATCATTATTTTCTGACCTTCACAGATGATTTGAGTAGGTATGGGTATGTCTACTTGATGAAACACAAGTCTGAAACATTTGAAAATTTCAAAAAAAAAAATTAGAGTAAAGTGGAGAATCATCGTAACAAGAAAATAAATTTTATATGATCCGATCACGAAGGTGAATATTTGAGTTACGAGTTTGGCCTTCATTTAAAACAATGTGGAATTGTTTCACAACTCTCGCCACCTGGAACACCACAACCAAATGGTGTGTGCGAACATCATATTCATACTTTATTAGATATGGTGCGTTCTATGATGTCTCTTAACGATTTGCCTTTATCATTTTGGGGTTATGCATTAGAGACAGTGACATTCATGTTAAATAGGGCACCATTGATACGTCTCCAACGTATCTATAATTTTTTATTGTTCCATGCTGTTATACTATCATTCTTGGATGTTTTACATTCATTTTATAGCAACTTTATATCATTTTTTGGGATTAATCTATTGACATAGTGCCAAGTGCCAGTTGCTGTTTTCTGCTTGTTTTTCACATTGCAGGAAATCAATATCAAACGACCAAATGCAGCAAAACTTTTTGTGGATTCTTTCTGGACCAGAAGACACCTGTTGGGCCAAGAAAGTACCTGAGGAGAGCTCCGAGGGGAGCACAACCCACCAGGGTGTGCCTGGGGGCCCAAGGCGCGCCCAGGTAGGTTGTGCCCACCTTGGCCGCCTCCCGCACTGCCTCTTTGCTCTATAAATACCCAAATAATCCAAAAGACCTAGGGGAGTCGATGAAAATCAATTCCAGCCGCCGCAAGTTCCAGAACCACCAGCTCCAATCTAGACACCATCACAGAGGGGTCCATCATCCTCATTGGTGCCTCTCCGACGATGCGTGAGTAGTTCATTGTAGACCTACGGTCCGTAGTTAGTGGCTAGATGGCTTCCTCTCTCTCTCTCTCTCTCTCTCTCTTGATTCTCAATACCATGGTCTTTGGGAAATCTATTTGATGTAACTCTTTTTGCGGTGTGTTTTTCGGAATCCGATGAACTTTGAGTTTATGATCAGATCTATGTTTTTATCCATGAAAGTTATTTGAGTCTTTTGATCTCTTATATGCATGATCACTTATAGCCTTGTATCTCTTCTTCCAATCTTTGGTTTAGTTAGGCTGACTAGATCGATTTTTCTTGCCATGGGAAGAGGTGCTTTGTGATGGGTTCGATCTTACGGTGCTTGATCCCAATGACAGAAGGGGAACCGACAAGTATGTATGTTGCTATTAAGGATAACAAGATGGAGTCTATTTCTACATAAATAGATCTTGTCTACATCATGTCATCGTTCTTATTGCATTACTCCGTTTCTCCATGAACCTAATACACTAGATGCATGTTGGATAGCAGTCGATGTGTGGAGTAATAGTAGTAGATGCAGGCAGGAGTCGGTCTACTAATCTTGGACGTGATACCTATATAATGATCATTGCCTGGATATCGTCATGATTATTTGAAGTTCTATCCATTTCCCAACAGTAATTTGTTTACCCACCATATGCTATTTTTCTCGAGAGAAGCCACTAGTGAAATCTACGACTCCCGGGTCTCTTCTTAATCATATTTGCTTTTGAGATCTATTTTTATTTGCTTTTATTTTCATATCTATTAATCCAAAAACACAAAAATACCTCGCTGAATTTTATTTGCTTTTACTTGCATCTATCAATTTATTACAACTTTCTCCTCTCAACTCGCCAATTTCTTGCGTCGTTACCCGAAAGGGATTGACAACCCCTTTAACACGTCGGGTTGCAAGTATTTGTTCTTTTTGTGCATGTACGGTGTACGTAGTGTTGCTTGATTCTCCTACTGGTTCGATAACCTTGATCTCATCACTAAGGGAAATACCTAGCATTGATGTGCTGCATCATCCCTTCCTCTTTGGGGAAATACTGACGTAGTTCAAGCCGCATCAAAAGGAATTTCTAGCGCCGTTGCCGGGGAGGATCAAGTCAAGATAGTCTCATGGCCACGTGTCAATTTGTGGCCCCGTTGCCGGGGAGACATCATTAACATCTACCAGGTTCCTAATCACAAATCTCATCTCCTTGCAATTTAAATTATTTTCCATTTGCCTCTCGTTTTCCTGTCTCCCACTTCACAAAAATTTGCCATTTTATTCGTCCTCTTTTTCGTTCGCTGTTTTTTTGTCAGATCTGTTTTTGAGTGCAATCTTGTTGTGTAGTCACGATGACTCAAGAGAACACCAGATTGTGTGATTTCTCCAATACCAACAACAATGATTTTATTAGCACTCCGATTGCTCCTCCCGCCACTAGCGCAGAGTCTTGTGATATTAATGCCGCTTTGCTGAATCTTGTTATGAAAGATCAATTTTCTGGTACTCCTAGTGAGGATGTCGCATCCGATCTTAACACATTTGTGGAATTATGCGATATGCAAAAGAAAAAAGATTTGGACAATTATATTGTGACGTTGAAATTATTCCCATTTTCTTTGCGAGATCGTGCAAAATTTTGATTTTCTTCTTTGCCTCGCAATAGTATTGATTCTTGGGGTAAGTGCAAGGATGCTTTTATTACTAAATATTTTCCGCCCGCAAAAATTATTTCTCTTAGGGCACAAATCATGAATTTTAAGCAACTTGAGCATGAACATGTTGCGCAATCTTGGGAAAGAATGAAATTGATGCTAAGAAATTGTCCTACTCATGGTTTATATCTTTAGATGATCATACAAAAATTTTGTGCGGGATTGAATTTGTTTCTAGAAATCTTTTAGATTCCACCGCGGGTGGTACTTTTATGGAAATTACATTGCGTGAAGCTACTAAATTGCAAGACAATATTATGGAAAATTATTCACAATGGCATACCGAAAGAGCTCCTACTAGTAAAAATGTTAATTCGGTTGAAGAAATTTCTTCTTTGAGTGAAAATTTGATGTTCTTATGAAATTGGTTGCTAATAAAAGTGCTCCTATTGATTTTAATGATGTGCCTTTGTCTTGATTGAGCAAAATAGTGATGCCATAGATGTGAATTTTATCTCGCGAAACAATTTCAATAACAATGCTTATAGAGATAATTTTAATCCTAGGCCTTTTCCTAGTAATTCCTCTAATAATTATGGTAATTCATATGGTAAGCCTTCTTATAATAGTATTAGGAACACCTCTGGCCTTGAGAATAATATTAAAGAATCGATCAATACTCAAAAAGTTTTCAATGCTACAATAGAAGAAAAGTTGAATAAGATATGTCTAGAAGTATTGATAGAATTTCTCATGATGTAGAAAATCTCAAGATGAAATTTTTTGTGCCTAAGGTAGAAGGATCAATTAAAGCTTTTTATGTTTCTATGGATGAAAGTAAGAAAAGAACCTCTATGCTTAGAGCTAGAAGAGAATTTTTACAAAAAGCCTTTTCTAGTGATTGCTTTCATAAAAGTGATTAAGATTTTGAAATGATTGGTGTTTCTTCTATTGATTCTTTGTTTAGCAAAATTAAAATTGATGATAAAGGGACTGCGTAAGATTCAACTTTAGCTAGAAGGCGTCCCGATAACTCAGAGGGTGAAAATCTTGTTGAGAAAATTGATTAAAGTGGGTTTGAAGAGGTCAAAACTTTAACTAGTGATGTGCCCACTCTTTTGGATTACAAAGACTTTAATTATGATAGTTGATCTTTGATTGATTGTATTTCTTTGTTGCAATCCATGATAAATTCACCCCATGCTTATGAACAAAATAAAGCTTTTACTAAACATATTGTTGATGCTATGATGAAATCTTTAGAACAAAAGTTGGAATTAGATATTTAAATCCCTAGAAAACTACATGATGAATGGGAACCTACTATCAAAGTCAAGATAAACAATTATGAGTGTTTTGCTTTATGTGACTTGGGTGCTAGTGTTTCTACAATTCCGAAATCTTTATGTGATGTGCTTGGTCTTACCGATATGGAAGAGTGTTCTCTAAATTTGCACTTGGCGGATTCTACTATTAAAAAACCTATGGGAAGACTTAATGATGTTCTTATTCTTGCAAATAGGAATTATGTGCCCATACATTTTATTTTTCTTGATATTTATTGCAATCCGTCTTGTCCAATTATTCTTGGTATACCGTTTTTACGTACTATTGCATGGTGCCATGATTGATATGAAAGAAGACAATATTAAATTTCAATTCCCACTAAGGAAGGGTATGGAACACTTCCCTAGAACTAGAATTAAACCACCATATGAATCAATCACGAGGGCATCATATGGATCTAGAAACAAAGATGACAACACTTAGATCTTCGCATTATGCCTAGCTAGGGGCGTAAAACGATAGCGCTCGTTGGGAGGCAACACAACTTGTATCTTTTTTGCCTTTTGGTTTTCTTGTTGTTTTCAATAAAATACTCAATTTGACTCTGTTTAAATGTGTTTTTGTGGTTTAAATTAGTGTTTGTGCCAAGCAAAGCCTTTGGGATAATTTGGGTGATAGTTGATTCAATCTTGTTGAAAAACAGAAATTTTTGTTCTCAGAAAAATAATTTTCATAAATCATAGAAACGTGATTTTGCTCTGAATTTTTTACATGAATTGATATATAAATTGCACATGTTGTCCTATTTTCTTTAGAATTTTTGGATTTACAGAAGTATACAACGTTCCCTGATTACTATAGATTGTTCTGTTTTTGACAGATTTTGTTTTTGTTGTGTTATGTGCTTGTTTTGAAGATTCTATGGTTTCCTTTGAAGAGTGTTTGCCATGGAAAAGTTAAAATACAGTAGATAATACAATAAAAAAATATGAATGTGTTTTTAACAATACTTAAAGTACTGATTTGCTTTCTTATACTAACGGATCTCATGAAGGTTTGGTTGAGCTTTGTGTGACTAAAGTTTTCAAGTTTTGGATGAGTTTGCATGGATGAAGGAATAAGGATTAGCAAAAGGCTAAGCTTGGGGATGCCCGAGGAACCCCAAGATAATATTCAATAAGTATCAAGCAACTAAGTTTAGGGATGCCCTCGAGTGGCATCCCCTCTTTCTTCTAACAACCATCGGTATTTTACTTGAAACTATATTTTTATTCGTCACATATTATGAGTTTTGCTTGGAGCGTCTTGTATGATATGAGTGTTTGCTTGTTTTGCTTTGTGTTTTAAGTCATCTACTGGACACACCTAGTTGAGGGAGCCAAAATTATGCTATGACTTGTTAGAATTGCTCTCTATGCTTCACTTAAATTTTATGAGATATGGAATTGCTCTAGTGCTTCACTTATATCTTTTTGAGCACGATGTGCTTTACTATTTTTGAATAAATGCTCTCATGCTTCACTTAGATTTATTTGAGAGTTTGTAATTTTTTTAAAGAAATTCTCTGCTGCTTCACTTCAATTATTTTGAGAGAAGAAATATTTCTATGCTCATGTTCTTCACTTAGATTTGTTTGAGCTATCAAAAGCAACATATGAAATTAGTCCAAAAGTGATAGATATTCAATAGGGATATAATAAAAACTTTCATGAAGATCATTGGACAAAATAAACTTGATTCTTTGTAATAGTTTTGAGATATGATGATAGTGATATGTGAGTCATGTTGATGAGTAATTATGCTTTAGTAAGAATATTGGTGTTAAGGTTTGTGATTCCCTACGCAAGCACGAAAGTCAATAGTTATGCAATGAAATTACATCCTACTTGTGGTGCATTATTCGGTGTTAGTTATGCTTAATGCTCGCTTATGAGATTTTTTGTTTCTTGGTTGGATGCTTCTAAATCTTTTGCTAGCATTCGTTTGCACTAAGTATGATCAGTACTTGTGCATCCAAAGTCCTTTAAACCAGTTTTTGCCACATGAGTCCACTATACCTACCTGTATGTTGTATTGTTTTGCCGTTCTAAGCAAATTTGTATGTGCCATCTCTAATTTTCAAAATAAATTTCCCTTTTGTGTGCTCGTACCGCTCATGAAACGGTAGGGGGCGGCTGATATATTTACATGCTACATGTGTTATTCTCAAGATGAGTGTTTATCCACTTGTCATTGCACGAGAGTACGATAAAGGTGTTAGGGTTGCCCAGTCCAGAAATGAAAAATGAATTTACTTTATGTTATCAAATAATAAATTCCTTGGAAAGTGTTGGTATGGAAGGCACCCATGGATACGGTTAGCCATGGAAAGAGAAAGTATGGTGGAAAAAGGAATAAACTTTATGCAATTTTTATGCAATTTTCATTTTTACTTGAGCATTGGATGTAGCTAATAGGCCGATGTGTTTCATGAATGGATCAATGATTGAGCATAATGGGCTAGGGATAACTTGCTTTATTGTTGATAGTTTGAAAGACATGGTTGCTTGTTGATATGCTTGAGTATTGAAATCTTCATGTCAAAACTAGACTATTGCTTTGAATCATATAAAGTCCAAATGTCCATGCTACAAAGAAAATATTTCTAAAATATTTACTTCATGCGCACCCAGGTAGGTTGTGCCCACCTTGGCCGCCTCCCGCACCACCTCTTTGCTCTATTAGTACCCCAATATTCCAGAAACCCTAGGGGAGTCGACGAAAATCAACTCCAGCCGCCACAAGTTCCAGAACCACCAGATCCAATCTAGACACCACCACAGAGGTGTTCATCATCCTCATTGGTGCCTCTCCGATGATGCGTGAGTAGTTCATTGTAGACCTACGAGTCTGTAGTTAGTAGCTAGATGGCTTCCTCTCTCAATGCAATGGTCTCTTGGAGATCTATTTGATGTAACTCTTTTTGCAGTGTGTTTGTTGGGATCCGATGAATTTTGAGTTTATGATCAGATCTATGTTTTAATCCATGAAAGTTATTTGAGTCTTTTGATCTCTTATATGCATGATTACTTATAGCCTCGAATTTCTTCTTCGAATCTTTGGTTTAGTTAGGCCGGCTAGCATTTTTTTTCTTGCCATGGGAAGAGGTGCTTTGTGATGGGTTCGATCATACGGCGCTTAATCCCAGTGACAGAAGGGGACCGACACGTATGTATCATTGCTATTAAGGATAACAAGATAGGGTCTATTTCTAAATAAATAGATCTTGTCTACATCATGTCATCGTTCTTATGGCACTACTTCATTTCTCCATGAACTTAATACAGTAGATGCATGCTGGATAGCAGTAGATGTGTAGAGTAATAGTAGTAGATGCAGGCAGGAGTCGGTCTACTAATCTTGGATGTGATGCCTATATAATGATCATTGCCCGGATATCATCATGATTATTTGAAGTTCTATCAATTGCCCAACAGTAATTTGTTTACCAACCATATGCTATTTTTCTTGAGAGAAGCCACTAGTGAAATCTACGGCCCCCGGGTCTCTTCTTAATCATATTTTCCTTCAAGATCTATTTTTATTTGCTTTTATTTCTAGATCTATTAATCAAAAAACACAAAAATACCTCACTGAATTTTATTTGCATCTATCAATTTATTACAACTTTCTCCCGTCAACTCGCCAATTTCTGGCGCCGTTACCCGAAAGGGATTGACAACCCCTTTAACATGTTGGGTTGCAAGTATTTGTTCTTTGTGTGCAGGTACCGTTTATGTAGTGTTGCTTGGTTCTCCTACAGGTTCGATAATGTTGGTCTCATCACTAAGGGAAATACCTAGTGTTGATGTGATGCATCATCCCTTCCTCTTTGGGGAAATACCGATGTAGTTCAAGCCGCATCAACCATCTAAATCCATTGAGATGACATCGTATGAACTATGGTTTAGCAAGAAACCTAAGTTGTCGTTTCTTAAAGTTTGGGTATGCGATGCCTATGTCAAACAGCTTCAGCCTGATAAGCTCGAACCCAAAGCGAAGAAGTGCGTCTTCATAGGATACCCTAAAGAGACCATTCAGTATACCTTCTATCACAGATCCTAAGGCAAGATCTTTGTTGCCAAGAATGGGTCCTTTCTAAAGAAGGAGTTTTTCTCAAAAGAAGGGAGTGGGAGGAAAGTAGAACTTGATGAGGTAGTTGTACCTTCTCTTGAATTGGAAAGTAGCACGCTAGGGAAAACCATTTTCGTGATGCCTACGCCAACTAGAGAGGAAGCTAATGATGATGATCATGAAACTTCAGATCAAGTTACTACTGAACTTCGTATGTGTCGGCATGGAAGCACGATCATGGGTTCCCCTTTGTGGTTTGGCATGGGGACGGATGCGTTGCACAAAGAGCAGAGGCAGTAGGCACAACATGATGATGGACAGCTCTGTTTTACCCAGGTTCGGGCCGCTTTGTAGTGTAAAACCCTACTCCTGCTTAGGTGGATTGATCTGGTGGAAGACAGAGGCGTTGAGTGCACTAGCCCGGCAAGGACGCCTCGAGAGTGCAAACATGCACATACAAGTGTTGGGGTCGAAGTGTTCGAACCATTTGCTAGGTTGCATCGGGCCTCCTTTTATAGGTTAAGGGGCGACCACAGTGGCAAAACACACATTTGGGTGTGATTAGATAGCTAATAGTGCTATCATACCTAACCCTGGCAGTTAGGACAAAGTGCATTAAATGCACTGCTAGGTATCGTGTCGAGGTCGAATCCTAGCAAGCTTGTTGTGCCGCTTATCCGCCTCTTCTCATCAGCTTGACACGCCTCCTGGACGGGTGTCAATAAAGCTAATCTCTTCTCTTTGGAGCCGCCACGTGTATGACAAAATCCACCTAGTTGTTTAGCACCCTGACACCGCACCGATGGGTAACTTGGGTGTGATAAGGTGGAGCGGTGGCGCCTCGGAGGGATCCTGTCGGCAAGGAGCTAGCGGGATCTGATCTTGGCGGCCTCGGCAATCCTGCCGGGCCAAGCATGGGCTCGTCCTTAGGAGCGGCCTCGACCTGGCTAGGCCCTCCTGCCCGGCAAGGGAGGCCCCCCTAAGGTGGCTTTCTTTTTCTTTGTTCTTCTTAACACTCTCCTTGATCTCACGAAGAGCGGCTTCTCTAGCTTGACCTTGTGTTGAGCACTCGTGTTGAATGTACGATCGTCGGTACGCCTGCACACGAGCTCGGTTGACAAACGCCAATCTTTGTTGCACCGACGGTAGCCCCCCGGCCTGGCTCACACATGTTGTCGAGCATCGTTGGGGCTGGCTCTAATACTGCTCAGGCGTGCATCCTAACCAAGATGCGACTTAATCCATGTTTCTCCCGAGATCTTCTTTGCTTCTTCATTAACCTGAGGTTAAATCAATTCACAGGTTCTCCGCGAGTCATGGAATAGCGGTGACGTGGGTATATCCAGGTGATGAGTCGCAGGATGCCCACATTCACGAGGGGTGATTGAAACACCTGCGCACGATCTAGAGGAAACTGCCATTTTTGCCACGTATGCTGCATGCATTGCGCAGGGTTGGTGGCGGACACGCTGGGCGTGGGAGTGGGTGCCATGTCAGAAAAAATGGCGCTAGGGATTGGTGTAGAACAAGGACCAGCAAATCTGGACGCCACTAGTGCCGTAGACGAACGAAATTGGCAAAGCGGGGCAGTTGCACCCAAGGTGGTGGGGAGCCAGCCCCCTGCCACGCTCCGCTATAGAAGGGAGCACAGAGGCAAAGGGAAGGGCTCACCCATGCACTCTCTCTTTTTCTTCTTGTGTCCCTTCTCCACCATGGTGAGGGGAAGAGGGTGTGGTCGAGCTCCGGTGCCAGCAACAAGGGCTTCCTCTCGGCACCGTGTCCCAGCCCCGATGGAGGATGCGCGGGCAAGATCCAATGCGCAAGACGGAGTCGCAGGTCGTGGCCATGGTCGTCGTGGTGCTTGGGGCCGGGGGGGATGCGGCGGCGGTTTGACTACTCCTCCTCTAGCCGCTCCGGCACCAATGGAAGGCCATGTTGGAGATATGGCGTTGGAGTTCATCATTAGGCTGAGCGAACCCCCTCGCAGCCGCCTTCAGCTTCCCACCCCTTTTGCAAGGGTAATGGAGATTGAACAGCGATACGGGTTGAAGTTGCACATGTGGGGTTGATACGTCTCCAATGTATCTACAATTTTTTATTGTTCCATGCTATTATATTATCTGTTTTGGATGTTTTACATGCATTAATATGCTATTTTATATTATTTTTGGGACTAACCTATTAACCTAGATCCCAGTGCCACTTTCCGTTTTTTCCTTGTTTTTGACTTCTTCAAAAAGGAATATTAAACAGAATAAAACTTTCACCATGATTTTTCCTGGACTAGAAGACATCGAGAAGACTTGGAGAGGGGGCAGAAGGTTCCTGAGGAGGCCACATGGGGCGCGACATGAGGGCTTGTGGGGCCCTCAGAGGTCTTTCAACCCTAATCTTTGCACTATGAATTCCCAAATATTCCCAAACAACTAGAAGCGTCCACCAAAATACTTTTTCGCCGCTGCAAGCTTCTGTTCTCATGAGATCCCATCTTGGGGCCTCTTTCGGCGATCTGCCGGAGGGGGATTCGATCACGGAGGCCTTCTACATCAACCCTCACTACAAACAAATACACTTCCATGATGATATGTGTTTCTCATAGTAGGTCACGTTTTTTTCATGCATGTACATCCATGACGATTTTATGATAGAATCAAGATAGTCATACGTGTGCTGTCGTAGAAGTGTTCCATGACATTACCAAAATTATCATCATGGAAGTGTAAATTTCTCATTGGCCGGAGGAACCACGTGTCGGTTCACCGTTGGGACAGATGTCATCTACTCATTGGACCTAAGGCGCATATGATACGTCGACATGTGGCACGGCCCAACAGAGGCCCATATAGGTTAAAAAGGCCGGCCCAGTCAAAGGCCCGTAGTATTTACTTAGGTACTAGTGGGCCAGCCCAATAACGGCCTATTTAAACAAGTCCCATTTACGGCCCGTAGCCAGATATGGCCCGTTAATTGTTCGCCGAATATTTGGGCCCAATTACAGCCCAGTGACATTACGGCCTGTTAGAGGCCCGATGTAGACATGGGCCCATTTCAGCCCGGTGTGTCTTTCGTCCTGGGAATGGCCCGTGTTACCCATGGGCCATATATGGTCCGACACGACATCTGTCCCTCTAACGGCCGTGATAAAGGTGGCAACAATTCAGCCCAACGTGACTTTGGGCTTGTTAAAGGCCTGTCATATAATTCGGCCCGTTGATGCCTCTACAAAGCTTTCGGCCTATTAAAGGCCCATGATATCGGTGGGCCAACTAAGGCCCCAGATATGTTTCGGCCTAGAAATGGCCCGTCATATAACTGGGCCAAAAAAGGCCTGGTCTACATTTTAGCCTGTTGAAGGCCTGTCGACGACTAGTGAAAATTGAGGCCCAACATGCATTTCGGCCTGCTAAAGGCCCATGGTTACTTCTGGGCCGTAACAGGACAGCACAATATTCAGCCTGTTGATGGCTCGAAACTACATGGGCCCAACTAAGCTTTGGGTCCACTAAAGGCCCAACTGAACTGTGGGTCATATGTAAGCTCGTGTAAGTTGTGGGCCTGGCGCAAACTGTGAAGGCCCCAATGGCCTTTCAGGCCCAAGAAAGTTGCAGGATGGCACAATTGTGGCCCGCTAAAAAGCAGGCCAGTTAGAGGCGAATGTTTCGGCCCAATCGACTACATTAGATTTTCTCCATTTATTTTTAGATAGCGAATGATGGCAGTAACTAGTAGGAATTAAGAACAAACCTACTCTATACAATAAAGAAATTATGGCATAGTAACTTAAAATAAACCTACACTATACAATAAAGGATTTATGGTATATTACATCCATTGGGCATCAAAGTTCGCCACTAGTGATCATAAAGCGCAACGAAGAAGAAGATTACAAAAATTGGGTGCACTTGCAGCGTAACAAAATAATACTGAACCAAGACCACTTCCAAGATAGTTCAAGAAAGGTTAGCCTTGCGCAGGAACTACTGAAAGGATCGAGATGGACCTAGAGGGGGGTGAATAGGTACAATTACAAATTTTAATTGTTACTTACCAATTTTAGGCACTAATGCGGAATATGAAGTTGAGCCTAACAATTGCAAGTGTGAAGCTATGAGCTAAGCAAGGTAAACAAGTAACACAAGTAGGAGTGTAAGTAAACACAATATGATATGAGTAAAGACTAAAAGACAAGTAACCACAAGTAGGGAGTTAGGGTTAGGGATAACCGCAACTCCAGGAGACGAGGATGTATGCCGATGTTCACTTCCTTGGAGGGAAGCTACGCCACCATTAGAGAGGTGGCTGTTACCACGAAGGCACACCAACGCCACGAAGGCTCACCCTATTCTCCCTTTGAGACAACACCACGACGGTGTTTCTCAACCACTAGTGGTAGACCTTGGGTGGTCTCCAAACCCTCACAAACTTTCTGGGGGTAATCACAAAGAACGATTCCTCTCCGAATGACTCCTACCGCCTAGGAGTCTCCAACCTCCAAGAGTAACAAGAACGATGGGGAAAAGCTCAAGACTTGCTGAAATCACGAATTCCTCTGGTGCAAAGAAGGGGAAGAAGTGGATCTATCACTTGGGTTGACAACGTCTCTCAAATGATCTCAAATCCCTTAGGGATCTAAGATTTGGTGTTGAAGTGAGAGAGAGAGAGTGAGTGAAAATGTGTTCTTGACGATGCTTGAAGTGAATGGTCAACCCTCTCCCAGAATAGGAGAGATATATTTATAGTATGCCTCAATAAGTGGCCGTTGGAGCTCAAAACAGCATAGAAACGTCAAATGTCTGATGCACAACGGATGACCGAGGACATGACAGACACCGGACGTCTGACAGGGACCGAACATTCGATGTATTGGCACGGTCTAGTGGGTACTGGACGACCGGAGGATCCGGACGAGCGATTTTTAGGCTTAGTGGAGAAAGTACCGGACGACCGAGGAATACTGGATGACCGAGGGCTCTGTGACAATGGGCGTTCGACAGGGACCAGATGATCGATGTTTTGGTTCTGGATTGGATTTGTCGGACATCCCGTGCACACAGGATGACCGATGTTTTGGTTTTGTATGGAAATGGTCGGACGTCTGGTGAGTACCGGTCGTCCGACAAAGATGAAGATCAGATACTGACTTTGAATAAGTTGCTTGAGCAAGACTTTAGCAATAACCCATGTTCCCCTCTTAATAGTGCGGGATCCTATACTCAAGAATAAACATAAGATAGTCTTGTTTCTTTGTTCTTGATGAGGTTAAACATTTCTGAAGTCATAATCCACACACACATCCGAGGGGACAAAAAACCTAAGATATACTTGACAAACTTTGTTAGTCCCCTATTAGTATATTGTCATCAACATCAAAATAATATTTCGGGCATGATTGCACTTTCAATCTCCCCCTTTTTGGTAGTTGATGACAACATACTCATAGCACAACAGAAATCAAGTTGCTCTATGCTTTATGACACATTTATTTAAGTGCTCCCCCTCTCAACCATAATTATTGCATCATTATATGGAGAGCTCCCCCTCACAAAGACAACCAATCCAGAATATATGAGCAAAATATCACAAGAACCAAATAAAAACCATCATCACATAAGCACGACCACATAATATCATAATATCTCAACATTCATAGATCATAGAGGTTTAATAAGTTCAACATCACATCATAAGACATAGATATAAAGTCATACACCCACTCAAGGTAAATGGTTCAACATAAGAGCAACATGAATAGAAGGGCTTGAACTAGTTCTCCCCCTTGGCAAAAAATACCCAAAAGGGGCATAGAGAACCCACAGACAATCACAGGTCATCATCATCATCATTTGGAGCTCCACTTCCACCATCTTCGTCGAGGAAATCAGCCCACTCAGGCCCCGAAGGAAAACCAAAGTTAGAAGGAGGAGCAGCTGGGAGGTGCTCATCCTCACTCACATCACTAGCCCCAGAGTCACGGAAACGAGACTTCAAGGCATTCTTGGAAGTGATCAAGCGAGTGACAACATCATGGTTGTGTGTGCAGTTGAAGAAGGCCTTCATCATGGCAGAGTGAGCCTTGCGGATAAAGCGAGCAAAATGCCCAAAGGGCGCCGAGCGAGCATGAGCAGGATGGGAACTAGCGGCAGACCTACGAGCAGGAGCAGACTTGGAGGAACCTTTTGGAGCAAAATCATTGGCCATGTGAGAAGGAATAATCCACTGCTCATGCACATGGGTGCGGACAAGGGAGAAAGGAGCCACACTCTTAATAAGAGCCTGAATGAATGTAGTATGGAGATCTCCAAATGGACACGTGATTCAGATCCTTCAGCTTTTCCTCCTTAGTTAGTTCATCAATTCCCTTTAGGAGATAGCCACACGCCTCAACCCCTTTGGCTTTGTGATTTGGATCCTCTTTATGGATCTTGAATCCAGTGTCCGGAAACCCAAGGGCAGCGACAAATTGAGCATCAGAGGAAGTGAGCTCGGTGTCAGAGGTCATCCAGGTGATGGTCTTGTTAGGAGCAAAGAAGCAAGTGGCATAAAACCGATGGATTGCAGCCTGATTAAAATCATGCTGAAAGGCAAACGGAGCAGCAAATCCAGATGACTCAATGAGCTCAATGGCACCCGGATACTTCACGGGATGTCTTCGAATATAATCTAAGTCAATGAAGTGGTGCAGAGATAGACCCTTTCGGAGGACAATAGAGGTGTAGATGTCAACCTGAACATTGGTGCAAAACCATTGTTCCAGAGAATCATGAACCACTTCAAGTTGATCAACATCACGCCGAAACTTAAGATATGCTGGCTTGGGCACTTTAGTGAAGTCCTTGACAATACGCCCATGAAGTTGAGGAGCCTCAAGAGGTATGTGGCGACCATCGTCATGCGGCTGATCGGGAGGAGGAGTAGGCATGTGAGAGGTCCGGCGAGAACCGCGGGGGCAGAACGAAAATGTCACACGCGCACCACGCTCCTCCTCCTCCTCCATCTCTTCTTCATAGTCCGAACCCTCGGAAGAGGAGGACTCCGAGATCACGGCACGTTTTGCCAGCATGCTTGCAGGGACACAACTCCTCCTGAGAGTCATCAAAACCACCACGACAGGAGGCTGAAATCAAGAGGAGAGAAACATGTACAATCAAAGTGAGCCCTAGATCCGAAAGGAGACGGAGATGATGAAAATTTGAAACTAAGAAGGACATCATTACCTCGGGGAGAGGTACCCCCGGCATTTCTTGTGGGCGGTATGCTTGATTTTCACCATCGTGGGACGAACCTCACCTGAGAGATCGTCCAAGAGAGCAGGGGGATCACAACTGTTTACATGAAAGGGCGACGGAATCGAGAGAGAGACAACTGAGAACCAGAACAAGGAGGAGTACCGGATTGGGAGGAGGGCTGACGACGAGGAGGAGAGGGCGCGGTGAGGCAGCACCCTGCAGGCGATGGCGAGGTCCTCCAGGCGGCGCGGTGGCGGATGCAAACGAGCAAAGGGGGGAAAGAGGGGATAGGGCAACCGTTCGGCCCGATCCCAGAATTTATATGTGACCCGCACAATCATCGGACGACGACCGTAGTCTGACGTCCGTGCACTAATGGAAGTGCCAGGCGAGGGACGACCTGTGAACCACGAGCGTTCGAGACCTGGCGGAGGGGTTGATTTTTGGTCTTTGCGCAAGATTTGCTGCACAACAACCGGACAGTCAAGAGAAGTCGGCCGACCGGAAAGCTGTGAGTCATCATACATTCGAGAACCATCGGACGACTGATGGAAAAGGGTTTTGTAGACGACACATGTCATATCTAGAGGAACCAAAAACCAGGAGGGTATATGGCAAAATGTGATGAACAAACAGGCATGTAAAATGCCTCATGGTGAGCTACTAGACACGCAAGCTAAGACCCCAAAACATGATAGGACAGCTGAGGGAGTCCTGGATTAGGGGGTGTCCAGACAGCCGGACTATATACTTTGGCCGGACTGTTGGAGCTTGAAGATACAAGACTCAAGACTTCGTCCCGTGTCCGGATGGGACTCTCCTTTGCGTGGAAGACAAGCTTGGCGATCTGGATGTTAGATCTCCCTCTTTGTAACCAACTCTCTATAACCCTAGCCCCCTCCGGTGTCTATATAAACCGGAGGGTTTAGTCCGTAGGGGGAGAACAATCATAATCATCATAGGCTAGCTTCTAGGGTTTAGCCTTTACGATCTCGTGGTAGATCTACTCTTGTAATACTCATATCATCAAGATCAATCAAGCAGAAAGTAGGGTATTACCTCCATCGAGAGGGCCCAAACCTGGATAAAACATCGTGTCCCCTGCCTCCTGTTACCATTAGCCTTAGACACACAGTTCGGGACCCCCTACCCGAGATCCGCGGTTTTGACACGACATTGGTGCTTTCATTGAGAGTTCCTCCGTGTCGCCGCCGCAAGGCTCGATGGCTCCTTCAATCATCAACAACAATGCGGTCCGGTGAGACTTTTCTCCCGGACAGATCTTCGTGTTCGGCGGTGAAGCTGCGGGGCAATTAAGCAGCCATCTGGAGAAGATCGACAACTATGCCCCTGGCCATCAGGTCAGGTTTGGAAACTTGAACTACACGGGTGATATCCGCGGACACTTGATCTTTGATGGATTTGGGCCTACGCCAGGAGCGCCGAATAGTCACGACGAGCACAACTTAGACCTGTTGTCAGACAATACTCGAGATATCGCGCCTGCAATAGCTCCGGTCCTAAATCCGGGGCAGATCGCGTCGTCCGAGGACGGATGGATGGACCCCGCCCCGGAGGCCGCACACTCATCGGCGGTAGAGCCGAACACAGACTCCACCCCAAGGAAGTCTATGTCACTGATACGTCCATTTTGCATCATGCTTTTATATCAAAAATTTATTGCATTATGGGCTGTTATTACTCATTATATCTCAATACTTATGGCTATTATCTCTTATTTTACAAGGTTTACCATGAAGAGGGGGGATGCCGGCAGCTGGAATTCTGGCTGGAAAAGGAGCAAATGTTGGAAACTTATTCTGCACAACTCCAAAAGTCCTGAAACTCCAAGAAACAACTTTTTGGATTTAATAAGAATTTATGAGCGAAAGAAATAGGCCAGGGGGGCCACACCCCGTCCAGGAGACAGGGGGCGCGCCCCCCCCTATAGGGCGCGGCCCCCTATCTCCTGGGCCCCCTGGTGGGCCTCCAGCATCCATCTTCTACTATATCATCACTTTTATCCTGGAAAAAATCATGGACAAGCTTACGGGATGAAACTCCGCCGCCATGAGGCGGAACCTTGGCGGAATCAATCTAGGGCTCTGGCGGAGCTGTTCTGCTGGGGACACTTCCCTCCGGGAGGGGAAAATCATAACCAACGTCATCACCAACGATTCTCTCATCGGGAGGGGGTCAATCTCCATCAACATCTTCACCAGCACCATCTCTTCTCAAAACCCTAGTTCATCTTTTGTATCCAATCTTGTATCAAAACCACAAATTGGTACCTATGGGTTGCTAGTAGTGTTGATTACTCCTTGTAGTTGATGCTAATTGGTTTACTTGGTGGAAGATCATATGTTCAGATCCTTTATGCATATTATTACTCCTCTGATTATGAACATGAATATGCTTTGTGAGTAGTTATGTTTGTTCCTGAGGACATAGGTGAAGTCTTGCTATTAGTAGTCATGTAAATTTGGTATTCGTTCGATATTTTGATGAGATGTATGTTGTCTTTCCTCTATTGGTGTTATGTGAACGTCGACTACATGACACTTCACCATTATTTGGGCCTAGAGGAAGGCATGGGGAAGTAACAAGTATATGATGGGTTGCTAGAGTGACAGAAGCTTAAACCCTAGTTTATGTGTTGCTTCGTTAGGGGTTGATATGGACCCATATGTTTAATGTTGTGGTTAGGTTTACCTTAATACTCCTTTTTGTAGTTGCAGATGCTTGTAATAGGGGTTAATCATAAGTGGGATGATTTTCCAAGTTAGGGCAGTACACAAGTACCGGTCCACCCACATTCAATTTATCAAAGTACCGAATGCGAATCTTATGAACGTGATGAAAACTAGCTTGACGATAATTCCCAATGTGTCCTCGGGAGCTCCTTCTTCATTATTAAAATTTGTCCAGGCTTATCCTTTGCTACATAAGGGATTGGGCCACCTTGTTGCACTTTATTTACTTTATTTACTTTTTGCTCGTTACTATTTATCTTATCACAAAACTATCTATTACCTACAATTTCAGTGCTTGCAGAGAAAACCTTACTGAGAACCGCTTATCATTTCCTTCTGCTCCTCGTTTGGGTTCGACACTCTTACTTATCGAAAGGACTACGATAGATCCCCTACACTTGTGGGTCATCAGGACTCTTTTCTGGCGCCGTTGCCGGGGAGTGTAGCGCTTTTGGTGAGTGGAACTTGGTAAGGAAACATTTATATAGTGTGCTGAAATTTTCTGTTACTTGTCACTATGGAAATTAATCCTTTGAGGGGATTGTTTGGGGTATCTTCACCCCAACTAGAGGAGCAAAGAGATGCTCCTCAACCTACTGAACTTTATGAAAATATTCACTTTGAGATTCCTTCGGGTATGATAGAAAAACTGTTAGCTAATCCTTTTGCAGGAGACGGTACATTGCATCCCGATTTACACCTTATCTTTGTGGATGAAGTTTGTGGTTTATTTAAGCTTGCAGGTATTCCCGATGATGTTGTCAGAAGGAAGGTCTTCCCTTTATATTTGAAGGGAGATGCAATGACATGGTATAGGCTATGTCATGATACGAGATCTTGGAATTATAAGCGATTGAAGTTGGAATTTCACCAGAAGTTCTATCCTATGCATCTTGTTCATCGTGATCATAATTACATAGATAATTTCTGGCCTCGCGAAGGAGAAAGCATCGCTCAATCTTGGGGGAGTCTTAAGTAAATGTTATATTCATGACCCAATCATGAGCTCTCTCGGGAAATGATTATTCAGAATTTTTATGCTCGGCTTTCTCTTGATAATCGCAACCTGCTTGATACTTCCTGTGCTGGTTCTTATATGCTGAAGACTATTGATTTCAAATGGGACTTACTGGAAATAATTAAACACAACTCTGAAGATTGGGGTTCCGACGATGGTAAGGAGTCACGTATGACACCTAAGTTCGATTGTGTTAAATCTTTCATGGATACTGATGCTTTCCGTGGATTTAGCTCTAAGTATGGACTTGACTCTGAGATAGTAGCTACTTTTGTGAATATTTTGCTACTCACGTTGATCTCCCTAAAGATAAGTGGTTTAAATATAATCCTCTTGTTTAAGTGAAAGTAGTTGCACCTATTACAGTCTAAGAAAAGACTATTACATATAGTGATCCTATCGTTCCTACTGCTTATGTTGAAAAACCTCCTTTTCCTGTTAGGATAAAAGATCATGCTAAAGCTTCGGCTGTTGTTCGTAAGAGTAATACTAGGACCTATACACCTCCTGAGCAAATTAATGTTGAACCTAGTATTGCTATGGTTAAAGATCTCTTGGGTGAGGATTTAGATGGGCATGTTATTTCTTTCTTGGGTGAGACTGCTAATATTGCTAGACCTGATACTAAGACACGTAGACCTTTTGTAGGCATGCCTGTTATTTCTATTAAAATAGGAGATCATTGTTATCATGGCTTATGTGATATGGGTGCTAGTGCTAGTGCAATACCTTATGATCTTTATAAAGAAATTATGCACGACATTGCACCTATTGAATTAGAAGACATTGATGTTACTATTAAGCTTGCTAATAGGGATACCATCAAACCTATTGGGATTGTTAGAGATGTTGAAGTTTTGTGTGGGAAGGTTAAATACCCTGCCGATTTTCTTATTCTTGCTTCCCCACAAGATGATTTTTGTCCCATTATTTTTGGTAGACCCTTCTTGAATACAGCTAGTGCTAAGATTAATTGTGAAAGGAATATTGTCACTGTTGGCATAGATGGTATGTCTCATGAGTTTAATTTTGCCAAGTTTAGTAGACAACCTCGTGAAAGGGAACCATCTAGTAAGGATGAAATTATTGGTCTTGCTTCCATTGTTGTTCCTCCAACTGATCCGTTAGAACAATATTTGCTAGACCATGAAAACGATATGTTTATGAAGGAAAGGGAAGAAATAGATGAAGTGTTCCTTAAACAGGAACCTATGCTGAAACATAATCTTCCCATTGAAATTCTTGGGGATCCCCCTCCACCCAAGGGTGATCCCGTGTCTGAACTCAGACCATTACCTGATAATCTTAAGTATGCTTATCTTGATGAAAAAGAAATATATCCTGTTATTATTAGTGCTAACCTTTCAGAGAAAGAATAAGAAAGATTATTGAAAACTCTGAAGAAGCACCGAGCTGCTATTGGATATACTCTGGATGATCTTAAGGGCATTAGTCCCACATTATGTCAACACAAAATTTCAGTAGAGAAAGATGCCAAGCCAGTTAGAGATCCTCAAAGACGATTAAATCCCAAAATGAAGGAAGTGGTAAGAAAGGAGATTCTAAAGCTCCTTGAGGCAGGTATTATTTATCCCATTGCTTATAGTGAATTGGTAAGCCCTATCCATTGTGTCCCTAAAAAGGGAGGTATTACCGTTGTTCCTAATGATAAAGATGAATTGATCCTGCAAAGAATTATTACAAGTTATAGGATGGTAATTGATTTCCGTAAGTTAAATAAAGCTACTAAGAAAGATCATTACCCTTTACCTTTTATTGATCAAATGCTAGAAAGGCTATCCAAACACACACATTTTTGCTTTCTAGATGGTTATTCTGGTTTCTCTCAGATACCTGTATCAGCAAAGGATCAATCTAAAACTACTTTTACTTGCCCTTTTGGTACTTTTGCTTATAGACGTATGCCTTTTGGTTTATGTAATGTACCTGCTACCTTTCAAAGATGCATGATGGCTATATTCTCTGATTTTTGTGAAAAGATTTGTGAGGTATTCATGGATGACTTCTCCGTCTATGGATCCTCTTTTGATGATTGTTTGAGCAACCTTGATCGAGTTTTGCAGAGATGCGAAGACACTAGTCTCGTCTTGAATTGGGAAAAGTGTCACTTTATGGTTAATGAAGGAATTGTCTTGGGGCATAAGATATCCGAGAGAGGTATTGAAGTTGATAAAGCCAAAGTTGATGCTATTGAAAAGATGCCATGTCCCAAGGACATAAAAGGTATAAGAAGTTTCCTTGGTCACGCCGGCTTTTATAGGAGGTTCATTAAGGACTTTTCTAAAATCTCTAGGCCTCTGACTAATTTATTGCAAAAAGATATTCCTTTTGTCTTTGATGATGATTGTGTAGAAGCATTTGAAACACTTAAGAAAGATTTGATCACTGCACCTATTGTTCAGCCACCTGATTGGAATTTATCTTTTGAAATTATGTGCAATGCTAGTGATTATGTTGTAGGTGCTGTTTCAGGGCAAAGAGTCGATAAGAAATTGAATGTTATCCAGTATGCTAGTAAGACTCTTGATACTGCCCAGAGAAATTATGCTACTACTGAAAAAGAGCTCTTAGCAGTTGTGTTTGCATGTGATAAGTTTAGACCTTATATTGTTGATTCCAAAGTTACTATTCACACTGATCATGCTGCTATTAAAAATCTTATGGAAAAGAAAGATGCTAAGCCTAGACTCATTAGATGGGTTCTCTTGCTCCAAGAATTTGACTTGCATATTATTGATAGAAAGGGAGCTGAGAACCCCGTTGCAGACAACTTGTCTAGGTTAGAGAATGTTCTTGATGACCCACTGCCTATTAATGATAGCTTTCTTGATGAACAATTAGTGGTCGTAATTGCTTCTCGTACTGCTCCTTGGTATGCTGACTATGCTAATTACATTGTTGCTAAATATATACCGCCTAGTTTCACATACCAGCAAAAGAAAAAGTTCTTTTATGATTTAGGACACTATTTTTGGGATGACCCACATCTTTATAAAGAAGGAGTAGATGGTGTTATTAGACGTTGTGTGCCTAAGCATGAACAGGAACAGATTCTACGCAAGTGTCACTCTGAATCCTATGGAGGACACCACGCTGGAGATAGAACTGCACATAAGGTATTGCAATCTGGTTTTTATTGGCCTACTCTCTTCAAAGATGCTCGTAAGTTTGTCTTGTCTTGTGATGAATGTCAAAGAATAGGTAACATTAGTAGACGTCAAGAAATGCCTATGAATTATTCTCTTGTTATTGAACCATTTGATGTTTGGGGCTTTGATTATGTGGGACCTTTTCCTGCCTCTAATGGTTATACACATATTTTAGTTGATGTTGATTATGTTACTAAGTGGGTAGAAGCTATTCCAACTAGTAGTGCTGATCATAACACTTCAAACTTGCCGATGAGAAGAGGTTATTTGATATTAGCTCACTTGATGAATGGAGAACCCAAGCATACGAGAATGCCAAGCTATTCAAGGAAAATGTCAAACGCTGGCATGATAAGAGGATACAAAAGCATGAGTTTTACGTAGGAGATTATGTGTTATTATTCAACTCTCATTTAAGATTTTTTGCAGGAAAACTTCTCTCAAAATGGGAAGGTCCCTACCTTATCGAGGAGGTCTATCGTTCTGGTGCTATAAAAATCAACAACTTTGAAGGCACAAATCCGAGGGTGGTTAATGGTCAAAGAATTAAACATTATATTTCAGGTAATCCTATCAATGTTGAAACTAATATTATTGAAACCATAACCCCTGAGGAATGCATAAGGGACACTTTCCAGAACGTTCCAGACTCCGAAAAGGCATAGGTATGTGGTATGGTAAGTAAACCGACTCCAAAACAACTCCAAAGGCAATTTTTTATCAGTTTTGGATTATTTAAGAATTTTAGGAAGAAAGAAGTAGTCCCAAAGGGACACGAGGCTCCCACGAGAGAGGAGGGCCCCTTAGGGCCCCCCCCCCGTCTCGTGGGCACCTCGTGTGCCTCCCAGACTCCGTTTTCTTGTATGTTATGTATTTTGGTCAGTAAAAATTCATTATATATACTCCCGAAAGTTTTGACCACCGTATCATGCAAATATCCTCTGTTTTTGTTTCGAGCTGTTTCTGTTTCAGATCTAGAGCATCATGGCATCTCCAAGCGCTCCCAAGGACAAGTTTTTCAAGAGGGTTATCAACCCCTATCTCGTGGAGGTGTTGCATCATCCTCAAACCATTGAGATGGGTGAGGGGGTGCTGCACATCCGCGATGTGGAGGGACCAAGGCGTACCGGGAGCGTGGAGACAAAGCTCGAGGCCGTGGAGCAAGAAGTTTTCAAGTGTCAAGGGATGGTGGAGCATGGACTCAATGCCAACCAGATGATGATCATGGATTTCACCAACAACCACAAGCTAGATGCCAAAGTCATTGGGGAGACCATCTTCAAGCTTCAAGAGAAAATCGAACACCTCCAGGCCCAGATCTATGACCTGCAAAACCAGAACTGTGAGTATGAATATAGATTTAAGAGGATGAGTTTGGCTGCAGATTTAAGGATCCCGGAGACTCGATCATCCTTCTATGATGGAGAGCCTATGCCTTGGAAGATGGACGATAAGCCTACATCATCAACAACTCCACCATCACCACCTCCGAGGACATAATCACGTGGGTATGGGCACACCCCTTGGCAACTGCCAAGCTTGGGGGAGGTGCCCCGGTATCGTATCACCATCACACTCCTATCTTTACCGCTTTATTTAGTTCGATCCTTTTAGTAGTATCCTGGTCTACTAGATTGAAGTTTTGATATCGAGTAGTTTCGAGTTTTGCATTGTGATCTCTTTATGTAATCGAGTCAGTGTGCTATCTATAATAAAGATTAGTGTTCAGTCAAGGGCTTTGCTATGTAGCTATGATCTTGAGAAAGTAGAAAGAATAAAAGAGTTCATATTGATCTTATGGATAGTGATAACTTCACACATAGAAAGTATGAGGCATAAAAATTGTTGAGAGTTGATGAACATAGCCTTGGTCATCGTTGCAATTAATAGGAAGTGATAAGGAAAGAGGGTTCACATATAAATATATTATCTTGGACATCTTTTATGATTGTGAAGCACTCATTAAGTATGACATGCTAAAAGAGTTGATGTTGGACAAGGAAGACAACGTAATGGTTTATGTTTTCCGACATCTCAGTTAAAGTATATTTTCATTGACCTTCCAAACATGTTGAGCTTGCATTTCCCCCTCATGCTAGCCAAAATTCCTTGCACCAAGTAGAGATACTACTTGTGCTTCCAAATATCCTTAAACCCAGTTTTGCCATGAGAGTCCACCATACCTACCTATGGATTGAGTAAGATCCTTCAAGTAAGTTGTCATCGGTGCAAGCAATAGAAATTGCTCTCTAAATATGTATGACTTATTAGTGCGGAGAAAATAAGCTTTGTACAAACTTGTTGTGGAAGTAATAAAAGCGACGGACTGCATAATAAAGGTCCACATACAAGGGGCACTATAAAGTGACGTTCTTTTGCATTAAGATTTTGTGCATCAACCCTAAATGCGCATGACAACCTCTGATTCCCTCTGCGAAGGGCCTATCTTCTACTTTATGTTTTTACTTTATGCTTGAGTCAAGGTGATCCTCACCTTTCCCTTTTTCATTTTATCCTTTGGCAAGCTCTTCGTGTTTGACAGATCATGATATATATATCCAATTGGATGTAAGTTAGCATGGGCTATTATTGTTGACATCACCTAAAGGTGAATACATTGGGAGGCAACACAATAAGCCCCTATCTTTCTCAGTGTCCGGCTAAAACTCTATAACCACAAGTATTGCGTGAGTGTTAACAATTATAGGAGACTACGTGATAGTTGAGTATGTGAGCTTGCTGAAAAGCTCTATTATTGACTCTTTCTGATGTTACAATAAATTGCAATTGCTTCAATGACTGAGATTATAGTTTGTTAGTTCCCAATGAAGTTTTCGAACCATACGTGACATTGTGAATTGCTTATTACTTGAGCATAGGAAATCATATGACAAAATCTATTTATGTTGTTGTTATTAGAATGATCATGATACCCTCATGTTCGTATTTTATTTTTATCGACACCTCTATCTCTAAACATGTGGACATATTTTTCGATTCCGACTTCCGCTTGAGGACAAGCGAGGTCTAAGCTTGGGGGAGTTGATACGTCCATTTTGCATCATGCTTTTATATCAATATTTATTGCATTATGGGCTGTTATTACACATTATATCTCAATACTTATGGCTATTCCCCCTTATTTTACAAGGTTTACCAAGAAGAGGGGGGATGCCGGCAGCTGGAATTCTGGCTGGAAAAGGAGCAAACGTTGGAAACCTATTCTGCACAACTACAAAAGTCCTGAAACTCTAGGAAACAACTTTTTGGATTTAATAAGAATTTATGAGCGAAAGAAATAGGCCAGGGGGCCCACACCCTGTCCAGGAGACAGGGGGCGCCCCCCCTATAGGGCGCGGCCCCCTATCTCCTTGGCCCCATGGTGGGCCTTTGGTGTCCATCTTCTGCTATATCATCACTTTTACCCTAGAAAAAATCGTGGGCAAGCTTACGGGACGAAACTCCGCCGCCACGAGGCGGAACCTTGGCGGAATAATTCTAGGGCTCTGGTGGAGCTATTCTGCCAGGGACACTTCCCTCCGGGAGGGGGAAATCATCACCAACGTCATCACCAACGATCCTCTCATCGGGAGGGGGTCAATCTCCATCAACATCTTCACCAGCACCATCTCTTCTCAAAACCCGAGTTCATCTCTTGTATCCAATCTTGTATCAAAACCACAAATCGGTACCTGTGGGTTGCTAGTAGTGTTGATTACTCCTTGTAGTTGATGCTAATTGGTTTACTTGGTGGAAGATCATATGTTCAGATCCTTTATGCATATTATTACTCCTCTGATTATGAACGTGAATATGCTTTGTGAGTAGTTATGTTTGTTCCTGAGGACATGGGTGAAGTCTTGCTATTAGTAGTCATGTAAATTTGGTATTCGTTCGATATTTTGATGAGACGTATGTTGTCTTTCCTCTAGTGGTGTTATGTGAATGTCGACTACATGACACTTCACCATTATTTGGGCCTAGAGGAAGGCATGGGGAAGTAATAAGTAGATGATGGGTTGCTAGAGTGACAGAAGCTTAAACCCTAGTTTATGCGTTCCTTCGTTAGGGGTTGATATGGACCCATATGTTTAATATTGTGGTTTTGTTTACCTTAATACTCCTTTTTGTAGTTGTGGATGCTTGCAATAGGGGTTAATCATAAGTGGGATGCTTGTCCAAGTTAGGGCAGTACCCAAGTACCGGTCCACCCACATATCAATTTATCAAAGTACCGAACGCGAATCTTATGAACATGATGAAAACTAGCTTGACGATAATTCCCAATGTGTCCTCGGGAGCTCCTTCTTCATTATTATAATTTGTCCAGGCTTATCCTTTGCTACATAAGGGATTGGGCCACCTTTCTGCAATTTATTTACTTTAGTTACTTTTTGCTCGTTACTATTTATCTTATCACAAAACTATCTATTACCTACAATTTCAGTGCTTGCAGAGAAAACCTTACTGTAAACCGCTTATCATTTCCTTCTGCTCCTCGTTGGGTTCGACACTCTTACTTATCGAAAGGACTACGATAGATCCCCTACACTTGTGGGTCATCAGTCACCGGACCCCCGGACTTGTGTCCGGATGTAGGTTCCAGACCGCGTGCCCCCAAGCCCGCCGAATCCGGTTGGGCTCCGGTAATGGAGTTCCCGCTGTGGATATCTTCCAGCACTCGCCCTTTGGCGACATGCTAAATTCATTAAAGTCTCTTTCTCTTTGTTAGGAGACTCTTGGACGAACTATGTCTGGCTCGAGTGGGAAGCAGGCGACGAGGAAATTCGTCACCCACCCACCACCCACTTCATTGCCACTGTCGACGATTTGACCGATGTGCTTGATTTCGACTCTGAAGATATCGACGGTGTGGACGACGATGCAGGCGAAGAACAGGAACCACCACCCACGGGGCGCTGGACAGCCACCTCCTCGTATGATATATATATGGTGGACACTCCCAAAGAAACCAATGGCGATGAGGCAATGGAGGATAACCCCTCAAGGAAGAAATCAAAGCATGGGCGTCATCGGCGCCGCTCCAAGCCCCGCCACAGCAATACCGGCACAGGAGACGAAAACAATCCAGATGGTGCCGAAGATGAATACAATCCCGATCAGCCTGCCTTCGAGCAGGCCGAACAGGAAGACGGGCAGGTCAGCCTGCATTTAACAAAGCGGCGGACGGATACCTGGAGGAGGACAACTACATGCCCCCCTCTGAAGACGAGGTGAGCCTCGGCGACGATGAATTCGGCATGCCTGAGGATCCTGTAGAGCAAGAGCGCTTCAAGCGCCGGCTTATGGCCACTGCGAGAAGCCTGAAAAAGAAGCAGCAGCAGCTCCAAGCTGATCAAGATCTGCTCACACACAGATGGACTGAAGTACTGGCAGCCAGGAATATGGACTCGAGCGCCACACCAAAGGTTACCCAAAGCACAAGTTGCTACCTCAACTCGAGGAGGAGCCTATACTACCAGCACAGGACGAAGCTGACCGGCCACCTCGTGGCCGGGTTAAAACAGCGTATCAGCCCGAATACCAGCCCGCACCCCCACGCCAATACACTACGGCCCGGGGCAATAGGCAGGACCTGCGAGACATACTAGAAAACAAGGCAGGACAGCCAAGATCGATCTATGGATCGCGGGGGTGCGCCCCAACATGTGATGATGATCGTCATGCCGGATACACTACCAGCAAGTCCAACTGGGCCGAACATAGCCGACCAGACTTATTCGAACTGCATAGCAACATAGCCCGGCATAGAGGCGCCGCACACCCCCTCTGCTTCATAGACGAAGTAATGGATCATGAATTCCTAGAAGGGTTTAAACCCGTAAACATCGAATCATAAGATGGCACAACAGACCCCGCGGTATGGATCGAAGATTTCCTTCTCCACATTCACATGGCTCGCGGTGACGATCTACACGCAATCAAGTATCTTCCCTTCAAACACAAAGGACCGGCCCGACACTGGCTAAATAGCCTACCGGCAAATTCCATTGGCAGTTGGGAAAACCTGGAGGACGCGTTCCTCGACAACTTCCAAGGCACCTACGTGCGACCACCGGATGCTGACGACTTGAGTCACATTACTCAACAGCCCGAAGAGTCAGCCAGGAAATTCTGGACTCGGTTCCTAACTAAAAAGAACCAAATTATCGACTGTCCGGACGCCGAAGCCTTGGCGGCCTTCAAGCATAATATCCGCGATGAGTGGCTCGCTCGACACCTCGGCCAAGAAAAACCAAAGTCCATGGCGGCCCTCACGACACTCATGACCCGCTTCTGCGCAGGCGAGGGCAGCTGGTTGGCTCGTAGTAGCACCATGCCTAGATCCTCCGGCACTTCAGATGTCCGCGATAGTAACGGCAAGCCACGATGCAATAGACACAAGCGTCGGAACAACGGCGACAACACCGAAGACACGGCAGTCAATGCCGGATTCAGTGGTTCAAAATCCAGTCAGCGGAAATAGCCGTTCAAAAGAAACAATCAGGGACCGTCCAGTCTGGACCGCATACTTGATCGCTCGTGCCAAATTCACGGCAGCCCTGATAAGCCAGCTAATCACACTAACAGAGATTGCTGGGTGTTCAAACAGGCCGGCAAAATAAATGCCGAAAACAAGGACAAGGGGCTGCACAGCGACGATGACGAGGAGCCCCGGCGTATGAACATGGGGGGACAGAAGAAATTTCCTCCCCAGGTGAAAACAGTCAATATGATCTATGACACCCACATTCCCAAATGGGAACGAAAGCGAGCACTAAGGGATGTCTATGCGATGGAGCCAGTCGCCCCAAAGTTCAACCCATGGTCAGCCTGTCCGATCACTTTTGATCGTAGGGATCACCCTACCAGCATCCGTCACGGCGGTTCAGCCACATTGGTCCTAAACCCAATATCAACGGATTCCACCTCAGGCGAGTCCTTATGGACGGTGGCAGTAACCTGAACCTGCTTTATCAGGACACAGTGCGCAAAATGGGCATCGATCGTTCAAGGATCAAGCCCGCCAAAACCACCTTCAATGGTGTAATTCCAGGAGTAGAGCCCCGTTGTACGGGCTCCATAACACTGGAAGTGGTCTTCGGATCCCCGGATAACTTCCGAAGTGAGGAGTTAATCTTCGATATCGTCCCTTCCCATAGTGGCTATCATGCACTGCTTGGACGAACCGCATTCGCTCGATTCAATGCGGTACCACACTACGCATACCTCAAGCTCAAGATGCCAGGACCTCGCGGGGTTATAACAGTCAATGGAAACACAGACCGCTCTCTCCGTATAGAAGAGCACACTGCGGCCCTCGCGGCAGAAATACAAAGCAGCCTTCTCCGGCAAACCACCAATCCGGCGACAACAACCCCGAACACCGTCAAGCGAGTCCGGAGTACCCTGCAACAGGATCGCCAGGCACGCCAAGAGCGCGACTAGCAGTCCAGCCCCCGCCCTAGCCCCATTCAAGCAGCATTTGTGCCGCGCGTACACAATTACGCACTCAAAATACCATGGGCATAGGCGGAGGCGCAACGGTGACGTGGTCCACAGTGCGGTTCAACCGCCACATACTTTAAATAACCTTCTTTCTCTTTCAGGACCCTACTTTCGGGCAGCCCCCTCAGAGAACCGGATCATCGGGCTTATCACAGGAGAGAAAACCAAGGAGGCAAAAGGCTTTGCGCACACAGGGAATACCCAGGTGGTATCTGTCAATGATCGTTATACCTGTTTTACATACCCGCAGGCGGCCCACCCTTGGATAGGACATGTCAAATAGTCCCATTTGCTTCTGCTTAATGCATTAATTGTACACATACGCTTGGGTGTATTATTTAACAATGGGAAATAATATATAGCGTCAGCTTCCTATCTTCACATTTTCCCTAAAACTGTTTATTTAATATTGAATCCGTACACTTTGGTACGTTCAGTTTGCCAGGGGCTTCTTATGGTGCCCCATAATACGGCAAGATAAGTCCGAACAGTTTCAATAGTGCAGCACCCCGAACTTATAGCATTATATGCATCAGCTCCGAATCATGTCTTGGGTCAATAGTTGGGTTTGCCCGGCTCCCTTGTTTTGGTACCTTACGTTCCGTTATATCGGCTAAGGTAGCGCAGGGAGAACAACCGGGATTGTGTCCCGGTTCTTCCGGACAAGCGCCTCAGTAGAGAAAGCCGAAAACTGACTGTCATGATGTGGCGAGAGCTGGTCACTGTCCGAGAGGTCTTAAATCCTTAAAGATTTTTTTCTGCTTCAGGTGAGGAATCGGCCTTGTCCAATTTAGGCGTGTATAGAGCCCCAATTCGGCTTTCCGAATTTTAGGGGCTTCACCAAAATTTAAAATTGTAGACTTCTATGGCTAAGTGAGAGTTATAAAGCCGCATAGTCCGATTGCCTTGTTCGCTGCGCCAAACACCTCCTTCAAGGACCAAAAATTTGGATAAAGGGTGTTTGGGTTTTCCACGAACACCCCAGTACTAATTACGCGGGGGCAGAAGCCAACGACTGGCCTACTTTTAGAATTTTATAAACAGCCACACAGAAGGTAATATTTTAAATCAACAAAGCGCCATATAGTGCAAACAAATTTGTTTTCATATTACAAAGATGACATGAGTACATTCACTCAAAGATTGTGTCCTTGGTACATTCATCGGCCACGAGATGAGCGCCTTTCATAATGCCATCATAATATTTCTCGGGGTAGCGATGCGCCTTGCTTGGCCCAATGCATTTTCGCACGGGCAAAAGCCCAGCGGGCACCCTCAATACAAATGGATCACTTGATAACTTCAAGACGCGGACAAGCATTTACCATCCGCTTTATAAGGCCAAAGTAGCTGTCGTGCAGGGGCTCACCAGGCCACATCCGGACTATGAAGTCCTTCATGGCCACTTCGGCCGCCCTGTGGAGTTCAACCAATTGCTTCAGTTGGTCACTCAGAGGCATTGGGTGTTCGGCTCCAGCATACTGGGACCAGAACAGCTTCTCCGTTGAGCTCCCCTCTTCGGCATGGTAGAACTTCGTGACATCCGATATGCTGCGTGGCAGATCTGCGAATGCCCCTGAAGAGCTCGTTATTCGGGTAAGTAATAGAAATGTCTCCTCCACATGCTTGCTTTGCATAATAAATGTCTTACCCGCCGCTATCTTCTTGGCCGCCTGGATTTCCTGTTGGGCCTTTTGGGCTTCGGCCTTGGCGTCTTTCACGCTCAGAAGGGCCTTCGCATGCTCAGACTCTTTCATCTCGAAGTCACACTCCAAGAACTCGAACTTCTTGCCGAGCTCCTGGAGCTCTTGCTGTACCTCGCCCACCCTAGCATCTTGCTTTTCACGCTCAATGCGCTTCGTGGCCGCCTTGTCTTCGGCCTCGGATAGCGCTTTCCTTAGGGCCGCCACTTCGGTCGTGGCCCCTATTAAAAATCATGACGCTATTTGTTAGCGTCATCATTTTTTCTCCTCTATACGACACATGAACGGGGTATCACTCACCTTTGTTCTCCTCGAGCTGCCTCTTCGTGAGGCTGAGCTCCTCTTCGGCCTGCTTCAGGTCCCGTTCGAGTCCGGCGACCTCTGCTGTGCAGGCAGCAGCGGCAAGCAATACCGCCTGCTTATTCACATAGGCACATACTGTTAGATCCCTGCGATTTAAAGTTGACCCTCCATTTGGCTTTTCTTACCGAACACCAAATAGAGTATCAGGGGCTACTATCTATTGGTTGATAATTTCTCACACTTTTGATTACTTACCTCAAAGCCTGTCAGGAGGCTGGTGCAGGCTTCGGTCAATTCACTTTTGGCGGACCGAACCTTCTGAATCACCGTACTCATAAGAGTACGGTGCTCTTCATCCACGGAAGCGCCGCGAAGCACTTCCAGCAGACCATCTGACGCCTCTGGTGCAACGGAGGTCATCGGCACGGCCGGCTCGCCCTCCCTAGCGAGGGGTTGCCTACCCGAATCTGGAACCTTTGGAGGTTCCGGTGTAGTATCCGGCTGGGAGCCCGACTTGCTCCGGCTCTCATCAACATGATCTATGGGGATCTTACTCCCCATGTGCCCGGCGTCTGGAATTTCGCCTCGGGGCATCTCCAGAGCCGCCTCCCCCTGCTCTGGTATCCTTTGGGACCACACCTCCGTGTCATCCGCAGGCCGAGGGCAGGTGGCCGTCGGGAGTGAATTCATTGCCGAATCACTAAGAGACCCATCCAAAGAGGTTACCTCGGGATGGGACCTGGCCGGACTGCATATGCGTGTTCGGTGTTATAATAAACTATGAAGCTAAGTCGCACTAAAAGTATTACAAAGTGCGGATACTTACGATCTCACCAGGGGCTAGCCCCTGGGTAGCCACTCCTCCTCGCTATAGGCGGCGGTTGTGGAGTGGTCCGGAGGGAGGGTCCGTCCCTTCTTGGACCCTTCGGCCTCCCCGAAAAGGGTGGCCTTCCTCTTCTTCCCCCCTTCATTTTTGGGGAGAGGGTTTTCCTCCTCCTCCTTGTTGTCGTTGGAGGAGTGCGCCCTGGTGTCTTCGGACGATGAGTCCGGCACCACGTTGCGCCGGGAACTTCTTCTGGTCCCCGTGGCCTTTTCTTGGCCTTCTTCTCTGGCACCTCATAGGGTGCCAGAGCCAGCATCTCCGTCAGGAGTTCGTCTATTGGGTCCTCGGGCAACGGAGCCAGACAGTCGATCCGCTCCGCCGTTGCCACATATTCCTGTTAAAATCAGCACAGAGGCCTAAGTTTCTCCCACGAATATACTGGGGAAAGGCACATCTTGAAATGTAGAATGCTTACCGCGTTGGCCTGGCGCCTGGCGCTGAGTCCGCGGTCCTCAGAGGTGGGGGGAGGAACTTTGCTGGCCTTGAACAACACCTTCCAGGCGTCTTTGTGCGTCGTGTCAAAGAGCTCTTGTAGTGTCTTGTGTTGGGCCGCATCGAACTCCCACAGGTTCAATGCCCGTCTCTGACACGGGAGAACCTGGCGAAATAGCATGACCTGGACCACATTGACCAGCTTGATACTCTTGGTTATCATGTTTTTGACGCAGTTCTGGAGTCCGGACAGCTCTGTGGGTGCGCCCCAGGCCAAGCCCTTCCTCTTCCAGGAAGTGAGCCGCACAGGGATGTCGGATCGGAATTCAGGGGCCGCCACCCAGTTGGCGTCGCACGGCTCGGTGATATAGAACCACCCCGATTGCCACCCCTTCACAGTCTCCGCAAAGGAGCCTTCGAACCAGGTGACGTTGGGCATCTTGCCCACCATGGCGCCACTACACTTCGCCTGCTGGCCGACCACTATCTTTGGCTTTACGTTAAAGATCTTTAGCCACAGGCCAAAGTGGGGCCGGATGCGGAGAAACGCCTCGCACACGACGATAAACGCCGAGATGTTGAGGATGAAGTTAGGGGCCAGATCATGAAAATCCAGCCCGTAATAGAACATGAGCCCACGGACAAATGGGTGGAGGGGGAATCCCAGTCCGCGGATGAAGTGGGCGAGGAACACAACCCTCTCGTGTGGTCGCGGAATCGGAATAATCTGCCCCGTGTCCGGCAGCCGGTGCGCGATATCTGCGGCCAAGTATCCGGCTGCCCGGAGCTTCGTAATGTGCTCCTCCTTGACGGTGGAGGCCACCCACTTGCCTCCTGCTTCGGACATGTTTGGCTGTGCGGAGAAGGCGCGAACTAGGGCGCTGGAGCTCGAGGGTGCGAGAATGGATAAGCAAAGGAGCAAGAAGGCATGGGTAAAAATGGGGGATCCTTATCCCTTTATAGAGGCGACAAAAACGGTGCGCCTCCCCACTTGCCCATTAAAAATCGCTTATTCCCCAAACACCACGATTGATGGCGCGGTTGGGTTACCCGTACCCGTATTGATGAGAATCCCGTGATAAGGGGAACATGATCTCTGCTTCGACAAGACGTGCCCGGGAAACCGCCTTGCAATATGAGCGGTGGCTGGTTGTGGGAAATGGTTCAATAATGACTCGGCCATGGTGTGATGTCATGTTATCTAAAAATGTTAGCAGATTATATTTTTGGAATATCGTTCTCTCTACGGTGGTATGTGAAAATCGTCTTACAGAGTCGGACACGATTTAAGTGTTCGAGACTTACTTTGGAGTATTTGGAGATGGAACCCGCCTTGCAATGCCGAAGACAAACTGCGCGCCGGACTCATTGTCATTCAAGCCTGGTTCAGGGGCTACTGAGGGAGTCCTGGATTAGGGGGTGTCTGGACAGCCGGACTATATACTTTGGCCGGACTGTTGGACCGTGAAGATACAAGACTCAAGACTTCATCCCGTGTCTGGATGGGACTCTCCTTTGCGTGGAAGACAAGCTTGGCGATCCGGATGTTAGATCTCCTTCTTTGTAACCGACTCTGTATAACCCTAGCCCCCTCCGGTGTCTATATAAACTGGAGGGTTTAGTCCATAGGGGGAGAACAATCATAATCATCATAGGCTAGCTTCTAGGGTTTAGCCTTTACGATCTCGTGGTAGATCTACTCTTGTAGTACTCATATCATCAGGATCAATCAAGCAGGAAGTAGGGTATTACCTCCATCGAGAGGGCCCGAACCTGGGTAAAACCTCGTGTCCCCTGCCTCCTGTTACCATTAGCCTTAGACTCACAGTTCGGGACCCCCTACTCGAGATCCGCCGGTTTTGACACCGACAATAGCCTCTTCTTTTGAGGAGAGTCAGTGACCAATAGGCCACCATGTGTGAGTATAAGTGTCATGAAGTCACAAAAATAGTGTCCTTGGGCTCAATAACACGACTCCATCATTTTAAAGTACCATAGTTCAAAGAACATGGTAGCTTTGAGAGTGTTTGTTTTATTTATGCATTATATAGGGTGAGAGTACTCATGAGTTTAGAGTCTCCCCCTAAATTTATGCCTACATCTAAACAAGACATGATGAAAATGCATGAATGGGTACTAGATTTCACATAATGTTGTCAAGCTCCAAGATACCAAGTTCATGCCTAAGTTGACAAAACCTTGCTTCATCCAAGGGCTTGGTGAATATGTCTGCAAGTTGAATATCTGTACCGACATGATCAATATGAATGTCCCCCTTTTCCACATGATCTCTAAAGAAATAATACCTAATATCAATGTGCTTGGTGCGGGTATGATCTTTGGGATTCTCAGCAATATTGATGGCACTCTCATTATCACATAGAAGATGCACATGTCTATAAGTGATACCATAATCCTTCAAAGTTTGCCTCATCCATAGTAACTGAGTTGCACAACTGGCGGTTGCATTGTATTCAGCTTCAGCGGTGGAGAGAGCAACACAATTTTGTTTCTTCGAGGACCAACTTACCAAGGAGTGTCCAAGAAACTAACATGCACCAGAGGTGGACTTTTGTCCGACTTTGTCTCCAGCCCAGTCCGCATCCGTGTACCCAATGAGATCAAACTTAGCATCCTTGGGGTACCATAGACCCAACTTTGGGGTGTGAACAAGGTATATAAGAATATGCTTAACCGCCTTATGATGACTTTCCCTAGGGTAAGCTTGAAATCTAGCACACATGCATACACTGAACATGATGTCTAGTCTAGATGCACAAAGATAAAGCAATGAACCAATCATAGAGCAGTAAGTAGATGGGTCGAAAGGAATATCATTTGTGTCTTCAGTGAGTACAATTTTGGTTGGCATGGGGGTCTTACATGGACTGGCATCAGATATGCTAAACTTCTCTAGAATATCCTTAAGATACTTTGCTTGAGATAAGAATATTCCTTCTTGAAATTGTTGAATTTGGAATCCGAGAAAGAACTTCAAATCCGCGTTGAGTGACATCTCAAAGTTCTTGGTCATGGAAGCCGCAAACTTCTTGCACAAATGAATGTTAGGAGAACTGAAAATGATATCATCTACATAGATTTGGCATAAGAAATCACCCTTGTCCCTCTTAGTAAAAAGAGTGGGATCGATCACCCCTCTCACAAAACCATCATCGAGTAAAAAGTTCTTAAGATGATCATACCAAGCACGAGTGCTTGTTTGAGGCCATACAAAGCCTTATAAAGTATATACGCATAGTCTTTGTGATCGGGATCAACGAACCCAGGTGGTTGTGATACATATACTTCTTCTTGTAGATGACCGTTAAGGAAAGCACTCTTCACATCCATTTGATGTAATGTAAAACCATCGAAAGCAGCATAAGAAAGTAAGATGCGAATAGATTCAAGACGGGCAACGGGGGCAAAGGTCTCTCCAAAGTCCAAACCTTCAACTTGTGAGTACCCTTGTGCCACTAACCTTGCCTTGTTACGAATGATTACACCATTCTCATCTTGCTTGTTCTTGAAAATCCATTTTGTTCCAATGACATTGTGATCCGTAGTTGGCCTCTTGACTAATGAACACACTTGGTTGCATTCAAAACTGTTCAACTCTTCTTGCATAGTAATGAGCCAATCATTGTCCATCAATGCATCTTGTACCTTGAGAGGCTCAACACTAGACACAAACGAGAAGTGAGCACAAAAGTTTGTCAAATGTTTATGAATGACTCTACCTTCCGATATGCCGGTGAGAATTTTATCAACATCAACACGACCGGCCACTTGAGGCATGAGGGAGGTTAGGGTTTCGCGAGGTTCAACTTCATGTCCATCATCCACGTCTCAACATATGGATCATTTATGTGTGGTGGGAGATCTTATTCTTCATATTGCATTTGTTGAGGTTCATTATCAATGATTGCACCTTCTTGCTCTTGCCCTTGATGATGAATTTGTTCTTGAATATTATCATGAAGAGGGACTTGAACATCTTCTTGTGCTTGGAGTATGGGCATTGGTTGAGTAGTAGGAGCTTGAGGGGGTATGGGTGTTGAAGTGGTTTGATGATGTGTGAAGCTTCCATCTTCTTCCTCATCATCATGAGGTTCTTGTTCCATTGGAAGAAGTGCACCAACACCCATGGTCAAAATATCTTGAGAAGAGTCTTCTTCACCTACATCACTTAGATCAACTTGCTCCCCATGGGAGCCATTAAATTCATCAAACACTACGTCACAAGTTTATACAACACATCCAGTGGATTTGTTGTAGACTCTATAGGCGTGAGAGTTTGATCCATAGCCAACAAATATGCCCTCAATTGTTTTCAATTGAAATTTTCCTAACCATTCTCTTTTGTTGAGGATAAAGCATTTGCACCCAAATACCCGAAAGTACTTGACATTTGGCTTGTTCCCAGTTAGAAGCTCCTATGGAGTCTTTTCCAATATAGTGCGGAGGAAGAGCCGGTTTGATGCATGACATGCAGTGTTGACAGACTCGTCCAAAAAGCTATGAGGCGACTTGTATTCATCCAACATAGACCGTGCCATCTCCACAAGTGTCCGGTTCTTCCTTTCGGCTACACCATTTTGCTGAGGAGTGTATGGAGCTGAATATTGATACTCAATCCCTTCATCACTAATAAATTCTTCCAAAGTGTAGTTCTTGAACTCAGAGCCATAGCCACCCCTTGTCGGCCTTGGCCATTAGACAAGTTGCATGGAATGTGCTCTCTTTCGAGAAATCAACCGTGTCCATCCAACTCTCCAACAAAGGCCACTTCGAGAGTATCTCTCTTAAAGACTTTCACATCCATTAGTCCAAAGAGTGTATCATAACCAACAGAAGCCAATTGGCTAACAGAAAGCAAATGATATTTAAGAGATTGAACAAGCATGACATTTTCTAGAGACATGTCATTTGTGATAGCCACCTTGCCCAACCCAAGTACCTGTCCTTTTGAACCTCCACCAAACATAATGCTCATAAATGGTTGAATAGCTTCCATGAAATCCTAGAACAATTTGCTATCTCCGGTCATATGATTGGTACATCCACTATCAATCACCCATTTTACTCCACCGGAGAAGGCAACCTACACACAATTATGACTTGGTTAGAGGCACCCATTTTGCAATGGGACCTCTCAAGTTAGTCACAAGGGTCTTAGGGACACAAATATCATAGAATCGGAATGCATTTCGAGGACAAACAAATTTTGCATAAACTTCTCCATCCTTAGTCTTACGAAGTACATAGGATGGAGGCATGAAATCTTTTGGTTTGTTGAGAGTGGGAATGCCCCTTGTGGCCTTCCCACTAACAACCTTACCTTTCTCCTTGTGCCCTTCTCGTACAAATGTTTCCTTGAGAGGGGTGGTGCACATTTGAGAGGATGACTTCTTCTTACTTGTGCTTGGGTCAAACACGAGCCCCTCTTCGGCAAAAACCTCATTGTGTTGGCTCAATACCTCATTAAGGTTCTTTTTCCTTAAGCACATTTCATGAGACCTTTCTCGATTTGAGCTTTGAGAAAGCGATTCTCCTCAAGAATAGATGCTAGATCACTACTAGAGTTAGTAGTACAAGTATCAACATTAATAATAGGAGAAGAGTAGACCTTGGCTAGAGTTTCAAGATAAGTAAGCTTGAGCGTCTCAAAACTCTTTGTAAGAAGGGTGAGCTCTTCTTCCTTAGTCTTGAGGGTCATGGATAGAGGCTCACAATCCTTAGAGAGAGAAGCACGAGACTTCACAAGCTTAATTTTATCATTCATCAACTCTTCACAAGAGTCCTTAGCCTTTTTCAAAGAGACAAGATCTTTACCATGAACATCAATATCTGCACCAATTTTTAAGCATAGTTCATCATTTCGTGCTTCCTCATATTGGACTTTTCGCTCAATATTTCATACTTCTCCTTTTCCTCGGTGACGAGGGTTTCGAGTTCCTTAATGGTGATGGTGTGCTTACTCACCATCTCCATAAGCATACGAAAAATAGTGAGCTTCTTTCCTTTGAGGGAGCACATGAACTTATTAAGTTTAGCAAGCATAAGATCATCTAGATCATCATCCTCATAACTATCCTCCGCATCAAGATACTCATCACTAGGAGTAGAAGGAGTGAAAAGAGGAGGATTTGATTGTGGGGTTACCTTGACCTTGTCAGGAGAGCTTTGGTCCTCTCCATCTTCTACCATGGCCTTTGCCATTAGGCACTTGTGAGCGTTGCCCTTGTAGTCTTTCATGTAGTTGTAGGTGACCACATCACCACTTTTGTTCACTAGCCTCAAAGTATTTTGAGAATCTTGAGAAACTCCGGCAACACCACTAACATCATCCGGATCGGATTCTTCATGAGCAACCATTGCTTTCCCTTCTCTCTTCTTGAGCTTGGAGATCAAAGGATTTGGCAAATTCTTCTTGGGAAAGGTCTTGGGAAACCTTGGTTTATCTTCCCTCTTCTCATAAGGGCACTCGTTGGAGAAGTGGTTGGTTTCTTCACAGTTGTAGCATTTCCTCACTTTCTTCTTCTGGAACCTTCTTGAATTTTCCCACACTAAACTTCTTGACAAAGAGAGCAATATCTTCATATGACGGGCTCTTATCTCATTCAATCTCATCACCATCCTCATCATCATCATCTTCTTCTTCTTCACTTTGCTCTTCTTCACATACATGCTTGGCCTTCAATGGAAGATTGATCTTTGATGTTGAGGTACCATGCATGGCAAGATGTTTTGTGGAATTTGCCTTTGACTCTTCAAATAGTTGGAAAGTGGATATAATGCCATCTGGAGTCATTTCCTTGAATCCATGGTGTTGTCCTATGTCCCACACCATTTGGTGGTGATATGGAGCAAGAGCATGAAGCAACTTATCCACGAGGAATCGCTTAGTCAAGTTGAATCCAACTTGAGTCTTGTCACATTCACATGACTCAATGTCGGCGGTGAGAGTCATGAGACGCTCAAGTAGTTGCTTGGGATATTAACCTTTCTCCATACAAAAGTTCTGCAATTGACCCTTGGCAATTTCATATTGGGCAAGCCGGAGAGTGGAAGTACCGGTCTTGGTCCTCACAATGCTATCCCATAATTCCTTGGCACTTGTGATATGTATGTATGGTCTCCTTTGCTTGTCAGTCATACCTCTTCTTATGCACATGGTTGTTGTGTCGTTGATATTCTTGTCATAAACCTCTCTTGGAGTAAGATTCTTCGGGTCAACAGCTTGGTAGCCATACTCCAAGATCTCCAACATCTCATCATTTCCATATCAAAGATGATCATGCATAGCAACTCTCCACAAAGAAAAATCGGTAGTGTCATCAAGTAAAGGAGGTCTGCCTTGAGGGTTATACTTAGGTTTCTCTATTTGAGTTCTTGCATAAAGCCAAGGAACACTGGAGTGTTCATTACTAGGAGGTTGTTGCCCAAGTGAGGGAGTAGGTGTTGGGGAAAGTAGTAATTTCAAAAAAATTCCTATGCACACGCAAGATCATGGTGATGGCATAGCAACGAGAGGGGAGAGTGTTCGTCCATGTACCCTCGTAGACCGTAAGCGGAAGCGTTATCACAACGCGGTTGATGTAGTCGACGCCTTCACGATCCGACCGATCCAAGCACCGAACGACGGGCCTCCGAGTTCAGCACACGCTCAGCTCGATGACGATCTCCGCCTCGATCCAGCGAGGCTCCGGAGATGAGTTCCACAAGACGACGGCGTGGTGATGATGATGATGTTCTATCGCGCAGGCTTCGCCTAAACTCCGCGACGATATGACCGAGGTGGAATATGGTGGAGGGGGCACCGACACGGCTAAGGAACGATCCGTAGATCAACTTGTGTGTCATGGGGTGCCCCCGCCTGTGATATAAAGGAGCAGGGGAGGAGGCCGGCCCTAGGAGGGCGCGCCAAGTGTGGAGTCCTACTAGGACTCCCTACTCCTAGTAGGATTCCACCTCCCTTGTTGGAGTAGGAGAAGGGAAAGAGGGGAGAGGAAGAAGGAAAGGGGGTTGCGCCTTGTCCATTCGGACCAGAGGGGGCGCAGCCTCCTTCCTTTGGCCCTCTCCTCTATTCCCGTGTGGCCCAATAAGGCCCATATACTCCCGGCGAATTCCGTAACTCTCCGGTACTCGAAAAATACCCGAATCACTCGGAACCTTTCCGAACTCCGAATATAGTCGTCCAATATATCGATCTTTACGTCTCGACCATTTTGAGACTCCTCGTCATGTTCCCGATCTCATCCGGGACTCCGAACTCCTTCGGTACATCAAAACCCATAAACTCATAATATAACTATCATCGAAACCTTAAGCGTGCGGACCCTACGGGTTCGAGAACTATGTAGACATGACCTAGAACTATTCTTGGTCAATAACCAATAGCAGAACCTGGATGCCCATATTGGCTCCTACATATTCTACGAAGATCTTTATCGGTCAAACCGCATAACAACATACTTTGTTTCCTTTGTCATCGGTATGTTACTTACCCGAGATTCGATCGTCGGTATCCAATACCTAATTCAATCTCGTTACCGGCAAGTCTCTTTACTCGTTACGTAATGCATCATTCGTAACTAACTCATTAGCTACATTGCTTGCAAGGCTTATAGTGATGTGCATTACCGAGAGGGCCCAGAGATACCTCTCCGACAATCGGAGTGACAAAACCTAATCTCGAAATACGCCAACCCAACATGTACCTTTGGAGACACCTGTAGTACTCCTTTATAATCACCCAGTTACGTTGTGACGTTTGGTAGCACCCAAAGTGTTCCTCCGGTAAACGGGAGTTGCATAATCTCATAGTTACAGGAACATGTATAAGTCATGAAGAAAGCAATAGCAATATACTAAACGATCAAGTGCTAGCTAACGGAATGGGTCATGTCAATCACATCATTCTCCTAATGATGTGATCCCGTTAATCAAATGACAACTCTTTTGTACATGGCTAGGAAACTTAACCATCTTTGATTCACGAGCTAGTCAAGTAGAGGCATACTAGTGACACTATGTTTGTCTATGTATTCACACGTGTATTATGTTTCCGGTTAATACAATTCTAGCATGAATAATAAACATTTATCATGAAATAAGGAAATAAATAATAACTTTATTATTGCCTCTAGGGCATATTTCCTTCAGTCTCCCACTTGCACTAGAGTCAATAATCTAGTTCACATCGCCATGTGATTTAACACCAATATTCATATATGTATATGATTAACACCCATAGTTCACATCGTCATGTGACCAACACCCAAGGGGTTTACTAGAGTCAATAATCTAGTTCACATCGCTATGTGATTAACACCCAAAGAGTACTAAGGTGTGATCATGTTTTGCTCGTGAGAGAAGCTTAGTCAACGGTACATCACATTCAGAGCCGTATGTATTTTGCAAATATTCTATGTCCACAATGCTCTGCACGGAGCTACTCTAGCTAATTGCTCCCACTTTCAATATGTATCCAGATTGAGACTTAGAGTCATCTGGATTGGTGTAAAAGTTTGCATCGTTGTAACCTTTTACGACGGGCTCTTTTATCACCTCCATAATCGAGAAACATCTCCTTAGTCCTCACTAAGGATATTCTTGACCGCTGTCTAGTGATCTACTCTTAGATCAATATTGTATTCCTTTTGTCAAATTCAGAGCAAGGTATACAATAGGTCTGGTTCACAGCATAGCATACTTTATAGAACCTATGACTGAGGCATGGGGAATGACTTTTCATTCTCTTTCTATTTTCTGCCATGGTCGGGTCTTGAGTCTTACTCAACTTCACACCTTTGCATCATAGGCAAGAACTCCTTCTTTGACTGTTCTATTTTGAACTATTTCAAAAATTTATCAAGGTATGTACTCATTGAAAAAACTTATCAAGCGTCTTGATCTATCTCAATAGATTTTGATGCTCAATATGTAAGTAGCTTTACTGAGGTCTTTATTTTAAAGAACTCCTTTCAAATACTCCTTTATGCTTTGCAGAATAATTCTACATTATTTCCGATCAACAATATGTCATTCACATATAGTTATCAGAAATGTTGTAGTGCTCCCACTCACTTTGTTGTAAATACAGGCTTCACCATAAGTCTGTACAAAACTATATGCTTTGATCAACTTATCAAAGCATATATTCCAACTCTGAGATACTTGCACCAGTCCATAGATGGATCGCTGGAGTTTGCACATTTTGTTAGCCCCTTTAGGATTGACAAAACCTTCTGGTTGCATCATATACAACTCTTCTTTAAGAAAACCATTAAGGAATGCAGTTTTGACATCCGTTTGCCAGATTTCATGAAATGTGGCAATTGCTAACATGATTCGGACAGACTTAAGCATCGCTACAGTTGAGAAAATCTCATTGTAGTCAACACCTCGAACTTGTCGAAAACCTTTTTGCGATAAGTCGAGCTTTGTAGATAGTAACACTACTATCAGCATCTTTCTTCCTCTTGAAGATCCGTTTATACAATATGGCTTGCCGATCATCGGGCAACTCCACCAAAGTCCACACTTTGTTCTCATACATGGATCCCATCTCAGATTTCATGGCCTCAAGCCATTTCGCGGAATCTGGGCTCATCATGGCTTCCTCATAGTTCGTAGGTTCATCATGGTCTGGTAACATGATTTTAAGAATAGGATTACCGTACCACTCACAGTGCGGACTGCACTCGAAGACCCACGAGGTTTCAGAGTAACTTGATCTAAAGTTTCATGATCATCATCATTAGCTTCCTCACTAATTGGTGTAGGAATCACTGGAACTGATTTCTGTGATGAACTACTTTTCAATTCGGGAGAAGGTACAAATTACCTTATCAAGCTCTACTTTCCTCCCACTCACTTCTTTCAAGAGAAACTCCTTCTCTAGAAAGGATCCATTCTTAGCAACGAATGTTTTGCCTTCGGATCTGTGATAGAAGGTGTACCCAACAGTTTCCTTTGGGTATTCTATGAAGACGCACTTCTCCGATTTGGGTTCGAGCTTATCAAGTTGAAAACCTTTTTCATATAAGCATCGCAACTCCAAACTTTAAGAAACGACATCTTAGGTTTACTGCTAAACCATAGTTCATACGGTGTCGTCTCAATGGATTTAGATGGTGCCCTTTTAGCGTGAATGCAGCTATCTCTAATGCATAACCCCAAAACAATATTGGTAAATCAGTAAGAGACATCATAGATCGCACCATATCCAATAAAGTGCAAGAACGACGCTCGACACACCATAACGCTGTGGTGTTCGGTGGCGTGAGCTGTGAAACTATTCCACATTGTTTTAATTGAAGACCAAACTCGTAACTCAAACATTCGTCTCTGCGATCAGATCGCAAAAACTTTATTTTCTTGTTACGATGATTTTTCCACTTCACTCTGAAATTCTTTGAACCTTTCAACTATTTCAGACTTATGTTTCATCAAGTAGATATACCCATATCTGCCCAAATCATCTTGTGAAGGTCAGAAAATAACGATACTTGCCACGAGCCTTCATACTCATTGGTCTGCATACATCAGTATGTATTATTTCCAACAAGTCAGTAGCTTGTTCCATTGTTCCGAAGAACGAAGTTTTAGTCATCTTGCCCAAAAGGCACAGTTTGCAAGCATCAAATGATTCATAACCAAGTGATTTCGAAAATCCATCTTTATGGAGTTTCTTCATGCGCTTTACACCGATATGACCCAAACGGCAGTGCCACAAATAAGTTGCACTATCATTATTAACTTTGCATCTTTTGGCATCAATATTATGAATATGTGTATCATCACGATCGAGATCCAACAAACTATTTTCATTGGGTGTATGACCATTGAAGGTTTTATTCATGTAAACAGAACAACAATTATTCTTTGATTTTAAATGAATAACGGTATTGCAATAAACATGATCAAATCATATTCATGCTCAACGCAAACGCCAAATAACATTTATTTAGGTTTAACACTAATCCCGAAAGTATAGGGAGTGTGTGATGATGATCATATCAATCTTGGAACTATTTCCAACACTCATCGTCACTTCCCTTCAACTAGTCTCTGTTTATTATGTAACTCCAGTTTCGAGTTACTAATCTTAGCAACCGAACAAGTATCAAATACTCAGGGGCTACTACAAACACTAGTAAGGCACACATCAATAACCTGTATATCAAATATACCCTTGTTCACTTTGCCATCCTTCTTATCCACCAAATATTCAGGGCATTTCCACTTCCAAAGGACCATTTCCTTTGCAAATGTAAGCACTCTGCTTCGTGCTTTGGTCCAGCTTTGGTCTTCTTCATGGGAATGACAACTTGTTTGCCATTCTACTTGAAGTTTCCCTTTCTTTCCCTTTGCCCTTTTCTTGAAACTAGTGGTCTTGTCAATCATCAACACTTGATGCTCTTTCTTGATTTCTACCTTCGTCGATTTCAACATCACAAAGAGCTCGGGAATCGTTTTCGTCATCCCTTGCATACTATAGTTCATCATGAAGTTCTAGTAACTTAGTGATGGTGACTAGAGAATTCTGTCAATCACTATCTTATCTCGGAAGATTAACTCCCACTTGATTCAAGCGATTGAAGTACCTGCATAATCTCGAGCACATGCTCACTAGTTGAGCGATTCTCCTCCATCTTTTAGCTATAGAACTTGTTGGACACTTCATATCTCTCAACTCGGTATTTGCTTGAAATATTAACTTCAACTCTCGAACATCTCATATGGTCCATGACGCTCAAAACGCCTTTGAAGTCCCGATTCTAAGCAGTTAAGCATGGTGCACTAAACTATCAAGTAGTCATCATATTGAGCTAGCCAAACGCTCATAACGCTTGTATCTACTCCCGCAATAGGTCTGTCACCTAGCGGTGCATTAAGGACATAATTCTTCTATGCAGCAATGAGGATAAACCTCGATCACGGATCCAATCCGCATCATTGCTACTAACATCTTTCAACATAATTTTCTAGGAACATATCAAAATAAACATATGAAAGCAACAAAGCGAGCTATTGATCTACAACATAATTTGCAAAATACTACCGGGACTAAGTTCATGATAAATTTAAGTTCAATTAATCATATTACTTAAGAACTCCCACTTAGATGCAGACATCTCTAGTCATCTAAGTGATTACGTGATCCAAATCAACTAAACCATAACCGATCATCACGTGAGATGGAGTAGTTTTCAATGGTGAACATCACTATGTTGATCATATCTACTATATGATTCACGCCAACCTTTCGGTCTCCGTGTTCGAGGCCATATCTGCATATGCTAGGCTCGTCAAGTTTAACTCGAGTATTCGCGTGTGCAAAACTGGCTTGCACGTTGTAGATGGACGAGAGCTTATCACACCCGATCATCACGTGGGTGTCCGGGCACGATTTAACTTTGGCAACGGTGCATACTCAGGAGAACACTTCTTGATAATTTTAGTGAGAGATCATCTTAAAATGCTACCGTCAATCAAAGCAAGATAAGATGCATAAAGGATAAACATCACATGCAATCAATATAAGTGATATGATATGGCCATCATCATCTTGTGCTTGCGATCTCCATCTCCGAAGCACCGTCGTGATCACCATCGTCACCGGCGCAACACCTTGATCTCCATCGTAGCATTGTTGTCGTTTACGCCATCTATTGCTTCTACGACTATCGCTACCGCTTAGTGATAAAGTAAAGCAATTATGTATGCTTGCATTTCATACAATAAAGCGACAACCATATGGCTCTCGCCATTGCCGATAACTTCGGTTACAAAACATGATCATCTCATACAATAAAATATAGCATCACGTCTTGGCCATATCACATCACAACATGCCCTGCAAAAACAAGTTAGACGTCCTCTACTTTGTTGTTGCAAATTTTACGTGGCTGCTACGGGCTTAGGAAGAACCGTTCTTACCTACGCATCAAAACCACAACGATAGTTCATCAAGTTGGTGCTGTTTTAACCTTCGCAAGGACCGGGCGTAGCCACACTCGATTCAGCTAAAGTGAGAGAGCAGACACCCGCCGCCACCTTTAAGCACGAGTGCTCGAACGGTGAAACCAGTCTCGCGTAAGCGTGCGTAATGTCGGTCCGGCCGCTTCATCTCACAATACCGCCGAACCAAAGTATGACATGCTGGTAAGCAGTATGACTTGTATCGCCCACAACTCACTTGTGTTCTACTCGTGAATATAACATCAATGCATGTAACCTGGCTCTGATACCACTGTTGGGGAACGTAGTAATTTCAAAAAAATTCCTACGCACATGCAAGATCATGGTGATGGCATAGCAACGAGAGGGGAGAGTGTTCGTCCATGTACCCTCGTAGACCGTAAGCGAAGCGTTATCACAACGCTGTTGATGTAGTCGACGCCTTCACGATCCGACCGTCCAAGCACCGAACGTCACGGGCCTCCGAGTTCAGCACACGCTCAGCTCGATGACGATCTCCGCCTCCGATCCAGCGAGGCTCCGAGATGAGTTCCACAAGACGACGGCGTGGGACGATGATGATGTTCTACCGGCGCAGGGCTTCGCCTAAACTCCGTGAAGATATGACCGAGGTGGAATATGGTGGAGGGAGGCACCGCACACGGCTAAGGAACGATCCGGAGATCAACTTGTGTGTCATGGGGTGCCCCCTGCCCCCGTATATAAAGGAGCAAGGGGGGAGGAGGTCGGCCCTAGGAGGGGGCGCGCCAAGTGTGGAGTCCTACTAGGACTCCCTAGTCCTAGTAGGATTCCACCTCCCTTGTTGGAGTAGGAGAAGGGGAAAGAGGGGGAGAGGAAGAAGGAAAGGGGGGCTGCGCCCCTTGTTCAATTCGAACCAGAGGGGGGGCGCAGGCCTCCTTCCTTTTGGCCTCTCTCCTCTATTCCCGTATGGCCCAATAAGGCCCATATACTCCCCGGCGAATTCCCGTAACTCTCCGGTACTCCGAAAAATACCTGAATCACTCGGAACCTTTCCGAACTCCAAATATAGTCGTCCAATATATCGATCTTTATGTCTCGACCATTTCGAGACTCCTCGTCATGTATCTGATCTCATCCGGGACTCCTAACTCCTTCGGTACATCAAAACTCATAAACTCATAATATAACTGTCATCGAAACCTTAAGCGTGCGGACCCTACGGGTTTGAGAACTATGTAGACATGAACTAGAACTATTCTTGGTCAATAACCAATAGCGGAACCTGGATGCCCATATTGGCTCCTACATATGCTACGAAGATCTTTATCGGTCAAACCGCATAACAACATACTTTGTTCCCTTTGTCATCGGTATGTTACTTACCTGAGATTCGATCGTCGGTATCCAATACCTAGTTCAATCTCGTTACTGGCAAGTCTCTTTACTCGTTACGTAATGCATCATTCCGTAACTAACTCATTAGCTACATTGATTGCAAGGCTTATAGTGATGTGCATTACCGAGAGGGCCCAGAGATACCTCTCCGACAATCGGAGTGACAAAACCTAATCTCGAAATACGCCAACCCAACATGTACCTTTGGAGACACCTGTAGTACTCCTTTATAATCACCCGATTACGCTATGACATTTGGTAGCACCCAAAGTGTTCCTCCGTAAACGGAGTTGCATAATCTCATAGTTACAGTGAACATGTATAAGTCATGAAGAAAGCAATAGCAATATACTGAACGATCAAGTGCTAGGCTAACGGAATGGGTCATGTCAATCACATCATTCTCCTAATGATGTGATCCCGTTAATCAAATGACAACTCTTTTGTCCATGGCTAGGAAACTTAACCATCTTTGATTCACGAGCTAGTTAAGTAGAGGCATACTAGTGACACTATGTTTGTCTATGTATTCACACATGTATTATGTTTCCGGTTAATACAATTCTAGCACGAATAATAAACATTTATCATGAAATAAGGAAATAAATAATAACTTTATTATTGCCTCTAGGGCATATTTCCTTCAGTGGGAACAGCTGGCCTCGAGGCCGCACCACCAGAAAGTGGTGCAAGCATCGTGGTTAGTGTGGCTATCCTCATTTGGACCAAGGCCTCAAGAGAGGCATCATGCTCCTCCTTTTGCTTAGCAAGAGCTCGTTCCAGATCCTCTGAAGTGAAGGACCTGGCTTCCGTGGAAGCCACGCACGTACTCTAGGGCGGTTAAGCCACAAGAATAGAGCACGAGGCTCTGATACCAATTGAAAGGATCGAGATGGACCTAGAGGGGGGTGAATAGGTACAATTTCAAATTTTAATTGTTACTTACCAATTTTAGGCACTAATGCGGAATATGAAGTTGAGCCTAACAATTGCAAGTGTGAAGCTATGAGCTAAGAAAGGTAAACAAGTAACACAAGTAGGAGTGTAAGTAAACACAATATGATATGAGTATAGACTAAGAGATAAGTAACCACAACTAGGGAGTTAGGGTTAGTGATAATCGCCCCTCCGGGAGACGATGATGTATGTCGATGTTCACTTCCTTGGAGGGAAGCTACGTCGCCATTAGAGAGGTGGGTCTTACCACAAAGGCACACCAATGCCATGAAGGCTCACCCTATTCTCCCTTTGAGACAACAGCACCAAGGCGTTTCTCAACCACCAGTGGTAGACCTTGGGGTGGTCTCCAAACCCTCACAAACTTTCTGGGGGTAATCACAAAGAACGATTCTCCGAATGACTCCTACCGCCTAGGTGTCTCCAACCTCCAAGAGTAACAAGAACGATGGGGAAAAGCTCAAGACTTGCTCAAATCATGAATTCCTTTGGTGCAAAGAAGGGGAAGGAGTGGATATATCACTTGGGTGGACAACTTCTCTCAAATGATCTCAAATCCCTTAGGGATCTAAGATTTGGTGTTGGAGTGTGAGAGAAGAGTGAAAATGTGTTCTTGAGGATGCTTGAAGTGAATGGTCAACCCTCTTCCGGAATAGGAGAGAGATATTTATAGTATGCCTCAATAAGTGGCCGTTGGAGCTCAAAACAGCACAGAAACGTCAAATGTCCGATGCACAACGGAAGAACGAGGACATGACGGACATCGGACGTCCGATGTATTGGCACGGTCTTGTGGGTACCAGATGACCGGAGGATCCGGACGACCGATGTTTAGGCTCAGTGGAGAAAGTACCGGATGACCGAGAAATATCGGACGACCGAGGGCTCTGCAGACAACGGACGTCCGATAGGGACCGGACGACCGATGTTTTGGTTCTGGATCGGATTTGCTAGACGTCCGGTGCACACCGGATGACCGATGTTTTGGTTCAGTATGGAAATGGTCGGATGTCCGGTGAGTACCGATCGTCCGACAAAGATGAAGATCAGATACTGACTTTGAAGAAGTTGTTTGAGCAAGACTTTAGAAATAACCCATGTTCCCCTCTTAATAGTGCGGGATCCTATACTCAAGAATAAACATAAGATAGTCTTGTTTCTTCGTTCTTAATGAGGTTAAACATTTCCGAAGTCATAATCCACACACATAATTGATTCCGAGGGGAAAAAAACCTGAGATATACTTGACAAACTTTGTTAGTCCCCTATGAGTATATTGTCATCAACATCAAAATAATATTTAGGGCATGATTGCACTTTAAACTACTGCGCAAGCTGCTAAGCAAGGCTGTGAGACCGGCCTAGCATGTTGGTCATAGCTTCCATGTGTATTTGTATAGAAATGAGGTTCTCATTGATGTTCTCCGCAATCTTTCTTAGAGATAGGACTTCAAGTGGAAGTTGATTTGCAGAATGCCTTTCTGCTAGAACTTGGGACTGAAGAAGTCGAACTGATTCAGACAGCAAATTCTGTGAGCTTGTCTGACTGCTAGTCTCAAGTAACTGGAACACTGCATCAAGACAAGACTTTGGGGTTGTATCGCTTTCTTCAGGATGTTTTGCCTTCTTTGCTGCAACATATGTTGGGTTTGTCTCACATCCTTCAACAGACTTGTGCATGCCAATAGGCATCTCACCCTGAAACAAGCAGAGAGATGACGGGTGAGGGAGTCCTGGACTAGGGGGTGTCCGGACAGCCGGACTATCATCGTCCGCCGGACTCCAAGACTACGAAGATACAAGATTGAAGACTCCGTCCTGTGTCCGGATGGGACTTTCCTTGGTGTGGAAGGCAAGCTTGGCAATACGGATATGTAGATCTCCTACCATTGTAACCGACTGTAACCCTAGCCTTCTCCGCTGCCTATATAAACCGGAGGGCCTTAGTCCGAGGGACACAACATACATTACAACAATCATACCATAGGCTAGCTTTAGGGTTTAGCCTCCTCGATCTCGTGGTAGATCCACTCTTGTACTACCCATATCATCAATATTAATCAAGCGGGACATAGGGTTTTACCTCCATCAAGAGGGCCCGAACACAGGTAAAACATCGTGTCCCTTGTCTCCTGTTACCATCCGCCTAGACGCACAGCTCGGGACCCCTACCGAGATCCGTCGGTTTTGACACCGACATTGGTGCTTTCATTGAGAGTTCCTCCGTCTCGCCACCGATAGGCTCGATGGCATCTTCAATCAACAACGCTGTGGTGAGATTTTTCTCCCGGACAGATCTTCAGATTCGGGCGGCTTCAAGACCGCAGTTAATTCACTTGGCCATCCGAGCAGATCGAAGCTACACCCCCGCCATCGAGGTCGATTCGAAGCTTAAACTTCACGGCCGACATCCGCGGGGACTTGATCTTCGACGGGCTCGAGCCAAAGCCAAGCGCGCCGCGATTTATACGATGGGCATGATATAGCTCGTCGCCGAACAAAGGCCTTGGTGGCCGACACGAATCCGCCTCGACCTTAGTCCGGAGCCGACGCCAGATCGAGGACCGTGGATGGGCACCACCGGGGCTTCAACTTCCACGGCGATGGAGCCGAACACTAACCTTGTCCTCGCGGCTCGTGACTCGAGGTGTCGGACCCTTGTCAACTCCGGACCTCCCACGCCCGCCAATCGAATCTGACACGCCGGTTATGGAATTCACCGCCATGACATCTTCCAACACTCACCCTTGGCGACATCCTAAATTCGCTAAAGCATCTCTCGCTATCCGGAGAGTCTGGCCGGATTATGGCGTGATGGTTGGGATACGGACGACGAAGAAATTCAGAGCCCACCCACCACCCACTTTGTAGCCACTGTCGACGATCTAACCGACATGCTAGACTACGACTCCGAAGACATCGATGCTATGGACGACGATGCCGGAGATGAAAAGGAACCAGCGCCTACGGGGCACTGGAAGACCACCTCGTCATACGACATATACATGGTGGACACCCCAAAACATGGGGACGGCGAAGAAGCAGCGGAGGCAGATTCCTTAAAGAAACAGCCCAAGCGCCCGGCGCCGTGGCGCCGCCTAAATCCCGCCACAAGAAGAATGGAGATTCCGCACAGGAGATAATAATACCCCGAGAGTGCCAAGATAATCCCGCCCAGAAGACTCACGCAGAGGATGCGAAGCAAGCCCTCACGAGAGGGCGGCGATTTAAGAGGTCGAGGATTATAACTATATACCTCCTCCAAGACGAGGCAAGCCTCAACGACGATGAATTCGCGTGCCCGAGGATCCCGTCGAACAAGAGCGTTTAAACGCAGGCTTATCGCCACGGCAAATAGCCTAAAGAAAAGCAGCAGCAGCTTCAAGCTGATCAGACTGCTGGCCGATCGATGGACCGAGGTCCTCGCGCCGAGGAGTATAAACTCAACGCCTCCAAAAGCTACCCAAGACGCAAGTTGCTCCCCCGATTAGAGGAGGAAACATACATACCTTCATCACCAGCGCACGATACGGCCGACCGACCACCCCGTGGTCGCGACAGAGAGGCATCCAGGCCCTCCACCAAGACCATACCCCAAAGATCGCTCCAAAAGTACGGCCAAGAGGGAACGCGCCGACTTGCGAGACGATTGAGGACAAAGCAAGGCAATCAAGATCCATCTACGGATCACGTGGGTGCCATACGACCCGCGACGAATACCGTCGCGCCGGATACAATAACCCTGGCCGGGCCGAACACAGCAGACAACGCTCTCTCGAGCTACGTCATGACATTGCTCAATATAGAGGCGCCGCACACCTGCTATGCTTCACTGACGAAGTAATGGATCATCAAATCCCTGAAGGGTTTAAACCCGTAAACATCGAATCCTACGATGGAACAACAGACCCCGCGGTTTGGATCGAAGATTATCTCCTTCACATCCATATGGCCCGCGGCAACGATCTCCATGACATCCAGTATCTCCCACTCAAGCTTAAAGGACCAGCTCGGCATTGGCTTAACAGCTTGCCCGCAGAGTCGATTGGGTGTTGGGAAGACCTGGAAGCCGCATTCCTCGACAACTTCCAGGGCACGTATGTGCAGCCACCAGACGCCGATGACTTAAGCCACATAATTCAGCAGCCAGACGAATCGCCGCATAATTCTCGACACGGTTCTTGACAAAGAAAACCAAATCGCCGACCGTCCGGATGCAGAGGCCCTCGCAGCCTTCAAACATAACATCCGCGACGAGTGGCTAGCCCGCACCGGGACAGAAAAGCCAAGTCCATGGCAGCCCTCACATCATTAATGACCCGCTTATGCTGGAGAGGATAGCTGGCTAGCTCGCAGCAACAACCTCAGTAAAAATTCTGGCAGTCCGGATACTAAGGACCACAATGGCAGGTCGCGTCGAAGTAAAAACAAACGCCACATTAACGGCGATGACAAGGAGGATACTGCAGTCAACGCTGGATTCCGAGGCTCTAAACCCGGTCAGCGGAAGAAGCCATTCAAAAGAACCACTCCGGGTCCGTCCAATTTGGACCGAATACTCGACCGCTTATGCCAGATACATGGCACCCCTGAAAAGCCAGCTAATCACACCAACAGAGATTGCTGGGTGTTCAAGCAGGCAGGCAAGTTAATTGCCGAAAACAACGACAAGGGGCTAAACAGCGACGACGAGGAAGAGACCCGACCACCGAACAATAGAGGACAAAAGGGTTTCCCCCCACAAGTGCGGACGATGAACATGATCTACGCAACCCATATACCCAGGAGGGAGCGGAAGCGCACTACGGACGATACGCGATGGAGCGATCGCCCAAGTTCAATCCATGGTCCTCTTGTCCGATCACTTTCGATCGAAGAGACCATCCGACCAGCCTCCGCCATGGCGGATTCGCCGCATTGGTTTTAGACCCAATCGTCGATGGATTTCACCTCATGAGAGTCCTGATGGACGGCGGCAGTAGCCTGAACCTGCTTTATCAGGATACAGTGCGCAAGATGGGTATAGACCCCTCAAGGATTAAACCTACAAAGACAACCTTTAAAGGCGTCATACCAGGTGTGGAGGCCAATTGTATAGGCTCAGTCACACTGGAAGTGGTCTTCGGATCCCCGGATAACTTCCGGAGCGAGGAATTAATCTTCGACATAGTCCCATTTCGCAGCGGCTACCACGCTCTGCTCGGACGAACCGCGTTTGCAAAGTTCAACGTGGTGCCGCATTATGCATACCTCAAGCTCAAGATGCCAGGCCCTCGTGGAGTCATCACGGTCAACGGAAATACGGAACGCTCCCTCCGAACAGAGGAACATACAGCGGCTCTCGCGGCAGAAGTACAGAGCAGCCTTTTAAGGCAATTTTCGAGTCCGGATGTTAAACGGCCGGATACAGCCAAACGCGCCTGAAGCAACACCAACTAAGACCACCTGGCACGATCAGAGCATGCGTAGCAATGCGGCCCTAACCCCCGCCCTCGCATGATTGCAAGAACAACCCTCCGCGTACATCATTATGTTTCGGAGATACCAGGTGTAGGGAAGGGCACGACCACAATGGACCCAGTGCGGCTCGACCACACCAGGGCTCGCAAGTGTGCCACTCTTTCTTATTATTATTTTCCTTCTTTATGTACACAGACTCCGTTAGCTGAGGCTCTGTCCGTGGTGAACCCTGCCGAACTCATGATGCAACAGCCGGGAGTAAAGAATGCGCGATTTAACACTCGTGTGGTCTCAATTACGAGCATTAACTTTGATTATATACACCAAGTCCGCAGCCCATCCTCGGAGGGGGACATGTTTAACTAGTCCAAAACCCTTGCTTATCAAGACTATTTGTATCAGTCCGCACTCATAGCAGACTTCCTTTAATAAATGATGCAGCACCTTTTGCCTGTTATTACATATATATGTTCACTACATGACATCTTGCACCAGATATTTCGACACGCCCTAATACACCAGGGCTTACGTTCCCCACATCATGGTGTGATAAGTCCGAACACTTTCACAAGTGCGGCACCTCAACTTATAGCATTATATGAATCGGCTCAATCATGTCTTGGGTCAATAGTTGGGTTTGCCCGGCCCCATGTTTTGGTGCCTTACGCCCGCTCCGTCGGCTAAGGTGGCATCGGGAGAACCATCGCGATTGCGCCCAGCTTGAGCTGGGCGAGCGCCTCAAAGGAGAAAGCTAAACCGACCGGCATGATAAGGCGAGAGACTGGTCGTTGTTCGAGAGGTTTTTCGGTCCTTAAAGACTCACGCCGCTTCGAGCGAAGTTCGGATAATGTCCGATTTAAAGGCGTGGATAGCGCCTCAATTCGGTCTTCCGAATACTAGGGCTTCACCAAATTTAAAATTATAGAATTCTATGGCTAAGTGAGAGTGTTCAAGCATTATAAGTCTGGCTGCCTTGTTCGTTGTGTTGAGCGCCTCCCTAGATGGACCCAAAAGTGGGAACAAGAGTGCTCAAGTTATCCCGAACACCCCAAAGACTTGCGGCTTGGGGGTGAAGCCGACGACTTGCCATCTCTCGATTTTATAAATGGCTGCACTGAAGGTAATATTTTAAATTAACAAAGAGTTGCTTAAAGCGCACATGAACAAAGTTTTTAGCGCACAGGATAATACATAGCGAGTTTACTCAAAAATTATATCTCTAGGGCATTCATCCGCAATATCGCGGGCCCCTTCAGATAGTTTTATAATACATTTCGGCGACGATACTCCTTGCCCGGTGGCGGTGGTCAAGAAGAAGCTTCTCCGCATCCAGCCTGCCCTAATGCACCTTTGTGCGGGCAAGGGCCCGACGAGCACCTTCAATACAAAGCGGAGCGCTTGATGACCTCCACCTGGGCACGATCCACCAGCCGCCGTACAAGGCCAAAGTAGCTCCTGTGCATGGCCTGTCTGTGCCACAACCGGACTATAAGGCCCTTCATGGCCTCCTCACTACCTTAGGAGTTCGACCACCGCTAATTTGGTCGCTTGGGGGCACCGGATGGCGGCCTCAGCAGATCGAGACCGAAGACCTTCTCCGCTGAGCTCCCTCCTCGCCACGGTAGAATGCGGTGGCATCGGACACACTACGCGGCAGATCCGCAAACGCCTCGAGAGCTCGAATGCGGTAAGTGTCGTAGTTTACATTAATATGCTTGCTTTGCATGAAAAATGCCTTACCCGCCGCTGTCTTCTTCACATCTTCAACCTCCCGAGGGCCTTACGGCCTCGGCCCGGCAGACTTGGCACTTTCGAGAGCCGAGGCAAGCTCGACTCTCGAGTCTTGAGTCGCGCCCAAGCTCTCATGCTTCTCCATGAGAGCCTGGAGCTCTTGCCGCACTTCCGCCACCCGTGCCTCCCGCTTTTCTCGCTCTGCCTGTTCATGCCCCCCACTGCGCTCGGTCATGACACAGCCTCCTTCAGACTACCACCTCGCTTGTGGCCCCGCAATACCCATATTATCCTTGTTAATTTTATTGCGACCAAAATCCTTTTCTCAGAAGGTAACAATTCAAAGTGGTGCTGCTCACCTTCTTTGTCCTCGAGCTGCCTCTTGGCATGGCCGAGCTCTCGCCGCACCGCCGAGATCTTGCTTTAATGTACCAACCTCCGCATCAAGGCGGCAGAGGTCAACAAAGACAAACTGCAAACCCATATTGACATAATTTATTAGCAACTGCGAATATCTTTTTAGATCCTCATCCGCTTTTCTTTCCGAACACCGAACCGAGCATCGTGGGCTCTTGCCTATGCGGTATTACATTACACAATTTTAGCTTCTTACCTCAAAGCCTGTTAAAAGGCTACTGCAGGCTTCGGTCAGCCCGCTCTTGGCAAGCTGGACCTTCTGAATCACCGCACTCATAACAGTGTGGTGTTCTTCCTCGATGGAAGCGCCTTTGAGCGCCTCTAGCAAGTTGTCCGACGCCTCCGGTTGGACGGAGGCCGCCGGAGTCACGATCTCGCCCTTCTTTCGAAGGGGCCGCCTGCCGGACTCTGGAACCACTACAGGTTCCGACGTAGAGTCCGGCGCAAAGTCCGGGAGGCTTCCTTGCGGCGCCTCCAGAGCCTCCTCCTGATGGGTCCCTTTCTGGGATCCCACCTCGGCCCCTCATCGGCGCGGGGTAGAGGCGTCGGAAGTGAATCCACATCCGACGGGGGCTAACGACCGCTTCGATGAAGCGGGAGATCATCATCGGCCGGATCATGGACGGTATGCGGCATTAGTAGGACACTATGTGACACGAAGAAATTGCATATCGTGGATCCGGACACTTACGATCTCGCCGGAGGCTGGCCCTTGAAGGCCACTCCTCCTCGCCAACATCGGAGTTGGCGGAGCTGTCCGGGGGAATAGTTCTCCCCTCTTGACCCTTCGCCTCCCCCGCTGAGGAAGCCTTCCTCTTCCTCTCTCCTCCTCCGGGAGAGAGTCTTCCTCCTCCTCGCTTCGGGGAGGAGTCCGCCTCGTTGTCGGACGCCTTTGATTACGGAACTCTTTCGAGTCCCGTGGCCACCTTCTTGGCCTTCTTCTCCCAAGCACCACGCGGTGCGGAACCAGCAGCCCCGCTAGACGGGCATCCACTGGGTCTTCTGGCATGGGAGACGGGCAGATAAGCTGCTCGGCCTTCTGCATCCATTCCTGTCAAAGGAAAAGGGAGATTGAAACCCTCTTAGAATCAATCTATTTACAACAAGTGTACCGTAAAGGGGTTGAATCACTTACCTCGTCAGCTGGATGCTGCGAGCGAAATCCGTGATCTTCCGTCGCGGATGCGGGGGCCTCGGCACCCTTAAACAGCACCCACCAGGCGCCTTTGTACGTCGTGTCGAAGAGCCCGCTTAGCGCCTGGTGCTGTTTCGGATCAAACTCCCATAGATTGAATGCCCGTTCTTGGCATGGGAGGATCCGGCGGACGAGCATGACTTGGACCACGTCGACGAGCCCGAGCTTCTTGTTCACCACTTGGATACTGAGCTCGAGTCCCGGCTCCTTTTCGGATTACCCCACAAGAAGCCCTTTCTTTCCGGAGGTGAGCTGCGTGGGGATACCAGATCTAAACTGGGGCCGCCGCCCACGCAGGTCGCGCTGCTCGGTGATATAGAACCACCCCGATTGCCACCCCTTGACGGAGTCCACAAAGGCCCTTTGAATCAGAGGACGTTGGGCATCTTGCCCAACATGGCGCCTCCAAGACTCCGCTGCGTGCCCTTCACTACCTTCGCTTGACGTTGAAGGTCTTGAGCCAAGTCAAGTGAGGCCGGATGCAGAGGAGGGCCTCACACCCACGATGAACGCCGAGATGTTGAGGATGAAGTTGGCGCCAGATCGTGGAAATCCAGCCGTAGTAGAACATGAGCCCCGGACAAAGGGGTGAAGTGGAAAACCCAGTCCGCGGAGGAAGTGGGGAAGGAAAACAACCCTCTCATGGGGCCCGGGGGTAGGGATGAGCTGCCCCTCGTCGGGTAGCCGGTGCGCAATATCGCCAAAAAGGTATCCGGCGCTGCGCAACTTGGTGATGTGCTCCTCCTTGACGGTGGAAGCCAACCATTTGCCTCCCCCTCCGGACATGGTCGGGGAAGGATAGGACGAGATGTGCAAGCTTGGGCGTTGGAGCTTGAGTGCGCGGAGGTGGATAAGCAAAGGAGGAAGAAGGCGTGGGTGAAAAGGTGAATCCTTATCCCTTATATATAGGAGGGCGAAAACTATGCGCCCCCCACCAGCCCGGTAAAACTCGCTTATCTCCCAAGCGCCACCATCAATGGCGCGGTTGGGTTACCCACGTCCGTATTGATGAGAATCCCGGAATAAGGGAGCACGATCTCGCGCTCGACAAGGCGTGCCAAGAAACCGCCGCCGCTAAACGTGCTGAGGTGGTATAATAAAAAACGATTCAAGTAAAGGCTTGGTAGCGGTGTGATGTCATGCCGCGAAATACGTCAGCAGATTGAACTTATGTGCATTTTATTCTCTCTACGGTAGAATGTGGAATTTATTTTGCAGAGCCGGACACTATCCTGGTGTTCATGATCTTCTCTGGATTATTCGAAGGAGGAACCCACCTTGCAATGCCGAACATTATGCGCGCCGGACTTATCGTCATTGAAGCCTGGTTCAGGGGCTACTGAGGGAGTCCTGGACTAGGGGGTGTCTGGACAGCCGAACTATCATCATCCGCCGGACTCCAAGACTACGAAGATACAAGATTGAAGACTCCGTCCTGTGTCCGGATGGGACTTTCCTTGGCGTGGGAGGCAAGCTTGGCAATACGGATATGTAGATCTCCTACCATTGTAACCGACTCTGTGTAACCCTAGCCTTCTCCAATGTCTATATAAACCGGAGGGCCTTAGTCCGTAGGACACAACATACATTACAACAATCATACCATAGGCTAGCTTTAGGGTTTAGCCTCCTCGATCTCGTGGTAGATCCACTCTTGTACTACCCATATCTTCAATATTAATCAAGCAGGACGTAGGGTTTTACCTCCATCAAGAGGGCCCGAACCTGGGTAAAACATCGTGTCCCTTGTCTCCTATTACCATCCGCCTAGACGCACAGTTCGGGACCCCCTACCCGAGATCCGCCGGTTTTGACACCGACAACGGGTTTTGCACGTGTATAAACAAAGATGATAATTGTGTTGTTAATTCCATCCAATTTCAAATTAGAAAATAAAGAGTAAGTTCAAAATATCAATAGCCTAATTTGGCATTGTTCATAATGCGGGGAGATGCACCACACTACTGGATTACTATGTCCACATAACGAGCATAGATGAAGGGCAAAGACAATCATTGTATCTATTTTGGTTAATGTGCATGGCATGTTGTTCATATCGTCAGCCACATCAGTAAGATAAAACAGGAGATGACAAGGTGCAAACATGGGCTGCTTCACCACACACTGGATTATAGATCCACAAAAACAAGCATACATATAGGTAGTATTGAGTAATGTGCATGGTATGGATAAGGAATTTGGTTTTACAAGTAAAACTTGGAACTTACGGTTGTTGCGAACATGCCTTTTGATAGAAACAGCAAACTAAATAGCAGTTAATGATAGTGAGTATGAGAAAATTAAATAGCAGTTGAGGATAAAGGCTTTAGAAGGACTGGCTTACATTAACAGTTAACACCGGCTTTTTAATGCCCTTCTCCATGTCAAGGGAAGGATAACTCAAGAATTTCAGCACAGAATCTTCGTCATAAGCATTGCTTGTACTCTACATTTTGTAGAGAGTAATTATAGATATGATAATACTGGAAGGGATAGAGGATAATGAAGATAAGATGTTGATTGATGCTACTAATCAACTACCAATCCCTGGAAGTACATGCATTACAGGACAAAATGTACTGACAAGAGCAATGGGCTACACTTCTGCACTGGCATTGTCTGTGTATTCAACTTTTGGTAAGTTTAAATATAGATCTGATATTTTTTAGTAAATGGTGGGCGAGGGAGATAAGATGCAGAATTCTACACAGTGAACCAATCCATTTTCCCATAATATAAGTGTTTTGAACACTGGTGTACTGTACAAAATGTTCTTATATTATGGGACGGAGGGAGTAGCTGTTAATGTAAGTACAGTGATAGACGACTTTTAGTCCTTACAAGAGGACTGTAGAGCTAAACCTCTTCAAAAACATTAGGTTGATTCTAAATTTATGTAAGAGTCCATACAGATCTTATAATGTCCACCAAATGGACAATAACAAGGCTAACATGTGCAGTGATGCTAGATAATCAAGTAGCTATGAAAGTAAGTATGGTCATACAGGGCAAGAGGTACTCACAAGAGCAATGCAGTGTGCAGTGTAGTTGCGAGATTCTATGGTCCCTTGAGAATGAATGTTCTTTTGCAAATAGTTATCGTACAAGTGATACGTTAAGGCACATGCAGAAATGTAGTTCAAATTGTGATGTGATATCACAGACAGTACCTTACGCTGCAGACAGGACCACTGTGTAACAAGATTATTCCAGACACTGTCTGATAAATGTAGCACTGGAGACTTTACAGAAATTTCGTTTAGAGGCTTGCCATTGAAGTGTTCTTGCCTCAGGTAGGAACAATACTTCATCAACGAGTGCTTGAAAAGCGCAACCAACCCTTGCCCGTCTTGACAATCCAGTTTAGTCCTTGCCTATTTAGAAGAATGAAATCTTGTGTCTTCTGTCAGCAGAAACATATGCAGTAATTACCATGAATAACATTAGTACATTACTTACGCATAAGTTGTGGAGGAAGATTGGAAATTGTTCTTTGTCTGTGGTATAATCTTTCCATGAAGGAAAGATGCGCACAAAGTTCCTGACAACAATATAAGCTTCATCTTGTAAACTGGGAAGAAGTGGAACAGGAGCCCTATTTGCTGCAATTGGGGCTCTCTCTCATTCAAGAAGGGATTTGGCAACTGGATTTGGTGTACTCTTTGCTGGAATGGGGATTTTGCATCATAGAGGTGGTGCTATGTCAACTGGCATCATCATACTGTTTGCGGCAGTTGGGGTCTGATGAGTTGGGGCATCAGATATGGCCAGTGTAGTAGGGCTAGAGTCTGCTAGAGTTATGGCCATGTTTTCTAGGTCTGGTGATATTGCAACTACACCTAATGGGCTATTTGATTTATCAGGTGTCACTACCTTTTCCAAATACTTTGTTCGTGCTCCTCCGTGATCAGCAATCGCCCTCTTTCTTTTGAACGTCTGATACTCAAGAACAATATTTGAATGGATAAATATGGTATGATGACGGATGGAATATGTACTGAAAATGGATAGGCAGGGCGTATTCACATACACAAAGTGTAAACTAAGCTAATGGCAGTGCAACAAAGTAGAAGCAATGCAAAGCATCAGTTGCAAGATATGTGCGACCAATATAACCTTGGAAAGTTAGAGCAAGCACCTTGATGGGTGAATAAGATAGGGCATCTGCCTCTGACTCCTCCACTAGGGAGCTACATTGACTTAGGTCTCCCTCTAGCTCAGAATCACTATTAGGATCATATTCTGAGCATGAACTTGTAGGTGGAGAGCGTTTGCATTGCATTGCATCCAGACTTGATTTCAGTCCCTTAATGCCAAGTTTGACAGCCATGGCATTGTTTTGCTTTATTTTTTTCATGTGCGCAAGCTCATAATCATTATGATGTTGTTCAGTATCTGAGATTCATGAAAACATAAAAAGTAGTCAAGTTATCTATGGAATGCATTGCGGATTCAACTCGAAGAGTGTCTCCCTATAAACCCCTTCATATGCAAAGTTCACCCTCCAAACGTGCTGACCAGACCACACACAGAAATAACCTCTTATGTCTCTATAACAGGCAGACACACATTTCAAAACTGAAGTAGGAACATTAGAATCATATCAAATTCTTATTTGAATGAATAAACTGAGGAATTATGATTGGCATAATGTCTAGCTTCAAGGGTGGAGTGCTGGTAGTGCAACACAAAGCAAGTAGGCAGATTGTATTCCATGTTAAAGATCGTAGTGTATGTAAAAGGTGGAAATGACACTTTCTTTCTATACAATGCAGTGTTCGTTGCCCACACATGATGGAAGAGATCACACAGAAATACTATTCACTCATGCCTGCGGTTCCAGTATTTTGTAATAGGGTGATCCACCCTAAAAGAATATTGACAACAAATATGACAAGGCAAGCATAGATGTAGTGAATCAATCATTACTTATGAGCTTACTAGGACAAGTATGCAGAATTTTAACTGCAGTAAGAGACCGTCCAAAATCTGAATCAAGAAGTTGGTCTAGCACTTATTGTTTGCGACTAATCGACGTGAATAATTGGACATCAAATCGAATGAATAAGAAAGACAAGTAAAATTGTCAATAAACCTGGCCTGCAGTAGTAATCTGGGTCAATGTCACTATGACCAACAATCCAAAATGACTAGTGATAGAGGCAAAGGTGTCCCGTCTTTCAATGAGATGGTGGCTATCGTTTTGGTGGAAGTCGACTTTGATGATCCGACTACGAACGTGCGAGGACGTAGCGCCTTAGCAATAGCTAAACCAACTCCGAGAGGTTATTGACCATGCCGGAGCACGATCAACCTAACCACGAAGGTCTATTTCCTGCAAGCAAACGAAGAACAAGCAAGAAACTAAGATTGCAATCTGGATATTGCGAATAAAAGAGGAAAGCTTTATTAATGAAGGTGGGGTTCTATGACATCTTGGTCTGGTCGTTTGATACGTCTCCAACGTATCTATAATTTATGAAGCATTCATGCTATATTATTATGTGTTATGAATGATTACGGGCTTTATTATACACTTTTATATTACTTTTGGGACTAACCTATTAACCGGAGGCCCAACCCATATTGTTGTTTTATTGCCTGTTTCAGTATTTCGAAGAAAAGGAATATCAAACGGAGTCCAAACGGAATGAAACCTTCGGCAGCGTGATTTTTTGGAAGAATATGATCCTCGAGACTTGGAGTTCATGTCAGAAGATCCTCGAGGCAGCCACGAGATAGGAGGGTGCGCCCCTGTCTCGTGGGCCCCTCGAGGACCCCCCGACCGACTTCTTTCGCCTATATAAGCCCACGACCTAAAACCATCGAATATCAAGATAGATCGGGAGTTCCGCCGCCGCAAGCCTCTGTAGCCACCAAAAACCTCTCGGGAGCCCATTCCGGCACCCCGCCGGAGGTGGAACCCATCACCGGTGGCCATCTTCATCATCCCGGTGCTCTCCATGACGAGGAGGGAGTAGTTCACCCTCGGGGCTGAGGGTATGTACCAGTAGCTATGTGTTTGATCTCTCTCTCTCGTGTTCTCTCTATGGCACGATCTTGATGTATCGCGAGCTTTGCTATTATAGTTGGATCTTATGATGTTTCTCCCCCTCTACTCTCTTGTGATGAATTGAGTTTCCCTCTTGAAGTTATCTTATCGGATTGAGTCTTTGATTTGAGAACACTTGATGTATGTCTTGCCGTGTTTATCTGTGGTGACAATGGGATATCACGTGCCACTTGATGTATGTTTTGGTGACCAACTTGCGGGTTCCGCCCATGAACCTATGCATAGGGGTTGGCACACGTTTTCTTGACTCTCCGGTAGAAACTTTGGGGCACTCTTTGAAGTACTTTGTGTTGGTTGGATGAATCTGAGATTGTGTGATGCATACCATATAATCATGCCCACGGATACTTGAGGTGACAATGGAGTATCTAGGTGACATTAGGGTTTTGGTTATTTGTGTCTTAAGGTGTTATTCTAGTACGAACTCTTTAATAGATCGATTTGAAAGAATAACTTTGAGGTGGTTTCGTACCCTACCATAATCTCTCCATTTGTTCTCCGCTATTAGTGGCTTTGGAGTGACTCTTTGTTGCATGTTGAGGGATTGTTATATGATCTATCTATGTTATTATTGTTGAGAGAACTTGCACTAGTGAAAGTATGAACCCTAGGCCTTGTTTCCTATCATTGCAATACCGTTTACGCTCACTTTTATCATTAGTTACCTTGCTGTTTTTATATTTTCAGATTAGAAATACCTATATCTACCATCCATATTGCACTTGTATCACCATCTCTTCGCCGAACTAGTGCACCCAATACAATTTACCATTGTATTGGGTGTGTTGGGGACACAAGAGACTCTTTGTTATTTGGTTGCAGGGTTGCTTGAGAGAGACCATCTTCATCCTACGCCTCCCAAGGATTGATAAACCTTAGGTCATCCACTTGAGGGAAATTTGCTACTGTCCTACAAACATGTGCACTTGCAGTCCCAACAACGTCTACAAGAAGAAGGTTGTGTAGTAGACATCAAGCTCTTTTATGGCGCCGTTGCCGGGGAGGTGAGTGCTTGAAGGTATATCTTTAGATCTTGCAATCGAATCTTTTTGTTTCTTGTTTTATCACTAGTTTAGTTTATAGAAGAAAACTACAAAAAAATGGAGTTAAGTTTGTCTCATACGCTTCGTCTTCTTAATATCTTTCGTGAGTTTGATGGAAAGGAAAATTGTGCTCATGTGCTAGAAGAAGAGTGCATTAAAATATTTGATACTAAATCTTTGAATGATGAGCATGATTGCAATGTTGTTAGTATGAATTCCTTGAATATCCATGATGCTAATGATATGCAAAGCCACAAGCTTGGGGAAGCTATGTTTGATGAATATGATATTTTTTGTCCCCCAAGCTTTGATGAGCAAATTTATTTTGATGATAGCATGACTCCTATTTATGATGATTATATTGATGAAAGTGGGTTTGGAAGAGTGTCAACTTTAGAAAGTAGTGATCTCACTATTTTGGAGGATGTTGAATCTTATTGTGATGAACCTGAAAAAGGATTTGGAAGAGTGTAAACTTTATTTAGTGATGATTCCACTATTTCGGAAGAGGTTCCAATTGATTATGAGAACAAAGTTGCTATCTATGATGATTATTGTGATGACTTGCATGCTATTAGGAATAATGATAACCATGAAACTTGTCATCATGATTTTAGTTTTCAATTGGATTATGCCTCACATGATAATTATTTTGTTGAGTTTGCTCCCACTACTATTGATGAGAAGAATTTTGCTTATGTGGAGAGTAGTAAATTTTCTATGCTTGTAGATCATGAAAAGAATGCTTTAGGTGCTGGTTATATTGTTGAATTCATTCATGATGCTACTGAAAATTATTATGAGGGAGGAACATATGCTTGTAGGAAGTGCAATAATGTCAAGTTTCCTCTCTATGTGTTGAAAATCTTGAAGTTATGCTTGTTTTACTTTCCTATGCTAGTTGATTATTGTTCCCATAAGTTGTTTGCTCACAAAATTCCTATGCATAGGAAGAGGGTTAGGCTTAAATGTGCTAGTCATATGCTTCATGATGCTCCCATTGTGTTTCAATTCTTATCTTTTATGTGAGCAGCATTGTCATCATCATGCCTAGCTAGAAAGGCATTAAAGAAAAGCGCTTGTTGGGAGACAACCCAATATTTATCCTTACTGTTTTTGTGTGTCCACATGATTATGCTACTGTAATAATCATGTTTTATAGCTTTTTTCAATAAAGTGCCAAGTAAGACCTTTAGGATGGCTTACGGTGATAGTTGTGTTGATCCTGCTGAAAATCAGAAACTTTTGCACCCAGTAAATTAGTTTTGTTAATTCACAGAAACGTGATTATGGTCTGATTCTTTCTTCTGTGGATTGGTACACAACTTTCTTAGTACTTCCTAATTTGGTAGGATTTTCGGAGTTTCAGAAGTATATGTGTGTTACAGATTACTACAGACTGTTCTGTTTTTGACAGATTCTGTTTTCTATGTGTTGTTTGCTTATTTTGATGAATCTATTAGTAGTATCGGAGGGTAAGAACCATAGATAAGTTGGAATAAAGTAGATATTACACCAATATGAATTTAGAATGATTTCATTACAGTACCTAAGTGGTGGTTTTATTTTCTTATACTAACGGAGCTTACGAGTTTTCTGTTGAGTTTTGTGTTGTGGAGTTTTCAAGTTTTGGGTAAAGATTAGATGTACCATGGAATAAGGAGTGGCAAGAGCCTAAGCTTGGGAATGCCCAAGGCACCCCAAGGTAATATTCAAGGACAACCAAGAGCCTAAGCTTGGGGATGCCCCGGATGGCATCCCCTCTTTCGTCTTCGTTCATCGGTAACTTTACTTGGAGCTATATTTTTATTCGCCACTTGATATGTGTTTTGCTTGGAGCGCCATTTTTTCTTGTTAGTATTTGCTTGCTGTTATTTAGATTTATGTTTTGCGTCTTTATTTTCAATAAAAATGTTAAGGATAGCCTCTGCCATGCTTATTTTGCTAGTATACATGTTGCTGTTTGAAAACAGAAAGTTTACCGCTATTGCAAAAAAATTCCTAGAAAAGTCAGAGCACGATATAATGTTGAAACTTTTTGAATAATGAGCTCTGATAAATTTACTGCAGTGGGAATTTTATTTCATAATTTTTGGAGTTAGGGAAGTATTGATACTCTTGCACTCTTTACAGACTGTACTGTTTTGGCAGATTGCTGTTGTGTTTGCATTGTTTGCATATGTTTGCTTGTTTAATGATTCTATTTGAGGATAGGAGTATTAAATATGCAGAGGCATTTAGTATGCAATGTTGAATAATAATTTTAGTTATTTGTTACAGTAGAAAATGATAAGGTTTTGCATTGGTTTATACTAACCTATCTCACGAGTTCTTGTTGAGTTTGGTGTGGATGAAGCTTTTGATAAAAAGAGAAACCATGATATGAGAGGAATTAAGGAGACACAAAAGTTCAAGCTTGGGGATGCCCAAGGCACCCCAAGATAATATTTCAAGAAGTCTCAAGCATCTAAGCTTGGGGATGCCCCGGTAGGCATCCCACCTTTCTTCTTCAACAACTATCGGTTAGTATCGGTTGAGCCTAAGTTTTTGCTTCTTCACATGAGTTGTGCTATCCTTGCAATGTCATTTTGTTTTGATTTGCTTGCTGTTTGAATAAAGTACTTAAGATCTGAAATTCTTTTATGAGAGAGAGTCTTCGCATAGTTGCATAATTATTTAGCTACTCACTGATCTTCACTTATATGTTTTTGGAGTAGTTTTTCATTTACTCGTGTGCTTCACTTATATCCTATGAGTAAATTGTTGAATGAGTTGATTGTCATAAATTTGAAATTATATATGTCTCATTTGCTTATCCCATGGGGAGGTATGACTTCACATCTAAGAAGTAGAGGTTGTAAATTTATTGAAGGTTAGCAAGCATTGTATTGGTCATTTGAACAATTCATGAAAGAATATTGAAGGAAGAAAGATTCCACATATAAATATACTATCCTAGACATCTTTTATAATTGGGAGCACTCATTTAGTATGACATGCTAAAGAGTTGATGTTAGACAAGGAAGACAACGTAATGGGTTATGTTTTCCGACATCTCAGTTAAAGTATATTGTCATGGATCATTCAAATGTTGAGCTTGCCTTTGCCCCTCATGCTAGCCAAATTCCTTGCACCAATTAGAGATACTACTTGTGCTTCCAAATATCCTTAAACCCAGTTTTGCCATGAGAGTCCACCATACCTACCTATGGATTGAGTAAGATCCTTCAAGTAAGTTGTCATCGGTGCAAGCAATAAAAATTGCTCTCTAAACATGTATGATCTTTTGGTGTGAAGAAAATGGCTTTATACTATCTTGTTATGGAAGCAATAAAAGCGATAGACTGCATAATAAAGGTCCATATACAAGTGCAATATAAAGTGACGTTTATTCGCATTAAGATTTTGTGCATCCAACCCTAAAAGCGCATGACAACCTCTGCTTCCCTCTGCGAAGGGCCTATCTTTTACTTTATGTCTTTTACTTTTATGCAAGAGTCAAGGTGATCTCCACCTTTCCCTTTTTCATTTTATCCTTTGGCAAGCACTTTGTGTTGGGGTGATCCTGATATATATATCCAATTGGATGTAAGTTAGCATGAACTATTATTGTTGACATCACCCAAAGGTGAATACGTTGGGAGGCAACACTATAAGCCCCTAGCTTTCTCAGTGTTCAATTAAGACTTCATAACCACAAGTATTGCATGAGTGTTAGCAATTGTAGAAGACTATATGATAGTTAAGTATGTGGAGTTTGATATTCCTGAAAATAAGATGAATTGCAATTGTTTAATGACTAAGAATGAAGTTTGCTACTTTTCAAGAAAGTTTATGGTCTATGCTTTAACATGTGAATTGCTTGTTACTTTATCGTGAGAAGTTTTATGAGATGAACTACTGTTATGACATATTATCATGCTAGAAAAGGTGATTGAAATTATCATTGATCAAACTTGTGCACCTTCTAGCATTCACACTTCATAAATTCTTTCTTTTATCATTTACCTACTCGAGGACGAGTAGGAATTAAGCTTGGGGATGCTGATACGTCTCCAACGTATCTATAATTTCTAAAGCATTCATGCTATATTATTATGTGTTTTGAATGATTGCAGGCTTTATTATACACTTTTATATTACTTTTGGGACTAACCTATTAACCGGAGGCCCAGCCCATATTGTTGTTTTATTGCATGTTTCAGTATTTAGAAGAAAAGGAATATCAAACGAAGTCCAAACGGAATGAAACCTTCGGCAGCGTGATTTTTTGGAAGAATATGATCCTGGAGACTTGGAGTTCACGTCGAAGACCTCGAGGCAGCCACGAGATAGGAGGTGCGCTTCTATCTCGTGGGCCCCTCGAGGACCCCCCGACCGACTTCTTTCGCCTATATAAGTTTCACGCACCCTAAAACCATCGAATATCAAGATAGATCGGAGTTCCGCCGCCGCAAGCCTCTCAGAGCCACCAAAACCTCTCGGGAGCCCGTTCGCACCTGCCGGGGGGGAACCCATCACCGTGGCCATCTTCATCATCCCGGCGCTCTCCATGACGAGGAGGGAGTAGTTCACCCTCGGGGCTGAGGGTATGTACCAGTAGCTATGTGTTTGATCTCTCTCTCTCGTGTTCTCTCTATGGCACGATCTTGACGTATCACGAGCTTTGCTATTATAGTTGGATCTTATGATGTTTCTCCCCCTCTAATCTCTTGTGATGAATTGAGTTTCCCTCTTGAAGTTATCTTATCGGATTGAGTGTTTGATTTGAGAACACTTGATGTATGTCTTGTCGTGTTTATCTGTGGTGACAATGGGATATCACGTGCCACTTGATGTATGTTTTGGTGACCAACTTATGGTTCCGCCCATGAACCTATGCATAGGGGTTGGCACACGTTTTCTTGACTCTCCGGTAGAAACTTTGGGGCACTCTTTGAAGTACCTTGTGTTGGTTGGATGAATCTGAGATTGTGTGATGCATATCATATAATCCTGCCCACGGATACTTGTGGTGACAATGGAGTATCTAGGTGACATTAGGGTTTTGGTTATTTGTGTCTTAAGGTGTTATTCTAGTACGAACTTTGAGGTGGTTTCGTACCCTACCATAATATCTACGTTTGTTCTCCGCTATTAGTGGCTTTGGAGTGACTCTTTGTTGCATGTTGAGGGATTGTTATATGATCTATCTATGTTATTATTGTTGAGAGGACTTGCACTAGTAAAAGTATGAACCCTAAGCCTTGTTTCCTATCATTGCAATACCGTTTACGCTCACTTTTATCATTAGTTACCTTGCTGTTTTTATATTTTCAGATTAGAAATACCTATATCTACCATCCATATTGCACTTGTATCACCATCTCTTTGCCGAACTAGTGCGCCTATACAATTTACCATTGTATTGGGTGTGCTGGGGACACAAGAGACTCTTTGTTATTTGGTTGCAAGGTTGCTTGAGAGAGACCATCTTCATCCTACGCCTCCCACGGATTGATAAACCTTAGGTCATCCACTTGAGGGAAATTTTCTACTGTCCTACAAACCTGTGCACTTGCAGGCCCAACAACGTCTACAAGAAGAAGGTTGTGTAGTAGACATCATCATTGAACACAAACGAAGTACACGAAGTTGCAGCTATGGCAAACTTTTAATCTAAACAAAATCCGAAGTCTAAACGGTGCCCTAAGGGCTGTATATATGGAGGAAGAGGGGGCAATTTCGTGGCCCTTGGGGGAGGGGTCCGAAACCAACCCTATCTCTTGTTTCCCCACACATACGGACTCTAAAAATAGCCTATACTTATGTATTTTGAAATTACATGGGCCTGGCCCAATAATAAGGTGATGCAGCACCTAGAATAGCCTCTGGACAAAATTTATGAAGTGGCATCTTGTGTATTTCGTCCAAGGCTTCATGCACTCATTATGGTGGCTTCAAAGTCCTGAAATCATCACTTGTAACTCCATTCTTGTTTCCCTTGCGCATGCCATCATCTCCATGCTAGTTCTTTCTCCAATGTTCATCCTTCTCCAAGCTAGGCCCTTCATTTGTAAGCAAAACAAATGTATCCAATTTAGGCAGCATCATATTCTCATGAACATTAGAACCATTACCAAGAAACAAAAGTACTGGTAATTCAATTGGCGTGCGCGATCTCTAGTAATTGGTCCAGTATGTATAGTAGCAGGGACTGTGGGTGTAACAATGGTATTGATGTCCTCGTCATCCTCCCCTTCTTGAAATGAAGTCGTCCTCAACGGAAGCTCATCTTCCTCACCAAAATAAGGCTTCAAATCTGCAATGTTAAAAGTGGGACTAACCCCAAAATCTGCGGGCAGCTCAAGTTTATATGCATTATCATTTATTTTATCCAACACCTTAAAAGGACCATCAGCACGTGGCATTAACTTTGATTTGTGCAAATTAGGAAATCTATCCTTACGCAAATGTAACCAAACAAGATCTCCAGGTGCAAACACAACATGTTTTCTACCCTTATCTCCAGCAAGTTTGTATTTAGCATTCATACGCTCAATGTTTTCCTTAGTTAACTCGGGCATTTTAAAGATCAATTCATCATGTTCTTTAGCATCAAAATTAACCTTCTCCAAAGATGGAAGAGGGAACAAATCAATAGGTGCACGAGGTAGGAAACCATACACAATTTCAAAAGGGCACATCTTATTAGTAGAATGCAATGAACGATTATAAGCAAATTCAATATGAGGCAAGCATTCCTCCAACATTTTCTTACTATTCTTCAAAACATCCCTAACCATAGTAGACAATGTTCTATTGACTACTTCAGTTTGTCCATCGGTTTGGGGGTGACAAGTAGTACTAGAAAGCAGTTTAGTCCCCAATTTAGCCCATAAACATCTCCAAAAGTGGCTAAGAAATTTAGTATCACGATTTGAAACGATAGTATTTGGCACACCATGCAAGCGAATAATTTCATGAAAGAACAAATCAACAACATTAACAGCATCATCGCTTTTATGACATGGTATAAAGTGTGCCATTTTCGAGAATCTATCCACAACAACAAATATGCTATCCAACCCCTTCTTTGTTCGAGGTAAACCTAAAACAAAGACCATAGATATATCCTCCCAAGGAACACTAGGTACAGGCAAAGGCATATATAAACCATAAGGATTGAGTCATGACTTAGCTTTTTGCCATGTAGTGCAGCGAGCAATAAAAAAGACTCAACATCCCGTCTCATCTTTGGTCAAAAGAAATGTGTAGCAAGTACATCCTCCATCTTCTTCACGCCAAATTTTCCCATTAGTCCTCCTCCATGCGCCTCCTGCAACAACAAAAGACAAACGAAGCTAGCTGGAATGCATAGCTCGTTAGCACGGAACACAAATCCATCATTAACGACGAACTTGTTCCACATTCTTCCTTCTTTTAAATTTTGCATTACATCTTTAAAATCAGCATCATGCACATATTGATCTTTGATGGTCTCCAAACCAAATATTTCGAAGTCTAGTTGTGAAAGCATAGTATAGCGACGAGACAATGCATCAGCAATAACATTTTCTTTACCCTTCTTCTGTTTAATACATAAGGGAAAGTCTCAATGAATTCAACCCATTTAGCATGTCTACGATTCAGTTTAGCTTGACTTTTAATATGTATCAAAGATTCCTGATCAGAATGTATAACAAATTCTTTGGGCCATAAATAATGTTGCAATGTTTCTAAAGTCCGAACAAGAGCATATAATTCTTTATCATAAGTAGAATAATTCATACTAGGCCCACTCAATTTTCCAGAAAGGTATGCAATAGGTTTGCCATCTTGTAATAACACACCTCCTAATCCAATTCCACTAGCATCACATTCAAGCTCAAAAGTCTTATTAAAATCAGGAAGTTGGAGTAAAGGAGCATGTGTCAACTTATCTTTTAATACCGTGAAGGCTTCTTCATGTGTGGTACCCCAAACAAAAGGCACATCCTTCTTTGTAAGCTCATTGAGAGGTGCAACAATGGTGCTGAAATCTCTCACAAAACACCTATAGAATCTAGCGAGGCCAAGAAAACTCCTCACTTGTGTGACCGTTTTGGGTTGCGGCCAACTCTCAATAGCTTCAATCTTGGCTTTATCAACTTCAATTCCCTGTGAAGTAACAACATAGCCAAGAAAATATACTTGGTCGGTGCAAAAGGTGCACTTCCCTAGGTTACCAAACAAACGTGCATCCCGTAAAGCAATAAAAACAGCACGTAAATGTTCCAAATGTTCCTCCAAAGATCTGATATAAATCAGTATATATCATCAAAACAGACTACCACAAATCGTCCAATGAAAGCACGTAAAACTTCGTTCATTAATCTCATGAAAGTACTAGGTGCATTAGTTAACCCAAAAGGTATGACTAACCACTCATATAATCCAAACTTAGTTTTAAATGTTGTTTTCCATTCATCCCCCAATTTCATACGAATTTGATGGTATCCACTACGCAAATCAACTTTGGAGAATATTGTAGAGCCACTTAATTCATCAAGCATATCATCTAGCCTAGGAATAGGATGACGATAATGAATAGTAATATTATTAGTGCCTCTACAATCAACACACATACGCGATGTACCATCCTTTTTCGACACTAGAATAATAGGAACAACACAAGGACTAAGGGATTCGCATATATAACCTTTGTCGAGAAGCTCCTGTACTTGACACATAATCTCCTTCGTCTCCTCTGGATTGGTACGGTATGGCACACGGTTTGGCAGTGAAGCATCGGGAATTAAGTCAATCTGATGCTCAATCCCTCGAATAGGCGGTAATCCCGGTGGCACGTCTTGTGGAAAGATGTCACCGAACTCCTACAAAATGTTAGTGACAGCAGGAGGCAAAGAGGAAGGCACGTCCTCGAATGAAAATAATGCCTCTTTGCACACAAAGCATAGCAAACATATTTGCTGAAATCTAGCTCATCAATATCAGATTTAGTGGCAAATAAACATGCACTTTTCAATTTAATTTCAGAAGCAACACTAGATGGTTTATTATTAGGCTTCATTCGTTGCTCAAAATCTTTTGCCACAATCTGATTTTCACTCTTATTTTTCTCCTATTTTGCTTTATTAGCTCTATTAATATCATCTTTCAAAATGGAATCAGGAGACATAGGAAGCAAAGTAATATGTTTATCCTTATGAACAAGAGTATACTGATTGTTTCTACCATGGTGTACAGAATTTTTATCAAATTGCCACGGTCTACCAAGTAATAAGGAACATGGTTGCATGGGTACCACATCACAATCAACATAATCAGCATATTTAGAGATACTAAAATACACACGAACAACACGCGTTACCTTAACCTTGCCGTTGTTATTGAACCATTGGATATAGTAGTGATGTGGATGTGGTCTTGTGGTGAGAGATAACTTCTCTGCCATCTCCATGCTAGCCAAGTTGTTGCAGCTCCCTCTATCAATGATGACGCAAACGGAACGTTCCTTCACAACTCCCTTTGTATGGAACAAATTATGCCTCTGATTTTGCTCAGCTTGTGTGACCTGCACACTCAAAACACATTGAGCAACTAAACATTCACATCTGTCAGCATCTTCAGGAGCCATGTATTGCGTCTCATGTTCAGAATCATCTCCGCCATGTTCTTCACGTGTAATAAGAGCCAAAGTCTCCTCATCATAGTCACTAGCGGACTCATACCCACCATCCTCAGTAGCAATTGTCACACGCTCAGATTTTCATCCTCTCGCATAATGACCTCTTCCCTTACAACGATAACAAATAATATCACTTGTGTGCCCTGTTGATGCCATGGAAGAAGAAGAGCTCTGTGCAGGCCCGGCAGGTGCGCTCTTGGCAGATAGTGGTGGTTGTGCCTGCTTTCTTGTATCACGGCTGGAGGTGGCACCTCATGGAGGTGCTGGTGTAGTGGAAGTAGAAGATGCACGCGGTGTCCATGATGAAGGTCAACCTGCAGAAAAGTTAGTTTGCGCCAATGCTTGTCGATCATGCACTTCACGTTCAGCTTTACAAGCAAGATGGAATAAACAAGTGATATTATTATACTCCTTATACTCTAGAATGGTATGAATCTCCCTATTCAATCCACCCATAAAACGTGCAAGCATAGCTTCATTCTCCTCAACAATACCACATCTAATCATGCCAGTTTGTAATTCGTGATAATATTCCTCTATAGAATTTTTTTCTTGTCTCAAACGCTGCAGTTTTTAAAGTAATTCACGTTGATAATATGGTGGAACCCAACAAGTACGCATAGCAGTTTTCAAAGCAGCCCAAGTAGCTGGAATAGGATATAATCTACAATGCTCAGACCACCATACACATGCAAAACTAGTGAACGCACAAACAGCAGCAACAACCCATCTCTCCTCGGGGTATTGTAAACTTGGAAAATGTTGTTCAGTTTCTAACTCCCAAGTAAGATATATATCAGGAACATATCTACCCTCAAATGGTGGAATATTCAACTTCAGTTTAGGAATATGGTCATGATCTCGTACTTGAGGTGGTGGTGCAGGCCTACCGTTGCGAATATATACCTGAGGTCGACCTGCTGGTGGTGGTGCTGGTGGCTGCACATAGCTCTGATTTTGATCAACCTCATCCTCGTAATAGTCCTCCACCTCTGTAGTAGCAGCAGGAGCTACAGAAGCATCAACAACAGTAGCAGCGGCACCAGAATTTTGTTCTGGCTCAAGAGGAACACGTTGTGCTCGCCCTGCTATATCGCGGTGTGGAGGTGGTTGTGGGAGATGTTTGAATACTTCATCGAACTTGGCATCCAACTTGGTGTCAATTGTCTTCTCAATGTCATCCATCTTCTCCATTACCTTTCCAAAGTTGGCATCACGTCTTCCACCTGTTGACCCAACATTTGATGAAACTTATCATGAAGCTCCTTGTTCGTCATGTTCTCCCAGTCAATCTCATCGGCTTGTGATCTTGCCATGGTTAGTAGCAATAGAAAGAAACAAGAATATGATCCTACAGACGACTAGGAAGTGGTGGTGTGTCACAAATCCTTCAAGCGAATCTCAAATTCTTACTAGTTCTTACCCAGCAGCAGGTGGTGATCGGCAACCGTTGTAGTCAAAACTCTCAAAGCTTGGATAGAGCGATTACCAGGGAGAGTCAAACGCATGACGTAGATGTATGTGGAGCTGGGAAGGCTTATAATATGGTAGCAAAAAGGGTCAGCAATAATCAATTCAGAGATGCAAAGTTGAATAAACGCTCAACGACGGTACTATGTTGGTCCTAGGCTAGACCGTGCTTGAGACGCGAGCCTAGAACACTAACAAAGTCATGGCGCGGCATGTAAACAAGGGAAAAGCCCACTCTGAAATTTTATTTTCGCTCTTTTTTTGCGCTCTTTTTTTTCGCTCCTCTTTTTTTACGAAAATTCACTATAATGGTGAGTGCCTCAAAACTCTTCCCAAGTCAAGGTAACAGGATAGGCACGAAATTTTTTGACTATTTTTTCAGAAAACAGGGTAGTAACGATGAAAAAATGCGACAAAAAATCACTATGATGGCGAGTGTCTCAAAACACTCCTTGGAACCTAAAAACAGGATAGGAAAAAAATATTTTCGGTCACCGAAATTTTGGCCTAAAAATTGCCCGGGGGTCTCCAGACTTTTTTTTTTCTCGAAACCTACTCAGGCAAGGAAACACGAATCAGAAAATAGATGGATCTCGAAAACAAACCTAATATGAAAAGAACTCTGATTGGTGGTGGATATATGGTGGTATATGGTAGCGGTGGTAGGATATGGCAGCGGTGGTGGTATATGGCAGCGGTGGTAGGATATGGCAGCGGTGGTGGTATATGGCAGTAGTGGTAGGATATGGCAGCGGTGGTGGTATATGGCAGCGGTGGTAGGATATGGCAACGGTGGTGGTATATGGCAACGGTGGTAGGATATGGCAGCGGTGGTGGTATATGGCAGCAGTGGTAGGATATGGCAGCAGCGATGAAGATGGTGCGGCGGCAGCGTGACAAACTATGATAGAACTCAAAACTCTAAAGGACTAGACGCTAAGACCAGCAACTAGACACGATGCAACCGCAAATTCAACAATGCAAAAACCCTAAAAATATTATACAAAGGCTCAGATTGGTTCGGATATGATGAACTAACCCTAAAAAATTTTGGCTTTTTTTGTGGACTGCAGGTATGAAGAACAAACTCGATCTAAACTACGGAAAAACAGTAAAATCTCACCGAGCAACCTGGAAATCTGATACCACTTGATAGAGGCAAATGTGTCCCGTCTTTCAATGAGATGGTGGCTATCATTTTGGTGGAAGTCGACTTTGACGATCCGACTACGAACGTGCGAGGACGTCGCGCCTTAGCAATCGCTAAACCAACTCCGAGAGGTTATTGACCACATCGGAGCACAATCAACCTGATCACGAAGGTCTATTTCCTACAAGCAAACGAAGAACAAGCAAGAAACTAAGATTGCAATCTGGATATTGCGAATAAAAGAGGAAAGCTTTATTAATGAAGGTGGGGTTCTGTGACGTCTTGGTCTGGTCGTTGAACACAAACGAAGTACACGAAATTGCAGCTATGGCGAACTTTTAATCTAAACAAAACCCAAAGTCTAAACGGTGCCCTAAGGGCTGTATATATGGAGGAAGAGGGGGGAATTTCGTGACCCTTGGGGGAGGGGTCCGAAACCAACTCTATCTCTTGTTTCCCCACACATAGGACTCTAAAAATAGCCTATACTTATGTATTTCGAAATTACATGGGCCTGGCCCAATAATAAGGTGACGGAGCACCTAGAAAAGCCTCTGGACGAAATTTATGAAGTGGCATCTTGTATATTTCTTCCAAGGCTTCATGCACTCATTATGGTGGCTTCAAAGTCCTGAAATCATCACTTGTAACTCCGTTCTTGTTTCCCTTGTGCGTGCCATCATCTCCATGCTTGTTCTTGATCCAATGTTCATCCTTCTCCAAGCTAGGCCCTTCATTTGTAAGAAAAACAAATGTATACAATTTAGGCAGCATCATATTCTCATGAACATTAGAACCATTTCGAAGAAATGAAATTACCTGGTAATTCAATTGGCGTGCACGAGCTCTAGTAATTGGTCCAGTGTGTATAGTAGCAGGGACTGTGGGTGTAACAATGGTATTGATGTCCTCATCAACTAGTGTATGTTCCTAGGGCCGGAATTTTGAAACCCTGTGAACTTTACCAGTACTAAAGATTACTGAAATACATCTGAACCATTAAGTGTAGGTAGCACTCAGTACACAACAAACCGTAATGGCAGTCCTGCCTAATGAGTAATGTATCAATTAGAAAATGGGTGATGAGGAGTGGCTGTTGAGTGTTGAGGACGTATCTTAGGATAAATCGGGTTGACTTAGTGGTTCCTGCATGCCTGAGCCCTGAACGGACTGGGAAGGTAGGCACGACGACGCACCCAGGCAGCGGTGACGCTGTTGGGCAAGCGGCTCCTGACCTCCTATTAGTCTGGTGTCTCCTCCTAGAATCATGCCGTCCAGGGATGGCAAAAGTCACCGGCAAGGCAGGCGGCTGGGGGCGAGTAGAGATCGGAAGCGCAGCAGAACAGAGGGGAATCGAGGCCTGGGCCGACCCAAAATCCCAGGATGGGCCGTGGCCCACCGTGGGCACCCTGTAGATACACCCGAGCGACGTACATGCATTTTTGAAACTAAATTAGGAACATTTAGCTGACCAATTAAATGACTCTGTTTCAATAATATCATATTATTATTTTAACAACTAAGCTTGTTTAGCTTGATGGGTGGAGCAGTGCTATTATGACATGAAGCACGTATGCTGATCATAAAAGGGGGGAAACCCTAAGCATTTTTTAAGCAAAAGAGGGTTTCCCCTCCGATTTCTATTAAAGAAACCACCACGGAACCAACATGATCAATTAAACCCTAAGCATGATCAACTAAACCTATTATGACTATGCCATGGCAGATTTAAAGTTGCAAGCCGCAGAAATGCTATTTACCATCCATTGTTTGCTTCGAGCTAAGAACTAAATTCTAAGAGCTGAAAAGAAAGTACAGTAACCAAGTTACAATCAATTTTCTGGTTGAGATCAAAAAGTTGAGCAGATATGAAGTACCTCATCTCTTGCGGCACCGTGTAGGCATCGGGGCTGTGATGGCTATCGGTGGCATTGAAGTAGATCTGTGACGGTAGAGAGGTGCATCAGGGGATAAGTCCCGTTGCGGTGGACGAGAAGGTCGTGTGAGTGGCCCTGACAAAGAGGACGGTGGTGCCGATGAAGCAAGAGGACGCGATGCAAGGCTCCTGGTCCGTCGCCGTGGATGATAAACGACCATCTCTAGCAGTGGATGACGCGGTCTTGGTAGGAGCTTCAGCATGGTGGAGACGGTGGCGATGGATGGGGTGGACGACGGCAGAGATGGACGGGATGGCAGACGGAGGAGGCTAGTGTGGGGATGGTGTTCTAGCACGGACGGTGTATGAATGGGAAAATGGAGGGAGAGGTACGTGGAACCATCTTTTTGGGGCACGCCTGTCTAAAATATGGGAAAGTTACGAAGTTAGCCCCCATTTAAAATTTGGACGTCATGTCGGTTGGGGATAGCACGGTAATCTCGCATCTTCCCAGTATTTGCCAGAGCAATTTCGGGCAAGGAGAGGGTGTTTTGGCACCCACGGTTGGCTCCCATGGTGTATGAACAAGGCTGACAGGTAGGGCGGTTGTGTCACGTCTAACTGAATTTACGAACCTGCCCCTATTGAAAATATTTGCCTACATCGATTTCGGCCGAGTCGAGTTTGTTTTGCCGCCCACCATGTATGAATGGGAAAATGGAGGGAGAGACAGACGTCTTTCGGACGAGCTTGAATCAAATGTGTTTTGCCGCCCACATGTCGGAATGGGCTCAGAGGCGGTCGTGTCACGTCTAGTTGAAGTTACTAACCTACCCCTATTGAGAGACGTGGAAGTCGGGCAGATGCATTGTCCATGTAAGGGGTAGACAGTAATTTCCATCTCCCAAACACTGGCTTCGGGCAGCCGACGTGGGAGTGGACATTTTGCCGCTTCTTTTGAATTTTGGGACAATAAGCATCCAGGTTTACCCTGACAACTAAATTCGAATCCATTATGTATTCCTATACGAATCTTTATAAATCATTCTATGCATTTTTATATATCTTCAAAAGCATGACAAAGATGTATTCCACTGTCATATATGAATATGATTTACAAAAGCTGATACTCGAATTCAGAAGCTAGAATCCAGTTTAAGGTGAATTCGAATATTTGAAACCACTTTATGTGCATCTCAAGTGTCACACGCAACATAATGTGTACTCCCATTTAGATATGTACACAAGCGATGTCTCAAGATTCAAAATACCGAGTCAATCAAGCAATAATGTACAAAACTAACAGACATATAAACACTTATAGAGTATATGGATCAATAATATCAACTAACATACATAAGCCAGGCCGCTATACTTTTTTTGCTAGAAGAGCATCCTTTTTTTAGCGAAACTAGTACAACATCTTGGCCCTTTCAGATGTATGCCACTTAAGGACCATTTATACTACTATTATTGCTGAATGCACATTCAGACTAATTGACACATTTGTAGGTCTGGCACAACAATCAAAATGAAATGGCTCAGAATCTTATCAATTAATACAGACTTGTGCTCAAAAAAATTACAACCCCAAAAAACAAAAAAACCAATTATTACATGATCTCTAAAACAAATGGTTTGATTGATTACATGAACAAACAAGACAAAGGTTATTCAATGATGGAAAGAACGTTTCACCCATGATTTACCAAGTGGGAATTTAATTTCCTTTTTTCCTTCAGGACCTTAACAATGCGGTCAGTCTCAGCTTGCTTCGTTTTGAAATCCACCAAATATTTAATGGTTGTCTTGAGTACTACTTGTGATTGTGCTATTTGCTTCCTCAACATGTCAACTTCATCTCTAATTGCAAAAGCAGAATCTCTTTCTACCAATAGTGTAGCCTCTATAGCATCAGCAGTTGGCAATTCATGATGCACGATTGGGTCGGTGCCACTATTGTGGGATGATACAACGTCCATGGGGACCTCGCTCTTTGATGTTGGGCTAACCTGTTTTGCCATTAAAGTTCCGATTGGATTCTGAAAAGTTGAAGTTAGCAAAACATCTCAACTAGGAGTTATAACAGCAAACCAGTTATATAAACAAGGAATTAAAGAGTTTCAATTGGATGCTGAAAAGTAGTTATTAACATCATTGTAACCGGTTGCAGCAGCAAGGCAGTTAAACAAACAAGTTTTGCAAAAGGTACCTGTAGTGGCATTGGAGTTTCTCTTGGATCCTGAAAAGTTGAGTAGCCAGTAACGTGATTAGAGCAACTGGTTGCAGCAGCAAACCTGTTACACAAATATATTTTTGAAAATATACATATTGTGCAATTGGACTTCCAATTGGATCCTGAAAACTTGAAGTTGGTAAGATGATTACAGCAACAAGTTACATCAGCAAACCAGGTAAAGAAGGAAGTTTCTGACAACATACCTATTGTGCCAACAGAGTTTCAGTTGGATCCTGCAAACTTGAATGTTAGCAATCATAAATAAAGTGTTGCAAGAGCCATGGGAAACTAACATCAAACTAGTAAAACTAACCAGTTTTGGCAATGTATTTAATTACACATGAACTAGTAAAACTAATAAGTTCTTGGCAACGTATTAAAGTAACAAGTCGGTACCGTTTACCAGCAACGCAGACATTTGTAAATTTCTTTGATGTAAGAAAAATGATTCCAACACACACACACACACACACACACATATATATATATATATATATAAGTTAAAAGACAGTGTCCCTCATATAAACATGATAGTTGTCTATCTATGAATATGCAAACATTTGATATTACTAGTGCTACAAGTGATAACAGCAAACCATTTAAAAAAACAGGGTATCACAATGTAAATTACACGTTAATTCTACTTCACCCTAGAAGTACATATGACCAGCTATCTACATGCTTAAGTAGCTATTTAAGTTCAGGCAAACAGATAATTTTTAACAGTAAGTATCAAACACATAGATAGGCATAGTCTACAATAGGATTAACATACTATGGCATTTTGTAATCAGTAGCAAACTAAATTAAGCCAAGCAACATAATTGAACAATTTTGCAATAAGTGGCTAACTAAAATTTTGAGAGGCAGGTAACTAAACTTATGCTAGCTCTTTGAACAGGCACACTACAACTTCTTTTTCGCTTACAAGGTTTTACGAAGGAGTCCATGGCATCAATTGCTTGGATACGCAGTCCCAATACTTCTTTCTTCACACACTGCATTGGTAAGTCCAATGGTTAATCTGATAAGATGGTGCGTCCTTGATATGTTATATGAGGATGGGTTGTCAGACTAGTTGTAGCCACACACATCACACTAGCTTTTACTGCATATTTCATGTGATTATATTTGGCATGTCGAGATCTAAGCAATCTACAATAGGATGAAAAGACTGGCATCCTTCATATTATTGACGAACTCAGTTCATAGAAACAAGCAATTCAACAATTCTGTGGGTAAATCAAAAGCGCCACTGGAAATTTTTCACTACCCAATCATACACGAAAAAAGGGTGACGCCACCATAGAGGCTGGTATGGGCGGCCGCCACAGGTGGCTAGAAAGTGGGCACCTAGTTTGAGTCGTCCAGGTTGGCCCAGGCTAGTTTTGTTCGTCCCAATGCACGAGCAGGCAATGTAAAAAATGAAGAAAAACATTTCAATTTGGATGGGCCAATAACATAAGTGCAAGGCAGGCCCTATAGCAGGCTCGTGGCCCAAACGAGCGCCTCCCATATCGATCGACAGTAGGAAAAATCCCAATTCGTTCGCTCCAGCCTCTAGTTTGGTTCGCTCCTAACCTAGCCGCTGTTGGAGAGACCAACACAGCACTTCCTCGCACCCTCGTTGGACGCCGGTCACTGGGCTTCAAGTGAATGGAAGGACAAGAAGATGAAGATACAACCCTGGGTGTAGCCTGCATGGGAGGCAGCGGCAGCAGCACGGGCATGGCATCGAGCTTGCACAAACGGACAGTCGCAGCTTGCAAGAGCAGCATGCGCAACAAGTAGGTACATCACATCCCTGATTATATCTAATTCAATTGTTCAATTTCTGGCCAATAGTTAAACCTGACTGAGTGCTTGTATGTAGGAAATCTATGAGAAAATGAAATCAATTTCTGCTTATTTTATAACACCCCCAATCAATACTGAACTGAATGAACCTGATGTATCTAATCAAGTTTCCGGTGCAAACATACAAGCTCATGTTGTTCTTGAGCCTGATGTGTCTAATGGACAAACTGCTAATGAAGGATTTGATGCAAACATTTTACATGCTCCTGGTGATGAACATATGGTGTCTAATGAGGGATCTAATGCAAGCATTTTGCAAGCTTCCATTGAAGGTTTTAGTGTCTAATGATGATCTTCTATGTTGACAAAGACATAGAGATTTACAGGCATTGGTGACAAGCAAATTATAGTACATTTTCATGGCCTGAGGAAACATCGAGGCCATCTGCCAGAAAGTGCCCGTATCATGACAACATAGCATAAATACTTTTCTAATATGTTGTTTGAAACTATTGGCATACTTGTGCGGGATAGATATATAGATATGCAGTTTGCGCACTGGTTATAGGTGCAATTACACTTCGATATTTTCAGCCAAAGAACGAATAATTCAAGCAGGTACATACCATGTTAGTAGTCCTTGTACACCATGTTGCATTTTGTGTTTTTTGGTGCTTACATCATTTAATGTTTTATAATCTAGAACTACTTCGGATCATAAGCTGGTTTTCGAAGTGCATGTAGCTTCACATTTCTCAAGTTATGTTGATTTCCGGAGTGCAAGTGCCTTCGTATTTTTTAAGTTAAATTTTTGCCCCTGGTAACTTGAATTCGTGGATCCGCCACTGCACACAAATCATACACGCATGCCAGTACGAATTAAATGAAATGCAGGGACTTACGCTAGCTCGATGTATAGGCTCACTACAACTCTGCTTGCGCATGCGATGTTCCATGTACAAGTCCATGTTACCACTTGCTTGGATGTGCAGGCCTTGTGCTCTTTGCATCCCCCTTTGCATTTTTGACACGGTGAACGGTTGATCAAATAAGAGGAGTCGACCTTGCTGTTGTACCGGAGGACAGGTACTTACAAGGTTATACCGGTGTACAAGATGTGTACCAGATCCTGTAGCGTCGTCATGCTTCGCTAATAAATGGTTTTGCTTGTTTCACATGATATCTCCAGAAGAAATAAGAGTAAAAGTCAGAGTTGCATAGGCGTGTAAGCTAAGAGAGCAGTGAAAGGATATCCAAACATCGTCGGAACAGTGCACTAGGGAGTGATATGCGGATACCTAGTTCGGACCGGCGTTTGGGCATGCTCACCTAGCTAGAGTGCGGGTCACTTCAGAGCTGTTGAGGTGATGCGCTGGCATTGGTTGGCCATGCACGGATGCAGATCTTGAGTGGCAGTGGACCGCTATGATGCAGTGGACTAGACCGTCGGTGAAGCCCCAACGGCCTCGCGGGGCGGAGGTGCGACGATGTGCTTGGCGAAATAGCCCCGGTGAGGTGGGAGACGGCGTCGGTGAAGTGCACCTGATGCAGTGGAAGTCGATGTCTCTGAGGCACGTCGGTTGCGGCGGCCGATATTGTCAGTGGACCACCCAGTGCAGTAGACGAGGGTGTAGATGAGGTCGCTCCGGTGCGGTGGTGAAGCGCGACCGTCGTCTTCATTATCGTCGTCCGGCACAGAGGTGGGGAAAGAGACGAGATGAGGGGCAATTCGAACTTTGCTTGGGTTGGCGGAGAATTGGGGATTTGAGCGCTCTGGACGCGAAAGGGGACGATGGAGAAAGGAAATTTTGCATGGCTGGAATTGGGGCCGCCAGATATTTCAATCCGAAACGTGGAAAGGAGGGAGGGGTGGGTGGCTGGGTGCTAGCGTCCGTACGACACACGCGACCACCACGACATGACCATGGTTTGCCTGGTGCGCCTACATTTGAGAATGCAAATGAATCTTCTTCCATTTGGAAATAAATCTGTATGTATTGTCATGCCCGTGTTTCCCTTGCAAATAATTAGTCATTCAAAATGAGATACTATAAATTAATTAATGAGGAGATATTTGAAATAGAGTGTGTGTCACATAGCGATCTCCAATTCTAACGTGGATTTCGCATTTCAAGGTATCCATGCTACTTTTTAAATACACAAATTCATATGTGTATGATGAACACTGTCAGTGTCAAAACCGGCGGATCTCGAGTAGGGGGTCCCGAACTGTGCGTCTAGGCGGATGGTAACAAGAGACGAGGGACACAATGTTTTTACCTGTGTTCAGCCCTCTCGATGGAGGTAATACCCCACGCCCCGCTTGATTAATATTGATGATATGGGTAGTACAAGAGTAGATCTACCACGAGATCAATGAGGCTAAACCCTAGAAGCTAGCCTATGGTATGATTGTTGAGATGTAATGTTGTGTCCTCACGGACTAAAGCCCTCCGGTTTATATAGACACCGGAGAGGCTAGGGTTACAGAGTCGGTTACAATGGTAGGAGATCTACATATCCAGTATTGCCAAGCTTGCCTTCCACGCCAAGTAAAGTACCTTCCGGACACGAGCCGAGTCTTCAATCTTCTATCTTCGTAGTCCGGGAGTCCGGCGGATATCGATAGTCGGCTATCCGGACACCCCTAGTCCAGACTCCTCAAGAGTCCCCTGAACCGGTCTTCAATGACGATAAGTCCGGCGTGTATAATGTTCGGCATTGCAAGGCGGGTTCCACCCTTGAATAGTCCGGAGAAGATAATGAACACCGGGATAGTGTCCGCTCGCAAAATAATTTCCACATTCCAACGTAGAGAGAATAAAATACACACTTAATCCAATGGCGACGATTACGCAGCGTGATGTCACACCGCAGCCAAGCCCTCGCTTAAATCGCTTTTATTGTTCCGCCAAAGCATGTTTAGCGGCGGCTTCCTTGGCACGCCCCGTCAAGGTAGATCGTGTTCCCTTTATTCCGGATCCTCATCAATACGTGTGGGTAACCCAACCATTCCCGCCGCCACGCCTATCGAAGGGGAATCTCAAACGGTCACGAGACGGCCCTTGGTATTATTTCCCTTTATAAGAGGACCAAGGCCTGTCCTTGTCTTTTAACCTCGTGATCGAATCTTTCCTCCGCTCCCGGCCCAACACCAAGAGCTTCAGACTCGAGCGCCGGATCCACAAGAATGTCCGGCCCGACCTCGGGGCAGTGGATGCCCTCCTCCGTCACGGAGGAGGACATATTGAAGTTGCGTGAGGCCAAGCACACTGCCCACGGTCTCGCACAAGTTGCCTACCCTGGCAGGCCGTGCCAGCCCCGAGCCCCGCGAATGTGTCGCCAAGATCTCACCTCCGCTGGGATTAGGCTTCCGACGGATCCTTTCGTGAGGGGCTTGTTTTCTACGGGCTGGACTTCCACGACTTGGCTCCGAGTCCATCCTCCATATCTCCGCATTCATTATTGTCTGCGAAGCCTTCCTCCGCGTCATCCCCACTTCGCCTGTGGCTGAAAACATTCAAGGTGGAGCCAAGATGATCGGGGCGTCGAAAGCGAGTGTGGCGGGCGACCATAAGCAAGAAGGTCGACGCCTGTGGCTCAAGGTTCCTTCCAAGAGGAACAGGATTGTGGCAGCAGGAGTGGTTCTACATCACCGCTCCAAGGGGCGAAGCGAAGCCGCCGCCTCCTTCCGCCAGGGACCTCCACAAAGAATCGATGTCGTGGGTCAACCAAGGGCTCAACTGGGGACCGTCCGAGGATGTGCCCGCACTGCAGGGCCGGATTCGGGACCTCCAAACAAGGGAGATCGATCTGGTCAAGGTGATGCAGGTCATGCTAACTAGGCACCTCCTACCCTGCAAACGTTGTCCTCTCCGCTTATGGGAGTTCAATCCGAGGGACCTCAGATCCTCCAAAGATTTCATGGGTGCGACACCCTTGGAGATGTCTGAGCTGTTCTTGGACCGCAAGTGGCGTGTCCGGATTCGCCGAGGATGCGGTCTAAGCCGCGATCGTCCGGATACTCAGTAAATAGCTCAAAGCCGGACATCCTGTTTTGTATGCCTTTCAAGAGATCGCCTCCTTACCCTTTGTTCTTTTACAGGAATGGGTGGCGCGATCAAAGCCGATAAGGTGTCCGCCCCTCCCAGAGACCGTGACCGGAGCCCGTCTTTGGTCGAATGTTGGAGGTTGAACCCACGAGGGGGGCGACGGGAGATAAAGGAGCTAATACTTCGTCCAAAGGGGCGACTAAAGAGGAGGGAACCAAGGATCCCTCCCTTCAGGGGGAGAAGAGGACCGCCTCCGAAGATCCGGAGGCCCCAGCCCCTAAGCGTGGGAAGAAATCCCCACCGGGGGGTCCGGCGTCCGGAGAGAATCCGGACGCGCAATCATCGCCCAAGGACCAGCCCTCCAACGAGCCGTGAGTATGAAAGAGGAAGTTTAATAAAAAAGTACCTTCGTTTATGCTTCTGTAGGTAACCGAAATATTTATATCGCAGTTCGGATCTGCAGCCGTCTCAGATGAGTTCGTCCTCGGGGGATCTTCTTCCGGAGATGATGGAGAGCGATACGCCTCCGTCCGACGCGCCGCCAGATGAGGCAGGCGAGCCCGAAGTGTCGTCACGGAGGGCGTCCCCGAGTCCGGAGGGGTCAAAGAGTTCAACACCCACCAGAGCCCGGCCGGGAGAACTGAAGAGTTTGCTTGAGAGGGCGTCCATTTCAGAAGATCACCGTGCGTTAATGCGTATGGTGATTGGAACGATTTCGTCCGAAAGCGGTTGCGTGATGCTGCCATGAGCTTGTCGGGATTTGAGGTATGCGAAAATAGCGCACTTTTGTTTTTAACGGTTGTGCATAAAAATGCGCCAGATAGATAGTAGCCCTCGAGACTCGGTAGGTTGTCGAAGACGACAGCGCGTCGAGGATCGAAAATCTAAATATCTCGGGTAATAAATATCGCCGCTCGACATGTGTGGCGGATAGTCCGGGGCCAGCCGGACCGATCGCTTTGCGAACTAAGTCGGCAATCGACATGGCGATGCCGACATAGCACTTGTCAATCAGCGATTTGACGAGTCGCAAGGTAAATAAATTCTCCATAGCCGCTTTATTGAGTGGGTTAAAGCCCTCCTCGATAAGTTATATGCTGTTTATACAGATAGTGCTGCTTTGTGGAGAGATTTCGCCGAGCTTGCACAAACCAAGGAGCAAGCCCGAAGGAGTGATGCGGTGCTGCTGGCGTGCCGAGGAGTTGAAGGTCAAAAGGCTGCGCGACCGCCTAAGTAGGCGGAGGTGGCGGATTGGCCAAGAAATTAAAGGATGCTACCGATCGAAGCGAGGCTCTTGAAAAGGAGCGCCTATCGGAGCGGGAAGACCTAAAGGAGGCCACCGCCGAGACCAAGGATGCCCGCTCGCAATGCGGCTATGAAGGAGGAGCTGCGCCAAGCGGAGAAATCACGGCCGGCAGGCCGTTTCTTATCGTCGCCGGTTTATGGATGCCGTATGCCCAATTTCAAAAGCAAGTGGAGTTCGGAGGATCCTTACATGGACTTGGCTGCGAAAAGGGCCGACATCGTTAAGCACTTCCGGAGCTGGGGATCACGAGGTGGAAGAGTTATATTGACTCAATTCCACAGTCCGGACGCCCTCTTCATTGTCGGACAAGTTGGCGAATGGGCCGAACTGAATAGACTGTCCGGCTGGCTATGATCGACATCGTGGCCCATGTGTGGCCGAGAGAGGTCCAAGGCGACGAGCTATTTTGGCCTCATCGCGCAGGTTCCTTGGGGCGGTGCCGCATATCAAGGAGATGAAGCGGTCGGCCTGCATCGAGGGCGCGGATGGCTCGCCCGTAAAGGCGCGATGTCCGGAGATGGATGCCACCATTGTTGCTGCCCAGGTTCGGATGGGAACCGCTTCTGCCAACATTATTTCAGGGAAGTTATGCGGGCGCCAGATAATAGAGTCGCATGCTTCAAGAATGTAACGCTCAATTGAACGCATTAACTTGTTTATGAATGATTATAGTATGAATGCTTTTTATACTTGTGCTTCCAAGTAGTAATACTTCTCCTTGCGGCCGCTTAAGTATACTTGTGTATAACCCGAAGATGCGATCTTTGGCTTGTGCCCTTGCACAAGGTCTTTGGGGTGTTCGCAAAATAGCACTTTTTCACACTTTAATCCGACGCCTCGGTCCTGTTATAAGGAGGTGGTAGCATAGCTTAACGAGGCAATCCGGACTATAATGCTTTATCTCTTTCACTTAGCCAATGGAGTTCGAGGGTGGGGCTACGATATAGCCCCTAATGGCACCGCACATCTCCGGATTCGGGTGCGTATGTGCTCGACCGAAGCGCCCTTCACAAAGCGGGAATTCTAAACATTCCATAGTCGATCAAGTGGTGACCGCACTCGCTATATCATGACGGTCCGCCGCTTTCATCGAGGTGCTCACCCAATTAACCGGGGCACAATCGCAGAGTTCTCCGGTGCGCGTTAGCGGGTGATACGGAACGAAGGCAGCAAAACACGTGAGCCGGCAAACCCAACATTTGACCAAAGACATGATTCGAGCTGATGCATATAGTGCCCAATCTTGAGACGCCGAACACTCCTCGAGGTGTTCGGACTTTATGATAACGGGCAGAATTATACCCTAAGCCCCTTGTGTCCGTGTATGGGCATTGTCTTCGACGCGCCAATGCCAAATCGTCAGCTCCGCCTCGGCTATAGGAAGAAGCCGAGGCCGATTTAGCAACAAGAGACAAGAATAAAAAGGTCTACGAGGGTCTTAATCAAAAGAATCCTTGCGACGGGTCCCTACCGCACGTCTGCGCTGTGTCTCCGTTGCAGCCGTTATCCGGGACGGTACGCACGTTGCTCATCTGTAGAAAAGAGAGGAACATTTCAAAAACAGTTCGCGAAAATAATGCAAAAGAATAAGCGTAAATAATTAAGGCTAGGTTTATATGAAACCGATGTTAGTTGTCAGCGCGCAGCCCTTGTGAAAGGGTATGCGGCTAGGGAGCCCCTACTCGCTGAGTCCGGATTCGTCTATCCGAATCCGGGGTCTTTAATGACCTCGACCGAAATGGTGCCATGTGGACCGGCATCTTAAGTGTGAGAGACGCGTAATGCGGTATGGCATTGAAGCGACAAAAGCCTTCGCCCTAATAGTGCTTGATGTTCACTTCTAAATGGGACGATATGGAAAATTAACTTTTTCGTCGGAAATTGTTCGGTGATCCGAACACGACTTCGAGTAATATCGAGCTGTGCACTTGGCGTAAGGGCCGTGCGTAACTCCTTTGAAGGAAGTGCGGCCGTGTCGAATTTTGGTAGGGTCTATCCCCATCCGACGGATTGTGTTTGAATATAGCAGGTTTAAGTCACCGCCTCCGCCCATTAGGACGTTTGTGAATTGTAGTCCGCCTTTTATCGGATTCAATATCGGGAGTCGCCCCATGGTTCAACACTTTTGGAATAATCCGGTGGTCGAAAGTGATTGGTTTTGATATCCAATCTCTATGGTTTATGGGCGGACCGTGCGAGGCTCTTTTAGAAAGTGCCGCGACTGTTTTTCCGTGTCCTCACATGAAGTGAGTTTCTCGCTTTGACCCCTTGTGGGAAAGTCTTTTGTTTTCGGTGCCTGCTTGGCGGGTTTATCTTCTTCGCTGACGCCGAGCCCTTTGCGTTCGGCGTTTAGTCGGCCGGACTGTTTGAAAACCCAACAATCCTCGTGGGTGTGATTTGCGAGCCTTCCGGGTACTGTGGATTTGATGATCCGACCCAGATTTTGTGTAGGTTAGACAGTTCGTCATTGTCGTCCTTGATGGGTTGAGCTTTGTTATTCGCCGTGAGCTTTTAAATCCGGCGCCGATCGCCGCTTTTGGGCTTTTTCTTTATTCGGTGCTGATCTTTTCGCGCCGTGATTTTCCGCTTCCATCTCTTATCTCGATGTACTTGGGTCGCTGGTGCTGCTTCTTGCCAACCAGCTGTCCTCTCCTGCGCAAAAGCGGGTCATGAGGCTTGTTAATGCGGTCATTGTCCTCGGTTTCTCTTGACCGAGGTGTCCTCGGTTTCTCTTGACCAAAGTTATGTGACTTAGGTCGTCTGCATCCGGAGGCCGGACATAAGTCTCTTGAAAATTTGCTCGCGCGCCTCGAGCTCTTCCCAACTTCCAACAATGTTTTCGGGAGGCTTTTGAGCCAATGACGAGCTGGCCCTTTGAGCTTGAGGGTAGATATTTTATGGCGTGGAGATCGCCTCCTCCGCCATATGTATATGCAGATATAGTCTTCTATCCGCACTCTGTGGTGCTGTTGTTCCATCGTAGGCTTCTATGTTGATGGGTTTAAACCCGCTGGGAATTCATGTTCCAAAGACTTCGTCTGTGAAGCATAGTGGGTGTCTGGCGCCTGCATTTGTATGCGTTGCTATCGTCGGACACTTGACGTGTTCCTTTGCTTATTGGGGCTTTCCTTTGGGTCCGTAGATGGACTGGCTGGGCCATTTGACGGTGGAGGCTTTATGGCCTCTTCACAAATTCGGGAGCAGCTGCGCGCCGGTAGCTCTTCGGTTGGTGGCTGTTGCCTTGTTTGTCTGCGGTTTTGAGCACTTTGCTCCATCTTATCCGAACGCGTCTTCCGTTGTGTTGAGCTTCCGCTTTTCCTCCTTCGTGCTTCTTGTCTGTAGTGATGAGCTGCGTTTGCAAAGATCTTGTTCGACGGGCTCTTCGAGTTCGTCGTCATCGAGGCTTGATTCATCCTCGGAGGGAGGTACATAGTTGTGATCCTCAACCTTTTCTTCCGCCGCCTTTCGTGAGGGCTTGCTTCTACATCCTCCTTATTTGAGTCTTCTTTGGAGGGTTTGTCTTCGCACTCTCCGAGTGTTATTATCTCCGTGCGGATTCTCCATTCTTGTTGTGGCGGGATTTAGAGCGGCGCCGTCGGCGTTGGGTTGCTTCTTTAGAGAATCTTCCTCCGCGCTTCTCGCCATCCCCTTCTTTTGGGGTATCCACCATGTAGACGCTTGTATGACGAGGTGGCCTTCCAAAGGTCCCGTGGGCGCTGGGTCCCGATCGTCTCTCGCATCATCGTCCATAGCGCCGATGTCCTCGGAGTTGTAGTCTAACATGTCGGTTAGATCCTCGGCAGTGGCTACAAAGTGGGTGGTGGGTGGGCTCAATTTCTTTGTCGTCCGAACTCCAACCGCCCCGCCATAGTCCGCCCAGATCCTCCCGATAGCGAGAGATGCTTCAGGAATTCAGGATATCGCCAAAAGGCGAGTGTTGAAAGATGTCCGCGCGGTGAATTCCATAACCGCGCCTAATCTGCTTAATTGGCGAGGGCGCGGGAGGCTCGGAGTCCGCGAGGAGTCCGACGTCTCGGGATCACGAAGTTTTGCAAGGACAAAATCGGTATTCGCTCCATCGCCAGATGTTGAAGCCCCGGCGGCGTCTATCCACCGACCCTCGTCATGGGCAATCGGCTCCGGAAAGTGGCCGGGCGGGACGGCGTCGCCACCAAAGCACCGTCCCGGCGGCAGAGCTAGATCATGCCCATCGTCGCAGTCTTGGCGGCGCTTGGCTGCGCTCGAGTCCGTCAAGATCAAGTCTCCGCGGTCATCGGCCGTGAAGTTTAGGCTTCGAATCGACTCGACGGCCAAGGGCGAAGCTTGATCTGCTCCAAATGGCCAAGAGCGTTGGCCCGCGATTGCAAAGCCGCCGAATCGAAGATCTGTCCGGGAGAAAAGTCTCACCGACAGCGTTGAAGGTTGAAGATGCCATCGAGCCTATTGGTGACGACAGGAGGAACTCTCAATGAAAGCACCAATGTCGGTGTCAAACCGCGGATCTCGGTAGGGGTCCCAAACTGTGCGTCTAGGCGGATGGTAACAAGAGACGAGGGACACAATGTTTTTACCTGTGTTCAGCCCTCTCGATGGAGGTAATACCCACGCCCCGCTTGATTAATATTGATGATATGGGTAGTACAAGAGTAGATCTACCACGAGATCAATGAGGCTAAACCCTAGAAGCTAGCCTATGGTGTGATTGTTGAGATGTAATGTTGTGTCCTACGGGCTAAATCCCTCCGGTTTATATAGACACCGGAGAGGCTAGGGTTAAACAGAGTCGGTTACAATGGTAGGAGATCTACATATCCGTATTGCCAAGCTTGCCTTCCACGCCAAGTAAAGTACCTTCCGGACACGAGCCGGAGTCTTCAATCTTCTATCTTCGTAGTCTGGGAGTCCGGCGGATATCGATAGTCCGGCTATCCGGACACCCCCTAGTCCAGGACTCCCTCAAACACCATGGTAGTGAGAAAACTTTGGGTGGATTCAAACATATGACCTACAAAATAGCATAACAATCGAGCCAATCTCAACTTTTCCAAACCTAGTATGGCATGAATTCGAAATAATTATGGAAGCCATATGCATGGTCCTCAATTCAAATCTTACAGTGTACACTAAATTGAAACGTTGATATTAAGTGTCGTGCTATCTACATTCAAATGTTGTTTTTAGCCCCCCCCCCCCCTCGGCACACACGCTACATACTTCCTGATCAATCTCCCTCTCCTAACCACCTTAGAAAGCTATCGGTTTCCGACACACGTCATTCTTTCTCTCCATGTTTTGATCTCTAACGCTCTCAACTGCACAACCCCCTTTTTCCACTCTGTTACCAAATGTATCTACCTCGCACACCCGCCATTGCACTCCATGTCGAGCTCTCTCTCTCTCTCTCCCTCCCACCCTCTCTCGCAAGATACATGCATTGCCTATGCAGATGCCCCCTCTCGTGCGCACGCACGCACGTTGTCTATCTAGGTTACTCTCTCGAGACTGTCTCCCTCTTTCTTCTACACTGCGGGCCACACTCGCTCAATCTCGCTCTCTTTATCTATGTCTCGATTAACCTCGCTTTCTTACACACACAAATTATATATCTTCATGTTCGGGCCTCAATTGACACACTCTATACTCTCTCACGCAGATTGTCTATCTAGGTCAGTCCATCCAAGCCGCTCCCACTCTTTTAACCTCATGGCAGGCCACGCTCGCTCAATCTCTCTCTCCCTCTCTCTCTCTCCCTCCTCTCTCTCTCTCTCTCTCTCTCTCTCTCTCTCTCTCTCTCTCTCTCTTTGTATGTCTCGATTGACCTTGCTCTTTCTCGGACACAGACGATATATCTCCATGTTTGAGCCCAATTTGACATATTCATATTGTATACTCTCTCACGCATATTGTCTATCTAGGTCACTCTCTCAAACCCGTCTCACTCTTTCGATCGCACGACTACCCACACTCGCTCAATCTCTTTGCCTTTATATATGTAATCGATTGGCCTTGCTTCCTCCCACACACACACACAATATATCTACATGTCTGTGACTGGATCATCTCTCAAGCTTTATCTTACATCCCGTCACCCTTCCCAAAATCTCAATCAAACAATATCTCTCAAGAGCATATATATCTTTTCAACGAACGCCGGACCACACTCACTTTGTCTCTCTATCTATTTGTCTCTTTGTTGACCTCGCTTTCTCATGTCGTACCTTCCACACATTGAAGCTACCTCTCCATCCCTCGCAGAGCCGGAGCTATTTACATTGCGAGGGGAACTCCAACCTTGGATTAATTTTTGAAGGCATTTATTCTGGTGGGTTTAGATTATATTTTCGTAGCATTCGGCCCACAACTACTCCAAACACCGTTGCAACCCATGCACCTTCCCCAATTGATTTCCCCCTGCCTCGGTCATCTCTCTCTCGCACGTCCTTTCTCACCTTCAACGTCGCACCATGGTAGTTTTGCAAAAAAACTCTGTAATTCTCTTTACTTATTACTCCCTCCGTCCGAAAATACTTGTCATTAACATGGATAAAAAGAGATGTATCTAGAACTAAAATACATCTAGATACATCTCCTTTTATCCATTTTGATGATAAGTATTTCCAGGCGGAGGGAGTACAAATTAGCTACAAAACTACACACCGATAGTCCACCTGTAATGGAACAAATTTCAACCCACAAATTAAAGTGCTACAAACTACACACCAAGGGGCCCACCTATAATGGAACGAATTTGGACCCACATATAAATTAAAATTAAAAAGGATGAGGATCGAACATGCGACCACGGCCTTCAAGCCGCACGTCAATAGGCAACATAGTACAACAATGTTTGTTGTACCCCCCCCCCCTCTGTTGATATAATGTTGTTATATTACCACAGCCTATTTAATGGATAACATGTTTTAATATTATTTTTAGTACATTAGTGGGACCAATCGTTAGCATGTACTATTCACCTTCACTTACTGGTGGGTTCCATGTGTGCTCTCTCTCTCTCTCCTCCCCTTCTATGTTTAGACGCACGAGCAAACATGAAGAACTCGCGGGCGATGCTGTCGTTGACCATATCTGGACGCGTTCACTAGTTACGGCACCAGTTTCACGTACTAGTAGTACTAGTCAATGTGTACGTGCAATGCACGCTAATTTGGAATTGACTTCCCTAAGAGAATATTTGGAATTGATGTGGTATTTAATATGAAATGCTTGCTATTAGAAGGAATACATGTGGCTTGATGACGTTTTATATTTAACTTGATATGGCTCTAGCAGAACATTCAATCAATCAAACAATAGATTTCATTCAATCTGACTCCAACTTTACATTCATACGACGATCGATCTAAAATAAACGGAAATGAGATCGGATTTTAAGCATGGCAATTCGAATGTTTTTCATGGCAAATTTAGATTACGCGGTGGCGGCGGGGGCGTCTTGCGGTGGGAAGCGGCTCCTCTGTCATGCTCTGTGTGTCGTCGGGCCACTGACCAATGGCGACGGCGGCGTCTTGCCTCGTCGTTGGCGTACTCCTGGACGTTGGCCCTAGCTTCTAGAGGGATGGCCGGGGGTGGAGGAAGACCGGAGGTGGTGGGCGGTTCAGGGGAGGGCGGGGGCCGGTGGTTCGGTCGGTGGCCTGTGCGGTGGTCTTTAGGGGAAGAATAAGAGGCGAGGAAGAAGAAGGGTTAGGAGATGTAGGATCCTCATCCAACCGCTTGAAGTGGACGACTGACCCAAGTAACGAAAGTCATACGCTTCAAGACTGATACGTCCATTTTGCATCATGCTTTTATATCAATATTTATTGCATTATGGGCTGTTATTACACATTATATCTTAATACTTATGGCTATTCTCTCTTATTTTACAAGGTTTATCATGCGAGGGGAATGTCGGCAATGGAATTTGGCCGAAAAGGAGCAAATATTGAAACCTATTCGCACAGCTCAAAAATCTCGAAACTCCACGGAAGTTGTCGGGATATACCCGTGGTGTAAACCGCCGGAAGTATAACCCACCGGATCGACGACTCCATCGGTAACCCGCCTCGAGCTTGGCGGTTTCTGGCTACCCGCCTTGGTCTTGGCGGTTCATTAGTAACCCGGTGGGCGGGTTAGATGGATGACGAGGCCCAAGGCCCAGAAGGACGGTTCACGTTTAATGGTGGGCCGGTTTATGAGGAAAGCGTAAGGACTATTCTCCTACAAAGGAAGCAAGACTAGGACTCCACTTGTAATAGAGTAATCCTAATCCAAATAGGACTAGTCATGTAAACCGCCCCTTCAACATATATAAGGAGGGGCAGGGCTCCCCAAAGAGGGACAAGCTACAAGCGACAAGCAAGAAACAATCTTAGGGCTAGACACAAAGAGGAGAGCCGGTTTACGGCGACTCCCTGATGATGATAATGAGACCTAGCCTCAAACAGCATGTAGGGTTGTTACCGGATGATGTTTCCCGGGGCCCGAAGCTGTCTAAATCCCTGTCTTGTGTTGCGTCTCTCGATTCTGCTCAACCCCTCTCAAGCTACCACATAGATGCGTTGGCCTCGCGACTAAGTCCTGACACTAAGGACATCTGACATGTTAATTCCACGACACAAGTCATTTTTCGGAATTAATAAGAATTATTGAGCGACGAAAACACCAGAGGGGGCCCACACCCTGGCCAGGAGGGTGGGGGCGTGCCCACCCCCTACTGGGCGCGCCCCCTATCTCCTGGGCCCCCTGGTGGCCCTCCGATGCCCATCTTTTGCTATATGAAGGCTTTTACGCTGGAAAAAATCATAAGCAAGCTTACGGGACGAAACTCCGCCACCACGAGGCAGAACCTTGGCGGAACCAATCTAGGGCTCCTCATGAGCTGTTCTCGCTGGGAAACTTCCTCCGAGAGGGGGAAATCATCATCATCGTCATCACCAACGATCCTCTTAGCGGGAGGGGGTCAATCTCCATCAACATCTTCACCAGCACCATCTCCTCTCTAAACCCTAGTTCATCTCTTGTATCCAATCTTGTATCAAAACCACAAATTGGTACCTGTGGGTTGCTAGTAGTGTTGATTACTCCTTGTAGTTGATGCTAATTGGTTTACTTGGTGGAAGATCATATGTTCAGATCCTTAATGCATATTTAATACTCCTCTGATCATGAACATGAACATGCTTTGTGAGTAGTTACTTTTGTTCCTGAGGACATGGGTGAAGTCTTGCTATTAGTAGTCATGTGAATTTGGTATTCGTTCGATATTTTGATGAGATGTATGTTGTCTCTCCTCTAGTGGTGTTATGTGAACATCGACTACATGACACTTCACCATTATTTGGGCCTAGAGGAAGGCATTGGGAAGTAATAAGTATATGATGGGTTGCTAGAGTGGCAGAAGCTTAAACCCTAGTTAATGCGTTGCTTCGTAAGGGGCTGATTTGGATCCATATGTCTAATGATGTGGTTAGGTTTACCTTAATACTTCTTTTGTAGTTGCAGATGCTTGCAATAAGGGTTAGTCATAAGTGGGATGATTGTCCAAGTAAGGGCAGTACCCAAGCACCGGTCCACCCACATATCAAATTATCAAAGTACTGACCGCGAATCATATGAGCGTGATGAAAACTAGCTTGACAATAATTCCCATGTGTCCTCAGGAGCTCTTTTCTCATTATAAGAAATTGTCCAGGCCTGTCCTTTGCTACAAAAAGGATTGGGCCACCTTGCTGCACTTTATTTACTTTCATTGCTTGTTACCTGTTACAATTTATCTTATCACAAAACTATCTGTTACCTACAATTTCTGTTCTTGCAGAGAATACCTTACTGAAAACTGCTTGTCATTTCCTTCTGCTCCTCGTTGGGTTCGACACTCTTACTTATCGAAAGGACTACGATTCCCCTATACTTGTGGGTCATCAAAGACGTACGTGCAAGAAGTGCTCCTCAACCCATCAAGCTAAACAACATGCCACTCATAATTCCAAACTTAGTTTCTCAAATACGAATCTGATATGATGCTAACATGTACTAAAACAGAGAATGTTCAATTGGCAACTAATGTTCCTACTTTACTTTTGAAAAGCACATGCGCCACATATCAAGGGACAGTAGGGAGTTGCATTCTTCATGCGCCTCGCTCATCATGTGTGGGCAACCAACATTTTATTAATCCAAAATCTGCTTGCTCTTCTTTAGCATGCTCCTCTTCGCTCTTATTTTGTATTATTTTCCATTCCTAAATATAAGTCCTTGTAGAGATTCCTCCATGGACTACATAGGGAGCAAAATGAATGAATCTACACTCTAAAATGTATCTATATACATTCGTATGTGATCCATAGTGGAATCTCTACAAGGACTTGTATTTAGGAATAGAGGGAGTATAATAGTAGTGCAATATGTTCCTTGTAGTGAGAAGGAGCAGGGACATTTGCAGTGTATAGGTCTATTCGGTCGCTTGTCATGGACGCTTTCAACTCTTTGTGTTGGTCTTCATGTCGCTTGTCATGGACGCTTTCAACTCTTCGTATTTGGTTGTATGTGTCACCTTTGAGAGTTAGACCGATAGTGTGAAAGATCGCCTTCAGCTTGTAGAGAGCTGGTATCTCAAGCCTTTCTAGCCGATCGGCAATACTAGCACATATGTTCCAAAGAAGTTTCACTTTCCGATTTTACTCCGATGCTTAGGGTTTTCCCATTATATCTACACTATAATCTGCGATTTACTTTGTGTCCTACTAGCAGCAATCCGCCTTTAAAGCTAAATAACACACCAATCATACGCCCTAAGCTTCTTCAAATATGAATGTGATATGATACCGACATTAGCTAATGTACACGCATTTAATTGGTTATCTAATGCTCCCACTTGAGTTTCCAAATGCATGTGGCCACATATAGAGAGACATCATGGGATGACATTTGTTTGGGCGCTCTGATTCATCATGGGTCGGCAACCAACATTGTATAGAAAGAAGGGGAATCTCAATAATATGCTTCCCCTTCTATTCTTTAACATGTTCCTCTTCTGTTCTTCTTTAGTAACTATAGTATGTTCCTTGTTAGGAAGGGGAGCAGGGACATCTGCAATGACAATGACTCTATTGGGTCGCTTCTGCTACATGATTTCAGCACTTCAAGTTGGTCTGCCATAATATCCCGGAAATGGTGGGAGCCACGCGGTCTTTGATAGACTAGACTGATAGCAACAACAGTGTGCCTTCAGATGAATAGAGCTCGCATGTAGGTGATTGATAGGTTGCATATTAGTAGCGGCAATACAACCCTGTATTTTCCAGCCAGTTCTGCTTTCCTGATTTATTTATGGTGCTTATGGTGTACCCCTCTTATCTACACTACGATCTACGTAGTGGTTGTGCGCTCTTGTTATCATGGTTTGGCAATAAACTTTCTACATGATATATTATGAACCTATCATCTGCCAACCATCCTTACATCTGGAGCTCCCAACAGGGAGCCTATTTTTGTGTGTAGTTGTGCCAGATTATATTAACCTACTCGCCATATTACAACACACATGGGCTCTCTCATCAGAATCCAGTGATAGCATTGGGAAGTAATAAGTAGATGATGGGTTGCAAGAGTGACAGAAGCTTACACCCTAGTTTATGTGTTGCTTCCTAAGGGGCTAATTTGGATCCATATGTCTAATGATGTGGTTAGGTTTACCTTAATACTTCTTTTGTAGTTGCGGACGCTTGCAATAGGGGTTAATCATAAGTGGGATGCTTATCCAAGTAAGGGCAGTACCCAAGCACCGGTCCACCCACATATCAAATTATCAAAGTACCGAACGCGAATCATATGAGCGTGATGAAAACTAGCTTTACGATAATTCCCATGTGTCCTCAGGAGCTCTTAAATCATTATAAGAAATTGTCCAGGCTTGTCCTTTGCTACAAAAAGGATTGTGCCACCTTGCTGCACTTTATTTACTTTCATTGCTTGTTACCTGTTACAATTTATCTTATCACAAAACTATCTGTTACCTACAATTTAGTGCTTGCAGAGAATACCTTACTGAAAACCGCTTGTCATTTCCTTCTGATCCTCGTTGGGTTCGACACTCTTACTTATCAAAAGGACTATGATAGATCCCCTATACTTGTGGGTCATCAAGACTCTTGTCTGGCGCCGTTGTCGGGGAGTGAAGCGCCTTTGGTGAGTGGAACTTAGTAAGAAAACATTTCTATAGTGTGCTGAAATTTTCCGTCACTTGTTACTATGGAAACTAATCCTTTGGGGGGCTTGTTCGGGGTATCTTCACCCCGACCAGTAGAGCAAAGAGTTGCTCCTCAACCTAATGAACCTACTGAAAATATTTACTTTGAGATTCCTTCGGGTATGATAGAGAAACTGCTAGCTAATCCCTTTGCAGGAGATGGAACGTTGCATCCTGATTTACACCTTATCTTTGTGGATGAAGTTTGTGGATTATTTAAGCTTGCAGGTATTCCCGATGATCTTGTCAAAAGGAAGGTCTTCTCTTTATCTTTGAAGGGAGATGCATTGACATGGTATAGGCTATGTGATGATACGGGATCTTGGAATTATAAACGATTGAAGTTGGAATTTCACCAGAAGTTCTATCCTATGCATCTTGTTCATCGTGATCGTAATTACATATATAATTTCTGGCCTCACGAAGGAGAAAGCATCGCTCAAGCTTGGGGGAGGCTTAAGTCAATGTTATATTCATGCCACAATCATGAGCTCTCAAGATAAATGATTATTCAAAAAAATTATGCTCGGCTTTCTCCCAATGATCGCACCATGCTCAATACTTCTTGTGTTGGTTCTTATATGCTGAAGACTACTGAATTCAAGTGGGGGACTTATTGGAAAGAATTAAACGCAACTCTAAAGATTGGGGTTCCGACGATGGTAAGGAGTCAGGTATAACACCTCAGTTTGATTGTGTTAAATCTTTTATGGATATCGATGCTTTTCGTGGATTTAGCGCTAAGTATGGACTTGACTCTGAGATAGTAGCTGCTTTTTGTGAATCTTTTGCTACTCACGTTGATCTCCCTAAGGAGAAGTGGTTTAAATATAATCCTCCCATTGAAGTAAAAGTAGTAGCACCTATTATAGTTGAAGAAAAGACTGACACTTATAATGATCCTATTGTCCCTACTAGTTATGTTGAAAAACCACCTTTTCCTGTTAGGATGAAGGATCATGCTAAAACTTCAATTGTTGTTCGTAAGAGTAATACTAGAACTTATACACCTCCTGAGCAGATCAAAGTTGAACCTAGTATTGCTATGGTTAAAGATCTCTTGGATGATAATTTAGATGGGCATGTTATTCATTTCTATGGTGAGACTGCTAATATTGCTAGACCATATGCTAAGATACATAGACCTGTTGTAGGCATGCATGTTATTTTTGTTAAAATAGGAGATCATTGTTATCATGGCTTATGTGATATGGGTGCTAGTGCTAGTGCAACACTCTATGACTTATATAAAGAAATTATGCATGATATTGCACCTGCTGAAATAGAAGGTATTGATGTTACTATTAAGCTTGCCAATAGGGACACTATTAAGCCAGTTGGGATTGTTAGAGATGTTGAAGTCTTGTGTGGGAAGGTTAAATATCCTGCTGATTTTCTTGTTCTTGGTTCCCCACAAGATGACTTTTGTCCCATTATTTTTGGTAGACCCTTTTTGAATACTGTTAATGCTAGGATTGATTGCGAAAAGGATATTGTTACAATTGGCTTAGGGGATATGTCACATGAATTTAATTTTTCTAAGTTTCGTAGACAACCCCGTGATGAAGAATCACCGAGTAAGGATGAGATTATTGGTATTGCTTCTATTGTCGTGCCTCCTACTGATCCGTTAGGACAATATTTGCTAGACCACGAAAATGATATGTTTATGAATGAAAGAAGGGAAATAGATGAAGTGTTCCTTCAACAGGGTCCTATTATTATTAGTGCTAACCTTTCAGAGCAAAAAGAAGAAAGATTATTGAAAACTCTGAAGAAGCACCGTGCTACTATTGGATATACTCTGGATGATCTTAAGGGCTTTAGTCCCACTCTATGCCAACACAAAATTAAATTGGGCGAAGATGCCAAACCAGTTAGAGATCCTCAACGACGGTTAAACCCTAAGATGAAAGAAGTGGTAAGAAAGGAGATACTAAAGCTCCTTGAGGCGGGTATAATTTATCCTGTTGCTGATAGTGATTGGGTAAGTCCTATCCATTGCGTACCTAAGAAGGGAGGTATTATTGTCGTTCCTAATGATAAAGATGAATTGATCCCACAAAGAATTATTACAGGTTATAGGATGGTAATTGATTTCCGTAAATTAAATAAAGCTACTAAGAAAGATCATTACCCTTTACCTTTCATTGATCAAATGCTAGAAAGACTATCCAAACACACACATTTCTGCTTTCTAGATGGTTATTCTGGTTTCTCTCAAATACATGTGTCTGCGGAGGATCAATCAAAAACTACTTTTACTTGCCCTTTCGGTACTTTTGCTTATAGACGTATGCCTTTTGGTTTATGTAATGCACCTGCTACCTTTCAAAGATGCATGATGGCTATATTCTCTGACTTTTGTGAAAAGATTTGTGAGGTATTCATGGATGATTTCTCCGCTTATGGATCCTCTTTGATGATTGCTTGAGCAACCTTGATCGAGTTTTGCAGAGATGCGAAGACACTAGTCTCGTCTTGAATTGGGAAAAGTGCCACTTTATGGTTAATGAAGGCATTGTCTTGGGGCATAAGATTTCCGAGAGAGGTATTGAAGTTGATAAAGCTAAAGTTGATGCTATTGAAAAGATGTCATGTCCCAAGGACATAAAAGGTATAAGAAGTTTCCTTGGTCATGCCGGTTTTTATAGAAGGTTCATTAAGGACTTTCTAAAATCTCTAGGCCTTTGACTAACTTATTACAAAAAGATATTCCTTTTATCTTTGATGATGATTGTGTAGAAGCATTTGAAATACTTAAGAAAGTTTTGATCACTGCACCTATTGTTCAGCCACTTGATTGGAATTTACCATTTGAAATTATGTGTGATGCTAGTGATTATACTGTAGGTGTTGTTCTAGGGCAAAGAGTTGATAAGAAATTAAATGTTATCTAGTATGCTAGTAAGACTCTTGATACTGCCCAGAGAAATTATGCTATACTGAAAAAGAGTTCTTAGCAGTTGTGTTTGCATGTGATAAGTTTAGACCTTATATTGTTGATTCCAAAGTTACTATTCACACGAATCATGCTACTATTAAATATCTTATGGAAAAGAAAGATGCTAAGCCTAGACTTATTAGATGGGTCCTCTTTCTCCAAGAATTTGATTTGCATATCTATTTATATATAAAAAGTAATTGACGGTTTAACCTGAAGCAAGATAAATACGCCGTAAAATCCGACGTTAATTAGAAAATACCAACCGTTAATATAGAGGATCTCTTAGATTATGAAACCGTGACCGTACGATCCGCGTGACATAACATGGGGTTGACGTGAGACCTTTTTTTGTGAATGACATGAGACAACTAAAAAAATAGGAGTACATGAAAGTTATCTATTAGATTAAACTGTTTTAATTAGATCTCAACCTTCCCATAAAAAACAGATCTCAACCTGAAACCAAAAAATATATCTCAACCTCACGCTCACGTTCCATACGTACATGGCGAACGACTAAAAGGAGAAAGATTCAATTTTTTTACGAGAAACCCTAGCCAACATCTACAACCCTGGGAAGAAGGAACGGGAGAAGTATTGTCCAGCATAGCTGCGTCATCTTTGCCGGCCTCTATAGCAGGAAGATCTGTCCGGCCGGCCGGCCGGCCACAACGTCCATCCTCATCTCCTACAAGAAAACCTATCCATCCTCTATCACCTGGGGAAGAAAGAACACATTATTTTCTAACATCCTCTCTTCCGTGTGTGGATCTTGACCTCTCAGTGGTCGTACGTAGTCGTCGTCATCTTTGCCGGCCTCTATAGCAGGAAGATCTGTCCGGTCGGCCGGCCGGCCACAACGTCCATCCTCATCTCCTACAAGAAAACCTATCCATCCTCTATCACCTGGGGAAGAAAGAACACATTATTTTCTAACATCCTCTCTTCCGTGTGTGGATCTTGACCTCTTGGTGGTCGTACGTAGTCGTCCTTGTGCCTCCAACCCTCTCATCTGTGTGGCCTTAAGTCTTCTCCGGGAGCTCCGCCAGGAAGAAAATTTTCTATAGTTCCCAGGTAAATATGAACTGCTTTTCTCCATCATAGTCAGGCGCATCGGCCATCGCTACTATCTTGGTCTTGACGGTACATCCTTGGCCTAAATTATGGCCGTGCTAGCTTGCTAGCTATAATGCTGACGCAAAGTATGCATAGTTCTTTTTTTTGTTTTATTATATGGTTTGATTGCATTACCAAGTCCAAGTCTGCGTCCATCCCTCAAAAAAAGTGTCAAGTTTGCATGGAAAGATATGCATCAATATATCATATTCCAAATTTCCATTCTAGATACGTACTGATGCATAGTCAAGGTCTACATGTTGATATTGCTAGGAAGAGTTTGCAACTCGGTGTAACTAAAACAGTACTCCCTCCATTCCGTAATGTAGCGCATATAGATTTTCTACAAAGTCAAACTTTATAAACTTTGACCAAGTTTATAGAGAAAACTATTTATATCTACAATACCAAATGAATATAATATGAAACTATGTATTGTGATGTATCTAATGTATTTGGTATTCTAGATGTATATAATTTTCTCAATAAACTTGGTCAAAGTTTATAAAATTTGACTTTTAGAAAAATCTATATGCGCTACATTGTGGAACGGAGGGAGTATGATATTAGATACTCATGGCATCCTCGCCGCTAATGACACACAACACGTAAAGAGGCAACAAGGTTGAGGAATGAGCCAGCAGCGAAAGCATGGCTGCACGGGCATGGTAGGGGAACGAGCCTAGAGATTTTCTGACCGAGCTCTTCAATAGCATCGCCTTCATGATCCCATGAAGTACGAGGTTGGTTCATCTAACATGAACCTATTAATTACATACTAATGGTGTTCTAATGATTAAATAATTGCGGATGTATGATTCCTTCTAGATGACATGGTGTTTTTATCTACATATGCTCAATTACTTTGTGTTCTTGCATAGCACCTCAATTGGATGTAGAAAAGTAATTTTATTTTTAGTTACACACATGTTCCATATTTGGCTTCGTGGCAATTAACTAATTGTAGATGCTCGATTTAGTGTTATTCCCTAGCTTGGAATCTTACTGCCACAATATGGATGTTCTGTCTAGGTATTTGAAAAGATTTGAGATCTTTATGGGACCTTCATGGTGTAGGTTGGCGTAGTTTCAGTTTCAAGGATGGAACAAAAGAACACTGTAATCAGAGTTTCCAACCGAAGGTAGGTAGTTGGGTACATTTATCTTACATAATGTGCAATTAAGACTATTGCGCTGATGGTAAATTATAGACGTGTACAGAAGAAGGTAACCTATTGATTGTGAGTAATTCTTGTGTATATATTCTTCATAGGACTGCCGATGTGGCGCTGGCGACGGACGAAGAGAAATTCAGATGTACTCCCTCCGTTCGTAAATATAAGTCTTTGGAGAGATTTCACTATAGACCACATATGAAACAAAATGAGTGAATCTATACTCTAAAATGCATCTAGATACATCCGTATGTGGTGCATAGTGAAATCTCTACAAAGACTTATATTTAGGAACGGAGGGAGTACGAAAGTACAACTCCCCAGTCCTCAAGTACACCTATTATTCTGTTCATTCGGTTGATTTATGAGCACCTACTGTGCACTGCACTCCATACATCTATGTACATGCCTATTTTTCTAGCAATGCAAAAGACCAAATGATTTATTATGCCAATGCTGATTAGTCATTTAATATGCTTGCATGTTACAATCTCCTCCCACTTTAGAATTTTCTCTCTCTATAATGTTCCATCATAGTCATAGATGTAATTAGCATGTCTTTGTAATTCTTATCACACTTCCAATATTCTGTTCATAGATCGAAGTACACAACTGACTTTCTGTTCTGCTTGATACAAGCTACTGATTGCACTCTAGGATAAAAATGACTAAATTATGGTTTAATTGTAGGTTTCTTCAGTCACATAGTGGTGTAAATGTGAAGCAAAGGAGTGCTATGCTTAGAACCTCTGGTACAATTGCTTATTAAAATGGTTAATACACTATGTATGATTTGTGGTTCTGCATATTGTCATTCAATAATCTATATGTCATCAATGAGGACTGTGTACATATAATTGTTACTCCCTCCATTACCAAAATTACTGTAGTGGTTTCAGTTCTTAACTTTCTATACATAATATTTCTGAGCGTAAGAAGATGCACTCTTTGGTGGACAAATTTGCCACCTGTGAGTAATCTGTTTTGTACCTACATTCTTGGCCTGTGAATTTCTACGCGTTAGTTCATATCCTCCAATGTAAGGATTTGACACTTCTTAGGCCAACCCTTTTGTATGATAATGCGACACTGCATGATAATTGGTAGAAATAGTTATGATTCTCTTAGGTTTCTTATAAAGAAGCTACTTTCCATTGCGGCGGATGTGACCAAGCACAATGCATAGAAGGTAACACTAACTAAATATGCTTCTATTGAATATAATTGCTTACTCTATGATATTACCTATGAGACAAGCCATGCTTGATAAATATCGAGTGGGGTAAATATTTTAAAAGTAAAGTGTATTTCTGTTGAGATTATCTAATCCCTTGCATTTTCGTTTGGAGAAATACCTCTATTACTAAATCTTTCTAGGTGATGCATAGGGTTGTAAATTTACTACTTAAGATCATTCTCCATCAGTTTTATATGGTGTTGTGCTTTGTGACTAAGTACCTAAATCATATTAATGTCAATTGTAGTATCTTAATGCTAATTTTAGAAATAATGCATATATAGTTCATTCGTTTTGGCCACATCCTAACCTCTACAACCAGGATCTGAAATAAGAATTTTGTTACTATTGTGAAAACTAAGAAAATATATAAAAAAAGGCTATTTATTAGCTTTGCCTAATTATTGCAACAAAGATATTGGCCATATTTTACAAAATTGTAAGTTTGAATTGGGTATGCTTCTAATAGATGGATCCTTATGCGTACTATGAGAAGAGTAGTCTGAATAATGTGAGGTTGTGAATTGTCATCACCGAGGTATCAAGTATTTATAATGGTATTCATCTAATTCATATGAAATAAAATTATATGGTCCAGTCATGTGTAACATAATTGAGGAATGCCCCTAATAAGTTGTCCTTGGTATTCTCTAGGAATTCTAGATAGAATGCAAATTTATGTTCTTGGAGATATGCAAGTGAATGTTGAAGAGTTTCCATTATATTTATAAAAAGATATGTTGCTTCAAAAGTAGAAGAGGCCGTATTGTGACATTTATCACACTACACATGTCTAATAATGTGTTGACATATATGATTGCCGGCAATTGGATAGAGATGTACGCAGAATGTTTTGCACGGTAATAGCACTTGGAGAATAGTCCCACTAAGCAACATATATGTACAATTTATCATGTGTAGCGAGATGTAGTGTCATTTATCCACGCTATAGAGCCAATTTAGCTTATTTTTTAGATGTTTCCCATGAAAAATAATGGAAGTGTAAATTCTAGCTTACTATCTTTAAGCATTGACCCATTTAATATGCACATATGCATGTACTTAAAAAATGGTCGTGCCAATCCTAAGGATTACCTAGGTGGATTATAACGAACAATCTCACACTCGCTAATGGTTCACATACACAACCATTTATATAATCATATGTTATCGGTCTAATTGTTGGTCAAACATAAATAATATAATGGTGTGGAGACTTAAATTTTGCAACAAGATAGTGCATCTGATGATGCGAAGGAGACATATTATCTGAATAAGATACAACATAGAGAGTAAAGCACAAAAAAGGGGTAATAATGTTTAACTTTCAAGATGATAAGATGGTGCCTTAAATGAACTTTTCTTCATAATTTTGGATACATAACTTATTTGCTTCTACCATCGACTTAAATAAATGCTAGGATTGGTCAAAACAAGACAGCATGATTAGATTTTTGTTTAAAGTATTCCAACATTCCACGAAAATACTATTTTCATTATCAATTCAAACAATGGTCAAATTTATATCTTAGAAACTATTAATAAGAGGTCATGTTTCTTAGAACCAAGTGAGTAAATGAGACCCTATGTGGATAACATAAACATATTCAATGTCCTGTCAATGCGGGCGAAATATTTTGTTGTGTACATCCAATAGCACACACAAACTACAAGACATGACTATCACACATTGTCGGCTGGCAGAAGATGTAAACTTTGATTCTATATACTAATATATTATCACACATAAATAAATTTGCATGACAGGATTACATAGGAAACAACGAATACATATTTTTGTAAAATATCCTATGCTAAAATGACACCCTCACATTAGATTCAACACTCTAAATATGATGTTCTTGCATTGAGTACAACACGCTAAAGATGATGATTATTGGGTTAGGAGCGTGGATATCACATTAGGTTACAAATTTCTATTGACATATCGAATGATGCATTATCGTGATAGAACTTAAAAATTCTAGCCCGCACATCGGGCGGGCCACTCTGCTAGTTATTGATAGAAAGGGAGCTGAGAACCCCATTGCAGACAACCTGTCTAGGTTAGAGAATGTTCTTGATGACCAAATACCTATTGATGATAGCTTTCCTGATGAACAACTAGCGGTCATTAATGCTTCTCGTACTACTCCTTGGTGTGCTAATTATGCTAATTATATTCTTGCTAAATTTATACCACCCAGTTTCACATACCAGCAAAGTTCTTTTACGATTTAAGACATTACTTCTGGGATGACCCACACCTTTATAAAGATGGAGTAGATGGTGTTATTAGACGTTGTGTACCTGAGCATGAACAGGAACAGATCCTACGCAAGTGTCACTTTGAATCATATGGAGGACACCACGCTGGAGATAGAACTGCACATAAGGTATTGCAATCCGGTTTTTATTGGCCTACTCTCTTCAAAGATGCTCGTAAGTTTGTCTTGTCTTGTGATGAATGTCAAAGAATTGGTAATATTAGTAGACGTCAATAAATTCCTATGAATTATTCTCTTGTTATTGAACCATTTGATTTTTGGGGCTTTGATTATATGGGACCTTTTCCTGCCTCTAATGGATATACACATATTTTAGTTGGTGTTGATTACGTTACTAAGTGGGTAGAAGCTATTCCAACTAGTAGTGTTGATCGTAACACCTCTATTAAGATGCTTAAAGAAGTTATTTTTCCGAGGTTTGGAGTCCCTAGATATGTTAGTAAGATGCTTGCTAAGTATGATGTTAATCATAGAATCGCATCTCCTTATCACCCGCAGTCTAGTGGTCAAGTAGAGTTGAGCAATAGAGAGCTCAAGTTAATTTTGCAAAAGACTGTGAATAGATCTAGAAAGAACTGGTCCAAAAAACTTGATGATGCATTATGGGCCTATAGAACTGCATATAAAAATCCGATGGGTATGTCTCCGTATAAGATGGTTTATGGAAAAGCATGTCACTTACCTCTAGAACTTGAACATAAAGCATATTGGGCTATTAAAGAGCTCAACTATGACTTCAAACTTGCCGGTGAGAAGAGGTTGTTTGACATTAGCTCACTTGATGAATGGAGAACCCAAGACTATGAGAATGCCAAACTGTTCAAAGAAAAAGTTAAAAGATGGCATGACAAAAGGATACAAAAGCGTGAGTTTAACGTAGGTGATTATGTGTTACTATTCAACTCTCGTTTAAGATTTTTTGCACGAAAACTTCTCTCTAAATGGGAAGGTCCTTACGTTATCAAGGAGGTCTATCGTTCCGGTGCCATAAAATCAACAACTTCAAAGGCACAAGTCCGAGGGTGGTGAACGGTCAAAGAATCAAACACCAAATCTCAGGTAATCCTATCAATGCTGAAACTAATATTATTGAGACCGTAACCCCGGAGGAATACATAAGGGACACTTTCCAGAATGATTCAGACTTCGAAAAGGAATAGGTATGTGGTACGGTAAGTAAATCGACTCCAAAACAGTTCTAATGGCAATTTTCCTCCGTTTTGGAATATTTAAGATTTTTTGGAAAGCAAGAAGTAATCCGGGAAGGACACGAGGCCTCCACGAGGGTGGAGGGCGCGCCCACCCTTCCTGGGCGCGCCCCCCTGTCTTGTGGCCACCTCGTGTGCCTCCCGGACTCCGTTTTCTTGCACGTTACGTATTTTGGTCGGTAAAAATTCATTATATAATCTCCCGGAGGTTTTGACCTCCGTATCACGCAAATATCCTCTGTTTTCGTTTCGGGCTGTTTTTCTGACAGATCTAGAGCATCATGACGTCTCCAAGCGCTCCCAAGGACAAGTTTTTGAGAGGGTTATCAACCCCTATCTCGCGGAGGTGCTGCAACACCCTCAAACCATTGAGATGTGTGAGGGGGTGCTGCACATCCGCAATGTGGAGTGACCAAGGCGTACCAGAAGCGTGGAGACAAAGCTCGAAGCCATGGAGCAACAAGTTTTCAAGTGCCAAGGGATGGTGGAGCGTGGACTCAACGCTAACCAGATGATGATCACAGAGTTCACCAACAACCACAAGTTAGATGCCAAGATCATTGGGGAGACCATCTTCAAGCTTCAAGAGAAAATCAAGCATCTCCAAGCCCAGATCTATGACCTGCAAAACCAAAACAGTGAGTATGAATATAGATTCAAGAGGATGAGTTTGGCTGCAGATTTGAGGATCCCGGAGACTCGATCATCCTTCTATGATGGTGAGCCTATGCCTTGGAAGACGGACGACAAGCCTACATCATCAACAACTCCTACTTCACCACCTCCTAGGACATAATCACATGGGTATGGGCACTCCCCTTGGCAACTGCCAAGCTTGGGGGAGGTACCCCGATATCGTATCACCATCACACTCTTATCTTTACCGTTTTACTTAGTTCAATCCTTTTAGTAATATCTTGATCTAGTAGAATGAAGCTTTGGTATGAAGTAGTTTTATGTTTTGCTTTGTGATCTCTTTTTGTAATCAAGTTCGTGAGCTATCTATAATAAAGTTTAGTGTTGAGTCAAGGGCTTTGCTATCTTGCTATGATCTTGAGGAAGTAGAAAGAATAAAAAGAATAAAAGAGTTCATATTGATCTTATGGATAGTAATGACTTCACACATAAAAAGTATGAGGCACAAAAGTTGTTGAGAGTTGACAAACTTAGTTTTGGTCATCGTTGCAATTAATAGGAAGTAATAAGGAAAGAGAGGTTTTCACATATAAATATACTATCTTGGACATCTTTTATGATTGTGAGCACTCATTAAATGTGACATGCTAAAGAGTTGATGTTGGACAAGGAAGACAACGTAATGGTTTATGTTTTCTCACATCTCAGTTAAAGTATATTGTCATTGATCTTCCCAACATGTTGAGCTTGCCTTTCCCCCTCATGCTAGCCAAATTCCTTGCACCAAGTAGAGATACTACTTGTGCTTCCAAATATCCTTAAATCCAGTTTTTGCCATGAGAGTCCACCATACCTACCTATGGATTGAGTAAGATCCTTCAAGTAAGTTGTCATGTTGCAAGCAATAAAAATTGCTCTCTAAATATGTATGACTTATTAGTGCGGAGAAAATAAGCTTTATACGATCGTGTGATATGGAAGTAATAAAAGCGACGGACTGCATAATAAAGGTTCATATCACAAGTGGCAATATAAAGTGACATTCTTTTGCATTAAGATTTTGTGCATCCAACCCTAAAAGCACATGACAACCTCTGCTTCCCTCTGCGAAGGGCCTATCTTTTACTTTATGTTTTTACTTTATGCTTGAGTCAAGGTGATCTTCACCTTTCCCCTTTTCATTTTATCCTTTGGCAAGCTCCTCGTGTTTGAAAGATCCTGATATATATATCCAATTGGATGTAAGTTAGCATGAATTATTATTGTTGACATCACCCAAAGGTGAATACGTTGGGAGGCAACATTATAAGCCCCTATCTTTCTCAGTGTCCGATTAAAATTCCATAACCACAAGTATTGTGTGAGTGTTAGCAATTGTAGAAGACTATATGATAGTTGAGTATGTGGACTTGCTGAAAAGCTCTATTCTCGACTCTTTCTAATGTTATGATAAATTGCAATTGCTTCAATGACCAAAATTTTAGCTTGTTAGTTCCCAATGAAGTTTATGAACCATACTTGACATTGTGAATCGATTGTTACTTGAGCATAAGAAACCATATGACAAAATCTATATATGTTGCTGTTATAAGAATGATCATGATGCCCTCATGTCCATATTTTATTTTTATCGACACCTCTATCTCTAAACATGTGGACATATTTTTCGATTTCAGCTTCCGCTTGAGGACAAGCGAGGTCTAAGCTTAGGAGAGTTGATACGTCCATTTTGCATCATACTTTTATATCAATATTTATTGCATTATGGGCTGTTATTACACATTATATCTCAATACTTATGGCTATTCTCTCTTATTTTACAAGGTTTATCATGAAGAGGGGAATCTTTGGCATTTGGAATTCGATCGAAAAGGAGCAAATATTGGAAACCTATTTTGCACAGCTCCAAAAATCCTGAAACTCCACGGAAGTCATTTTTTGAATTAATAGAATTATTGAGCGAAGAAAACACCAGAGGGGGCCCACACCCTGGCCAGGAGGGTGGGGGCGCACCCACCCCTACTGGGAGCGCCCCCTATCTCCTAGGCCCCCTGGTGGCCCTCCGGTGCCCATCTTCTACTATATGAAGGCTTTTACCCTGGGAAAAATCATAAGCAAGCTTACGGGACGAAACTCCGCCGCCATGAGGCGGAACCTTGTCGGAACCAATCTAGGGCTCCCGCGAAGCTGTTCTGCCGGGTAAACTTCCCTCCGAGAGGGGGAAATCATCACCATCGTCATCACCAACAATCCTCTCAGCGGGAGGGGGTCAATCTCCATCAACATCTTCACCAGCACCATCTCCTCTCTAAACCCTAGTTCATCTCTTGTATCCAATCTTGTATCAAAACCACAAATTGGTACCTGTGGGTTGCTAGTAGTGTTGATTACTCCTTGTAGTTGATGCTAATTGGTTTACTTGGTGGAAGATCATATGTTCAAATCCTTAATGCATATTTAATACTCCTCTGATCATGAACATGAATATGCTTTGTGAGTAGTTACTTTTGTTCCTGAGGACATGGGTGAAGTCTTGCTATTAGTAGTCATGTGAATTTGGTATTCGTTCGATATTTTGATGAGATGTATGTTGTCTCTCCTCTAGTGGTGTTATGTGAACGTCGACTACATGACACTTCACCATTATTTGGGCCTAGAGGAAGGCATTGGGAAGTAATAAGTATATGATGGGTTGCTAGAGTGGCAGAAGCTTAAACCCTAGTTAATGCGTTGCTTCGTAAGGGGCTGATTTGGATCCATATGTCTAATGATGTGGTTAGGTTTACCTTAATACTTCTTTTGTAGTTGCAGATGCTTGCAATAAGGGTTAGTCATAAGTGGGATGATTGTCCAAGTAAGGGCAGTACCCAAGCACCGGTCCACCCACATATCAAATTATCAAAGTACTGACCGCGAATCATATGAGCGTGATGAAAACTAGCTTGACAATAATTCCCATGTGTCCTCAGGAGCTCTTTTCTCATTATAAGAAATTGTCCAGGCCTGTCCTTTGCTACAAAAAGGATTGGGCCACCTTGCTGCACTTTATTTACTTTCATTGCTTGTTACCTGTTACAATTTATCTTATCACAAAACTATCTCATTACCTACAATTTCTGTTCTTGCAGAGAATACCCATCTTGGCGCTTGTCATTTCCTACGCTCCTCGTTGGGTTCGACACTCTTACTTATCGAAAGGACTACGATTCCCCTATACTTGTGGGTCATCAAAGACGTACGTGCAAGAAGTGCTCCTCAACCCATCAAGCTAAACAACATGCCACTCATAATTCCAAACTTAGTTTCTCAAATACGAATCTGATATGATGCTAACATGTACTAAAACAGAGAATGTTCAATTGGCAACTAATGTTCCTACTTTACTTTTGAAAAGCACATGCGCCACATATCAAGGGACAGTAGGGAGTTGCATTCTTCATGCGCTCTCGTTCATCATGTGTGGGCAACCAACATTTTATTAATCCAAAATCTGCTTGCTCTTCTTTAGCATGCTCCTCTTCTGCTCTTATTTTGTATTACTCTCTCCATTCCTAAATATAAGTCCTTGTAGAGATTCCTCCATGGACTACATAGGGAGCAAAATGAATGAATCTACACTCTAAAATGTATCTATATACATTCGTATGTGATCCATAGTGGAATCTCTACAAGGACTTGTATTTAGGAACAGAGGAAGTATAATAGTAGTGCAATATGTTCCTTGTAGTGAGAAGGAGCGGGGACATTTGCAGTGTATAGGTCTATTCGGTCGCTTGTCATGGACGCTTTCAACTCTTTGTGTTGGTCTTCATGTCGCTTGTCATGGACGCTTTCAACTCTTCGTATTTGGTTGTATGTGTCACCTTTGAGAGTTAGACCGATAGTAACAGTACTGCGCCTTCAGTTGTAGAGAGCTGGTATCTGAAGCCTTTCTAGCCGTACTGGCAATACTAGCACATATGTTCCAGCAAGTTTCACTTTCCTGATTTTACTCCTGATGCTTAGGGTTTTCCCATTATATCTACACTATAATCTGCGCATTTACTTTGTGTCCTACTAGCAGCAGTCCGCCCTTTAAAGCTAAATAACACACCAATCATACGCCCTAAGCTTCTTCAAATATGAATGTGATATGATACTGACATTAGCTAACAGACACGCATTTAATTGGTTATCTAATGCTCCCACTTGAGTTTCCAAATGCATGTGGCCACATATAGAGAGACATCATGGGATGACATTTGTTTGGGCGCTCTGATTCATCATGGGTCGGCAACCAACATTGTATAGAAAGAAGGGGAATCTCAATAATATGCTTCCCCTTCTATTCTTTAACATGTTCCTCTTCTGTTCTTCTTTAGTAACTATAGTATGTTCCTTGTTAGGAAGGGGAGCAGGGACATCTGCAGTCGACAGCTCTATTGGGTCGCTTCTGCTACATGATTTCAGCACTTCAAGTTGGTCTGCCATAATATCCCGGAAATGGTGGGAGCCACGCGGTCTTTGATAGACTAGACTGATAGCAACAACAGTGTGCCTTCAGATGAATAGAGCTCGCATGTAGGTGATTGATAGGTTGCATATTAGTAGCGGCAATACAACCCTGTATTTTCCAGCCAGTTCTGCTTTCCTGATTTATTTATGGTGCTTATGGTGTACCCCTCTTATCTACACTACGATCTACGTAGTGGTTGTGCGCTCTTGTTATCATGGTTTGGCAATAAACTTTCTACATGATATATTATGAACCTATCATCTGCCAACCATCCTTACATCTGGAGCTCCCAACAGGGAGCCTATTTTTGTGTGTAGTTGTGCCAGATTATATTAACCTACTCGCCATATTACAACACACATGGGCTCTCTCATCAGAATCCAGTGATAGCATACAAGGGTTTACAAGGAGCCCCTATTATATTACAATATCCTCTGCATTACAAAGATAATCTCACTACTATTTGTGTTTTCATAATTCTCAGATATTGTACATAATCACAATGAACATAAGAATGCACACATGAGAAGAATATTGCAAAACAGTTCAATGGGTAACAAACTTGGCATCAAGGATTGAGGTCCATTGTGGATGCAATGAAACCCACATGCTCCCGACCTATAGATTCGTATTCAGAATATGATCCTAATGACTATTCTGAGCTCAAGGAGTCAAAGGCAGACAACCTATCCTGTTCACCTAATAAGGTGTCTGTTCTAATTTGGCAAGGTTTTATTGGTTGCACGTATCTTGCATAAGGTGTCTTTCATTTCTTTTGCTTTGTTGCACCGCCATCTGCTTTATTTACTCATGATATATGTGAAGATGTCATGCCCATCCATTATCAATACCTATTCCATTTGTCGTCATACCATGTTTTTCCATTCAAATGTTGTTCTTGTGTTTCCAACATCCAAAAGGAAAAGGGTGATTGCAGAACCTGAAGGAGTACAAGCAAAGTCCTTTAAAAAGGTGGTGGTACCAAAGAAATCACATAGCACCCCACTTATATTGGCGATAGAACCAGTGCCGCCAAATCTAGGATTATATTGTCCTATCGTCCTGCCTTGCTCTTGTTAGTACCTATTGTCCTATCGATGTACTTACATTCATACCTGGTGGATTATGTGACATCATTGCGAATTATAGCTTGCTTATCCATTGTTCGCTCCAAATTATCAGATCTATATTAATGCTTACATTAATGTAGAATAAACTCAATGCTTATGAAGAAATTTAGTTTTGCATTGTTCTTGTAAGTATCTGTTGTCCTTCATCATTGTAGTTATATTGTCAGCTAGTTCTTCATGTACACTTTGCAACTTATTTTCCCTTGCCTCCATTTTTTACACATCAGATTTATATTTACGTTTGCCAAAATATTGAATAAAACCAATGCTACTGAAGAAATTTAGCTCTGGATTACTCTTGTCAGTGCCTTTTGCATGTATGATGTATTTACATTTGTACTCTGCATCTTAGCTTAAATAATCGCCATTTGTTCCTATATTTTCACATCTATATTTACTCCTAACAAAATGTAGAATAAAGGCAATGCTCTTGAAGAAGAGTCTGTGGTAAACTTCTTGAATTGCCCCCCCCCCAAATCAATATGGACAAGGGCTTTATAAGCCGGTCTTCACTACTAATGCAAGTTTGTCCTCCTCGACCCTTCAAACTTTGTTGTATATATTTGGATAGCTATGAGTGCAATTGCTGTTTGTTTTTGTCGTCTGCATCAAATTGCTTGTTCAAAGTTTTTAACAAATAAATACATAAACATAAGTTTGTCCTTCTCAATTTCAGTCTTTAGTTGTACAACCTAGTTCCTTATTCATACCATGTAAATTAAACTAAACATAGCAAGTTATCGTCTTTAGCACTGAATGTATGCTTGTGTTCTTGATTTGTAATCCAGTGGTTGGTGAAACTACCAACTCCAGCACAATGTTATATCTTGCTATGTCTTAAATATGAACAATGCCATATTATATTAATGTTATTTAAATCATGTCTCTTTATTTACCAATCTAAACTGGTATAAATTGACAGTACACTCACCATTCATGCTTATACGTTGTTTAGCACTACATGTATGCTTGTGTTCTTGATTTGTAATCCAGTGGTATGGTGAAGTTGGCTGCTCCTGCACAATGCCATTTACTGTCGTCTTAACTATGAACAATGCCTATTATGTTAATGCTACTTTAAACTGTGTCTCTTTATTTCTGACAAAGAGATGAGATGAATTGACAGCGCTGATGCTTATACGTGCAAACGTGTTATCTACCTACCTGTTTCTCTTTCAGGGTGAGAACACTGATGCTAGGAAGAACTGCCACAATGATAGTGAGATGAACCCATTGTTTGTACCTCTAACATATATTCCAGAGAAGAAGGCAACACATCTTGAGGGTAGCGATACAACCCCAAAGTCATGTGTTGATGTAGTGTCGAACTTACTCAGTGATACAAGCTCGATGAAGTCGCCGCCTAAATCTATTTGACTTCTTCAGTCTGAAATTCAAGCAGAAAGACATGCTTCCACTCAAAATCGACTAGAACTCTAATCTCTATGCAAGATTAACCATAAGTACAGGACGTCCATTGATGCTATGCAGCTTGAGTTGGTGGATATAAGCGTCAAACAACGCGCAGTCTCATCAGGTTGCTAAGTTACTTACGCTGCAGCTCCTAGGCAGGGCTAACCTTTCTTGAACTGTGTTGAAGTGCTATCAGTTATGTCTATTATTTTGTCGGTGTGTTTACTTCCACTGGTGGTGACCTGCCTAGTGTATCGAATCTGCTGTCTGGTTGCCCTTTGTTATCACTGGCAGCGAACTTTGATGCTGAGGGGATGTAATATGCTGTAATTTCTTTGTTGTATAGTCTAGGTTTATTCTTCGTCACGATGCTGTAATTTATTTGTTGTTTATGCTGCCGTCACTCTGAGAAAAGGTCGTAATCTTCGCCCGGAGCGCAACGAGCCAATATGTTAGGTTTACATAAAAATAATTTTGGTACTAAAATTGGCCGGTCGCCAATCGCTAATACGGGCTGATCTGTGGGCCTACAATCATCTTGGGCCATTAGTTAGGTCTAGACTTAATCTGGCCCACTATTAGTTTTGGGCATTTAAAAGGATGAGTAAACCGCTTGCCTTAATTGGGCCAGAAAATTAAATAGGCTTTTAACAGGCTGAGATCTAGATTGAGCCTTAATTGTGGCGAACAAATCACGGGCCGACAGCAGGCTGTAATATACATCAGCCCATTATTGGGCCATTGGTATGATGGGTCATTAACAGGTTGAAATGTTTTTGGGCCTTGGCTGACCCAATTACATGACGGGATGGAAGTAGGCCGGATGTATAATGAGCCAAAATTAGGCCCAACACTATCAAGGGCCTTTAACGGGCTGATAGGCAGTTTGGGCTAGAATGTATCCACGAAGACGACGGGCCGTTAAGAGGCCAAAAGTCACTACAAACCAGAATTAGGCCTAGGTGCAACTTGGGCCTTTAAATGGCCGAAAGTGAAACCGAGTCGAAAGAGGCCCATATGTAGGCAGGGCCGCTGACAGGCCGAAACTATTATCGGGCTGAACTGTTAAACGGGCCATTAAGAGGCCAAAGAGCAAATCAGGCCCCCAATGGGCCCAATGGCACAACAACTGTTAAAGGGTCGTATCTGTTATGGGCCATAATTTGGCCCAAGATATGAAAGTCGGTTAACAGGCTGGATCAGATATGGACCGTATTTGGCCCAAACTATTACAGGTTGTTAATGGGCCATAAACTGGACCAGAAAAATGCAGTCCTTTAACGGGCCATATCTGATGTGGGCCATAATTTGGTCCAGAAAATGTTAGGCTGTTAATGGGCCGGCCCATTAGATCTGACGAAATCTTGTGGGCTTGTTCCTGGGCTGGCTTTTAAACCTATATGGGCCTCTATTGGTCCGTCCCACATGTCAACGTTTCATTGGTGACTCCTGTCGAGTGGACGGTTGACATCTGTCCCAACGCTGAGCTGACACGTGGATCGTCGGCGAATGAGAATTTTACACGTGGAAAATCGCCATTGGTCCGGGCTGTTAATGAGTTATCAGATTCAAACCAGAACCCGATAGCTTAACGGCGACCCATTACGGTGGATGCCACGTGTCGGTTACCCTTGACGAAAGCACTTCTATGATGTGTCATTTATCATCATGGAAGTGGACACTTCCGTGATGATAATTTTGGTATTGTCAGGGAACATTTCTACGACAACACATGTATGACTATCTTGATTCTGTCATAAAATCATCATGGATGTACATGCATGACAAAAAAACGTGACCTACTGTGAAAAACACGTATCATCACGGAAGTGTATTTTTCTTGTAGTTTAGGCAGGCCCTAGGGCTTGCCGGCGGCCCCTTGGGGGCATCCTAGGGCTGCCTCCTCCCCCCTCCACCTATATATATGTGAGGAGGGAGAGGGGCAACACACACGATGATCCCCAGCCGTGTGCGGCACCCCTCTCCCTCTAGTTCGTCCTCGGTCATAATTTTCGTAGTGCTTGGCGAAGCCCTGCGGAGATAGTTGCACCACCACTGTCACCACACCTTTGTGTTGTCGGAACTCATGTACTACTTCGCCCGTCTTGCTGGATCAAGAAGGCGAGGACGTCATCGAGCTGAGCGTGTGCTGAACGCGGAGGTGTCGTGCGTTCGGTACTTGATCGGGCAGATCGTGAAGGTGTACGACTACATCAACCGCGTTGATAAACACTTCCGCTTAATGATCTACGAGGGTACGTAGACACACTCTCCCCTCTTGTAGTTATGCATCTCCATGGATAGATCTTGCGTGTGCATAATTTTTTTTGTTTTCCATGCAATGTTCCCCAACAGTATACCGTTGAGTTCCAGAAAACAAGGGCCGTCTCATGTGCATATCCTTGTTTGATGTAAGGGAGACAAAGGTGAGGTTGGTGTTGAGATCACTGATTCATTTATATCCGCTGAAATACCTGATCCATTACAAGATCCTCTGGGTTGCGCTTTGGTTTCTGAATTTATGATGCATGGCCCATGTGGTCAGATGAATGATAAGTGCATATGCATGAAAAAATGTGCTTGTTCTAAATATTTCTTAAAGGAATTTAGAGATACAAATGTTATTGATGAAAACGGGGTTATCTTATATCAATGTCGTGATGACGGTCCATGAGTTTATGAGAATGGGCCATATAAATGGCCTTACTAGGCATGTAGTTCATTATAAAGTCAGATATTCACTTTGGCTCATAGGTGTGTATGCACTCATTGTCTAAATACACATTTTAAAAAGTAAAAAAAATCGAGAAAATCCCCGCGTGTAAATCCGAACATTATATGTGCGTGCACAAAGTTTCGATAAAAAGGACATTTTTTGTGGCTTGTGTAAAAAAGATAAATTTTTATGCTTGATTACAACTATTCACGAGGCATTTTTTATATTTGTTAAAGATGCCACAAAAATGTCCTTTTCACTGAAATTTTGTGTGCCAGCATTTTGTCGCATCTTTTCTCGATTTTTGTTAAGATGCCACAAGAAATGTCCTTCGACAGAGAGGGAGATATGATCTAGGTTGCCGCCAGCTATTTCGAATGTACACGTGAATTTTTTTCTCAATTTTTTAAACATTTTGAAATGTGTTTTCTATACATATTTCATAATAGATGTATCTACACCTAGGATCCAAAATGCCACTTGGCCTTTCTAGGCCATATAAATGTATAGTAGTGTAACAAGACACACGTGATGAAATACCTCTTTAAGTAGGTTACCAAAGGTGTGATTTCTCTAAGGTTTTGTTAGAGAGGCTAGAGAAGCTAGCTAGGTCTGGTTCCCATGCAATAGATGAAGTGAAAGAGAATTTGCTAAGTCGTTATATGTGAGTATGATGCACCGTGACATATATCTAGGTATGAAATACATGTCAAAATGCCATATGTGGATAGGCTGACTGTTCATTGCGGTGACATGCACCAGGGTGGCCTCTTTCAAGGGTGCCCGATAGCAAGCCTAGCAAGGGGCCCATGGGCCCCGCCAAGAAGAGGAAGACATAAAGGTACCCCGAGCTACAAACATGCATCTCCGGACTACCTTGACCCCCAAGTTTGCGCTGGCGACAACCTAGATCATATCTCCCTCTCTGTAAAACCCTAGGCCCACCCTGTATATAATGGGAGGCTAGAGAATTCTCTGGATCTATTCCATCATAGATTAAACTCTCAGTAGCCACCTCTACTCCATTGTAATCCCTCGCACGAGGTCAACCCACCATGCATAACAGTAGCAAGAAGGATGTCTGATAATACTCCTCACACCTGGGTAAATTGTGCGTGCAGGCTCCACTCTCGTACTTCCGGTTGCGCCCGGTGCCATACCGAGGGTAACAGTGACTTTCCGCTCTATCAGTGGGCGCACTAGGCACGAGCTGTGAGGGTTGGAAAACGAACCCAGATCAAAGATGTATCTATGCCCGATGACTTCACGACGGCTAGACCTTCACCTTTGGCTCCTTCGAGCTTGAGGACAACAACCAAAGGCTGCTCTATGATGTGACGTCCCTTGGCGTCATCGACTACACATGCTTCGGGAAGATCGAGTTCCTGTTTGACGCACAAGAAAACAATATGGTGATCTGCATGAACCCAACTCGGGTGGCAAGGAGGTACGGGCGGGCTACCGTGTACCACAAAAAAGCTGGATCTTCTTCAACCCACCATTGATGTCTACTACGCAACTTTATTCTTGTAGACTCGTTTTGGGCCTCCAAGGGAAGAGTTTTGTAGGACAGTAGCAATTTTCCCTCAAGTGGATGACCTGAGGTTTATCAATCCGTGGCCGGCGTAGGATGAAGATGGTCTCTCTCAAACAACCATGCAATCAAATAACAAAGAGTATCTTGTGTCCCCAACACACCCAATATAATGGTAAATTGTATAGGTGCACTAGTTCGGTGAAGGGATGGTGGTACAAGTGTAGTAATGATAATAGATATTGATTTTTGTAATAGGAACAATAAAAAACATCAAGGTAGCAAGTAACAAAAGTGAGCACAAACGGTATTGCAATGCTTGAAAATGAGGCCTAGGGTCCATACTTTCGCTAGTGCAATCTCTCAACAATGCTAACATAATTGGGTCATATAGCCATCCTAAACGTGCGATGAAGAATCACTCCAAAGTTCTTGTCTAGCGGAGAACATATGACAAAATTGTTTAGGGTACGAGACCACCTCAAAGTTACCCTTTCCGATCGATATATCCAAGAGTTTGTACTAAAGTAACACCAAGTTATCCTTTCTGATCGATCTACCTAAGAGTTCGTACTAAAATAACACCATATGATACACATTAACCAACTCTAATATCACCTAGATACTCCAATGTTACCGCGAGTATCTGTGAGTTGATTATACGATATGCATCAAACAATTTCAGATTCATAATACTCAATCCAACACAAAGAACCTCAAAGAGTGCCCCAAAGATTTCTACAGGAGAAACAAGGACGAAATGTGCATCAACCCCTATGCATAGATTAGCCCAATGTCACCACAGGAATCCGCGAGTTGAGTGCCCAAACATATATCAAGTGAATCAATATGATATCCCATTGTCACCTGATACGTCTCCAACGTATCTATAATTTTTTATTGTTTCATGCTATTATATTATCTATTTTGGATGTTTTATATGCATTAATATGCTATTTTATATTATTTTTGGGACTAACCTGTTAACCTAGAGCCTAGTGTCAATTCATGCTTTTTTTCCTTGTTTTTGAGTTTCACAGAAAAGGAATACCAAACGGACTTCAAATGGAATGAAACCTTCGCGATGATTTTTCTTGGACCAGGAGACTTGGAGATGAAGTTGGAGGAGCCACGAGGTGGCCACAAGGACGGAGGGCGTGCCGAGGGGGGTAGGGCGCGCCCCCACCCTTGTGGGCCCCTCGTGCACCTCCTGACCTAATTCTTTCGCCTATATATACCCATATATCCCCAAACCAACAGGGGCACCCATGAAAACACTTTCCCGCCGCCGCAACCTTCTGTACCCGTGAGATCCCATCTAGGGGACTTTTCTGGTGTCCTGCTGGAGGGGGATTCGATCATGGAGGGCTCTACATTAACTCTATTGCCCTTCTGATGAAGCGTGAGTAGTTTACCACAGACCTACGAATCCATAGCTAGTAGCTAGATGGCTTCTTCTCTCTCTTTGATTCTCAATACCATGTTCTCCTCGATGTTCTTGGAGATCTATCCGATGTAGTACTTTTTTGCCGTGTGTTTGCCGAGATCCAATGAATTGTGGATTTATGATCATCTTATCTATGAATATTATTTGAATCTTCTCTGAATTCTTATATGGATGATTTGATATCTTTGTAATTCTCTTCGAACTATCGGTTTGGTTTGGCCAACTAGATTGGTTTTTCTTGCAATGGGAGAAGTTCTTAGCTTTGGGTTCAATCTTGCGATGTCCTTTCCCAGTGACAGTAGGGGCAGCAAGGCACGTATTGTATTATTGCCATCAAGGATAAAAAGATGGGGTTTTCATCATATTGCTTCAGTTAATTCCTCTAGATCATGTCATCTTGCTTAACCCGTTACTCCGTTCTTTATGAACTTAATACTCTAGATGCATGCTGGATAGCGGTCGATGTCTGGAGTAATAGTAGTAGATGCAGAATCGTTTCGGTCTACTTGACACGGACGTGATGCCTATATTCATGATCACTGCCTTAGATATCGTCATAACTTTGCGCTTTTCTATCAATTGCTCGACAGTAATTTGTTCACCCACTGTGTTATTTTCTATCTTGAGAGAAGCATTTAGTGAAACCTATGGACCCGGGGTCTATTTTCCATCATACAACTTTCCGATCTACAATCTTAGTTTCTGATCTACTATTTTTGCAATATTTTACTTTCCGATCTATAAACCAAAAATACCAAAAGTATTTACTTTATCGTTTATCTATCTCTATCAGATCTCACTTTTGCAAGTAACCGTGAAGGGATTGACAACCCCTTTATCGCGTTTGGTGCAAGTTTGTTTGATTGTTTGTGCAGGTATTCAGTGGTTTGTGCATTGTCTCCTACTGGATTGATACCTTGGTACTCAAACTGAAGGAAATACTTATCTCTACTTTTCTGCATCACCCTTTCCTCTTCAAGGGAAAAACCAACGCAAGCTCAAGAAGTAGCAGGAAGAATTTCTGGCGTTGTTGCCGGGGAGATTGCTACGTCTTGAGCTTGCATTGGTTTCCTCGAAGAGGAGAGGGTGATGCAGCGATAGTAGCGTAAGTATTTCCCTCAGTTTTTGAGAACCAAGGTATCAATCCAGTAGGAGGCTCCTCAAAAGTCACACGCACCTACACAAACAAACTGAGAACTCGCAACCAACGCAATAAAGGGGTTGCTAATCCTTCACGCCACTTCATAAAGTGAGATCTAATAAAGATAGTATGATAAGATAAATATATTTTTGGTATTTTATAATATAGATGCAAAAAGTAAAGATGCAAATAAAAGTAGATTGAAAGCAAATATGATAAGAGATAGACCCGGGGCAATAGGTTTCAGAGTGGCTTCTCTCAAGATAGCATAAGTATTACGGTGGGTGAACAAATTATCACGAGCAATTGATAGAAAAGTTTATAGTTATGAGATTATCTAGGCATGATCATGTATATAGGCATCACGTCCATAACAAGTAGACCGACTCTCAGCATCTACTACTATTACTCCACACATCGACCGACTCGCCTGCATCTACAGATTAAGTTCATAAAAACAGAGTAACGCATTAAGCAAGATGACATGATGTAGAGGGATAAACTCAAGCAATATGATATAAACCCCATCTTGTTATCCTCGATGGCAACAATACAATACGTGCCTTGCAACCCTTTCTGTCACTGGGTAAGGACACCGCAAGATTGAACCCAAAGCTAAGCACTTCTCCCATGGCAAGAAAGATCAATCTAGTAGGCCAAACGAAACTGATATTTCGAAGAGACTTGCAAAGATAACTCAATCATACATAGAAGAATTCAGAGAAGATTCAAATATTGTTCATAGATAAACTTGATCATAAGCCCACAATTCATTGGATCTCGACAAACACACCGCAAAAAGATTTTACATCGAATAGATCTCCACAAGAGAGGGGGAGAACATTGTATTGAGATCCAAAAAGAGAGAAGAAGCCATCTAGCTAATAACTATGGACCCGTAGGTCTGTGGTAAACTACTCACAACTCATCGGAGGGGCAAGGATGTTGATGTAGAAGCCCTCCATGGTTGATTCCCCCCTCCGGCAGAGTGCCGGCGAAGGCTCCAAGATGCGATCTCGTGGATACAGAAGGTTACGGTGATGGAAATTGTGTTTCGTCCTGCTCCTGGATGTTTTCGGGGTACGTAGGTATATATAGGAGGAAGAAGTATGTCGGTGGCCGCCCGAGGGGCCCACGAGACAGGGGGCGCGCCCTACAGGGGGGCGCCCTCCTATCTCGTGGGAGCCTCGGCAGCTTCTTGGCTTGCACTCCAAGTCCTCTGGATCACGTTCGTTCCAAAAGATCACGCTCCCGAAGGTTTCATTCCGTTTGGACTCCGTTTGATATTCCTTTTCTTCGAAATACTGAAATAGGCAAAAAAAACAGCAATATGGGTTGGGCCTCCGGTTAGTAGGTTAGTCCCAAAAATGATATAAGTGTGTAAAATAAAGCCCATAAACATCCAAAGGGGGTAATATAATAGCATGGAACAATCAATAATTATAGATACGTTGGAGACGTATCAAGCATCCCCAAGCTTAATTCCTGCTCGTCCTCGAGTAGGTGAATGATAAAAAGAGAATTTTTGATGTGGAATGCTACCTAGCATAATTCATAATGTAATTTTCTTCATTGTGGCATGAATGTTCAGATCCAAATGATTCAAAATAAAAGTTCATATTGACAAAAGAAATAGTAACACTTCAAGCATACTAATCAAAGTAATCATGTCTTCTCAAAATAACATGGCAAAAGAAAGTTCATCCCTACAAAATCATATAGTTAGGCTATGCTTCATTTTCGTCACACAAAGATGTTCCCAACTCCTATACCCCCGATGACAAGCCAAGCAATTGTTTCATACTTAAATAATCTCAAACTTTTTCAACCTTCACGCAATACATGAGCGTGAGCCATGGATATAGCACTATGGGTGGAATAGAATATGATGATGAGGATTGTGTGGAGAAGACAGAAAAGGAGAAAGTCTCACATTGACGAGGATAATCAACAGGCTATGGAGATGCCCATCAATTGATGTCAACATGAGGAGCAGGGATTGCCATGCAACGGATGCACTAGAGCTATAAATGAATGCTCAACAAAAGAAAACTAGTGGGTGTGCATCCAACTTGCTTGCTCACGAAGACCTAGGGCATTTGAGGAAGCCCATCGTAGGAATATACAAGCCAAGTTCTATAATGAAAAATTCCTACTAGTATGAAAAAGACAACTTATGAGACTCACTATATGAAAAACGTGGTGCTACTTTGAAGCACAATATATGAGACCCACTACATGAAGAACAAGGTGCTACTTTGAAGCACAAGTGTGGAAAAAGAGATAGTAACATTGCCCTTTTTATTTATTTCCTTTTTTCTTTTTCTTTTTCCTTTTCCTTTTTCTTTTTTTTGGGCCTTTCCTTTTTTTGGCCTTTTTTTTTCTTTGGGCAATGTTCTAATAATGATGATCATCACACTTCTATTGATTACTACATATGGATTACAACTCGAAACTAGAACAAGATATGACTCTATATGAATGCCTCCGGCGGTGTACCGGGATGGTGCAATGAATCAAGAGTGACATGTATGAAAAATAATGCATGGTGGCTTTGCCACAAATACGATGTCAACTACATGATCATGCAATGGCAATATGACAAAAGTAAACTATGTCATGATGATGATAAACGGAACGGTGGAAAGTTGCATGGCAATATATCTCGAAATGGCTATGGAAATGCCATAATAGGTAGGTATGGTGGCTGTTTTGAGGAAGATATAGGGAGGTTTATGTGTGATAGATCATATCGTATCACGGGGTTTGGATGCACCGGTGAAGTTTGCACCAACTCTCAAGGTGAGAAAGGGCAATACAAGGTACTGAAGAGGCTAGCAAAGGCGGAAAGGTAAAAGTGCGTACGATCCATGGACTCAACATTAGTCAAAAGAACTCATATACTTATTGCAAAAATTTAGAAGTCATCAAAAATCAAGTACTACGCGCATGCTCCTAGGGGGATAGATTGGTAGGAAAAGACCATCGCTTGTCCCCGACCGCCACTCATGAGGATGCACAAGCCAGGTACACTTCATGTTTCAAATTTGTTACACAACTTTAACCATACGTGCATGCTACGGGACTTGCTAACTTCAACACAAGCATTCTTTAAATTCATAATCACCCAAATAGCATGACTTTAATATCACTACCTCCATATCTCAAAACAATTATCAAGTATCAAATTGATCATAGCATCCAATTCACTTCCTATGATAGTTTTTATTATACCCAACTTGGATGCCTACCATTCTAGGACCAATTTTATAACCATAGCAAATACCATGCTGTTCTAAAAGACTCTCAAAATAATATAAGTGAAGCATGAGAGACTAGAAATTTCTTCAAAATTAAGACACCATGGTGCTCTAAAAGATATAAGTGAAGCACCAGAGCAAAAACTATCAAGCTCAAAAGATATAAGTGAAGCACATAGAGTATTCTAACAAATTCTAATCAAATAGGCTTCTCCCAAAAAGTGTGTATAGCAAGGATGATTGTGGTAAACTAAAAAGCAAAGACTAATATAATACACGACGCTCCAAGCAAAACACATATCATGTGGCGAATAAAAATATAGCTCCAAGTAAAGTTATCAATGAACGAAGACGAAAGAGGGGATGCCTTCCCAGGGCATCCCCAAGCTTAGGCTTTTGGCTATTCTTGAATATCTTGGGGTGCCTTGGGCATCCCCAAGCTTAGCCTCTTGCCACCCTTTATTCCATAGTCCATAAAAGCTTTACCCAAAACTTGAAAACTTCACAACACAAAACTCAACAGGAAATCTTATAAGCTCCGTTAGTGAAAAAAACAAAACCACCACATAAGGTACTGCAATGAACTCATTCTTTATTTATTTTGGTGTTAAACCTACTGTATTACAAATTCTCTATGGTTTATAAACTATTTTACTAGCCATAGATGCATCAAAATAAGCAAACAACACACGAAAAACAGAATCTGTCAAAAACAGAACAGTCTGTAGCAATCTGTAACTAAAGCAAACTTCTGGAACTCTAAAAATCCTAACAAAATAGGAAGTCCTGGAAAATTAATTTATTGAACAGCAGAAAAAAGAATCAACGCAAAATCACGTTCCTGTGATTTAACAAAATTATATTCGTGCGTGCAAAGTTTCTATTTTTCAGCAGAATCAAATCAACTATCATCGTAGGTTATCCTATAGGTTCTACTTGGCACAAACACTAATTAAAAGATAAAAACACATCTAAATAGAAGGTAGATGCAAGATTTATTACTAAACAGGAGCAAAAAACAAAAAACATAAAGAAATTGGGTTGCCTCCCAACTAGCGCTATCGTTTAACGCCCCTCGCTAGGCAGAAAAGCAAGGATAGATCTAATGAGTGCCATCTCTGGCACTAAATTCACAAGTAGACCGCATGATAGATTCATAAGGTATTTTGAATTTCTTTCTTGGAAAGTGCTCCATGCTTTTTTTAATGGAAATTGGAATCTAATATTCCCTTCCTTCATATCAATAATCGCGCCAATCGTTCTAAGGAAAAGTCTACCAAGAATAATAGGGCAAGAAAGATTGCAATCTATATCAAGAACGATAAAATCCACGGGAACCAAATTTCTATTTGCAACAATGAGAACATCATTGATCCTTCCCATTGGCTTTTTAATGGTGGAATCCGCAAGGTGCAAATTTAAAGAGCAATCATCAAGATCGTGGAAACCTAGAATATCACATAAAGTTTTTGAAATCGTGGAAACACTAGCACCCAAGTCACACAAAGCAAAACACTCATAATCTTTAATTCTAATCTTTATAGTAGGTTCCCACTCATCATTAAGTTTTCTAGGTATAGAAACTTCCAAATTAAGTTTTTCATCATAAGATTGCATCAAGGCATCAACAATATGTTTGGTAAAAGATTTGTTTTGTTTATAAGCACGAGGAGAATTAACGACGGATTGCAACAAGGAAATACAACCTTTTAAAGAACAATTATCATAATCAAATTCCTTGAAATCCGAGATAGTAGGTTCAATGTTATTAGAAGTTGAGGACTCTCCAATCTCACTTTTACCAAATTTAGCATCAAGATCTAAAGACTCCGAATTCTTGGGACGCCTTCTAGGCAAAATTGATTCATCATTGGTCCCATAATCATCAAAATTCATATTGCAAAACATAGATCTAATAGGAGACGCATCAATAACTTTAAGATCTTCATCATTATTTCCATGGAAACTAGAGGAACACGCTTTTACAAAGCAATCTTTCTTAGCATGCAATCTAGTGGTTCTTTCCTTACACTCATCAATGGAAATTCTCATTACTTTGAGAGACTCATTGATATCGTGCTTAGGAGGACAAGATCTAAGTTTAAGAGAATCAACATCAAGCGAAAGTCTATCAACGTCCCTAGCCAAATCATCAACTTTGAGCAATTTTTCTTCAAGCAAAGCATTAAAATTCTTTTGAGAGATCATAAATTCTTTCACACTATTATCAAAATCAGAGGGCATCTTATTAAAATTACCATAAAAATTATTGTAGGAATTTCCATAATTATTAGAGGAATTACTAGGGAACGGTCTAGCATTAAAGTTTCCTCTATAAGCATTGTTTCCAAAACTATTCCTACCAACAAAATTCACATCCATAGATTCATTATTATTCTCAATCAAAGAAGACAAAGACATATCATTGGGATCAAGAGGAGTATTTTTAGTAGCAAACATTTTCATAAGTTCATCCATCTTTCCACTCAAAACATTGATTTCTTCTATAGCATGCACTTTTTACTAGAAGATCTTTCGGTGTGCCATTGAGAATAATTAGCTATAATATTATCAAGAAGTTTTGTAGAATCTCCTAACGTGATTTCCATAAACGTGCCTCCCGCGGCCGAATCTAAGAGATTTCTAGAAGCAAAGTTCAAACCGGCATAAAATTTTTGTATGATCATCCATAAATTCAAACCATGAGTAGGGCAATTGCGAAGCATCAATTTCATTCTTTTCCAAGATTGGGCAACTGCTCATGATCAAGTTGTTTAAAATTCATAATATCGTTCCTAAGAGTGATGATCTTAGCAGGAGGAAAATACTTAGAGATAAAAGCATCTTTGCACTTGTTCCAAGAATCAATACTATTTTTAGGGAAAGACGAAAACCAAACTTTAGCACGATCTCTAAGTGAAAACGGAAATAACTTCAATTTGACAATATCGTTATTCGTATCTTTCTTCTTTTGCATATCACACAAATCAACAAAGTTGTTTAGATGAGTAGCGGCATCTTCACTAGGAAGGCCGGCAAATTGATCTTTCATAACAAGATTCAGCAAAGCAGTATTGATTTCACAAGACTCAACATCATTAAGAGGAGCAATCGGAGTACTAAGGAAATCATTATTATTGGTATTCGAGAAATCACACAATTTGGTATTATCTTGCGCCATGGCAACAAGTAATCCAACACACAAGCAAACAAAAAAAGGCAAGCGAAAAAGAGAGGAGAAGATTGGGAAAGAGAGGGCGAATAAAACGGTAAGGATGAAGTGGGGGAGAGGAAAACGAGAGGCAAATGGCAAATAATGTAAATGTGAGGGAGATGGATTTGTGATGGGTACTTGGTATGTCTTGACTTGAGCGAAGACCTCCCCGGCAACGGTGCCAGAAATCCTTCTTACTACGTCTTGAGCTTGCATTGGTTTTCCTCGAAGAGGAGAGGGTGATGCAGCGATAGTAGCGTAAGTATTTCCCTCAGTTTTTAAGAACCAAGGTATCAATCCAGTAGGAGGCTCCTCAAAAGTCCCACGCACCTACACAAATAAACTGAGAATTCACAACCAACGCAATAAAGGGGTTGTCAATCCCTTCACGGCCACTTGCGAAAGTGAGATCTAATAAAGATAGTATGATAAGATTTTTGGTATTTTATAATATAGATGCAAAAAGTAAAGATGCAAATAATAGTATATTGAAAGCAAATATGATAAGATATAGACCCGGGGGCCATAGGTTTCACTAGTGGCTTCTCTCAAGATGCATAAGTATTAAGGTGGGTGAACAAATTACTGTCAAGCAATTGATAGAAAAGTGCATAGTTATGAGATTATCTAGGCATGATCATGTATATAGGCATCACGTCCATAACAAGTAGACCGACTCCTGCCTGCATCTACTACTATTACTCCACACATCGATCGACTCCTGCCTTCATCTAGAGTATTAAGTTCGTAAAAACAGAGTAACACATTAAGAAAGATGACATGATGTAGAGGGATAAACTCAGGCAATATGATATAAACCCCATCTTGTTATCCTCGATGGCAACAATACAATACGTGCCTTGCAACCCTTTACACATCGGGTAAGGACACCGCAAGATTGAACCCAAAGCTAAGCACTTCTCCCATGGCAAGAAAGATCAATCTAGTAGGCCAAACCAAACTGATAATTCAAAGAGACTTTCAAAGATAACTCAATCATACATAAAAGAATTCAGAGAAGATTCAAATATTGTTCATAGATAAACTTGACCAGAAACCCACAATTCATCGGATCTCGACAAACACACCGCAAAAAGAGTTTACATTGAATAGATCTCCACAAGAGAGGGGAAGAATATTGTATTGAGATCCAAAAAGAGAGAAGAAGCCATCTAGCTAATAACTATGGACTCGTAGGTCCGTGGTAAACTACTCACAACTCATCGGAGGGGCAAGGATGTTGATGTAGAAGCCCTCGGTGGTTGATTCCCCCTCCGGCAGAGTGCCGACGAAGGCTCCAAGATGCGATCTCGTGGATACAGAAGGTTACGGTGGTGGAAATTGTGTTTCGTCCTGCTCTTGGATGTTTTCGGGGTACGTAGGTATATATAGGAGGAAGAAGTACGTCGGTGGCCGCCCGAGGGGCCCACGAGACAGGGGGCGCGTCCTACAGGGGGGCGCGCCCTCCTATCTCGTGGGAGCCTCGACAACTTCTTGGCTTGCACTCCAAGTCCTCTGGATCATGTTCGTTCCAAAATCACGCTTAGAAGGTTTCATTCCGTTTGGACTCGTTTGATATTCCTTTTCTTGAAATATGAAATAGGCAAAAAAACAGCAATATGGGCTGGGCCTCCGGTTAGTAGGTTAGTCCCAAAAATGATATAAATGTGTAAAATAAAGCCCGTAAACATCCAAAAGGGGTAATATAATAGCATGGAACAATCAAAAATTATAGATACGTTGGAGACGTATCAGAGATCTACGCCAAGTCAAGACATACCAAGTACCCATCATAAACTCTCATCTCTTGCACTACATTATTCGCCATTCACCTCTCGTTTTCCTCTCCCCCACTTCTAAAATGATTTTCTAAAAGATTTGCCTTTTTATCCACCTTCCTTCTGTTCGATCTTTTGTTTGCTTGTGTTACCACGTGCCTTCTTTTTGCTAGCATCTTCGCTTGCTAAAAGTTTATGGATCCTCGTCCACTTGCTAATATTTTTAAGAGATCCAATTATGATGAACCAAATTCTAGTGATTTGAGTGCACTAGATTATCTTTATGAAGTTTTGCTTGAAATTCATGAATCTGAAAATTGTGATGAAGTGTTGAAAGAAGAAAATTATAAAGTGATTCACGATAGCTCCTTGAATGAAAAGCATGATTGCAATGATGTTATTATAAATTCTATTAATGTCAATTGTGTTAACGATATGCAAAACTCTAAGCTTGGGGATGCTAGTTTTGTTATGTCCACTACTTGTTGTAATGATCATGATTGGGGTGATTCTTCTTATGATCTTAAAAATTTATTTAAGCCCCATGATGAATATGAGATTGATAATAATGTTCACAATAATATCGAAAGTGGGTTTGGAAGAGTGTCAACTTTAGATCCCAGATATTTGGAGAACATTCAATCTTACGAAATTTTTGATAAAAGTGGTTTGGAGAGGTCATGACTTTAGTTAATGTTAATCCCACTATTTTGGAAGAGTGTCAACTTTGCATGCATGTGGATCGTGTTGAGAATATGTTTTGTGCTAGCTATATTGTTGAATTTTCTTATGATCCTACATTTAATTATTATGAGAGAGGAAAATATGGTCGTAGAAATTTTCATGTTACTAAGTTACCTCTCTTCATGTTGAGATTGCTATCGTCTCTTTCTGCTTCCTTGCATATGCTAGTTTTTGCTTGCCTTGATAATTTGTTTGCTTATAAAATGCCTGTGCATAGCAAGTATGTTAGACTTAGATGTGTTTGTCACGTTTTTTATGATGCTCTCTTTGTGCTTCAATTCTTCTCTTTTATGTGAGCATCATTGAAATTATCAATGCCTAGCTAAGGGCGTTAAACAATAGCGCTTGTTGGGAGGCAACCCAATTTTTATTTTTGTTCTTTGCTTTTGGTTCCTGTTTTGTTTTGAATAATTCATCTAGCCTCTGGTTAGATATGGTTTTGTGTTTTGATTAGTGTTTGTGCCAAGTAAGACCTTTGGGATAGCTTACGGTGATAGTTGTTTTGACCTTGCTGAGAAACTGAAACTTTTGTTCCCAGGAAAATAATTTTTATAATTCACAGAAGCATATTTTTTGATCTGATTCTTTTTGCTCTAGATTGGTACACAAATTGCCCAGGTTGTCCTAATTTTTTAGAATTTTTGGAGTTACATAAGTATCCGAGAGTTACAAATTGCTACAGACTGTTCTGTTTTTGACAGATTCTATTTTCTATGTGTTGTTTGCTTTTATTGATGAATCTATGGGTACTATCGGGGGGTATGAACCATGGAGAAGTTGGCATACAGTAGGTAGTACGCCAATATAAATAAATAATGAGTTCACAAACCATAAAGTGGTGATTTATTTTCTTATACTAGCGGAGCTTATGAGATTTTCTATTGAGTTTTGTGTTGTGAAGTTTTCAAGTTTCGGGTAAGGATTTGATGGACTATGGAATAAGGAGTGGCAAGAGCCTAACCTTGGGGATGGCCAAGGCACCCCAAGGTAATATTCAAGGACAACCAAGAGCTGAAGCTTGGGGATGCCCTAGAAGGCATCCCCTCTTTCGTCTTCGTCTATCGGTAACTTTACTTGAGGCCATATTTGTATTCACCACATGATATGTGTTTTGCTTGGAGCTTCTTGTATGATTTGAGTCTTTACTTTCTAGTTTTCCACAATCATCCTTGTTGTACACACATTTTGAGAGGGACACACATAAATCGTGATTTATTAGAATACTCTATGTGTTTCACTTATATCTTTTGAGCTAGGCAATATTGCTCTAGTGCTTCACTTATATACTTTTAGAGCACGGCGGTAGTTTTATTTTATAGAAATTGATGAACTCTCATGCTTCACTTATATTATTTTGAGAGTCTCTAAACAGCATGGTAATTTGTTTTGGTTATAAATTTAGTCCTAATATGATAGGCATCCAAGAGGGATATAATAAAAACTTTCATATAAAGTGCATTGAATACTATGAGAAGTTTTATTCTTTTATGATTGTTTTGAGATATGAAGATGGTGATATTAGAGTCATGCTAGTGAGTAATTGTGAATTTGAGAAATACTTGTGTTAAAGTTTGTGATTCCCGTAGCATGCATGTATGGTGAACCGTTATGTGATGAAGTCGGAGCATGATTTATTTTTTGATTGTGTTCCTTATGAGTGGTGGTCGGGGAAGAGCGGTGGGCTTTTCCTACCAATCTATCCCCCTAGGAGCATGCGCATAGTACTTTGTTTCGATAACTAATAGATTTTTGCAATAAGTATGCGAGTTCTTTATGACTAACGTTGAGTCCATGGATTATACGCACTCTCACCCTTCCACCATTGCTAGCCTCTCTTGTGCCGCACAACTTTCGCTGGTACCATACACCCACCATATACCTTCCTCAAAACTGCCACCATACCTACCTATTATGGCATTTCCATAGCCATTCCGAGATATATTGCCATGCAGCTTTCCACCATTTCGTTTATGACACGCTTCATCATTGTCATATTGCTTTGCATGATCATGTAGTTGACATCGTATTTGTGGCAAAGCCGCCTTTCATAATTCTTTCACACATGTCACTCTTGATTCATTGCACATCCCAGTACACCACCGGAGGCATTCATATAGAGTCACATTTTGTTCTAAGTATCGAGTTGTAATTCTTGAGTTGTAAGTAAATAAAAGTGTGATAATCTTCATTATTAGAGCATTGTCCCAGTGAGGAAAGGATGATGGAGACTATGATTCCCCAGAAGTCGAGATGAGACTCTGGACGAAAGAAAAGAAAAAAGGCCAAAAAAATAAGAAAGGCCCAAATAAAAAAAGAGAGAAAAAGAGAGAAGGGGCAATGTTACTATCCTTTTTCCACACTTGTGCTTCAAAATAGCACCATGATCTTCATGATAGAGAGTCTCCTATGATATCACTTTCATATACTAGTGGGATTTTTTCATTATAGAACTTGGCTTGTATATTCCAATGATGGACTTCCTCAAATTGCCCTAGGTCTTCGTGAGCAAGCAAGTTGGATGCACACCCACTTAGTTTTCTTTTGAGCTTTCATAAACTTATAGCTCTAGTGCATCCGTTGCATGGCAATCCCTACTCGCTCATATTGATATCTATTGATGGGCATCTCCATAGCCCGTTGATACGCCTAGTTGATGTGAGACTATCTCCCTCTTTTTTGTCTTCTCCACAACCACCATATTCTATTCCACCCATAGTGCTATATCCATGGCTCACGCTCATGTATTGTGTGAAAGTTGAAAAAGTTTGAGAACATCAAAAGTATGAAACAATTGCTTGGCTTGTCATCGGGGTTGTGCATGATTTAAATATTCTGTGTGATGAAGATGGAGCATAGCCAGACTATATGATTTTGTAGGGATAGCTTTCTTTGACCATGTTATTTTGAGAAGGCATAATTGCCTTGCTAGTATGCTTGAAGTATTATTGTTTTTTATGTCAATACTAAACTCTTGTTTTGAATCTTACGGATCTGAACATTCAAGCCACAATAAAGAAAAATTACATGGATAAGTATGCTAGATAGCATTCCACATCAAAAATTCTGTTTTTATCATTTACCTACTCGAGGACGAGCATGAATTAAGCTTGGGGATGCTTGATACGTCTCCAACGTATCTATAATTTTTGATTGTTCTATGATGTAGACCACTATTGTATTGTTGCCATCGAGGATAAAAAGATGGGGTTTTCATCATATTGCTTGAGTTAATTCCTCTACATCATGTCATCTTGCTTAATATGTTACTCCATTCTTTATGAACTTAATACTCTAGATGCATGCTGGATAGCGGTCGATGTGTGGAGTAATAGTAATAGATGCAGAATCATTTCGGTCTACTTGACACGGACGTGATGCCTATATTCATGATCATTACCCTATAAATCGTCATAACTTTGCGCTTTTCTATCAATTACTCGGCAATAATTTGTTCACCCACCGTATTATTTTCTATCTTGAGAGAAGCCTCTAGTGAAACCTATGGCCCCAGGGTCTATTTTCCATCGTACAAGTTTCCAATTTACTACTCTTGCAATATTTTACTTTCCTATCTATAAACCAAAAGTACAAAAAATATTTACTTTATCATTTATCTATGTCTATCAGATCTCATTTTTGCAAGTAATCGTGAAGGGATCTCACTTCTGCATAAAAAACAACACCAGGGTAGTTCTGCTGAAAACAACGTCAGTCCGGGTTAGTTCCATTCAAATCATACCAAAACCATATAGAATTGTTGTAAACATGACATGAATACTTCATAAATTATAGATACGTTGGAGACGCATCAACCATCTCTCCCAGTTTTCCACCATCAACATGATCTTTCTAGTAATAGAAAATGGCCGAGCCCTAAAGCTTATCTGGCGCGGTCTACGTGATAGAATCAGTCCCAACCGAGCTCCTGGGGTGGTCTGACCCCACAATTGTCTTCAACAACAAAGACCACCCAACACACATCCCTCATCCCGACAAGTATGCCTTGGTGGTGGATCCGATAGTTGGGGCCTTCCCCCTTCCGCGAGTCCTGATGGACGACGGTAGTGACCTCAACATCAGCTTCCTCGACACCCTGACTAAGATGAGGATCTCCAGAACTGGCCTCTAGCCTTTGCTCACCTGAATCAATGGCTTCGTACCAGCCCAGGCATTACGCCCTCTTGGGCGTCTAGAGCTCGAAGTCATCTTTGGTGACAAGGAAAATCTCAGATCGGAAACAATCTAGTTTGAGGTCTCCCCATTCCACAACGGCTACAACACGATCCTTAGTATATAGGCATACGTGAGGTTTATGGTGCTACCATCAGGCGCATCCTTCAGTTTAAACTGCAGACTCCAACAGGACGATTACAACCCATGACAGCCCTGAGAGGGTGCTTGCGGCTGAGGTCGCGAATGTAGAGCTTGCTGAGGTGGCTTTTGCGTCGGCAGAGCTTGAACAAATCAATAAGTCGATCTACACCAACACAAAAACGCTCCCGGCCAAACCATGGTCGAGCCGGCTTTTGCCTCAGAGCTCGAACAAATCAATAAGTCGGTTGACACTAACACAACAACGCTCCAGACCAAACCACAACCGAGTCTTGTATTCCAGGTGGCAAAGGACAGGAAAAAAAATTCCAAGTACACCCAGATGAGCCAAAAAAATAACGATCTGGGCTAACTGGACTATGTTTGCGTGGCAACCCGCGGAGATGCTCGGAGTCCCAGCCAAGATAGCGCAACACAACCTCAGTGTCTACAAGGACGCGATGCCGGTGAAACATGCCCTCCGTTGTTTTGACTCAGAAAGGCGGCAAGTTGGGAGGAGATTGCCCGACTCTTAGCTATCGGGTTCATTAGGGAGGTCACACACCTTGAATGACTTGCCAATCCCGTCATGGTCTGTAAGAAGAACATGTCTTGATGAATGTGTGTCGACTACACCGACCTCAACGAGACATTGCCCAAAGAGCCATTTCTGTGGACATGTCCTGTCGCATGTGTGTGATCATGTGAACTATTGACACGTGATGAGTGAAAGCATGGCCAGCCACGGAGGGGCTCTTTTTTCGCGAGAAAATTTCCGATCTATTCATCTTCAATCATGGCAGTACAACGAATATAAAAAATAATAAAAATTACATCCAGATTCATAGACCACCTAGCGACGACTACAAGCACTGAAGCGAGCCGAAGGCGCGCCGCCGTCATCGCCGAAGTCGGGCATAACTTGTTGTAGTAGACAGTCGGAAAGTCGTCGTGCTAAGGCCCCGTAAGACAAGCGCAGCAGAACAGCAACCACCGCAGATGAAGAATAACGTAGATCAAAAGGATCCAACTCGAAGACACACGAACGTAGACGAACAACGACGAGATCCGAGCAAATCCACCAGAGATAGATCCGCCGGAGACACACCTTCACATGCCCATCAACGATGCTAGAGGCACCGCTGAAACGGGGTCTAGGCGGGGAGACCTTTATTCCATTTTTAGGGAGCCGCCGCGCTCGTCTTTCTAAGCAGGACACAAACCCAAACAAAACTGAAAGAAACAACTAAAAACGTAGGCCTTCCGCCGGCCCCCGAGATCCACCGCGCCCCATGACCCTAGGGCCATCGGAGAGGAGCGGATCTGCGGCGCCGGCGGGAGGCAGAAACCTGCTCTTTCGTGGAGGAGGAGGAGGCGGCGGCTAGCAGGGAAGGCTCCAGCCACGGAGGGGCGGCACAGGTTGTGCAACAGAGTGACAGCAGCGCACAGGATTTGCACGCGGCCATCGCCGCCCGCACCTGCTCCGGGCTCTCCGCTTCCCCGTTCCACGCCCTCGCCACCACGGACACCACGCCGGAGAAGAAAACCGAAAGAAATTTAAAAGGAAAAAAAGAAAATTCAAACCAGAGTCCCCAGAAACAGCGACGAAAACGCTGCGACATTTCAAATCGAATCAACCCCAACCCCACCCCCACCCCCGAGTCCTCCCCAATTCCAAGATCCCACGCTTCCCCGCTCCAAATTCCCTCCCCAATTCCAAGATCCCTCGCCGCGCGGCGCGATTCCGGAGCTAGGCAGCTAGGGTTTGCAGGTCCTCGGACCGAGCTGCGCGATCTCGCCGTCCGCTCGGGGGCTAGGGTTTGGATTGGGGTACAGCCCTGAGCGAGCTCTGGATTGAGATTTGGGAGAGTGGTCGCGGTTCTGGATCCAGCTGCCCCGTGTGCTGCGATGGTGGTGAGTGGAGGAGGACGTCAGTGACAGTTGGTTTCGGTGGGATAAGGAGAAGCCCGCAGCCATGGTGCGGCTTCTCGGGCTACGGGGCCTCAGCTTCGGGCCTGAGGAGTCGCCGCGAGAGATCACGGCCGCCGGCGGAGATGCCGCGCCCCCTGTGGGGAGCAGCGGCTGGCTCGTCCGCTTCTTCGACTCCGCTTTCTTCTGCGAGTGGATCGCCGTCAGCTACCTCTACAAGCACGACCACGCCGGCGTGCGCGACTACCTCTGCAACCGGATGTACACGCTCCCGCTCTCGGGCCTCGAGGCCTACCTCTTCCAGGTCTGCTACATGCTCGTGCACAAGCCCAGCCCCTCCCTCGATCGCTTCGTCATCGACACCTGTGCCAAATCCCTGCGAATCGCGCTCAAGGTGCATTGGATCCTCGCTGCTGAACTTGAGCTAGAGGAAACCGAGGATCTGGATGGGATCGATAAGGTGCAGGAGCAGTGCCAGGCTGCAGCCACCGTGCAGGGCGAGTGGCCGCCGCTAGTCCGACCTGCGCCGCTGTCCCCTGTTGCCAGCCCACGCAGCAATCCCATGCTCAGCAGGATACGCTCGTCAAAGCAGCGACTGATGTCCCTTGCCTCGTCGCCCTCTCTTGGTTTGAGCCCCCCTCCCAGCAGCACCAATGTGTCTGCTGCTGAGGATGCTGGAGCTGGCAAAGGGAAGCAGCCAGTAACACCATCTTCGGAGGACAACAAGCTGCTTAGGCGATTGAGCATCGGGCCAAAGGCCTTCTTTAGGCGGTCTGTGGAGAAGGACGAGGAACAGGATAAGGATGGGTTCTTTAAGAGATTGCTTAGAGACAGCAAGGACAAGGAGGAGGATGATGGAGACAAGGAAGGTTTTTTTAGAAGGTTGCTTAAGGATAGCAAGGAGAAAGAGAATGATGAGGAAGAAGGGGACAAAGATGGTCTCTTCCGTAGGTTGCTTAGGGACAGCAAGGACGAGGACATGGAGCTCACACCTAGCTCGGATGGTTTGCTGAAGAGACTCTTCCGTGACAAGGAGGACAGACCGGGCGACGATGACGAGAAGGAAGGCTTTTTTCGCAGGATATTCAAGGATAAGAATGAGGAGAGGAGAGAGAGCATGCATGGAAGAAATGGGGATGAGGAAAGAGTAGGTAAGAGTTTGGAGGATGATGATAGGGAAGGGTTCTTCCGCAAGATTTTCAAAGATAAGAATGAAGAGAAGAAAGATGGAGGCAGTCATAAGCAAAATGATGATAGAGAAAAGGTCGGTGTGAACACTGAAGAGGACAAGAAGGATGGCTTTTTCCGGCAACTTTTCAAGGAGAAAAATGATGAGAAAAAGGAAGGCACCACTCCCAGCAGGAAGGAAGACGATGGCAAAGGCAATAAGAGCATAGACGACGATAATTTCTTTCGCAGAATTTTCAAGGATAAGAATGAAGAAAAGAAGGGAGCTGCCCATGACAGGAACGAGGATGAGAAGTGTGAGGAAGGTGATAAGGAAAATTTCTTCAGGAAACTATTCAAGGACAAACATGAGGACAGGAGAATCGAAGGGCTTGATAAAAATGATGATGATGGTAAGAGCATCAGTGGTATTGAGGAGGAGGAAAATTCAGAGTTCTTGTCATTCCGCAGGTTGTTTCGAGTGCACCCAGAAGACGCTAAGAGTGGACATATAGAAGGTAGTCAGCCTAACGGTAATTCTGAGGGTAGCCCGGGATCAGAGAGCTTTTTTAAGCGTTTATTCCGTGATAGAGAAGATTCTGAGATTTTTGGCTCAAAGTTATTGAAAGAGGCAAGACATCTATCTTAACTATTCTTTCTTTGGTTATAAAGTTTCAGTGTTTCATGTTTTGCATCATCATATTGAGTAATTACTTTTGGCTGCACACAGATATGCTTATTACTTCTTGGTGTGAGGTGACATTGTATCGCTAGTTGCCATTAGTATTGTACACGTAACATTAGTAGTTTGATTCATAACTCCTATTTTCAATATGGGCGAGCTTGGTTATGAATTTCTTAGATTTATTACGATATTCTCCATCCACAGCTGCTGTGATATAAACAAATAGTTTGATTATGCTATTTGTACATATTTTGTATTTTTAATTTTAATTTCCTTTTACAGCATTCTTGCCTTCCTAACTGCAATATATGTCTTTCAGAAACACCCCGATTCCACAGGAAACAGTGAGAAACAAAGTGGAAAACCACCTTTACCAAATAATGTGCTGGCAGAACTACGGAAAGGCTCTTACTATGCTTCATTGGAGCTAGTTCAATCATTATGTGATACATCTTATGGTCTCGTAGACATATTTCCCGTGGAAGATCGCAAGATTGCCTTGCGAGAGGTAAGTCATTGCATTAGGTTGCCAGCGCCCCGTACTAATTATTGGCTTTATGCCCCTTCAGTCATATTCATATTATCATGTTACAACAGCTACATCCATTTTCTTTTATTTGCATTCTAATTTCTCCTCTGGTGGTTCTTTTTGTGCCAGTCTCTTACAGAGATTAATTCACATATTGCTTCCAGTGAGAAAAATGGAGGTGATTTCTCTATCCTATTTGAGATATTACGCACTTTACTATCGTTGTTTCCTAGGTTACTTAGTTTCTGCCCTAACATTTTCAACATCACAAATTGGTGCTTCATTCCTTTTAAGACTGCATTTTAATCTTCAGTTGGAAGCTACATGACATATCACATTCACATATGGTCTATGCTAGTATTTTTAACATCAAAGTTTTGGTGCTTCACCCCTTATTCATATATTTACATTTTAATCTTAAATGAGAAAGTACTTGACATGTCACATATGGTCAGTGCCTTACTGTTCTATTGATTTCTTGGCTGCAGTTTTAGTGATGGTCACCTTTCTTTGTGCATAAATATTTTCTGCAGTTGAGTTTCTGTAGTTGTGTTGTCCAATGTTAATAGTTTTGGAAGGACAATGAAGGACAAACACTTCAATAAATCATGTGCATATTCTGTTGGGTCAGACTTATTCTTTTTGCATTTTGGTGCATGAGTCATCATCACCGTTGTATGTTTTGTACTCTGTAGTACTATTGCCTGTGTTTGCTAAGCTCTTGAGCCTGCTCAAATGGAAGTATAGGCAGCAAAATCAAGATATGCCCCGCATATAGCGAAAAAGTGTCTTGTAGCTTGGATCTGCCTTTTCTTTGCTCCTTTACTATCATAATTTTAATTAAAGGAAATGAAGCTATTGATATTGTAAAGCAGCAGCTAGATGTGCTCTCAGGCTCTTTTTTCCCCTTTGTTCTTTCTACTCACAGGCGTATGCTTCCCAATGGGAAGGGGCATATATCGAGTGGTTCATATACCTGAAGACGAGTCTGTTCTTCTAAACTCTAGGGAGAAAGCTCCCTATCTTATATGTGTTGAAGTTTTGAAAGCAGAAACACCAAGGTATGTAGCTTGGGTTCCATGTTAGCGTATAAGTGCTCAGTGTTAGCGTAAAAGTGCGCAGTGTCTATATATTAGTTTAAAAGGATCATATTACACAGTTGAGGTTGTGCCAAAAGAATGTTTGATACTAAGCAAATTAATGACGTTTGTCATTTAATTTGTTATTGGAGCTTCAATTGGTAACATCAGTTGTTTTGCCTTTCTAGTCACTCCAAAGGGTCCTCAGATGTGAACAAACTATCAAAAGGCGGGATACCGTTGGCTAATGGAGATGTTCAGTTGCCAAAGCCGCCTCCATGGGCATATCCTTTGTGGAGTCGAAATGAACCACAAAATTATGAAACAGACAGAATGCTGAACTCTACCTCTCAGGTTATTGACCAAGCCATGGCTCAACTATGGGAGGCCAAAGTGAAATTTGTAAATGTTAGTTTCTCTATCGAGAAAATTGGTCGTTCTAGAAGCATTGCAATGTCTGAGTCGGGGCGTAGGATACGGCAACCTACAACAGAGTCACATGATCTATCAGGAGATTCCCAGGCTGTTGTTGATCAGCCTATTGAGTGGGTAAAGGTCACCCTGTCTGCGGTTCCAGGAGTTAACATGGAAGATGTAGATGACAATGAACCGACACGGAAGAAGGACCATCGCCGTGTTCCAAGCACTATTGCAATGGAGGAAGTCAAGGTGCGACTCACACATGAAATTGGTTTTTAGTTCTCGTGCCATTGCTAAATATATTTAATATTCTGTCTCCCTCAAGGTGCTTTTGTTTATAAGGTTTTCAGTCTTCCTCAACATTCTTCTTATGAACGATTAGTTTTGAGGCTAGCCGTTTAGATAATCGAAAACTGTAGACTTTGATGTGTAATACAAGGTGATTATGCCTCATCAATTTGACAGTTGGTGGTTTTTTTTTTTTTTTTTGCTACTGTTTGTTGAATTCGTTTCCTTGACTAGGCTGCAGCGTTAAAAGGAGAAGCCCCACCTGGTCTTCCACTGAAAGGAGTTGGTCAAAGCACTGAAAATTTGGATCTTATGGTGATTCACTGATATTGTGCCCTCAGTTACCTCTCTTTTGAACATCTTCCTTAAGGTAGTAACTCAATTTTCCAATAGGCAACTGATGGCGGAGATCCTAAACCAACTGATGCTTTGGCTGGTGAACTTTGGACTGTCAAGAAAGAGAGAATACGCCGTTCTTCAGTTCATGGAAAATTACCTGGCTGGGATTTGCGTTCTGTAAGTCCACATGGAAAAAATGTTCTGCTATTAGATTATTTACATGTTGCAATATTATCAAATACAAGCTTTATCAACATTTTTAATTATTTATATTTAGGCATTTTTTAATGTTATTTCTCTGAAGGTTAATTTTCCTTGTCCCTTTGGTTGAGCATGGACACTGCACTTCAGTTATCAGCATAATTTTCTGTCTCTCTATTAGCTTCACCAAAAAAATGTTTAGGAGAGAATTAAGTAACTGTTACTTTTCATACTACTCCGTATTATGTCCCCCAAACATTGACTTTCTGAACATATAGTTAAACCATAAAATAATCATAGATATATTATTTATAATATCAAGGTTCATAATATGGGATGCACTCTTCTGCCTATCTCATGCATTAGCATTTATAGTTGAAGATATAAAAAACTTCTATTACTCCCTCCGTCCCATAATATAAGACGTTTTTTGACACTACACTAGTGTCAAAAAACGTCTTACATTATGGGACGGAGGGAGTATAAAATAAGTAGGTCGTTGGATAAACTGATTTATATGGTAAAAAATGGTTGGGGTAATGTTTGTTCCCTAAACTGAAGCAACTAACGACACAACTATGAGTAGTTTATGAGTGTCATTTCAAGTCTGCGGATGATTGTTGTCATGCTTGAGATTTAACGGCTCAGTGCATCTTACTCTGAAATGTTGCCAGTTATTGCCAAGCTTCTGAAACACTTTCACCAATTGCAGATTATTGTCAAGAGTGGGGATGATTGCCGACAGGAGCACTTAGCTGTACAGCTCGTCGCACACTTTTATGGTAATGTGTAAAGCAACTCTAGTGTCTCATGATAGTAATCAATTTTATCTTGATTGTGGAGTTCGTCCATTTTTGCTTTTCACTACTATATATGGTAATGTGTAAAACAACTCTAGTGTTTCAACTCTAGTGCTGTATTGGTTTTTGTGCTTACATTCTGCTTAGTTTTGCTTTTCACTACCATATATGTCAGGCCTGAAGCATGTAAATATCATATTTGCTGAAGTATATGCTAATTTGAATCAATATTATGATATTTAACGTCCACTGGAAGGGGGTATATATAAAAAACATATTTACGGAATCACATGATACACATGGATTTTATTTATACTCAAACTGGTATGCAAACATTCTCGCACATAAAAATAGTATTATGGCTTGCAAGTGATAGACACCCCAGGAGTCTTATCATAAGTGTTTTTGAATTTGGAGTAATGGTAACATCTCGTGGTGTATTCAGTGTTAAGATTTTACTGGAATTAGCAAGTACTTTTCTCATGTTACTATCTATAACATTTCTTATGTTCTGGATTCCGAAAGGACTATACTAATTAATTTGCCTGAAGTTTCTGTTAGTTCCGTTTAGGGCGTGTTCAACTCATTATTGTCCTGAGAAATCCTTTTATCGGCAGATATATACCAAGAAGCTGGCTTACCACTCTGGTTACGGCCATATGAAGTTATCGTCACGTCTGCATATGCAGCCCTAATAGAGACTATTCCTGATACGGTAGTTATCTTTCCTTCCAGATTACTTTTCTGAATTTCTTCCGCACTGAAAGATCTTAGGTCGACCATTGTTTTTGTTATTGCAGGCATCAATTCATTCCATCAAGAGTAGGTTTCCCAATATCTTAAGTCTTCGTGACTACTATGTAGCCAAGTATGAAGAGAATTCTCCAAATTTCAAACTTGCGCAGGTGAAATGCTGGAATATCTTACAACACAGCAAATAGAATCATACAACACAGCAAATAGATCCAAATGCTCAGTTTGTCATCCTCTGCGTTTTACTGTAGGCAATATTTCATCATTTATTCCTCGTCAAAATGCATCTGATTTTTTAATTAAAGTGTTTTTGTTGAGGCAAATAATGGAGGGCTATCGCCCACCTGATTTAATCGAGCAGTTTGATTAGTGAATATCCATGGCTGCTTGTATGAAAAGCTGGGCTGTAATTGACTACTTTTGATGTGTCACATCCCTTGTCGACTTGTGATGTGTGATGTATCACATCCTTTGTCAACTTGTATCCAGTCCACTCCATGAGATTTGTTTGTATCAGTACTGCAGATGAAATGTTCTGTCTTGAACATTTGAATATTGCATTTCTTGGTGTTTCTGTTAGGAAATCCATGTTTTGGCAATGAATTTGCTTAATTTTATAATGAAAGATGACAAGCTGTTCAGTTGGTAGTTGAATGCAATTATAAGTACTTGGATTGTCTGCATTGGTGTTGGAGTAATTTTTCATGGTGGTGGAAGTGTCATGAATGCTAAATTTGGATGATAGCACCGAATTAATGCCATCCGATGATGATTAGTTAAAATATCTGGTATTAGTGGATTTATAAGCATATCTAACATACTTAAAAAATCCCAGTAAGAGTTTAAAGAGCTCATATTTCATACTATTGTCAGTCCAGTTGAACTGGCTCTTATTTTTGCTATTATTCACAGAGGAACTTTGTGGAAAGCATGGCAGGATATTCAATTCTGAGCTACCTGCTGCAGGTATTAAAGTCAAGTACTTCATTACTAATCTGGGTATATTTTTAGAATTAGAATTGTTATTTGGCAAGCTCTGTTGTTTTGAATGTCTAATGCTGTTTTATGCCACTAGTAATCAACAAAGTAGATTAATTAAAAAAACTAATTATTACTCCAGAAGATTGCTAAGTTATGGTTTGTAGTGCTAAAGTTAAAGTTTATGTCATCACATTATGGCCTGTTTGAGTTTTTCTGGGATATAAATTTCCAATTGATCCTGGCTGGTACAGTCAGCAAGTGGTTCAGCCCGAGCACGATCCTGTTATATTTGTGATGTTTAATTAGCTACCTATGGACAGTTGCCCTACTGCATTAGATCCATTTTTTTTACAAGTAATCTTCCTGCTTTCTGTAATGTCTTATCGGGCCAACAGAGCCAGCCAAGTCTTGCTGTATTGTTGTTAATTAAGTATATAAGGTGAAGGCCTGCCAACTGATACATCTTCTCAAGCTTTTGAGGGGAAGGTAACAGCTGGGAATCCGATCTGCTGGGTGTTAATTTATATGGAATGCTGTAGTGCATATAAATCGTTTCCATATAATTAATGCAAGTTTTCAGCTGAAGTGTCGCAACAAGCATCCGATACTTGGAACATAACTGCATGCTTGTCTTTTAAGATATCCGAAATGGAAGACACTTTGCTGCTGTTTTTTGTTTTTCCGCAGACATGACTGCTTGCCCTACACACACACACAAAAAGGGACTGCGTTGCCTTAATTATGTGGGAATAAATTAATCTCAGATCGAAACTCTTAATTTTCTTTTTGTGACACTACTTGGAGTGCTAAGTGTTGAGACCTTCTGAATTTGCAGGTCAAGGATCGTCATAATGGGAATCTCTTGATAGACGAGGAGGGACATATTATTCATATTGATTTTGGTTTCATGCTTTCCAACTCTCCTGGAGGGGTAAATTTTGAGAGTGCACCATTTAAGCTGACGAGGGAGCTCCTTGAAGTATGATAGAAGCTTGTAACTTATTATAACTTTCCTATATCCTAGATATAGGTGTTGAATTATATTTTGATGGAGTTTAAATCTCGTTAAGTTTGTTGTGGGAACAATGCTAGGTGATGGATTCTGATGCTGAGGGAACTCCCAGCGAGTTCTTCGACTATTTCAAGGTAATTAACTGATAGCATGTTACTTTCGCTTGCCTACCGGGACTTCTCCAATTTATATTGGCTTATTTATTATCTACTTTTATTTTTGAATTCTTCAGGTGCTATGCATTCAAGGGTTTCTTACTTGTCGGAAGCATGCAGAGCGTGTTATACTTCTTGTGGAAATGTTGCAGGTAATGGCACCTATCTAATCTTACAGATGTTTATCTAGATGATTTGACATAATAAATGGCTATTGCCAGTCAGAAGGCATTCCATCTGTGTCACTCAGGTTTATGCATGCATGGCTCTTACTACTCCCTCCGTTCCTCAATATTTGTCTTTCTAAAGATTTCAACAAGTGTCTACATACGGAGCAAAATGAGTGAATCTGCACTCTAAAATATGTCTATATATATCCGTATGTGGTAGTACATTTGAAGTCTCTAAAAAGACAAATATTTAGGAACGGAGGGAGTATTATTTACCAACATTTTGTTATGTACATTAATTTTTTGAATTGTTGTAGTATATTCCTCTTCATGTGCCCTTTTATATTAACCAAATTTACCCACATTATTTCAGTCTTCATCTAGTTATGAAGTTTTACTTGTCTTATTTCCTCTCTTTCTCTGTTGCATTCAAACTTGAATCTCGTAACTTCCGGTGTAGTAGTTATTTAAATCCCTGCGTTCCAAAATACGTGTCGTGGTTTTAAGTTAAAGTTTGAACTAAAACCGACAAGTATTTTGGAACGTAGGAAGTATTTAATTGTATTCAGTTTCCTGATTAGCAAGGGAATGAGGAACACCATCATGATCATGACAAAAATCATTTTATATGTTTATCCTTTGATCAGGATTCTGGCTTCCCGTGCTTTAAAGGTGGTACTCGCACTATACTGAACTTGAGGAAGAGGTTCCACTTGAGTCTTACTGAAGAGGTTAGTCAATTGTTTTTGATTTTTATCATGTCCAGAGGGTTCTTACTATGATGTTATGATGGTTGCAGCAATGTGTATCGCTGGTGCTCTCATTGATCAGTAGCAGCATGGATGCCTGGCGTACTCGGCAGTATGATTACTACCAGAGAGTATTGAATGGGATTTTATGATGTACTCCAGGAGCGCTTAGCACTTGACTCGATCAGAAACCAATTTGTTCGTATCCTCGAGCAAATCTTTGGAACAAACAGATCAGTTTGGGGCTGATCTAGCCTGCTATTCCCGCCATGATTGGTAAGAGTGGTACCAGGTAATGGAGCAATGTGTTTTGCATGTTGCACGCCAGGAGTCTCCCGTGGAAACCCAAGCGTCTGCATGTGCTCGTGTATTATTTCACACCCTGTGGAGATGGTTGAGAAAGTGTATAGTCATCGGCAGTTAGCTAGTTAGGGCTTCACACTAGGAGGTTTGCTACTGGTGAAGCTGTTAAGTGTATTGGAATTTGGAACCCGAGCTGCGGTGCTGTACAGACACTAGATTTGCGTAGCTTGGGCAGGGGTTTAGGGGAGGACCGAGCCATACATGAAGTGAACAAGTGTAAATTAAAGGCGCATGGAAGCGAAGCTGGGAGTCACCTGGGGCAGCAGCAAGGGTTGTGTTTGCGCGATTCTGTGACATCCCAATATAGCATCGGATTAGACGATGACAATGTGCATTGTAAATTACCATTACTGTACAGGGCCCAACAATAGGAGCTCGTTGTCCCGTTTAACAGACTTCCGTTTTATTCAGCAGTAGTACTACCGTTGTTGGCGCCAGAAGTTACAACTAAGTGATGCCTAGTGGCAGGAGCAGTACATCTTGAAGATTCTAGGCTTTGGTGATGGTGCCCTGACTAAACTACATATCGTGGTTCATTGTTTCGTCTGTCGGCTAAATCACATTTTTTTTTTCTGATAAAGAGCCCTTTTATTAACTAAAATAAAATTAGAAAGTAGCAACACCTCTGTATACCCTGTAGAATACAAATAGCGACACACCAACAGTGACATAAATAAAACCGAAATAACGGCAACAGTAAAGCAATAAAAGATTCACATTATATAGGAACATTATATAGGAGACAGTTGACCGATTTGAAGGTTATGCTGTCTAGTAAAATCTTCCTAGCCATCCTTTTCAATCGCTTACACACCGGTTTGAACATGGCTAATCACATTTTTGGTATGCCTGAACAACGTTCTCGCAATTGCTGAGCACATGCTCTGAACAATCGTATCATGTTAGCCTTCTGGTGAAGCGTCATCTAGTGCGGAGTAGAACAACGTTCTCGCAATTGCTGAGCACATGCTCCGAACAATCGTTCATGTTAGCCTTCTGGTGAAGCGTTATCTAGTGCGGAGTAGTTTGTTTTTGACGTTTCGGCTTAGTGCTTTAGGGCATCTCCAACGGCAACCTCACCGGAAAAGGTAACCTAATTCAGGCCAATAAGTTTATGTAATGTGGTATATAAAATAATTGCAAAAATGGTTGCTTCCCGTTTGAAGATCCTTTTGCCAGATATTATCAGCCATATTTGAAGTGCCTTTGTTCTTGGTAGACTAATCACTAATAATATTCTTGTTGCTTATGAATATTTTCACACAATCAAAAATAAAAGAGAAGGTAGGGAAGGCTTGTGCGCTATTAAACTTGATATGCACAAACAAAGCCTATGATAGAGTAGAGTGTCCTTGAAAGAAATTATATTGAAACTGGGCTTCCGCCAAGAGTGGGTGAATTTTATTATGCAGTGCGTCTCAACAGTCGAATATAGAGTTAGGATTAGTACGGAGGAAAGTGAGAGCTTCAAGCCTACAAGGATTGAGACAGGGTGACCCATTGTCACCATACCTTTTCTTGTTGTGCACTGAAGGTTTGAATGCCCTACTGTCACATGCGGAGGAAAATGAAAAAAAATCTCAGGTGTAAGAGTCTGTAGAGACGCCCCACCGATAACAAATCTTCTCTTTGCGGATGGTTCTTTAATTCTTATGAAAGCTAACAATCAAAGTGCAAAAGCTCTGAAAGTTGTGCTTGATCTATATTGTGAGGCATCGGGACAATTAGTTAGCATTGAAAATCCCAGTATTTTTTCCAGTCCTAACACGAAGGTGAAGATTAGAGCGCAAATTTGCACAACACTGAATATAACGACGGAGACCCTCAGTGATAAATATCTGGGTTTGCCAGCAAATGTTGGGATAGATAAAACAGACCGTTCCCAATTTCGAGCGAATTGTCAAAAGAATTAGTAGCTGGAAGGAAAATTTACTGTCTACCGGGGGAAGGAGATCCTGATCAAGGCTGTGATCTGATACGTCTCTGTCGTATCTACTTTTCCTAACGCTTTTGCTCTTGTTTTGGACTCTAATTTGCATGATTTGAATGAAACTAACCCGGACGCTGTTTTCAGCAAAACTATCAGGGTGTTGTTTTTGTGCAAAAATAAAAGTTCTTGGAATGGAAACGAAACTTTTTGGAGAATTATTTCAGAATATGTAAGAAATAATGGAGCCAAGAACCACCGGAGGGGGGGGGGGCTGGGTGAGCACAACCCACCAGGACGCACCCCCCTCCAAGCGCGCCCAAGTGGGTTGTGCCCACCTGGTGGCCCCGCAGACCCTAATTCCAACTCCTTAAATACCCATATTTGGAGGAAAAAATCAGGAAGAAAGTTTCATCGCGTTTCACGATACAAAGCCGCCACCACCTCCTGTTCTTCACCGGGAGGCCAGATCTGGAGTCCGTTTTGGGCTCCGGAGAGGGGGATCTTCGGTCTTCGTCAGCACCAATCCTTCTCCATCGCCAATTCCATGATGCTCCCCACCGAGAGTGAGTAATTCCTTCGTAGGCTCGCTAGTTGGCGAGGAGTCGGATGAGATTCATCATGTAATCGAGTTAGTTTTGTTAGGGCTTGATCCCTAGTATCCACTATGTTTTGAGGTTAATGTTATTATGACTTTGCCACGCTTAATGCTTGTCACTTTGGGCCCAAGCGCCATGATTTCATATCTGAACCATCTGTGTTTTCACCATTATATCTATGTTCTAGATCCGATCTTGCAAGTCATATTCACCTATTACGTGTTATGATCCGTAAACCCCGGGGTGACAATAATCGGGATACTTTCTGGTGATGACCGTAGTTTGAGGAGTTCATGTATTCACTATGTGTTAATGCGTTGTTTCGTTTCTCTATTAAAAGGATGCCTTAATATCCCTTAGTTTCCTTATGGAAACCGCTGCCACGGGAGGGTAGGACAAAAGATGTCATGCAAGTTCTTTCCATAAGCATGTATGACTATTTACAGAATACATGACTACATTATATTTATGAACTGGAGCTAGTTCTGTATCGCCCTAGGTTATGACTGTTATATGATGAATATCATCCAACGAATTCACCGATCCAATGCCTACAAATTTTCCACATATTGTTCTTGCTAAGTTACTACTGCTGTTGCTACTATTACACTTGCTACAAAATAATTGCTATCACTTTTACCGTCACTGCTACTATTATCACTGCTATCACAACTATCATATTACTGTGGTACTGATTATATTGCTGCAGATATTTAATCTCCAGGTGTGGTTGAATTGACAACTCAACTGCCAATACTTGCAAATATTCTTTGGCTTCCCTTGTGTCGAATCTATAAATTTGGGTTGAATACTCTACCCTCGAAAACTGTTGCGATCCCCTATACTAATGGGTTATCAATACCTTTTTCTGGTGCCATTGCCGGGGAGCATAGCTATATTTATTGATTCACTTGGGATTATTATCTATTTAACACTATGAAGAATCTGAAGGATACCAAAACCAAGATCGTTCCCTCTAGGACGAGGGGAGGTAAGGAACTGCCATCACACTCTGCACTTGATTCACCTTCTGTTTTGAGTAGACTTGCAACACCACCACATGCTATTAATCCTGATATGTCGCAAGTTATTGATGATGCTACTTCTGCTATGAATGCTACTCATGATGATGCTAGTACCTTGCTTGATTATAATATGCAACTAGGTGAATTTCCTTATGAAGGCTAGAGCTAAAGATATTGAGAATGCTAAAACTGATGAACTACCTGAAACTAAAAATCTTGAAGCACCTATTTGGCCTATCTCTCCTAGATATGAATTACCTAAGATACCTGAAGGTTATGTTATGGATGAGGAGACTGCTAGAGATTTTCTTGCTTGCAATGATAGAGATGATCTTAAGAAATTATTATGCAAACTAAAAGAAAAATCTTTGAATGCTAGAATGAAATGTGATCCTAAGTTTGCTACTTCACCCATGTTTGTTGACGATAAGGATTATGAATTCTCTGTCGACCCAGAATTAATTACTTTGGTTGAATCTGACCCTTTGCATGGCTACGAAACTGAAGCTGTAGTGGCACACTTCACTAAATTAAATGATATAACCACCCTATTTGCTCATGATGAGAAGATTCGCTATTACTATATTCTCAAATTATTTACGATCTCATTAAAGGGTGATGCTAAGATATGGTACAATACTCTTGCTCCTAGTTGTGTTCGTAGTCCCCAGGATATGATTTATTACTTCTCTTAAAAATATTTTCCTGCTCATAAGAAACAAGCTGCTTTACTGGAAATATTTAATTTTGTGCAAATTGAAGAATGGAGTCTCCCACAAGCTTGGGGGAGGCTTCTCCAATTGCTTAATGCTTCGCCTGATCATCCTCTTAAGAAAAATGAAATACTTGATATCTTCTATAATGGACTAAATGATGCTTCTAGGGACTTTCTAGATAGTTGTGCTGGTTGTGTTTTCAGGAAACAAACTGCTGAACAAGCTAAGGAATTATTGAATAATATATTAAAAAATTATGATGATTGGACTCTTCCTGAACCACCGCCTAAACCCACTCCAAAGAAGAGGGCTATTGTCGGTGTCAAAACCGGCGGATCTCGGGTAGGGGGTCCCGAACTGTGCGTCTAGGCGGATGGTAACAGGAGACAAGGGACACGATGTTTTTACCCAGGTTCGGGCCCTCTCGATGGAGGTAAAACCCTACTCCTGCTTGATTGATATTGATGATATGGGTAGTACAAGAGTGGATCTACCACGAGATCAAGGAGGCTAAACCCTAGAAGCTAGCCTATGGTATGATTGTTGTAATGGTTGTTGTGTCCTACGGACTAAAACCCTCCGGTTTATATAGACACCGGAGAGGGCTAGGGTTACACAGAATCGGTTACAATGGTAGGAGATCTACATATCCGTATCGCCAAGCTTGCCTTCCACGCCAAGGAAAGTCCCATCCGGACACGGGACGAAGTCTTCAATCTTGCATCTTCATAGTCTTGGAGTCCGGAGGGCGATGATAGTCCGCTGTCCGGACACCCCTAGTCCAGACTCCTCGGTAGCCCTGAACACGGCTTCAATGACGATAAGTCCGGCGCGCATAATGTTCGGCATTGCAAGGCGGGTTCCTCCTCCGAATAATCCATAGAAGATTGTGAACACCGGGATAGTGTCCGGCTCTGCAAAATAATTTCCACATTCCACCGTAGAGAGAATATCATGTACACAGGTTCGATCTGCTGACGTATCTTGTAGCGTGACGTCACGCCACTACCAAGCCTTTACTTGAATCATTTTTTATTATACCACCTCAGCGCGTTTAGCGAAGCGGTTTCCTTGGCGCGTCTTGTCGAAGCAGAGATCGTGTTCCCCTTATCCCGATATTCTCATCAATACGGACGTGGGTAACCCAACCGCGCCATTGATGGTGGCGCTTGGGAGATAAGCGAGTTTTACTAGGCCGGTGGGGACGCATAGTCTTCGTCCGCCTATATATAAGGGGATAAGGATCCACCTTTTCACCTACGCCTTCTTCCCCCTTTGCTTATCCATCTCCGCGCACTCTCGAGCTCCAGCGCCCAAGTCCGTGCGTCTCGCCTCGACCTTCTCCGACCATGTCCGGAGCGGGAGGCAAATGGCTGGCCTCCACCGTTAAGGAGGAGCACATCAAAGCTGCGCTTGGCGCGGATACCTCTCCGGCGACATCGCGACCGGCTGCCCGACAAGGGGCAGCTCATCCCCACCCCCAGGCCCCATGAGAGGGTCGTTTTCCTTCCCCACTTCCTCCATGGGCTGGGCTTCCCACTTCACCCTTTTGTCCGGGGGCTCATGTTCTACTACGGCCTAGATTTCCATGATCTGGCGCCGAACTTCATCCTCAACATCTCGGCGTTTATCGTCGTGTGCGAGGCCTTCCTCTGCATCCAGCCCCACTTCGGCTTGTGGCTCAAGACCTTCAATGTCAAGCCGAAGGTAGTGAAGGGCACTCAAGCGGAGTGCGGAGGCGCTATGTTGGGCAAGATGCCCAACGTCCTCTGGTTCGAAGGGGCCTTTGTGGAGTCCGTCAAGGGGTGGCAATCGGGGTGGTTCTACATCACCGAGCCGCGCGACCCTACGTGGGCGGCAGCCCCCGAGTTCAGATCTGGTATCCCTTTGCAGCTCACCTCCTGGAAAGAGAAGGGCTTGCTATGGGGTAGTTCAGAGGAGCTGACAGGACTCCAAGCCTGTATCCAGAAGCTGGTGAACAAGAAGCTCAGGCTTGTCAATGTGGTCCAAGTCATGCTCATCCGCCGGATTCTCCCCTGCCAACAACGAGCATTTAAATTGTGGGAGTTCAATCCGGCACAGCACCAGGCATTGAGCGGGCTCTTCGACACGACGTACGAAGGCGCCTAGAGAGTGTTGTTCAAGGGCGCCGAAGCTCCCGCATCCGCTACTGAAGATCGCGGATTTCGCTCGCAGCGACCAGCTGACGAGGTAAGTGATTCTACCCCTTTACGGGACACTTGTTTTCAATAGTTTGACCCTATGCAGGTTTCAATCTTCTTTTTCCTTTGACAGGACTGCATGAAGAAGGCCAAGCAGATCATCTGCCCGGCTCCCATGCCAGCAAACCCAGTAGACGCCCGTCTAGCGGGGCTGCTGGTTCCGGCACCCCATGTGGTGCCGGAGAAGAAGGCCAAGAAGGAGGCCACGGAACTCGAAGAAGTTCCGGCGCCAGTGGTATCGGACTCATCGTCGATGGCTCGGCGGACTCCTCCCAAGATGAGGGGAGAAGAGGACTCTCTCCGAGGAGGAGAGAGAAGAGGAAGGCCTCCCAACAGGGGAGGCCGAAGGTCCAAGAGGGAAGAACTATTCCCGGACAGCTCCGCCAACGCCAACGTTGGCGATGAAGAGTGGCCCTCAAGGGCGGGCCCCGCAAGATCGTAAGTATCCGGATTCTGAATGATTTATAATTTCTTATGTGTCACATAGTGTCCTTCTAATGCCGCACACCGCTGCAGTCCGGCCGATGATGATCTCCCGCTTCGTCGGCGGGTCGTTGGCTCCGTCGGATGTAGATTCCATCCCGACTTCCTCCACCCTCGCGCGCCGAGGACGCCGAGGTGGGGTCCCGGAAGGACCCATCAGGAGGAGGCTCGAGGCGCCGCAAGGCAGCCTCCGGACTTTGCGCCGGACTCACGCGGAACCCGCATGGTTCTCGAGTCCGCAAAGTGCCCTTTGCAAGAAGGGCAAGACCGTGACGCCGGCGGCCCCGCCCAACCGGGCGCGGACAACTTGCTGGAGGCGCTCAAAGCGCTTCCATCAGGAAGAACACCGCACTATCATGAGTGCGGTGATTGAAAGGTTCGACTTGCCAAGAGCGGGCTGACCGAAACTGTAGTAGCCTTCTAACGAGGCTTTGAGGTAAGAAGTTTAAAATTATGTAATGTAATACCGCATAGACAGTAGCCCCGATGCTCGGTTTGGTGTTGGAAAGAAAAGCGGGTGAGGATCTAAAAAGATATACGCAGGTTGTTAAAAATTATGTCAATATGGGTTTGCAGGCTGCGCTGCTGACCTCTGCTTGACCGATGCGGAGGTCGGTGCTTGAAGCAGGACCTCGGCGGTCCGAGCAAGAGCTCGGCCGTGCCAAGAAGCAGCTCGAGGACAAAGAAGGTGAGTAACACCACTTTGAATAGTTACCTTACAGAAAAGGATTTAGGTTGCAATAAAAATAACAAGGGTAACGTGGGTACTGCAGGGGCCACGAACAAGGTGGCAACCCTGAAGGAGGCTGTGTCCGCGGCCAAACGTAATGCGGCCGCGGAACGGGCAGAGCGAGAGAAGCAGGAGGCGCGGGTGGCGGAGGTGCGGCAAGAGCTCGAGTGCTCTCATGGAAAAGCATGAGAGTTTGGGCGTGACTTCAAGACTCGAGAGTCCGAGCTTGCCTCGCTCTCGAAAGTGCCAAAGCCGCCAAGGCCGAGGCCCATAAGGCCCTTCAGAGGTTGAGGATGTGAAGAAAATAGCGGCGGTAAGGCATTTTTCATGCAAAGCAAGCATGTTAATGTAAACTACGACACTTACCCGGTCGGAGCTCTCGAGGCGTTTGCAGATCTGCCTCGCGATGTATCCGATGCCGCCACATTCTACCGTGGCGAGGAGGGAGCTCAACGGAGAAGGTCTTACGGTCTCAAGATCTGCTGAGGCCGGCCTTCTAGTGCCCCTAGCGACCAGTGAAGCGGTGGTCGAGCTCCACAAGGTAGCCGAGCAGGCCATGAAGGGCCTCATAGTCCATTTGTGGCTGGAGAGGCCATGCACAGGAGCTACTTCGCCCTCGTCGGCTGGTGGATCGTGCCCGGGTGGAGGTCATCAAGCGCTCCGCTTTGTATTGAAAGGCGCTCGTCGGGCCCTTGCCAGCGCAAAAGGTGCACTGGGCAGGCTGGATGCGGAGAGGCTTATCATCGGCAGCGCCGCCCGGGCAAGGAGTATCGTCGCCCTACATGTACTATAAGACTGTCTGAAGGGTGCCCGCAAGATTGCGGATGAGTGCCCAGAGATGTAATTATTGAGTAGACTCGCTATGTATTATTATCTGTGCGCTGAAAACTTTGTTCATATCGCTAAGCAACACTTGTTTGATTTAAAATATTACCTTCATGCGGTCGTTTATAAAATCGAGAGATGGCAAGTCGTCGGCTTCAGCCCCCAAGCCACAGTCTTTGGGGTGTTAGGGATAAATTTGAGCACTCTTGTTCCCATTTTGGGTCCATCTAGGAGGCGCTCAACACAACGGACAAGGCAACCGGACTTATAATGCTTGAACACTCTCACTTAGCCATAGAATTCTATAATTTTAAATTTCGTGAAGCCCCTAGTATTCGAAGATCGAGTTCGGGCGCTATCCACGCCTTGGCTGGACATTATCCGTTCTTCGCTTAAAGCGGCATAAGTCTTTAAGGACTCGAAAAGACCTCTCGAACAGCGACAGTCTCTCGCCTTATCATGTGATCGGTTTAGCTTTCTCCATCGAGGCGCTCGCCCAGCTCAACCGAGGCGCAATCGCAGTGGTTCTCCCAGTGCCACCTTAGCCCGTGAGCGGGCGTAAGGTACCAAAACGTGGGAGCCGGGCAAACCCAACTATTGACCCAAGACATGATTGAGCCGATTCATATAATGCTATAAGTTGGGTGCCGCACTTGTGAAAGTGTTCGGACTTATCACACCATAATGCGGGGAACATAAGCCCTGGTCTATTCGGCCGTACCAAAATATCTGGTGCAAGATGTCATTAGTGAACATATATGTAAAGTAATGCAATTACAGCAAAAAGTGCTGCATTATTTATTCAAGGAATTTCGCTATGAGTGCGGAATGATCTGAGATAGTGCGGTAAGCAAGGGATTGGACTAATTAAACATGTCCCTCTCGAGGGTGGGCTGCGGACTGGTGTATATAATCAAATTTAATGCTCGTAATGGAGACCACCGAGTGTTAAATGCAACCTTTTTCCCTCCCGGCTGTTGCATCGTGAGTTTGGCGGGTTCGCCACGGACAGGCCTCCAGTGAACGGAGTCTGTGTATACAAAGAAGGAAAATAAAAAATAAAAAAAGCGACACACTTGTGAGCCCTGGTGTGATCGAGCCGCACTGGAGTCTGTTGTGGTCGTGCCCCTAGGCCCATGGTATCTCAGGCGTAATGATGTACGCGGAGGGTTGGTCTTGCAATCATGCGAGGGCTGGGGTTGGGGCCGCATTGCTACGCGTGCTCGGAAAGTGCCAGGTGGTCTTGGTTGATGTTGCTCCGGGCGCGTTTGGCCGTGTCCGGCCGTTTAACGGTCGGACTCGAAAATTGCCTTAGAAGGCTGCTCAGACTTCGCCGCGAGAGTGTATGTTCCTCCGTTCGGAGGGGCGTTCCGTATTTCCGTTGACCGTGATGACTCCACGAGGGCTGGCATCTTGAGCTTGAGGTATGCGTAATGCGGCACGCGTTGAACTTTTGCGAACGCGTTCGTCCGAAAGCGAGCGTGATAGCCGCTGCGGAGCGGGACTATGTCGAAGATTAACTCCTCACTCCGGAAATTGTCCGGGATCCAAGACCACTTCGGTGTGGTCGAGCTCAGTAAAATTGGCCTCAACACCTAGTATGACACCTTTAAAGGTCGTCTTTGTAGGTTTAATCCTTGAGGGGTCTATGCCCATTGCGCACTGTATCCTGATAAAGCAGGTTCAGGCTACTGCCGCCGTCCATCAGGACTCTCGTGAGGTGAAATCCATCGACGATTGGGTCTAAAACCAATGCGGCGAATCCGCCATGGCGGATACTGGTCGGATGGTCTCTTCGATCGAAAGTGATCGGGCAAGAGGACCATGGATTGAACTTAGGGCGACTGGCTCCATCGCATATACGTCCCTTAGTGCACGCTTCCGCTCCCTCTTGGGTATATGGGTTGCGTATATCATGTTTACCGTCCGCACTTGTGGGGGGAAACCCTTCTGTCCTCTACTGTTCGGCGGTCGGGTCTCTTCCTCGTCGTCACTGTGCAGCCCCTTGTCGTTGTTTTCGCAATTAACTTGCTCTGCTTAAATACCCAACAGTCTCTGTTGGTGTGGTTAAGCTGGCTTTTGGGGTGCCATGTATCCGCATGAGCGGTCAAGTATTCATCCAAATTGGGACGGACCGGAGTGGTTCTTTTGAATGGCTTCTTCCACGACGGGTTTAGAGCCTCGAATCCGGCATTGACTGCCGTATCCTCATCGTTGTCGCCGTTAACGCGGCGTTTGTTTTTGCTTCGACGCGACCTGCCGTTATGGCCCTTAGTATCCGGACTGCCAGCATTTTTACTGAGGTTGTTGCTGCGAGCTAGCCAGCTATCCTCTCCCGCACAGAAGCGGGTCATTAATGATGTGAGGGCTGCCATGGATTTCGGCTTTTCCTGTCCTAGGTGCCGGGCTAGCCATTCGTCGCGGATGTTATGTTTGAAGGCTGCGAGGGCCTCTGCATCCGGACAGTCAACGATTTGATTTTTCTTCGTTAAGAACCGTGTCCAGAATTGTCTGGCCGATTCATTTGGCTGCTGAATTATGTGTCTTAGGTCATCGGCGTCTGGTGGTCGCACATATGTGCCCTGGAAGTTGTTGAGGAATGCGGCTTCCAGGTCCTCCCAACACCCAATTGACTCTGCGGGCAAGCTGTTAAGCCAATGCCGGGCTGGTCCTTTAAGCTTGAGTGGGAGATACTTGATGGCGTGGAGATCGTCGCCGCGGGCCATATGGATGTGAAGGAGATAATCTTCGATCCAAACCGCGGGGTCTGTCGTGCCATCATAGGATTCAATGTTTACAGGTTTAAACCCTTCAGGGATTTGATGATCCATTACTTCGTCTATGAAGCATAGTGGGTGTGCGGTGCCTCTGTATTGAGCAATATCACGACGTAGCTCGAGGGAGCATTGTCTGCTGCGTTCCGCCCGGCCGGAGTATTTGTATCCGGCGCGACGATATTCGTCGTGGGTCGTGGGGCGCCCACGTGATCCATAGATAGATCTGGATTGTCTTTCCTTGTCCTCCAATATATCCCGCAAGTCCGGCTCGCTCCCCCGTGGCTTCATACTTTTCGAGCGATGCCGGGGTACGGTCTTGATGGAAGGCCTGGATGCCTCTCTGTCGCGACCACGGGGTGGTCGGTCGGCCGTATTGTGCGCTGGTGATGAAGGTATGTATGCTTCCTCCTCTAATCGGGGGAGCAACTTGCGTTTTGGGTAGCTCTTGGAGGGGCGTTCGAGTTCATACTCTTCGGCCGCGAGGACCTCGGTCCATCTGTCGGCCAGCAGGTCTTGATCAGCTTGAAGCTGCTGCTGCTTTTTCTTTAGGCTATTTGCTATGGCCATTAGCCTGCGTTTGAAACGCTCTTGTTCGACGGGATCCTCGGGCACGACGAATTCGTCGTCGTCGAGGCTTGCCTCATCTCCGGAGGGAGGTATGTAATTATCATCCTCGACCTCTTCGCCCCGCCGCTCTCGTGAGGGCTTTTACGCATCCTCTGCGATGAATCTTGCAGGAGGGGATTGTCTTTGGCACTCTCTGGGGTGTTATTATCCCCTGTGCCGGAATCTCCATTCTTGCTGTGGCGGGATTTAGAGCGGCGCCGCTGACGTTGGCGCTTGGGCTGTTTCTTTAAGGAATCTGCCTCCGCTGCTTCTTCACCGTCCCCATCTTTTGGGGTGTCCACCATGTATATGTCATATGACGAGGTGGTCTTCCAGTGCCCTGTAGGAGCTGGTTCTTGTTCGTCTCCAGCATCGTCGTCCATACCGTCGATGTCTTCGGAGTCATAGTCTAGCATGTCGGTTAGATAAATCGGCGGTGGCTACAAAGTGGGTGGTGGGTGGGCTTTGAATTTCTTCGTTGTCCGCATCCCAACCATCTCGCCATAATCCGCCAGGCTCTCCGGATAGCGAGAGACGCTTTAGCAATTTAAGATGTCGCCAAAGGCGAGTCTTTGAAAGATGTCGCGATGGTGAACTCCATGATCGGCGCCCAATCGGATTCGATTGGCAGGGGCGGAGGAGGTCCGGAGTCCGGCACCTCGGAGTCACGAGTTTTATAGGGGACAAGGTCAGTGTTTGGATCCATCGCCGTGGAAGTCACAGCTCCCGAGGCGGTGTCCAGCCACTCGCCCTCGATCTGCGCGATCGGCTCCGGACTACGGGTCGGAGCGGATTCGTGTGCGGCCTCCAAGGTACTGTCCGGCGGCAGAGCTAGATCGTGCCCATCGTGACAGTGCGGCACGCTCGGCTGCGGATCGGATCCGTCGAAGATCAAGTCTCCACGGATATCCGCCATGAAGTTTAGGCTTCCAAATCGACTGACGCCGGGCGTAGCTTCGATCTGCTCGGATGGCTAAGTGAATTGGCCCGATGGCGGCCGCCGAATCTGAAGATCTGTCCGGGAGAAAAGTCTCACCACGACGGCGCTGTTGTCGATTGAAGAACCCATCAAGCCTATCGGTGATGACCGGAGGAACTCTCAATGAAAGCACCAATGTCGGTGTCAAACCGCGGATCTCGGGTAGGGGTCCCGAATCGTGCGTCTAGGCGGATGGTAACAGGAGACAAGGGACACGATGTTTTTACCTGGTTGGGCCCTCTCGATGGAGGTAAAACCCTACTCTGCTTGATTGATATTGATGATATGGGTAGTACAAGAGTGGATCTACCACGAGATCAAGGAGGCTAAACCCTAGAAGCTAGCCTATGGTATGATTGTTGTAATGGTTGTTGTGTCTCACGAACTAAAACCCTCCGGTTTATATAGACACCGGAGAGGGCTAGGGTTACACAGAGTCGGTTACAATGGTAGGAGATCTACATATCCGTATCGCCAAGCTTGCCTTCCACGCCAAGGAAAGTCCCATCCGGACACGGGACGAAGTCTTCAATCTTGCATCTTCATAGTCTTGGAGTCCGGCGGACGATGATAGTCCGGCTGTCCGGACACCCCCTAGTCCAGGACTCCCTCAGCTATCTTATAACTCAATCCTGAAGATATGCAAGAGGCAAAGAAATGTATGAAGAAAAAATTATTAAAGCTGAAGATGTTAAGAATTTACCACCTACTGAAGAAATATATGGACTTGATACGCCACCACCAGCGGTGGTAGAGGTAAATTATTTTATAAAATTTGATGAAAGTGACATCCCTTACAATAAACATCCTAGTTAATGCCTATATGAATTTGATAGGTATATCATCAAACAAGATCACTTCAATGAAAATGTTGTGAAACAATTGAAATACAACTCCAATATGGTTGCTCGCTTGAGTGACTTGTTATTTAGAATTACTAATGATGTAAGAGGCGTAGGAAAACATGCCTCCATGGTTCAAACTCAACTAGAACAGGTTGCTAAATCTCAAAGAGAGTTGCTTGATGAAATGAACAATAATATAAATAACTTTGCTGTTAGAGTAGCAACTAGAGGAGGTAAAATGACTCAAGAACCACTTTATCTTCAGGGATACTCTAAAAGAATTGAACAAGAGTCTCAAAGAATTAATATTGATGCACCTAGTCCTTCTAAAAGGAAGAAGGAAAATAAAAATGATAGGACTTTGCATACCTCTAGTGAACCTGAAGTAGAAAAACCTCCTGATAATAATAATGATGTTTCTGTTTCTGATGCTGAAACTCAATCTGGTAATGAACATTCATCTAGTGATAATGAAAAATATAATGATGATGTTCATGAAGACACTCAACCAAACAATGATAAAGAACCAGATAATGATGTTGAGATAGAACTTGCTGTTGATCTTGATAACCCGCAACCTAAAAATAAAAGATATGATAGAAGAGACTTTGTGGCTAGAAAACATGGTAAAGATAGAGAACTAAAAACCCATGCCCTTTACACCTACACCAACTAAGAAGAAAGATGATGAAGAATTTGAACGCTTTGCTGAAATGCTTAGGCCAGTATTTTTGCGTACTCGCTTGAATGATATTTTAAGGATGGCTCCTTATGCAAAATACATGAAAGACATCATCACTAATAAGAGAAAGATAGCGGAAGCTGAAATCTCCACCATGCTTGCTAATTATCCCTTTAAGGATGGAGTACCTAAAATACTTGGAGACCCAGGAATACCAACTATACCTTGCTCCATCAATTGAAATTATGTCAAAACTGCTTTATGTGATTTAGGAGCTGGTGTTAGTGTTATGCCTTTCTCTTTATATAAAAGACTTGATTTGAATAAACTCACACCTACTGAAATATCTTTGCAAATGACCGACAAATCAACTGCCATACCTATCGGTATTTGTGAGGACGTGCCCGTTGTTGTTGCAAATGTTACTATCTTAACTGACTTTGTTACACTTGAGATGCCCGAGGCCGACAACATGTCGATTATCCTTGGTAGACCCTTTTAATACTGTAGGGGCTGTTATTGATTGCAATAAAAGCAAGATCACTTCTCATATCAATGGTAATGAGCATACGGTGCACTTTCCGAAGAAACAATTCCAAGTGAATGATATATATTAATGTTGTTGAAAAATCTCCGACACTCACTATTAGAAGTTTTCAACCACCTCTACCCACCGCAAAAATAAATATGATATACTTATTGTTGGGGACATGCATATCCCCGTTGAGGTAACTTAGTGTGTTACGAAAGTTCTTCGGTTTTATGCTAATCAAAGGTGGTTGTTAATAAGACTTGATCAACCTTATTAATGGATTATTTTTGAGAGGTATGAAGTTGATGAATTTAGTAAGCACAACCTTCTGTCCTTACCTTATGTTTTTTTGTTTTTCTTAGTTAAATACAATAAAATTGCCATGTTTATCCAGTTTTCTGGATTTCTCGTGCAATAAAAAAATGACCCCAAAATAAAAGTTTTCAGAATGCCCTGAAAATTTAATACGATTTTTTTTTGAATATTTCCAATTTTTTTTAGTACAAATAACACCAGAGCGGGGTGCACCAGGTGGGCACAACCCACCTGGGCGCGCCCAACAGCCCCACGCGCGCCCTGATGGGTTGTGGTCCCCACGTGGCCCCCCTCACTTATCTCTTTAGCCCATGCCATCTCCTACCTCCAGAAAAAAATCACCATTACTCTATCTCTCTCGTGTTCTTGCTCTCAAACCCGTGGATTTCGATCTCTTTGCTCGAAGCTCCGTTTCCAAAACTGTTTTGAGGGATGGCTACTTGGTATGTGACTCCTCCATTGCTCCAATTAGTTTTTGCTTTAGTGGTTTATATTTTGAATAATTAGCTACTCTTGGTGCTGCTGTAGATGAGCTTGCATGTTGAATTCTTAGAGTTCTAAGTAGTTTGAATGCTCAATATAGCCTCTATGCCTCCTTATGAGTAGTTGCTATAAATCTTGTGAAGTTTTGTTGACAAAAATTTTGTGGACTAAAATTTTCAGAATTTTATTCATAGGAATAAGATGAGTTTCTTTAGGAAGTTTGCCTCCAAGAAGAGTGCTAAGGGAGTCACTGGGAAATCATTGGACAATGACCTCCATACTCGGAGAAGGGCGGAGGTGCGGCCGTGCGAATGGCCGCATAACCCCTTCATGGATGGAGTCGGGATCCGTCAAGAATTCGCTCAATTCGCTGCAAATGCCAGACTAACCGACTTCATCGGAGGGTCATGCCAGCGGACATTATTGCCTATTGGAACGTCCAGGCAGTAGCAGAGGAGGAGACCCAAGAGTGGGACGCTCAGGTGCCGTCGCCCCAACATTTCGACATGGGACCATATGGTTACTACGGATTGTGATTACCAAGCTAAGCCAAAAGCCTAAGCTTGGGGGAGTACGTATCTCCACCGGCATTAAATTCATGTTTACACATTTTATTCTAGTTGTCGGTGTTCACACTTTTTCATTGTATTATCCATGCTAGATTTATTTTCTCGCTTTCTTCTTGTGTGTTTGAAAAACTTTGAGAAAATCCAAAAAAATGTTTCTTCCTTCTTTTCGGTTTTTCTTTCTAGTTTACTTACTTGTAGTATTAAAAACAAAACCCAAAAAGATTTCCTTGTTCTTCTTTTGCTTGTTGGGAGCTTTCCCGTGTAAATAGTTTTTTCTCGTTTATCTTTATCTTTTTGTTTAATTTACTTTCTTCAAGAAAAACTAAAAACTCCAAAAATATTTCAGTGTGTTTACCTGAATTTCTCTTCTTTTTATTGAGTCGTACCGAGGAGAAGACCACGATGAAAATGTTGAGTGGATCTCTTATGCATTACCGTTGATCTAACAAAGAGCCCAAATTGCTTTGTATTCTCCTTTTGAATAAAATGTTTGCAGATACCAGCTTAGTCCACGGCATTCTTGCACTATTATTATTTTCACATCATTCGGCCGTGCAATTGAAAGACAATAATGCCGATATTTGATGAAGTGACCGTGGCAGAGAGAAATGGGTATGAACTCAACTTGTTCTATTTTTGTAAATATGTTTAACCTAGTATCCATGATTCAAAGTATTATGATCAAACATGTTTGCAATGACAATTAGAGATTATAGTTTCTCATGCCATGCTTAAGTAACTAGGAGTGGATAATGATTTATCTTAGATGTCAACTTTGCATTAGAATGATGGTGATGTAGTATGATGATATGGTATCCTCCTCCGAATGTTTCAAGTGGCTTGACTTGGCACATGTTCATGCATGTAGTTGAATCAAAACCAACATAGCCTCTACAATACTTATGTTCATGGTGTCCAAATCCTACTCATGCTAGTATTCAATGTTAATTATGCATAACGCATGTTCATTACCGTTTTCGCTCTCTAGATGGCCGCTTCTCGACCTATTTGCTAGCATTTGCCTGTATAAGCGGGAATACTGCTTGTGCATCAAAATCCTAAAACCCAAGTTATTCCAGATGAGTCCACCATATCTACCTATATGCGGTATTACCCTACCGTTCCAAGTAAATTTGCATGTGCCACCTCTAAAAACTTCAAATAAACTTATTTTTTGTGTGCCTAGATTGTTCATAGAGCGACAAGGGGTAGTCGGTATCTTCCATGCTAAGCGGGTTATTCTCATGATGAGTGTTTATTCACTCGTCCTTGCACGAGAGGCGGTAATAGGGATTCATAGTCTTGAAATAAAAAATTGCAAATACTTAAACAAACCCCCCAAGACTGATGTTGGTATGGACAGTACCCGTGGATTTGGCTAGCTGTGGAGTGTGTTGTTGGTGGATGGGGAGTAAAGCTTTACTTTTATCGCTTGGGAACCGCCACTAACGTGTTTAGCATGGAAGATATTAATAACCTTTGGTCATGACGTAAATAGGAATGGTGCATTTCCTAAAATTACATTTATCTCTGTTTAAAAATCTGAGCTCTAGCAGCGCTGCAAATCCCTGCTTTGCGAAGGTGTCGGCGTTCTGGATACGGGGGTACCCAGACTTGCCTGCCTGCGACCCATTGCGTGGCTCTATCGACGGCCTGGTATGGCCCAGCTTCAACATCAACAACCCAAGACCCTCGCGAGGGGCCAAGCCTCATGAGGCGGACAACATCAAGACCTCCCACGAGATTGGCCTCCCCAGGCTGGCTCCCAAGGAGCGGAGATTTCTATGCAAGGTGCACCTCGCGAGGCTCAGCTGACATGAGCCATGACGACCAAGGCTAGGCGGGCGCCAGCGGGCGCAGAGTACCAGTTTCCTTTTCGGTGCAAAGGAGGCAAGCAACATGCGCCGAGTCCCGAGGAATCAGCCAAAGGTTTCCACTTTGGTGCAACAAGATCAAGACCGCCAGGACGGCAGGACGGAGGTCATCACCGAGCCCACCGCAGCGTCACGACCAGAGGCTTTTGCAGGCGAAGACCACTTTAGTCAGGATAGGATGTACTTGTTGTCTCCCTTGAAATTTGGCCGTTGTTGGATCCCTTCCCGCCTACATTTGGGAAGAGGACCAAGGCCACTATAAATAGGACCTAGCCGTCACCATGGTGAGGGGGTCAAACACACAAAAGAGAGAGGGATAGGATAGAATCCATTCCACCCTCACCAGCTCACCCGAGCTCAAGAACACACCTCCCGAGGTTGTTCTCCCACTGTACTAGTTCTTCCTCAGCCCCTCGAGGCAAATCCACCACAAAGCAGGAGTAGGGTTTTACACCGCAAGGTGGCCCGAACCTGGGTAAACTGCCGTGTCTTTCTTTCCCTTTGAGCTCGACGCGCTAGGCTATGAGGTTTCACGAGTTGGCAGGCTGGGCAGGTTGAGATCTCCGCATGCACCCCAGAGTTCAGACCTCTCAAGGGTTTGCAGAACCCGAAATCCGACAGAAGGGACTATCTATTTACTTTTATGTCGAGTCATCGCCTTCTCAAATAAGCGCTAGATCTGAGAGCACTATTTTCATCCTCATGCATTGTGTATAGTTAATGTTGGATGCATCATGACTGGATCTTTTCTACCATGAATTACAATGTTTAGTCGTTGTTTGAACTTTGGAGGTGCTCTGCATTTATGTTTTGCGGTCTCAGAAAGGGCTAGCAAGATACCACTGTTGTCATATTATATCATGGTTGTTATGACAAAGTGTTGTCATTTGAGATATTTTATTATTGCTCGCTAGTTGCTTATGCCATTGATATGAGTTATATAATTTCTAAGAGTTACTGTTGACATGATTAGTCATAGTCTTTGCTAAAAACCTAGGTGCTACTTAAGGTTATTTATATAAACAAGAACAAAAGAGTTTGTAAAAGTTATTCTTTTTCACTTTCAGTTTGTCAACTGAATTGCTTGAGGAAAAGAAAGGGTTTAAGCTTGGGGGAGTTGATAGGTCTCCATTGTATCTAGTTTTTCTAACGCTTTTGCTCTTGTTTTGGACTCTAATTTGCATGATTTGAATGAAACTAACCCGGACTGGCGTTGTTTTCAGCAGAACTACCAAGGTGTTGTTTTTGTGCAGAAATAAAAGTTCTCGAAATGGAACGAAACTTTGTGCAGAATTATTTCAGAGTATATAAAAATACTGGAGCCAAGAACCACCGGAGCGGGGCCCCTGGGTGAGCACAACCCACCAGGGTGCGCCCCCCTGTAGGCGCGCCCACGTGGGTTGTGCCCACCTGGTGGCCCCGCAGACCCTAATTCCAACTCCTTAAATACCCATATTTAGGAAAAAAAATTGGGGAGAAAGTTTCACCGTGTTTCACGATACAGAGCTGCCGCCACCTCCTGTTCTTCATCGGGAGGCCAGTCCAGAGTCCATTTTGGGCTCCGAAGAGGGGGATCTTCGGTCTTTGTCATCACCAACCCTTCTCCATCGCCAATTCCATGATGCTCCCCACCGGGAGTGAGTAATTCCTTCGTAGGCTCACTGGTCGGTGAGGAGTTGGATGAGATTCCTCATGTAATTGAGTTAGTTTTGTTAGGGTTTGATCCCTAGTATCCACTATATTCTGAGATTGATGTTTTTATGACTTTGCCATGCTTAATGGTTGTCACTTTGGGCCCAAGTGACATGATTTCAGATCTGAACCGTTTGTGTTTTCACCATTATATCTATGTTCTAGATCCAATCTTGCAAGTCATATTCACGTATTACGTGTTATGATCCGTAAACCCCGGGGTGACAATAATCAGGATACTTTCTAGTGATGACCGTAGTTTGAGGAGTTCATGTATTCACTATGTGTTAATGCTTTGTTCCGGTTCTGTATTAAAAGGAGACCTTAATATCCCTTAGTTTCCTTATGGACACCGCTGCCATGGGAGGGTAGGACAAAATATGTCATGCAAGTTCTTTCCATAAGCACGTATGACTATTTACGGAATACATGCCTACATATATTTATGAACTGGAGCTAGTTCTGTATCGCCCTAGGTTATGACTGTTATATGATGAATATCATCCAACGAATTCACCGATCCAGTGCCTACGAATTTTCCACATATTGTTCTTGCTAAGTTACTACTGCTGTTGCTACTATTACACTTGCTACAAAATCATTGCTATCACTGTTACCGTTACTGCTACTATTATCACTGCTATCAGAACTATCATATTACTGTGCTACTGATCATACTATTGCAGTTATTTAATCTCCAGGTGTGGTTGAATTGACAACTCAACTGATAATACTTGCAAATATTCTTTGGCTCCCCTTGTGTCGAATCTATAAATTTGGGTTGAATACTCTACCCTCGAAAACTGTTGCGATCCCCTATACTTGTGGGTTATCATGATCCAAGCCATATCCACCTATGCAATGTCGGTCTTTAAAATTCCTATCTTTTTTTGCAAAGGAATCATCGACGCGATAGCACATTTCTGGTGGGGAGACGAGAAGAATCAGAGGAGGATGCACTGGATGGCCTGGTGAAAATTATGTGTACCTAAAAATCAAGGAGGGATGGGATATCGTGGTATTCACTATTTCAATTGGGCAATGTTAGACAAACAAGCACGACATCTTCTGGATAACCCTGATTCATTGTGTGCTTCTATCCTAATGGAAAAATACTACCCCAATGGTGATTTGTTAAATGCTAAGCTCAGGAAAGGTTCTTCCTTTACATGGCAAAGTATCATGGCAGGCATAAATACCCTGAAACGTGGTTATATTTGGCGAATGGGGAACAGACATACAATTAGTATTTGGGAAGATGCCTGGATCCCAAACTATGTCACTAGGAAAATTGTAACGCCTAAGGGAGGTAACCTGTTAACTAAGGTACGTGATCTCATTGATCCTGTCTACAATACTTGAGATGAAGACCTGATTAGGCAAACTATGTGGCCGATTGATGTAAAAAGTATGCTCTCAATTCCCCTACCGCAATATGATATGCAAGACTTCATTGCCTGGAATTACATGAAAAATGGAATATTCTCAGTTACATCAGCCTACTCTGTGGAGTGGAATCACCAGTATGGAAGCAAATTGAAACACTCTAATGGGATGGGGTGAACCACAGTTAATCCTATTTGGAGTAAGATATGGAAATTAGCCTCTCCGGCGAAAGTTAAAATATTCTTATGGCGTATGCTACATGGTACTATCCCGTGCAGGGTTACACTAGCTAATAGACATATGAAGGTTTCACCCATCTGCCCAACTTGCTCTGAGGGCTTAGAAGATACAAAACATATGTTGTTCCGATGTAGTAAAGCAAAGGAGGTTTGGAAAAGACTGAGACTGGATGATATCACTGAAAAAGCTTGTGAGGTTAACCGTGCAGGAGAGGTGGTGCTGGAGTACCTACTAGTCCTACCAGATCAAGATTTCTGGATATTGGTTGCCACAATGTGCGTGAGATGATTGCTATCTCAGCATGGTACCTATGGTGGGAAAGACAGAAGTTGGTTCATAGTGAGAAATTACAAAATGTAAGACATATTTCAATGGGGATTCTTGCCCTTGCCACAAATTTTGTTAATTCATTACCCCGCAAGACGTCTGTGAAAAAGGAGAGTTGGTCTTGCCCTCCAAGAGGTTTTGTTAAACTCAATGTTGATGCTTCCTTTAATCACGACCTTCTCAGGGGTGCGATGGGAGCAATCCTTAGAGATGACAGAGGCAGGTTTATTGCTGGAGGGAATGAGAGAATATATTTTTGCGCGGATGTGTTGACGGCGGAGGCTAGAGCTCTCAAATTTGGTCTAACATTAGCGCAAAGGGTGGGATGCAACCACATTATCATAAATTCGGACAATATGGAGGTGATTGATTCTATGAATGATGGAGGGCAGTCGGCGGGTGCGGCGGCAACAATCTTAGAAGACTGTTTTCATTATGACTATGATTTCGTTATTGCTAGATTTGAGCACTGTAATAAGGAAGCAAATAAAGTAGCTCATGAGTTTGCTAGATTAGCTAGATTTTCTTTGACTTCTGATTGGTTTGAGGAAAAACGAAATTGTAATGTTCCTCACAAAAGATGTACTACTTATTACAAATGAATAAAGTTGGAGTTCTGTCTAAAATAATCTCCAACGGCAACCCATAATTTTTTGCCCGCATCCATTCGCGGAAAAGGGGGGACCAGTCCGCGGACACGGGTGCAGGAGGTCGACATTCAAGCTGCTTACATCCGACCAACAATTCAAACCAACCTCATGAAATTCGATCAAACCGAACAAACTTCATTCAAGTTTGAATATAATTTACATAAAAAGGTTGATATTTCGATTGTTTAATTAAAAAACTAGAAAAAACCCTAAACCCTATACTGGACGACCACCTCGTACGCGTGGCCGCCCTGCCCTGCCGCTGCCATCTCCGTCAGTGCCGTCGTCGTCGTGGTCCCTCCAGCGGCGGTACGGCACCGAAGGACCACAATAGCCTTGTCCGGCAGTTTCCTGCCGCTTGCGGAGGAGCCGCTCTGCCTCCTACTGTGTCGTGCGGAGTGCCGCCGCGGCCACCGCCGACGGCCTTGCTGCGACCGGCATTAGCGAAGCAGTCACTAAGCGACCACTCCTCGCTGATCTTGGCAAGCTCACCGTCAAGGCGGTGGCAATGCCTGGCGGCCGTCTTCGTGGTGGTCATGGAGTGGTCGAGCGCCCATGCGACGGTGAGGTCTGGGTCATTGCAGACCCAGTCCGTGACCACATCGCTCTTGGCGAACGCCGAGCAGCGACTGGCATTGCGCCGGGCATACCTCTCCTGCTGCCGAGTGGCACGCTTCGCCCCAGACACGACGACCCTCGAGCCCGAGGGACCGCCGAGGTAGTGAAGGAGGCGGCCCCACGCCTTCTTGACTGCGAGCAGCAGCTCCTCCTTGACGGCGAGGTGGTGGCGGCGCGGCGGCGGCAACGGCGCGTCGATGTGCTTGTACCAGCTGCCTGGCGGGGACGTAGGCTCCTCCTTTACGCGGTGTCCGATCTGGACGCCGCGGTGGTGCGGGTGCGAGGTCGGCTCCTCCTTCACGAGACGTTTGATCTGGATGCCGCGGTTCTGTCGGGGTGAGGCCGGCTCCTCCTTCACCAGTAGGAGCGTGGATGCCGGCTCGGTCTTGACGCGGCGGCGCGGTGGTGAGGCCGACTCCTCCTCCACGCGCGCCGACCATTATCTCGATCTGATAGATGAAATCTTCGTCCATCAGAGCGGCCTCCTTGAGGAGTCGGGGCGGCTGCGGCGGTGGCTCCTGTGGCTGCGGCGGGGACGCCTGGTCCTCCTCATCACCGGAGGGGGTGACGATCTCCTCCTTGGCGAAGGAGTCGACAACTGAGGACGCTGAGGGCCCGGAGAGCGCTTGGGGCGGTGCCAAGAACCGCTGGAGGAGGAGCTTCCGCCCACTCCGCTTGTCGGCGCGGAGCACCACGACGTCGGCATCGCCGGAACTTGGGTCGAAGAGGGGGAGGGAGGGGCCCGGGCACGGAGACGGGGGAGGGGAGGGGATGGTGCATCTCTGTGCATCTCCGACACAAGGTTTAAATAGCCGCAACGAGGCCAAGGCGAAGGGCCGGTCCGCTTCAATGCGGCAAGCGGCCGGAGTTGGTTCCTCGGGAACTTGCGTCCGCATTGAAGCGGCGGCCGCCGGGAGGTCGTGTTGGTCAGCGCCGCCCTGCATTCCTGCCCGGTCACATTGCGACATCAATACTGGCCTCCGCGTGCTCTGGGCAGGCATGAATGTGGTGCCTGCATCAGAACGAAAGTGCGGGAGGGATAGGTGAGGAATTTTTAGTGGGCCAGGTGGTCAGAAGTGTGCGTGAGATCGGTCCGGACTCCCGCAAACCTTCCTCACGTTTGTCTCCGATTTACGGGAGAAATCATGTCTGGACCGCCTTGCGGACCGATAGGATCGCGTTGGATGGCTTTGACGGTCCGAACGATTGGGAGAGGTTTACGGGTTCACCTTGAAGATGCCCTTAGTCTCTAGGAAGGCCGAAAATAGAAGCAGCAGTGGATGGTCCCATCACTTCGGTTGCGACAACTACGGCAGGTCCTTGGTTACCTTCGCCGCATCTCTTTCCTACGGCAAACTCATGGATGACATCAGAACATTGGGATCATCAAAGAGGATGATGATACGTGAGAGTGCTGTTTATACGCAGGGGCTTATTTGTAATGCCAGTGTACTCGTATGTTGGTGTCCTAAAGTAATCTTCTCAGATACGTCTTCAGATTTTTCTTCCCTTGAAAAAGAACGTCTCCTGTGTGAATCACGGTGCCGTTTTCCCCTTGACAAGGATGCATTTGGTCGGGGAGACTAGACCGGCTCATTTGAGCAGGACGCGGGTGTAGCCGCACAGGGAGCGTATGACTGCATGCTGGAGAAAGCGCCACGTCTGCTGTCTTGTCAGCTTTCGTTATACTTGGACGAGCGGTCTTCTGCGTGGAGGATGCTGCAGGCCTGCAGCGCCGACTGGTGCTTTTGGACGCACGTTTTTGTGGGTCTGAGTGAGAGAATGACGTTTTGATGTTCTTATTGATGACAGAGCTTGTGCGTCGTATGTTGGAGGATCTGTCCAGTTGGCAACTTATCATTGATGGTTGTTACTGTTGTTTGTTGCGGTTACTTTGCTGGTTACATCTTTTTTACCTTTTTGTAATAAAGTGGCAGCCTCGATGTCTTGAGTCGTGTCGATGTAGATGCAGAGTGTAACTGATATATTGTGGATATTAATATTTTTAATAATAAAAAATAATAATATTCCTGCTGTGTGCGAGAATGGTTGAGCATTATTTAGATAGTGAAAGAGTGGCATCGAGGGTGTGTCGACCTGTGGTTGATAGCTACGTGTGCAGCCTGCGGGCAGCAGCGGCAGTCGGCTCAGCACGGGCCAAATCATTTCAGTTTTGACGCTTGTAGAGTGATTTTTGGACCGATAGTTACGCGTACGAAGGACTGCAACGTGCGCGGGTATCCCTTCCACGTTCATCTCTCTCAGCAAATGCTGGCCGCAAGCATGTGCGACCGCGAGGGCAGTCCTAGCTCGTCGGAGCGTCGTGATTGTTCGCGTACCTTTTTCATCGGTGCCAACGCAAAATGCAAACTGAGTGAGTAAATCGTAAGAAACCATCACATTTGTGGACCATAAATCGAAAACCACCACGTTTTTTTCTTGGAAAAACCGGTCACTGACAGTCTGTGAAAAATGCTGATTAAACAATTAGAGCAGTTTGAGTAAAATCTAACAAATGTGTCCCTTTGTCAGGTGCCACGTGGCCTTGGTGACGACGGGCTCGACACAACGCCGTTAGACGGCATCTACATAGTATTGAGTAAATAAGCAATTTTTCGATTAAATTAATCAAAAATAGATCATGGGCATGACATAAACAACATTAAGCACATACTGATAATTGATCATATTACCGCGTATTAGACAGAGAGTAGAAACATCTGCGCAAATCACTAGTACGGCTAAAACAGTAATAACAGGAGCGGGATAAGCGAGTTATACCCTCCGATCAGCCAGGCAGAGGCCGCGGCGGCGGTGTCCTCAGTGACCTTCTTTTCGCTTCAAGCCTCTCAGCGGTGGCACGGTCGCCTTTGTTGGCGGTGGGCATGGTGATGATGAAGATGACACGGACGTGGACAAACGGCGGCGAGCAGGAGATGCTCCCAAAAAACCTAGTCGCCCTTCTCCCTTACAGGATTCGGAGAGGCGGGTTTTCAGAGGTCTGCCCTTCCCTCAACCGTGTACGCGGTGGACGGGATGGGATCACCGGCGGCAGGAGCAGCAAAAGAAACAACGGTGGGCACAGAGGCAAATGCAATCTATTTTGTGGCGGCTAGGGTTGGTCGACGCCTCAAATATATAGACACAGACGTGTGGAGAGACGTGGGCTGGACCCACGTTCGGATCGGTAATAGCCCACGATTCGACATCTCAGATCATGGCTCTTCTGTTAGGGACTCTTCATTTCTGACCGGTAAAAATAAGCGCATATGTGTGACCACGGCTAGGCTCATTCCCGCAACCCGTCGTGACGAGACATGGCGTGGTGAGGCGGGCGGCGGAGGAGGAGCGCGCGGGAACCACTTCTCTTCTCAAGCTCCAATAGCATGTGGAAGAGAATCCCTTATAAGGAGGTCCAAGTCCTCTCCAATTAGTAATGCGGGACTAAACTTCCCACCATACCCATTTGCCATAAAACCCACATGGGCTGTTAAAGATTTTCTGAAATTGTCAGATGGGCCCGAGGCCCACCCTCATATTTCAACAATCCCCCGCTAGATTTCAAGGACCCATTTTGTCCTTTGTTGCAAACACTGTTTTGATACACCGGTATTTAAGGGGTGATCTTTTAAGGTTAAACTCCACCTAGATCAAGTAGCTACACTCCTTCACAATTGAACAATGAACTATGCATTGAATTATCAGTTTGGTATAAAGAAGTTTCACCACATGTATTACTAGTACTAAACTGCCGAAGGCTGACCCCTCGGGTGGAGCATATGAGTCACACTCTTAGCCTATTCATGAGCTTGCTCGATATCACCCCAATCTCATAGACAGTGACCAGCAGTCGGGCTCATATAGGTGTGTCCCTCCAAAGATCGTTCTGTAGGACATCATATTTCTTGTGAAGCTTTGAAACACATTAAGACAGTAGCTAACCTACCATATAGTTTTCGAGAGTATTGCATCTCCAACGGAGTGGGTTAGTAAAGTTACTCTCCTTAGTTCACCATTGACTTGTTTTCCAAGGTCCTACTTCAAGGGATCTCCGATCACATAGGTTGGGTTACCACCATGGCAACTCATGTGGGTCTCATACCCATCTCCCTCGATGCATTTTCTATCACAACACGTGATAGCCCTTTAGTAAAGGGATCTGCTAGATTCTTAGTTGTTTGGATATAATCCAACGCTATCACTCTGTAGTTTCTTAAACATCTAACAACTTTCAGTCTCATTCTTATATGTTTGTTGGACTTCATGTTGCTCTTTGAAGTCTTTACTTTGGCAATACCTGTTTGAGCGCTGTAGTTCATAAGGATAGCCGGAAACGGCTTCTCAACCACTGGCAAGTCCATCAAAAGATCTTGAAGCCATTCTGCGTCGACACAAGATGTGTCTAATGTTGTTAATTCTGTTGCCATTGTTGGTCTAGTTAGGATCGTTTGCTTGCCATACTTCGAGGAAACAATGCCACCTCCAAAAGTAAACATATGCCCATTTGTAGCCTTCATTTCATCACCATCAGAGATCCAATTCGCATCACTATACCCTTAGTACCAACGAGTATCTAGTATAGTGAAGTCCATAGTTCATAGTACCTTTCAGATAGCACATAATTCTTTCAATAGCATGCCAATGTACATCACCCAGATTGGAAACAAACCAGCTCAGTTTGCTCAGAGCAAACACGATGTTAGGCCTCATTGCACTCGTTAGATACATGATTGAATCAATAATTTGGGAGTATATCTCAACCGTTCTTTAGCTGTGCTTTCAAGCTTATGAGTCAACACACTAGGATCATATGGTGTTTGAGAAATTTTCTAGTCCTAATATCCAAAACGACTCAAAATCTTCTCAACATAAGGGGAGTGCAGAAGTGTAATCCCACCCTCATCATCTCTAGGTAGCTTGATGTTCACGATAACATCAGCCACCCCAAGGTCCTTCATCTCAAAGTTCTGAGATAGAAATGACTTGACCTCCTAAATAACTTTGAGGTTGGCTCCAAATATCAGTATGTCATCAACATACAAGCACACTATAACTCCTTCGCTCCCACCACAACGATAGTATACACATTTGTCAGTTTCATTAACAACGAAGCCAATAGATGTCAGAGTTGTATTAAATTTCTCATGCCATTGCTTAGGTGCTTGTCTCAAGCCATATAAAGATTTCAGCAACTTACACACCTTTCCCTCCCGACCATCTATCACAAAGCCATCTGGCCGTTGCATGTAGATTTCCTCGTCTAGCTCTCCATTCATGAAAGTTGTCTTAAGATTCATCTAGTGGACAAGAAGACCATGTGAGGCCGCCAATGAGAGTAATACTTGAACGATGGTTAGTCTGTCCACGGGTGAATAAGCATCAAAGAAATCTTCTTCTTCTTTCTAGGCATAACCCTTGGCCACAAGCCTTGCCTTGTATACTTCTCAATTGTACCGTCAGGCCTAAGCTTGTTTTTAAACACTCACATCCCAATGGTTTGCAACCATATGGACGTTCAGTAATTTCCCATGTCCTGTTAGCCATGATGGAATCCATCTCGCTACAGACAGTATCCTTCCAGTAGTTAGCATCTTGAGATGTATACGCTTCTGAAATCGAAGATCATTGGTGCAGATCCCCGCAGCTAGGAATTTATAACATCCCAACCGCGAGGATTTTCTCCATCAAACAGGCCTCCGGACAACCCCTTGGACAGTCCTCGTGAAGGAAATATGCCCTAGAGGCAATAATAAAGTTGTTATTTTATATTTATTATATCATGATAAATGTTTATTATTCATGCTAGGATTGTTAATCGGAAACTTTATACATGTGTGGATACATAGACAAAACACCATGCCCCTAGTAAGCCTCTACTAGACTAGCTCGTTAATCAAAGATGGTTAAGTTTCCTAACCATAGACATGTGTTGTCATTTGATAAATGGGATCACATCATTAGGAGAATGATGTGATGGACAATACCCATCCGTTAGCATAGCATATTGATCGTTCAGTTTTATTGCTACTGCTTTCTTCATGTAAAATACATATTCCTTCGACTATGAGCTTATGCAACTCCCGGATACCGGAGGAATGCCTTGTGTGCTATCAAACATCACAACATAACTGGGTGATTATAAAGATGCTCTACAGGTATCTCTGAAGGTGTTTCTTGAGTTATCATAGATTGAGATTAGGATTTGTCACTCAGAGTATCTGAGAGGTATCTCTAGGCCCTCTCGGTAATACTCATCATAAGAAGCCTTGTAAGCAAAGTGAATAATGAGTTAGTTGCAGGATGATGTATTACAGAACGAGTAAAGAGACTTGCCGCTAACAAGATTGAACTAGGTATGAAGATACCGACGATCGAATCTCGGGCAAGTAACATACCGATGGACAAAGGGAATTACATATGTTATCATAACAGTTCGACCGATAAAGATCTTTGTAGAATATGTGGGAGCCAATATGAGCATCCAGGTTCCTCTGTTGGTTATTGACCGGAGAGGTGTCTCAGTCATGTCTACATAGTTCTCGAACCCGTAGGGTCCGCACGCTTAACGTTCGTTGACGATATAATATTATATGAGTTATGTGATTTGGTGACCGAATGTTTTTTGGAGTACCGAATGTGATCACGGACATGACGAGGAGTCTCGAAATGGTCGAGAGGTAAATATTGATACATAGGACGATGGTATTCGGACACCGGAAGTGTTCCAGAGGGTACCGGGTACATATTGGGTCATCGGAAGGGGTTCCGGGCGCCCCCGACAAAAGATATGGGCCTAATGGGCCAAGAGGGGAAACACACCAGCCACCAGGGGCTGGTGTGCCCCCCGTATGGGCCGAACCAGAGGAGAAGGAAAGAGGGGAAGGGAGAAGGAAAGGTGGGGGGCATTCGGCCTTCCCGTTTCCTTCCCTCCTCCCTCCTCTTTCCTCCCCCTCCGGTAAATAAGGAAGGGGGGGGGCTAGGAGGAACCCAAGTAGGATTCAGTCCTACTTGGGGTGCCTCCAGGCCTCTCTCCTCTCCCTCCTACCTATATATATGCGGGGGGGGGGGGGGCTAGCACACACCAGACAATTGTTAACCATGTGTGGCGCCCCCCTCCACTGTTTACGCCCACAATCATATCTTCATAGTGCTTAGGTGAAGCCCTACGTGAATCACTTCACCATCACCGTCATCATGCCGTCATGCTGACGGAACTCATCTACTACCTCGACATCTTGCTGGATCAAGAAGGCGAGGGACGTCACCGAGCTGAACGTGTGCAGAACTCGGAGGTGTCGCACGTTCGGTACTCGATTAGTGGATCATGAAGAAAGTTTGACTGCATGAACTGCGTTGTGAAATACTACCGCTTACGGTGTACAAGGGTATGTAGACACACACTCTCTCTCGTTGCTATACATCTCCTAGATAGATCTTGAGTGAGCGTAGGAATTTTTTGAAATTGCGTGCTACATGCCCCAACAGTGATATCAGAGCCAGGTCTATGCGTAGATGATATGCACGAGTAGAACACAAAGAGTTGTGGGCAGTGATAGTCGTACTGCTTACCACCAACGCCTTATTTTGATTCGGAGGTATTGTTGGATGAAGCGTCCCGGACCAACCTTACATGACCATGTTCATGAGACCAGTTCCACCGACAGACATGCAACTAGTTTTGCATAAAGGTGGCTGGCGGGTGTCTGTTTCTCCTACTTTAGTTGAATTGAATTTGACTGCGGCCGGTCCTTGTTGAAGGTTAAAACAACAAACTTAATAAATCACCATTGTGGTTTTATGCGTAGGTAAGAACAGTTCTTGCTAGAAGCCCATAGCAGCCACGTAAAACTTGCAACAACAAAGTAGAGGACGTCTAACTTGTTTTTGGAGGGCATGTTGTGATGTGATATGTTCAAGACATGATGTGATATACATTATTGTATGAGATGATCATGTTTTGAAAAAGTTATCAACAACTGGCAGGAGCCTTATGGCTGTATTTTTGTTGTATGAAATGCAAACGCCATGTAATTGCTTTACTTTATGAAATGCAAACACCATTGCTACCTCTTGAGCACTGCGTTGGATTTCCCTGAAGAGGAGAGGATGATGCAGCAAAGTAGCGTAAGTATTTCCCTCAGTTTTTGGGAACCAAGGTATCAATCCAGTAGGAGACCACGCACAAGTCCCTCGTACCTACACAAAACGATAGCTACTCGCAACCAACGCGATTAGGGGTTGTCAATCCCTTCACGGTCACTTACGAGAGTGAGATCTGATAGAGATGATAAATAATATTTTTGGTATTTTTGATAGATAGATGCAAAGTGAAAAGTAAAAGGCAAAGTAAAAACAAAGCAAGTAATAAAGTGATAGAGATTGATATGATGAGAATAGACCCGGGGGCCATAGGTTTCACTAGTGGCTTCTCTCAAGAGCATAGATATTCTACGGTGGGTGAACAAATTATTGTTGAGCAATTGACAGAATTGAGCATAGTTATGAGTATATCTAGGTATGATCATGTATATAGGCATCACGTCCAAGACAAGTAGATCGAAACGATTCTGCATCTACTACTATTACTTCACTCATCGACCGCTATCCAGCATGCATCTAGAGTATTAAGTTAAAAACAGAGTAATGCCTTAAGCAAGATGACATGATGTAGAGGGATAAATTCATGCAATATGATAAAAACCCCATCTTGTTATCCTCGATGGCAACAATACAATCGTGCCTTGCTGCCCCTACATCCTTTGGGAAAGGACACCGCAAGATTGAACCCAAAGCTAAGTACTTCTCCCATTGCAAGAACTACCAATCTAGTTGGCCAAACCAAAAAGGATAATTCAAAGAGACTTGCAAAGATAACTCAATCATACATAAAAGAATTCAGAGAAGATTCAAATATTCTTCATAGATAAGTTGGATCATAAACCCACAACTCATCGGTCTCAACAAACACACCGCAAAAAGAAGATTACATCGAATAGATCTCCACGAGAGAGGGGGAGAACATTGTATTGAAATCCAAAAAGAGAGAAGAATCCATCTAGCTACTAGCTATGGACCCGAAGGTCTGAAGTAAACTACTCACACTTCATCGGAGGGGCTATGGTGTTGATGTAGAAGCCCTTCGTGGTGGATGCCCCCTCCGGCGGAGCTCCGGAACAGGCCCCAAGATGGGATCTCGTGGATCTGAAGGTTGCGCCTTTGGAATTAGGTTTTGGCTCTGTTACGATCATTTGGGGATACGAGGTATATATAGGAGGAAGGAGTACATCGGTGGAGCAAGGGGGGCCACGGGGGGCGCCCTAGGGGCGCCCCACCTCGTGACCGCCTCTTACGTCTTGGAGTAGGGTCCAAGTCTCTGGATCACGTTCGGTGAGAAAATTACGTTCCCGAAGGTTTCATTCCATTTGGACTCCGTTTGATATTCCGTTTCTTGAAACTTGAAATAGGCAAAAAAAACAGCAATTACAGGCTGGGCCTCCGGTTAATAGGTTAGTCCCAAAAATAATATAAAAGTGGAAAATAAAGCCCAATATAGTCCAAAACAGTAGATAAAGTAGCATGGAGCAATCAAAATTATAGATACGTTGGAGACGTATCGGGCATCTAAGCTTAATTCTGCTTTCGTCCTCGAGTAGGTAAATGATAAAAAGAATTTTTGATGCAGAGTGATACTTTGGCATAATTTCAATGTAAATCTTCTTAATTGTGATATGAATATTCAGATCCGAAAGATTCAAGACAAAAGTTCATATTGACATAAAAATAATAATACTTCAAGCATACTAATCAAAGCAATCATGTCTTCTCAAAATAACATGGCCAAAGAAAGTTATCCCTACAAAATCATATAGTCTGGCTATGCTCCATCTTCCCCACACAAAATATTTTAATCATGCACAACCCCGATGACAAGCCAAGCAATTGTTTCATACTTATGACATTCTCAAAACTTTTTCGATCTTCACGCAATACATGAGCGTGAGCCATGGATATAGCACTATATGTGGAATAGAATGGTGGTTGTGGAGATGACAAAAAGAGGGAAGATAGTCTCACATCAACTAGGCGTATCAATGGGCTACGGAGATGCCCATCAATAGATATCAATGTGAGTGAGTAGGGATTGCCATGCAACGGATGCACTAGAGCTATAAGTATATGAAATCTCTACAAAAGAAACTAAGTGGTTGTGCATCCAACTTGCTTGCTCACGAAGACCTAGGGCATTTTGAGGAAGCCCATCATTGGAATATACAAGCCAAGTTCTATAATGAAAAATTCCCACTAGTATATGAAAGTGACAAAATGAGAGACTCTCTATCATGAAGATCTTGATGCTACTTTGGAGCAGAAGTGTGGTAAAAGGATAGTAGCATTGTCCCTTCTCTCTTTTTCTCTCATAATTTTTTTATTTGGGCCTTTCTCTTTTTTTTGGCCTCTTTTTTTTTCGTCCGGAGTCTCATCCTGACTTGTGGGGGAATCATAGTCTCCATCATCCTTTCCTCACTTGGGACAATGCTCTAATAATGATGATCATCACACTTTTATTTTTCTTACAACTCAACAATTACAACTCGATACTTAGAACAAAGTATGACTCTATATGAATGCCTCCGTGTGTACGGGATATGCAATGAATCAAGAGTGACATGTATGAAAGAATTATGAACGGTGGCTTTGCCACAAATACAATGTCAACTACATGATCATGCTAGCAATATGACAATGATGGAGCGTGTCATAATAAACGGAACGGTGGAAAGTTGCATGGCAATATATCTCGGAATGGCTATGGAAATGCCATAATAGGTAGGTATGGTGGCTGTTTTGAGGAAGGTATATGGTGGGTGTATGATACCGGAGAAAAGTGCACAATATTAGAGAGGCTAGCAAAGGTGGAAGGATGGGAAAAAGTGCGTATAATCCATGGAGTCAACATGAGTCATAAAGAACTCATATACTTATTGCAAAAATCTAGAAGTTATCAAAGCAAAGTATTACGCGCATGCTCCTAGGGGGATAGATTGGTAGGAAAAGACCATCGCTCGTCCCCGACCGCCACTCATAAGGAAGACTATCAATAAATAAATCATGCTCCGAGTTCATCACATAACGGTTCACCATACGTGCATGCTACGGGAATCACAAACTTCAACACAAGTATTCTTTAAATTCACAACTACTCAACTAGCATGACTTTAATATCACCATCTTCATATCTCAAAACAATTATCAAGCATCAAACTTATCTTAGTATTCAACGCACTCAAAAGAAAGTTTCACATATCTTGAATACCAAGTATATTAACATTAAGCAAATTACCATGCTATTAATGACTCTCAAAATAATCTAAGTGAAGCATGAGAGATCAATAGTTTCTTTAAAACAAATCCAGCACTGTGCTCTTAAAAGATCTAAGTGAAGCACTAGAGCAAAAATTATCACGCTCAAAAGATATAAGTGAAGCACTATGAGCAAAACTATCAAGCTCAAAAGATATAAGTGAAGCACATAGAGTATTCTAACAAATTCCAATTCATGTATGGCTCTCTCAAAATGTGTGTACAGCAAGGATGATTGTGGTAAACTAACAAGCAAATACGCAAATAATACAAGACGCTCCAAGCAAAACACATATCATGTGGTGAATAAAAATATAGCTCCAAGTAAATTACCGATGGAAGTAGACGAAAGAGGGGATGCCTTCCGGGGCATCCCCAAGCTTTGAATTTTTGGTGTCCTTGAATTATCTTGGGGGTGCCATGGGCATCCCCAAGCTTAGGCTCTTTCCACTCCTTGTTCCATAATCCATCAAAAAAATTCACTCAAAACATGAAAACTTCACAACACAAAACTCAATAGAAATCTCGTGAGCTCCGTTAGAGAAAGAAAACAAAAGACTACTTCAAGGTACTGTAATGAACTCATTCTTTATTTATATTGGTTTTAAACCTACTGTATTCTAACTTCTCTATGGATTATAAACTATTTTACTAGCCATAGATTCATCAAAATAAGCAAACAACACACGCAAAACGGAATCTGTTAAAAACAGAACAGTCTGTAGCAATCTGTAACTAACGCAAACTTCTGGAACTCTAAAACTTCTACCAAAATAGTAAGTCCTGGAAAATTTGTTTATTGATCAGCAGCAAAAAGAATCAACGCAAAATCACATTCCTGTGATTTAACAAAATTATATTCGTGCGTGCAAAGTTTCTGTTTTTCAGCAGAATCAAATCAACTCTCATGGTAGGTTATCCTATAGGTTCTACTTGGCACAAACACTAATTAAAACATGAAACCACATCCAAACAGAGGCTAGATGGATTATTTATTCCTAAACATAAGCAAAAAAAAAATTGGGTTGCCTCCCAACAACCGCTATCGTTTAACGCCCCTAGCTAGGCATAAAAGCAAGGATAGATCTAGGTATTGCCATCTTTGGTAGGCAATCCATAAATGGCTCTCATGATAGATTCATATGGTAATTTTATTTTCTTTCTAGGGAAGTGTTCCATGCCTTTGTTTAAGGGAAATTGGAATCTAATATTCCCTTCCTTCATATCAATAATTGCACCAATCGTTCTAAGGAAAGGTCTACCAAGAATAATAGGACATGAAGGATTGCAATCTATATCAACACAACAACAACAACAACAACAACAAAGCCTTTAGTCCCAAACAAGTTGGGGTAGGCTAGAGGTGAAACCCATAAGATCTCGCAACCAACTCATGGCTCTGGCACATGGATAGCAAGCTTCCACGCACCCCTGTCCATAGCTCGCTCTTTGTCAATACTCCAATCCTTCAGGTCTCTCTTAACGGACTCCTCCCATGTCAAATTCGGTCGACCCGCCCTCTCTTGACATTCTCCCGACGCTTTAGCCGTCCGCTATGCACTGGAGCTTCGGAGGCCTGCGCTGAATGTGCCCAAACCATCTCGAGACGATGTTGGACAAGCTTCTCCTCAATTGGTGCTACCCCAACTCTATCTCGTATATCATCATTCGGACTCGATCCTTCCTCGTGTGGCACACATCCATCTCAACATACGCATCTCCGCCACACCTAAGCTGTTGAACATGTCGCCTTTTAGTCGGCCAACACTCCGCGCCATACAACATTGCGGGTCGAACCGCCGTCCTGTAGAACTTGCCTTTTAGCTTTTGTGGCACTCTCTTGTCACAGAGAATGCCAGAAGCTTGGCGCCACTTCATCCATCCGGCTTTGATTCGGTGGTTCACATCTTCATCAATACCCCCATCCTCCTGCAACATTGACCCCAAATACCGAAAGGTGTCCTTCCGAGGTACCACCTAGCCATCAAGGCTAACCTCCTCCTCCTCACACCTAGTAGTACTGAAACCGCACATCATGTACTCGGTTTTAGTTCTACTAAGCCTAAACCCTTTCGATTCCAAGGTTTGTCTCCATAACTCTAACTTCCTATTTACCCCCGTCCGACTATATCAAGAACAATAAAATCTATATCAAGAACAATAAAATCTACGGGCACATAATTCCTATTTGCAACAATAAGAACATCATTATTCTTCCCATAGGCTTTTTAATAGTGGAATCCGCAAGATGCAAGTTTAGAGAGCAATCATCAAAGTCACGGAAATCGAGCAAATCGCACAAAGTTTTGGGAATAGTAGAGACACTAGCACCCAAATCACACAAAGCATGAAACTCATAATCTTTCATTTTAATTTTAATAGTAGGTTCCCACTCATCATAGAGTTTTCGAGGGATAGAAACTTTCAACTCAAGTTTTTCCTCATAAGATTGCATCAAGGCATCAACAATGTGTTCGGTAAAGGCCTTATTTTGACTATAAGCATGAGGAGAATCTAGCACGGATTGCAACAAGGAAATACAACCAATTAAAGAGCAATTTTCATAATTAAATTCCTTGAGATCCAAAATAGTGGGTTTAGTGTAAGTGCATCTAGTGCCCCTTAGTGATTTTGGTGTATTGAAGACTTATAGGTTAAGTAACTGATGTGTTTGTGAGTGTACACAGGTCTATAAGTCTATGAGGAGTTTGATATTTACAGAGAAAGTCGACCCCTAAAAATGAAGTTCTTCAACTGAAGACTTTGATGTTCTCAAGACTTTCTGAAGACTTTGAAAGTGAAGAAATTGGTGTGACCTTGAAGACTTAATATTCATTCGAGGAATATGAAGCGTGAAGACTTTTGTTTTCGTAGTTTCATTTTCTCTTTCTTGAGTCATAGGAAACACCGTACTGCTAAAGGGGGTCGAGGAAATACTAAGGAAAAATTTCCATGTGATGCTCAACTCAAATCCTACACCTACCAATCCCTTCGAGTGAAGCCATTGGAAAACTCATACAGATTCAGTCAAATTCTTGAGAATGAGACGCAGTTCTTACAGTCACTTGAGGACTTTGCTCGACCGAGGAGTTAGGAATTCATGATCTTGAATTGCCTACACAATGAGCAACATGATAGCCCCGAGGAATTTGAGAGTCAAATTTCCATTTATTCTTTGTCTTCTTGCGCCACTGTCCCAAAATATCTTATCCACCTAACGGTCATATCATTGAAGGGCATTTATGTCTTATCATGTCGGGCTGCTCCCTAGGCTATAAATAGCCGCCCCCTACAACCACTAGCTGGCTGGCTGCTCCGAGAGAACTTGACACTTGTCATTTGAGAGCAACCCATCCTCCGAGGACTTTGAGCGAAAATCATCAAGTGAGGAAAATCCCAAAACCAAACCCCCACAAACCCAAAGTGATTGAGCATCACTGAAGAAATTGATCTGGCGTGGATCCGACGCTTGTTACCTTTGAAGACTGTGCTTCTTCCAGACGGTTAGGCGTCAAGGTCTAGAGCATCCAAGAGGAATTGTGGATTGCCGAGTGACCAAGTCTGTGAAGGTTTGGAAGTCACCTGAAGACTTACCACGAGTGATTGGGACGAGGCCTGCGTGGTCTTAGTTCAAGGAGAATACGGTGAGGACTGGGTGTCTGAGTTGCGGCTCGAGATCGGGTGTCCGGATGTGTGTCCTTGAGTTTAAATACTCGGCCGCTCCAACAGACGCATAACCGAGACAGCAGTTGGAACTGGTTTACCAAATCATTGTCTTCACCAACTGGTGGTTCTATTTCCTCAACTCTTTCATTTCCTCATTACCATGTTGAATGTTGTTCATATCTCGTGCTTGAAGACTTTGACTGAAGACTTTCACAAATTCCTCAGTTCAATTTCTTTAGTCTGTTTGTCTTCATCTTGCTATCCTGTGTTTACGCTTTCCGTACTCTGTTTTAGTCTTCATTTCATCATGCTGACTATGGGTGTATCCTGTTATGTTTACTACGAGTACATATTCCATGCAAGTAGTTCTTCGCTAAGGAATTTCTCACCAGCAAATTCCTCGGTGAAGAATTCATAAAATCGCCTATTCACCCCCCCCCTCTAGTCGATATAACGCACTTTCAATTGGTATCAGAGCAAGGTACTCCCTTGTTCTGTGATTTTGGTTTAACCGCCTGGAGTTTTAGTTATGTCGACCGCAGGTATGATCAAGGTCTCGGCTGGGTGTCCTACCTTTGATGGAACGGACTACCCCTACTGGAAGAACAAGATGCGAATGCATCTTGAGGCAATTGACAATGATCTCTGGTATGTTGTGGAAAATGGTGTCCCCTCTGTCACTCCCACACTGAACGCTACCGATGTGAAGAGATTCAAACAACTCGATTCTCAAGCGAAGAATATCATATGTGGCCATCTAAGCAAAGGACAGTATGGAAGAGTGAGTGCTTTGGAAACTGCTAAGCTTATCTGGGATAGGCTGTCCAAAGTAAATGAAGGAGTTTCAACTCAGCGTGACTCTCGAGTCGATGTTCTTCGGAATCTCTTCAACCGCTTCAAAAGACTCGACAATGAGAATGTCCAACAAAGCTTTGATCGCCTCACTGACATCTCAAATGAGCTTCAAGCCCTCGGTGCCACTGACATCACTGATCATGAAGTTGTGAAGAAACCGCCGAGATCGCTTTATTCCTCATTTGATACTGGGACCGATGATACAAGAACGTCTTGACTACAAGTCGCTTGATCCTCGCCGATATCCTCGAAAGGCTAAATACTCACGAGTTCCAGCTTGCTGAAAAGAGAGATATCTATGGCTCAAACTATGGCAAACCACGTGCCCTGAAGGCTAAGGTTGTGTCTGACTCTGAATGTGAGGATTCTGGTAGCAGCCTTGGCGATCTCAAGAAGCGAGCCAGATCTAGCTTGTGAAGAAATTCCAGAAATTCACAAGACGTGGTCGCTTTGGAAAATCCTCAAGAGGAAATGATTCCTCATCTAGTGACTATAAGAGAAGACTTTTCCACAAATGCAAGAAGCCTGGTCACTACATTCAAGATTGTCCTCAGTGGGAAAAGGAAATGAAGAAGAAGAAATACAAGGATTACAGTTCTGATGATGCCAAGAAGAAGAAGAAATTGTCAAAATCTTCGTCATCAAAACCCTCCAAGTCTTCATCTCACAAGAAGGGCAGCTCCAAGAAGGCTCGGGCATTCATTGGCAAGGAAATGGACTCTGAAGCTGAATCTGAGGAAAATGATGAAGAGGAGGAGTCTCAAGAATCTGAGTCCAGTGTGGCGAGTCGGCGTTACTAGCATCGCTTTCGTCGGCAAGTCCATCTTCAACATCAAGAAACCGACTCCACCGACAAGCCCGATGAAGATAATGATGGCTACGCCCCACCTATTGCTTCATGGCAAAAGGAGCTAAGTACTCAAATACAACTCCTCGACTCTAGTGAAAATGAATCTGATGAGGATCTCAAGCCCAGCTACTCTAAACTTGCTAAAATTGCTGTGAAACAACAACGGGCTCTTGAAAAGGTTCAAAACATGCTAGATAAAAGTGATGATATGTTGGGTGAAGAAATGGATCGCACTAAAGCCTTGATGAAAATCTTCAGAGACTTGGTCTAGGTATGATAACCTTCAAGGTCATCATAACTCTCTTGTCTCGATCATGAGAAACTTTCTTATGAATTTCTTCAAGAAAAGCAAGATCATGAGAAGCTTTCTCTTGAAGCTCTTCAAAGAAAGGAAGATCTTGAAAAGCTAAGAGTGTGTTATGAAGATCTTCAGAAGGAACGCGATTCATTACTAGCTCAACAAATCAGCGCTTCTCAGGAAGAATTTGTTCCTCCATGCTTAAAGTGCATTGAACGTGAATCTGCTAATTCTTCACCTGAATGTTCAAATGCTTCAAATGTTACAAATTCTTCATCCGCCTCTGCTATCACTAATTCCTCATCCGAGGACATTGCTAGTATCACCGACAATGCAGGGTTGAAGGAATTGTACATGATGACATGTACAAAAGCCTCAAAGGGCATCGACACTTTGTGATGTGCTCAAAAGCAGATCCTCAACGAAACCCTAGGAAAGAGGGTATTGCCTTTGAGAGGAAACTCAATGCCGATGGAACATATTGGAAGCCCGAGCAAGACCCCAAAACCTCATGGGTTGCTGCAAAGGGACCTCCAGTTGATCCATCTAACTTATCCGCTTTACGTGTGAATCTTCTCATTCCTCCGATGAGTCATTTGACTCCAACTATAAACTGTTCAAAAATCGAATGGTGAAGTATTTGCTAGATATGTTGGCACTAATCTGCAGAACGGTTCCCCATGAAGAAAATCTGGGTTCCCAAAAGCTGTGTTGAAAGTCTTGGTGAATGTCCTCATGACACCACCGTGAAGAACAGAACCCCAGATCAAATTCTTCACATGGATCAAATTCCTCAACTGGATCAAAGTCCTCATATGATTATCATCGTGCTAACAACTCTGTCTCGCAGGTAGAGCTAAGGGCTATGAATATGTGCATTATTCTTCAAATCATTATGTTCATAAGTCCTCAAGAATTACTCGCTTATTCATATGCATACCCTAACCCCTCCTATACTAAGCGAAATGGTTTGGCATCTTTGCCACCTTTCTCACATGGTGCTCGCAGGATGATGAACTCTTTGCCACCCCTCCGGATGTGGGTGGTGAAGAAAAGAACTAATCTCTTCTGCAGGTCGGGCCTCGGGCGTGCTCTAACGTCTCAAGAATTTCTTTGGGACCCGACAAAATGCTCGAAAGGACGCAGCGAATCATGATGAAATGAACTTTCATTTCACACGTCCTCATCTTGCTATATCATTTATCGCTTGATGAAATTCATCGATGAACTTGATATCATATTATTCATCGATGAAGCATATGAGATTGTAAGCTACACTAATTCATCTGCAGGATGATCAACCCAAAACCACCGAATGGGTCCTCGATAGTGGATGTACAAATCACATGATTGGTGACAAGAATCTATTGATGGATGCTCCTTATCACCGTCACCTCTGAAGCATATCATCTTTGCCGACAAAGGCAAAAGTCGTATTGGGTCTTGGTAAGGTTGCTATCTCTAAGGATAAGCACATGGACAAAGTCATGCTTGTTGAGTCCTTAGGATACAATCTCATGTCGATCTCAATGCTTTGTGATCTTGATATGGTTGTTGTCTTGGCAAATATCGCTGCGTTGTGATTATGGAAGTCGACAATTCCAAAGTCTTGAAGGCTTTAGGAGAGGGATATCAGATATTGTTGATTTCTCTCTGGGACCACAACCAGCCACGTGTCTACTTGCAAAAGCTTCGTAAGGCTGGCTATGGCATCGATGACTTGCTCATGCAGGCATGAGGAATTTGAACACGCTATGAAGAAGAAGCATGTCATTGGCATTGAGAATGTCAAATTCCTCAAGGATCACTTATGCGGAGCATGTGAAGCCGGAAAAATGACCAAGGCCAAGCATCCAGCGAAGACTATCATGACCACTACACGTCCATTCGAATTGCTTCACATGGACCTCTTCGGACCTAATCATTATTCAGCAGTCACTAATGATGCATCTTTATATGGTTTTGTCATTGTTGATGATTATTCTCGATATACATGGGTACACATTGTTACTTACAAACATGAAGTGCAGGAAGTCTTCAAACGATTTTCCTCGAGGGCTTCAACCAACTTTGGTGTGAAGATCAAGCATATCATAAGTGACAATGGAACTGAGTTCAAGAATTCTGGTCTTGATGCCTATCTTGATGAACTTGGTATTACTCATGAGTTATCTGCTCCCTATACCCCTCAGCAGAATGGCTCGTGGAGCGCAAGAACAGAACTCTTGTTGAGATGGCTTGCACTATGCTTGATGAATACAAAACGCCTCAGCGTTTCTGGATTGATGCAATTGATACTGCCTGCCACATCATCAACAGAGTATATCTTCACAAATTCTTCAAGAAGACTGCCTATGAACTCCTCACTGACAAGAAACTCAATGTGAGTTATTTCAAAGTCTTGATTGCTAAATGTTGGATTAGAGATCCTCACCACAACTCTAAATTTGCACCGAAAGCACATGAAGGCTTCATGCTTGGTTACGGAAGGACTCGCACACCTACAGAGTCTTCAACATTGTTCTTCACAAGATTGTCGACATTGTAGATGTGCGGTTCGATGAAACTAATGGCTCGCAAAGAGAGCACCTACCTTCGTGTTAGATGAACCAACACCGAGGATGCTATCAAGCTCAAGGCAACCGAGGATGTCATTCCCTCATCAAGAATCTGCTGAAGAATTCATTCTGTTCATGAAGAATGTCGAGTGATGCACCAAGAACATGATGAGGAAAATGGTGTCAAGAGAATGCTGATCAAAATCCTCACGACAGCCCACTCATCCACGCGTTGCAAAAGAAGTGCAAGTGGAGAAGATCATCGATGACATTAGCGCACGGGTCCTCTCACACGCTCAAAAGCTTCACATTTATCTAACTTTTGTGGGCACTATGCTTTTGTCTCTATCTCATAGCCCACTAAGGTAGATGAAGCATTTCGAGCCGAGTGGATTCAGGCTATGCAAGAAGAATTACATCGATTCGAGCTGAACAATGTCCGAATTGGCCAATCGCCTGGATCCTCGCAAGCATAATATCATTGGCACAAAGTGGATCTACCGCAACAAGCAAGATGAAAATGGCCTTGTGGTGAGGAATAAGGCACGACTAGTAGCTCAAGGCTACACACAGGTTGAAGGAATTGATTTCGATGAAACATTTGCACCTGTTGCTAGACTTGAGGCTATTCGCATTTTACTTGCCTATGCTAACCATCATGATATCATCTTATATCAAATGGATGTGAAAAGTGCATTCCTCAATGGTAAGCTTGAGGAAGAAGTATATGTTGCTCAACCCCCAAGTTTTAAAGATCCCAAGAATCCTAACAAAGTCTTCAGACTCAATAAGGCCCTCTATGGCCTCAAGCAAGCCCCTCGGGCGTGGTATGACACATTGAAGGAATTCTTCGTGAAGAATGGCTTCACACTCGGTTCACTCGACCCTACTCTTTTTACTAAATCATATGATGGTGAACTGTTTGTGTGCCAAATATATGTTGATGATATTATCTTTGGCTGTACTAACCAACGATATAGTGATGAATTTGCCTATATGATGAGTGAAGAATATCAAATGTCTATGATGGGAGAATTGAAATTCTTCTTAGGTCTTCAAATTAAATCGAAAGACAATGGCATATTCATATCTCAGAGAAATACCTCAAAGATGTCTCGAGGAAATTCGCATGCAAGATTGCAAAGGCGTAAAATTCCTATGCCCACAAATGGCCATCTATGCATCGATGAAAATGGTATTGACTTGATCACAAGGTATACCGCCCATGATTGGTTCTTTATTGTACTTATGTGCATCTAGGCAGATATAATGCTTAGTGTTTGCATGTGTGCCCGATTTCAAGCTGCACCAAGGAATCACACCATAAGGCTGTGAAGCATATTCTTCTATATCTAGCTCACACACCAACACTAGGATTATGGTACCCCAAGGGCTCTGCTTTTGATCTCATTGGATATTCTCGACTCGACTATTTGGTGATCGTGTGGACCGCAAGTCAACATCGGCACTTGTCATTTCCTCGGACGATCTTTGGTCCGTTGGTCCTCGAAGAAATAGAACTGCGTATCACCGCTCTCATCTGAAGCTGAATACATTGCTGCTAGCTCATGCTGTGCTCAATCGCTTTGGATGAAGCAAACCTCAAGGACTATGGCGTCAACGTGAAGAATGTGCCTCTCCTCTGCGACAATGAGAGTGCCATCAAGATTGCTCACAACCCAGTTCAGCACTCAAGACTAAGCACATCCAGATTCGTCATCATTTTCTTCGTGATCATGTGTTGAAGGGTGATATCTCCATCGAGCATGTGAATACTGAAGAACAGCTAGCTGATATCTTCACTAAGCCCTTGGATGAGAAGAGATTTAGCAAGTTGCGGTGTGAGCTAAATATCTTAGAATCTTCGAATGTTCTTTGAAAAGGACACACATCCTAACCCTTATGCAGAATTGATGACTTAGATGTGCAACACATGAAGAAACGTTTATCTTCAATCAATGAAGAATAACATTCTAAGTGTGAAGAAATTAATGAAGAATTTGATTCTCAGAACCCTACGACAATTATACGCGGTGTCTGAAATCATCATTCTTATACGGTGGGATACGCCACCACAAAAAGTTGAAAATCTTCAATTTGAGTTTTTCCTCATTTTTGAAATTCTTCAGTTTTACAAATTCTTCAACTTTGCAAAATCTTCACTATTTCCGTTGTTTTTCCTTCATTGGCTATATATATATATGTGAGTTTATGTCCTCTACAGCATTCACTTATTGCTATTTCTTCAAGTTGCGATTTCTGCTAAGTGAATGTGATCGGACCCTTCCCCCTCTATGCTATACTCAACCCAATCTATTCACAAATTCTTCATGTGCGTTCTGATTGAAACTCGTTCAAAGTCTTCACTGTGTCCTTGACAGCTGAAGAAATTGCGAACGAAATTTTAAGCAAATCTTATCCAGATTTTCGGTTTTACCGCTCAAACCGTTCCGCTTCCCACAATACATTAGTTTATTCACCCACGATCTTACACGATCTCATTTGCACAGTACATGGGTGACACATGTCGCGTGAAGAAGAAAGGGCAGGGGCATGTTCGTCCCAAAATCTTCGGGCGAACAGTTTTTACTGTGGCTATAAATACCCCTCTCCCTTCCTTATTCATTTACTCCGCTCGGTCGCTGTCTCTCGCTCAAGCTCTCCTCAAACCCTAGCGCCGCCGCTACTCCATCGCCGTTGGTGAGGAAGAGCTTCACTGCCTCGACCTCGTCGCCGTCGTACTTGCGCCGGCTGCGGAAATCTTCACTCCGCCGCCGCCGTAGCCGTCTCCCTCTGCCAAGTTAGGGCGTGGGAGATCTAACGTGACGAACTTCACTACAGTTCATCTCTGTTCGTCGTGTTCTTTAGTTCGGGTAATTAAAAGTCATTTTTATTACTCACTTTGATTCTCAAACTTTTCTGAAAATCTTCAAAGGTGTTTTTGTTCTTCAAATCTTCACATATGAACACCTCACACACTATATGCTCTTGATTTATCTCTCTAAGCACTCATTTCTTCAAGATTCCTCAATTGTGCGGATTTTCAATCTGTACAACTCTGGAACCTAAGACAAAAACGCTTAGTGAAATTCCTCAAGGCTCAACTGGTCAAATTCCTCAAAACTTGTTTTTTTTTAATCTTCTGAGAACGCATATGACCTCTCCAAATTCCTCGCACCTACACTCTGTTCACAGGTACTCATGTCCGTTGCTGAATCACTAGGTTCTCATCAACTTAACTCATTTGCAGCGTTCCTCGAAGAAAAACTGCATACTTCTTCAGAGTGTTCTATTGTTCAAATTCCTCATCTGAAGAAAATGGTAGAAGGCAAGAGACCGCAGAAGGGAGGAAAGAAACCGGAGGTCATGACTGCCTTTGAGATCCCTGATGAAATATACAAAGACTATTGCACACCTGATGAATCCACATTTGGCAAGGAGAACAAAAATCAGCGCAAAGTGCGCATCCAGAGGATAGAACGAAGATGGGCACGAGAATGGAGGGAATATCGCTATGTTACTCCCAAGTACATGAAGAAATTCGCCTTAAACCCCCCATGCCCAAGAGCTCCTTTGGCACCTGGCCAAGTTGCTGATCCCACCAGCATCAAGCGTGGTGAAGACTTTCCTGAAGAATGGTCCAGGCGCCAAGCCAAATTGGCAAAACAGGCCAAGGAGGCAGTTGAGGAAATTCAATGAGGATTCTGCTGCTGCTGCTGCCGCTGAGACCTTGGTCAAGCCGAGGAAATCAATGCCGAAGAAGCCTGCTCGCAAGCCAAGTGCTTCACCATCAACGCCCTCACGGCCCAGTTCCTCAGCCGCGCCCTCACGACAAATTCCTCAGACTGCTACTGCTCCATCAAAATCCTCAGCAGCTCCCTCCAAGTCCTCAACACCTGTGCATCTTGCTACATGTCAAAGGACTCAGGGTTTCTCGATTGCTTCTGGTGTCTCGGCAAGTTCCTCACTGCACCAATGTCCTCATCAGCCCCACTCTGCTGAAGACAAAAGCAAGCTGCTGGACGTGGTCCTCGCCAAGTCCAAGAAAGAAACAGTTGCCTTCAACGTGCCCTCGATGATGAAGCTTCGATGAAGAACTTGCGAAATCATCGAGACAAACCGACAAAGGCCGCTAGAGCCAAGGAACAAGCTGTGCCTCTGCGCTTGGATCCGAAGAAGATCCTTGACTTCATCGACCTATGGCATCGAGGATCCGAACACTCCGTGCTCGATCCGCCTCGACTCTGGTTAAAGTCATATGCTGAGCCATTTCATCGCTGAAGAGAAATGGAAATTTGAAAAGGCTCGTGAGATAAAGAGAACACAAGCCAGAAAGGAGAAGCTTCTGTGGAAGAACATCATCAACCTGACTCCTGAAGAACTTCTCAAAGCTCAATCTGAAATCCAAGCCCTCAGCAAGGATTTCGATGCTTACAATGCTGATTGCCAAGGAGCCAAGGTGAGATTCGTCAATTTGACGAAGAAAATGACAACTGTTGCAGCCCCATCGCAACAAGAAAATCCTCAGCTGCAGACTCTACTTAGCTCTTTGAAGAACATGCCAAGATCGCTGATGACTTTCAACTGCCGATGAGAATACCAGTTCTGTGGCTGATGACTCTATTCCGGCCCTGAAGAAATTCCTGTGGCATCCACTAGTGGTGCGCTCAAGAAATCAAGAGATCAGGCAATCGCACGATTGCCATACCAAGAAAGCGAACCACAGTCCTCGGCTCCTCCTGCGCCAACACCAACTACAATGCTTCCTTCTGCTTATGAAGTGAAGAAGACAAAGGCTGCAGAACGAGCTGCAGTGAAGAAGAGGAAGGCATCTGCTGCGTCAAATTCTTCGGCTGCGAAGAAAATGAAGCCGATGACCAGCTCACTTGAAAATCCCATTGATGCCGTTCCCATTTCCTCCATGTCGTCTAAGGAAATTGTTCCTTATGGAGAAGACTACAAGATCCCAAGCGGATCTGATGAAGAAAATCAATTTGTTGCTACCTTAGAATAGTTTGATGAAGAAATTGAAGTGGAAACATTCCCCTCACCACCAGTTGTTTCCTCACCCATGCCTCAGTTCACAGCTGAAGAGGCTGGTGTTGAGGAAATTGAAAAAGAAGATGAAGACGTGGATATTGGATGCACTACACCAGTGATGAACGATGACTTTTGGGAAAGTCAGCATCCCAATACTCCTCTCTTCACTCTGATTCACCAAATTCCTCAGTCCCCGGCTACAACTGTTCAATTGGGCTTTGAAGAAACTCATCCCACATCATCTGTTCATGAAGAAATTCCAGCCGCTAGTGCTGAAGAACCTGTTGCTGATCCCCAAACTGCACAAGAAGAGGAACCAGAAATTCCTCACCAAGCACCCGAGATCGCGATTCTCGAGGTTGTGCCGCAACTCATCGACATTCCTCTGCCTACACGAAGAATCCGTTCTCAAGCAAGCAAAAATTCAAGGCTGAAGACTTCTTTTTCGAGCATGTGTTCTTCATCGCTTACAATCCATATGACTCGCCGCATGAGGAAAAGACGCTCGACTGCTACTCAAGCCAACTTCTATTCCTCGGTGCTCTTTGACAAGGACAAGATCTTCGATCATGAGCATATTCCTCATGTGGATATGGAATCTCTGCCGTGCTTCGAGCCAGTACTCCGAGTTATTCATGATGCGGGACTCCTAAATTTCTGCAGTGATATCTGTGACTGGAATGAAGAGCTCATTCTTCAGTTCTATGCCACTTTACATATCACTGGCGATGCTGAAGATGTCAATTCATGGGTGCTGGATTGGATGACGAAAACACTCACTACAAGGCACCAAAGAACTGAATTGCTTCGTGTCCTTCCTCTTGATCCTCCCCATGAAAGTGCGTTGCATCTACAATGACCGCGAGCCATCGATCATTATATGCAAGTGCTCATGAAGCCTTTGAAGCCGTGGCAGGCCCTCGAACCAAATTCCTCGTCAAGGAATTATCAGATGTACCTCGGACCTGTCTATCGAATCTGGCGAAGACAATGAGTCCCATCAAAGGCCACGACTCAAATGATGAAGATGTCGTTGGCATCATGAAGAACATGCTTTTCAACATCATTCATGGCGTTCCGTCAACTTCCATGATTTCTTCATGAGGACTCGGCTGATGTTGCAATGTCACCTTTTGAGTGAAGCCCTATCGCCTTGGATTATGAGATTCATAAGGGCAAGATCTTCTTTCAATTACAAGGTCGACACTCGAACCATGGCAGCTACTTGCCGCCCATTGAAGTCCTCAGCGACCGGTTTCATCATCGATGATAAGGGCAAGGCAGCAGCTGTGATTGATGAAGGCACTCGTCCATTGGATGGTCAATTCCGTCTAGCTACATCTTACTCCACCAATGACGATTCGCAACACATGACACCGCCGCAAATACCTCGCCAAGCAAAAGCCTCAAGCAACGGCACCTGTGGTGATGGTGACCGTGAGTTACTCCTCGGTCTTCATCGGAAGGTTGAACATAATCGAAATGGGTGAAGCGTCAATTTGCTGCAATTCTTCACAACATGACCTCAACACATAATGCGGTGAAGAAAATCAGTACTACCTTCATGAAACCCTCAACCGCACTGGGCTGTTCTCAATCATGTATATTCAGCGGAAGAATTGAAGACTATGGGTCTCGAGGAAGCTTTTGGTGGTCCGCACCACCTCCAAAGAAATTCAAGAGAGTCAAAGTTCCCGATCGGTGGCGAGTTCTTATTCTTCATCGCATGAAACCGATGAACATGAAGATTTGGGCGACAACTGCGGCAGCCATACTTCAACAACCAACCCCGACAACGCTGGTGCTCCTCCATCAACTTGAAAATCTTGAGGCGTTAGTCCTCGCCGATCCTTTTGGTCATTTGATGACAAAGGGGAGAAATCTGAGTTAGTCTTCAAGCGGGTTTATATTATGGGCGTTTTATTAAGTTACAACTCTCGTTCTTCCAAACTTTTATTGGATCGAGTTGTAATCTTAAACCGATGGTGCCTTGATACTTTTGGTCGTGCTCGATGCTTTTGATGCCTTGAGCTCTGAAACTTTGATGTGCTATTCCGCATGCTTATTCTTGTCAATATTATTGCACGCATTTGAATCTCATCAGCACCATATTTCATCATGCATTTCAAATTCTTCATATTATATATCAAATGCGTGTATGAATTACAAGATATAGGGGAGATCTCCATGATTCGATTCTTCAAATGTGCATTGCCTCAAAAGCAAATTCCTCACTATGCACATATTAGGGGAGTTCTTCTATATCTTGCAATCAAATTCCTCAATATCAGTATTTACACTTCATATGTTTATCCCGTTGAAAACTTAACCTATGTTATCATCAATCACCAAAAGGGGAGATTGTAAGTGCATCTAGTGCCCTTAGTGATTTTGGTGTATTGAAGACTTATAGGTTAAGTAACTGATGCGTTTGTGAGTGTACACAGGTCTATAAGTCTATGAGGAGTTTGATATTTACAGAGAAAGTCGACCCCTAAAAATGAAGTTCTTCAACTGAAGACTTTGATGTTCTGAAGACTTTTTGAAGACTTTGAAAGTGAAGAAATTGGTGTGACCTTGAAGACTTAATATTCATTCAAGGAATATGAAGCGTGAAGACTTTTGTTTTCGTAGTTTCATTTTCTCTTTCTTGAGTCATAGGAAACACCGTACTGCTAAAGGGGGTCGAGGAAATACTAAGGAAAAATTTCCATGTGATGCTCAACTCAAATCCTACACCTACCAATCCCTTTGAGTGAAGCCATTGGAAATCTCATACTGATTCGATCAAATTCTTGAATGAGACGCAGTTCTTACGGTCACTAAGGACTTTGCTCGACCGAGGAGTTAGGAATTTGCCAGTCTGAATTGCCTACAGTGAGGAACATGATAGCCCCGAGGAATTTGAGAGTCAAATTTCCGACCGTTCTTGTCTCTTGCTTGGCTGTCCCAAAATATCTTATCCACCTAACGGTCATATCATTGAAGGGCATTTATGTCTTATCATGTCGGGCTGCTCCCTAGGCTATAAATAGCCGCCCCTACAACCACTAGCTGGATGGCTGCTCCGAGAGAACTTGACACTTGTCATCTGAGAGCAACCCATCCTCCGAGGACTTTGAGCGAAAATCATCAAGTGAGGAAAATCCCAAAACCAAACCCCCACAAACCCAAAGTGATTGAGCATCACTGAAGAAATTGATCCTGCGTGGATCCGACGCTTGTTACCTTTGAAGACTGTGCTTCTTCCAGACGGTTAGGCGTCAAGGTCTAGAGCATCCAAGAGGAATTGTGGATTGCTGAGTGACCAAGTCTGTGAAGGTTTGGAAGTCACCTGAAGACTTACCACGAGTGATTGGACGAGGCCTGCGTGGTCTTAGTTCAAGGAGAATACGGTGAGGACTGGGTGTCCCGAGTGGCGGCTCAGAGACTGGGTGTCCGGGACTATGTGTCCTCGAGTTTAAATACTCAGCCGCTCCAACCAGACGTGCAACTGAGACAGCAGTTGGAACTGGTTTACCAAATCATTGTCTTCACCAACTGACTGGTTCTATTTCCTCAACTCTTTTGTTTCCTCATTACCATGTTGAATGTTTTTCATATCTGTGCTTGAAGACTTTGACTGAAGACTTTCACAAATTCCTCAGTTCAATTTCTTTAGTCTGTTTGTCTTCATCTTGCTATCCTGTGTTTACGCTTTCCGTACTCTGTTTTAGTCTTCATTTCATCATGCTGACTATGGGTGTATCCTGTTATGTTTACTTCTGAGTACATATTCCGCTGCAAGTAGTTCTTCGCTAAGGAATTTCCTCACCAGCAAATTCCTCAGTGAAGAATTCATAAAAATCGCCTATTCACCCCCCCTCTAGTTGATATAACGCACTTTCATTTAGCAACATCTAGGTTTTTATTCGTTTCAATCCCACTTTCATCAATTTCATCATTAAGATCTAGAAACTCAGAATTCTTAGAATGCCTACTAGGTAAAGGAAGATCATATTCAGTTTCATCAAGATTCATATTGCAAAACAAAGATTTAGTGGGGGACACATCAATAACTTTTAGATCTTCATCTTGGTTTTCATAGAGATTGGAAGAACACGCTTTAATAAAGGCATCTTTGGAAGCACGCATCTTAGCGGTTCTTTCTTTGCACTCATCAATGGAATTCTCATGGCTTTGAGAGACTCATTGATATCATGCTTAGGAGGAATAGATCTAAGCTTTAAAGAATCAATTTCAAGAGAAATTCTATCAACGTTCCTAGCCAAATCATCAACTTTAAGCAATTTCTCTTCAAGCAAAGCATTAAAATTCTTTTGTGAATTCATAACTCTTTAACACTACTCTCAAATTCAAAGGGCATCTTATTAAAATTTCCATAAGAGTTGTTGTAGTAATTTCCATAATTATTAGAAGGATTACTAGGATAAGGCCTAGGATTAAAATTCCCTCTATACGCGTTGTTTCCAAAACTATTCCTACCAACAAAATTCACATCCATAGATTCATTATTATTCTCAAGCAAAGTAGATAAAGGCATATCATTAGGATCAAGAGGAGTATTTTTAGTAGAAAACATCTTCATAAGTTCATCCATCTTTTCACTCAAAACACTGATTTCTTCTATAGCATGCACTTTTTTACTAGAAGATCTTTCGGTGTGCCATTGAGAATAATTAGCCATAATATTATCAAGCAATTTGGTAGCATCTCCTAACGTAATTTCCATAAACGTGCCTCCCGCGGCCGAATCTAAAAGATTTCTAGAAGCAAAATTCAATCCAACATAAAATTTTTGTATGATCATCCATAAATTCAAACCATGAGTAGGGCAATTGCGAAGCATCAATTTCTTTCTTTCCCAAGATTGGGCAACATGCTCATGATCAAGTTGTTTAAAATTCATAATATCATTCCTAAGAGTGATGATCTTAGCGGGAGGAAAATACTTTGAGATAAAAGCATCTTTGCACTTGTTCCAAGAATCAATACTATTTTTAGGCAAAGACGAAAACCAAACTTTAGCACGATCTCTAAGTGAAAACAGAAATAACTTCAATTTGACAATATTGTTATCCGTATCTTTCTCCTTTTGCATATCACACAAATCAACAAAATTGTTTAGATGAGTAGTGGCATCTTCACTAGGAAGGCTGGCGAATTGATCTTTCATAACAAGATTCAGCAAAGCGGTATTGATTTCACAAGACTCATCATTATTAAGAGGAGCAATCGGAGTACTAAGGAAATCATTATTATTGGTATTCGAGAAGTCACACAATTTGGTATGATCTTGCGCCATGGCAACAAGTAATCCAACACACAAGCAAGCAGAAAGGCAAATGGGAAAGAGAGGAGGAGATTGGGAAAGAGAGGGCAAATAAAGCCATGACCAACCTTACATGACCATGTTCCTAACCATAGACATGTTTTGTCATTTGATGAACATGATCACATCATTAGGAGAATGATGTGATGGACAATACCCATCCTCTAGCATAGCATATTGATCGTTCAATTTTATTGCTATTGCTTTCTTCATGTCAAATACATATTCCTTCAACTATGAGATTATGCAACTTCCGGATACCAGAGGAATGCCTTGTGTGCTATCAAATGTCACAACGTAACTGGTTGATTATAAATATGCTCTACAGGTATCTCCGAAGGTGTTTGTTGAGTTGGCATAGATCGAGATTAGGATTTGTCACTCTGAGTATCGGAGAGGTATCTCTGGGCCCTCTCCGTAATACACATCAGAAAAAGCCTTGTAAGCAAAGTGACTAATGAGTTAATTGCAGGATGATGTATTACGGAACGAGTAAAGAGACTTGCCGGTAACGAGATTGAACTAGGTATGAAGATACTGACGATAGAATCTCGGGCAACTAACATACTGATGGACAAAGGGAATTATGTATGTTGTCATAACGGTTCGACCGATAAAGATCTTCGTAGAATATGTGGGAGCCAATACGAGCATCCAGTTTCCTCTGTTGGTTATTGACTAGAGAGGTGTCTCGGTCATGTCTACATAGTTCTCGAACCCGTAGGGTCCGCACGCTTAATGTTCGTTGATGATATAATATTATATGAGTTATCTATTGGTGACTGAATGTTGTTCGGAGTCCCGAATGTGATCACGAACATGACGAGGAGTCTCGAAATGATCTAGAGGTAAAGATTGATATAAAGGACGATGGTATTCGGACATCAAAAGTGTTCTGGAGGGTACCGGGTACATATCGGGTCATCGGAAGGGGTTCCGGGCACCCCCGGCAAAAGATATGGGCCTAATGGGCCAAGAGGGGAAACTCACCAGCCACCAAGGGCTGGAGCACCCCCCATATGGGCCGAACAAGAGGAGAAGGAAAGAGGGGAAGGGAGAAGGAAAGGGGCGGATTCGGCCTCCCCCTTCCTTCCCTCATCCCTCCTCTTTCTTTCCCCCTCCGGTAAATAAGGAAGGGGGGGGGGGTGGGGCGGCCTAGGAGGAACCCAAGTAGGATTCGGTCCTACTTGGGGCGCCTCCTGGCCTCTCCCCTCTCCCTCTGTAACGCCCCGAGTTCGATGCGCCATGTGTCTTCCAGTTATTCGTCGTCATTGCCATGTCATTCGCTTGCTTACTGCATTTTGCCTTGTCATCATCTGCATTTCATCTGCATATTTTTCAAAACATGCATCCTGATACGTCTTCATCATATCTATAATTTTTTATTGTTCCATGCCAATATTCTACAAATTTCATATACTTTTGGCAACTTTTTATACTATTTTGGGACTAACATATTGATCCAGTGCCCAGTGCCAGTTCCTGTTTGTTGCATGTTTTTTGTTTCACAGAAACCCCATATCAAACGGAGTCCAAACAGGATAAAAACTAACAGAGATTTTTTTGAATATTTATGATTTTTGGGAAGAAGAATCAACGCAAGACGATGCCCGAGGGGGCGACGAGGCAGGGGGTGCGTCACAGGGGGTCCAGCGCGCCCTGGGCCCTCGTGGCCACCCCGTAAGGCGGTTGGTGCCCTTCTTTCGCCGGAAGAAAGCTAATATCCGGATAGAGATCGTGTTAAAATTTCAGCCCAGTCGGAGTTACGGATCTCCGAGAATATAAGAAACGGTGAAAGGCCAGAATCTAAAACGCAGAAACAGAGAGACAGATCCAATCTCAGAGGGGCTCTCGCCCCTCCCACGCCATGGAGACCATGGACCAGAGGGGAAACTCTTCTCCCATCTAGGGAGAAGGTCAAGGAAGAAGAAGAAGAAGGGGGGCTCTCTCCCCCTCTCTCTCGGTGGCGCCGGAACGCCGCCGGGGCCATCATCATCATCGTGATCTACACCAACACCTCCGTCATCTTCACCAACATCTCCATCACCTTCCCCCATCTATATTCAGCGGTCCACTCTCCCGGAACCCGCTGTACCCTCTACTTGAACATGGTGCTTTATGCTTCATATTATTATCCAATGATGTGTTGCCATCCTATGATGTCTGAGTAGATTTTCGTTGTCCTATCAGTAGTTGGTGAATTGCTATGATTGGTTTAATTTGCTTGTGGTTATGTTGATGTCCTTTGGTGCCCATCATATGAGCGCGCGCGTGGATCACACCAAAGGGTTAGTTGTATGTTGATAGGACTATGTATTGGAGGGCAAGAGTGACAGAAGCTTCAACCTAGCATAGAAATTGATGCATACGAGATTGAAGGGGGACCAATATATCTTAATGCTATGTTTGGGGTTTACCTTAATGAACATTAGTAGTTGCGGATGCTTGCTAATAGTTCCAATCATAAGTGCATATAATTCCAAGTCAGGGATGACATGCTAGCAGTGGCATCTCCCACATAAAACTTGTTATCGGTCTAGTAAAGCTGTCAATTGCTTAGGGACAATTTCGCAACTCCTACCACCACTTTTCCACACTCGCTATACTAACTTTATTGCGTCTTTATCTAAACATCCCCTAGTTTTTATTTACGTGCTCTTTATATTCTTGCAAACCTATCCAACAACACCTACAAAGTCCTTCTAGTTTCATACTTGTTCTAGGTAAAGCAAACGTTAAGCGTGCGTAGAGTTGTATCGGTGGTCGATAGAACTTGAGGGAATATTTGTTCTACCTTTAGATCCTCGTTGGGTTCAACACTCTTACTTATCTAAAGAGGCTACAATTGATCCCCTATACTTGTGAGTTATCAAGACCTTTTTCTGGCGCCGTTGCCGGGAGTTATAGCGTGGGGTGAATATCTCGTGTGTGCTTGTTTGCTTTATCACTAAGTAGTTTTTATTTGCTGTTCTTAGTTGTTTTCTATCTTTAGTTATGAGTAGGAAACATAAAATACCAAAAAAAATAGTTGTACCTACAACCCCAATGGTTGAAGAACCACTCAAAATCTATCACACTCCTGAAGCTTTTTACTTGGATCATCTTTGATACCTATATGCTCGTGCTGAAACCCCAACTAGCTTAGTTGAGGGCAAATCTTTAAATGAGCATGCTTGTTATGTGCGACACCGCTATCTGAAAAAGGGAAACTTTTACTGGATCAAATTCATCGTTTGCAATGCTATGCTTGGAATTTATGTGAAATATATACTTGTTCTGAAAACCCTAAGAAACACCTTACCTACCAATGTGAGTTTAGTGATAATGGAATTGCATCTTCTTATGCTAAGGGTGTTTATAATTACTATGATGTTCAAGAAATTGAAGAATTTGTTGCTTTTAAGGGTGCTTATGAAATTGCTTCTTTGATTGAAAAGTATGATGCTACTCTTTACAAATCTGAAAATTTTGCCATACTTAAATATTGTTATGATAATTGTGCTTCTAATGCCTATGTTAAACCATATATTGAGGACTCCTCCGCTGTCCAAGAAGAGACTAATATTTTGCAGGAATCTATGAAAGAAGAAATTGATGAAACTGTGAGCTCATTGGATGAAAAAGATGAGGAGGAGAGCAAAGAACAAAAGGAGGAAGAGAGGATTGATCACCCGTGCCCACCTTCTAATGAGAGTAACTCTTCAACTCATACATTGTTTAACTTCCCTTCGTGTTTACCGAAGGATCATTGCTATGATGATTGTTATGATACCATTGATTCTCTTGAAATAGCCTTTTTTGGTGATGCTTGCTATGCTTGTGGCCATGATGCCAATATGAATGATGCTTATGGAGATGAACTTGCTATAGTTCCTTATGTTAAACATGAAATTGTTGCTATTGCACCCACACATGATAGTCCTTTTATCTTTTTGAATTCTCCAAACTACACTATATCAGAGAAGTTTGCTCTTATTAAGGATTATGTTGATGGGTTGCATTTTACCATTGCAAATGGTGATTTTGATAGATATAATATGCATGTGCTTGATGCTCCAACTTGCAATTATTATGAGAGAACTACATCTCCACCTCTTTATGTTTCCAACACGATAGAATTGCAAGAAACTGCTTATACTATGCATTGGCCTTTACTTGGTGTGCATGAATTGTTATTTTATGACATGCCGATGCATATGAAGAGATTTAGACTTCGTAATTGCTTGATATATGTTACTTTGTGCTCACTACTAAATCACAAATCATTGTTAATTAAAATTGGCTTTGATATACCTTGGGATCCGGGTGGATCCATTACTTGAGCACTATATGCCTAGCTTAATGGCTTTAAAGAAAGTGCTGCCGGGGAGACAACCCGGAAGTTTTAGAGAGTCGTTTATTTCTGTTGTTTGCTTTTATAAAGTTTAAAAACAAAAAAATAAAGAGGGGAACCCAAAACTTTTTCAAAAAGAAAAGCAAAAGTGAGAAAGACGAGCATTGTTAAAGTGGGAGCTAGCCTTGAACTTTGTTCATGCTCACGGAAACTTTGTGAATCTTGATTACAGAAACTTTTCAACAAAAATAATTATCCCCTTGTACAATTCCATTATATAATAAAAATAATGTTCCAAGGTTTGCCTTTAGGATGTTTACAATGCTTGTTGGTTTGTGCGGTGCAGGACAGAAACTTTGGCTGTAATGCGCGATTTTACATTTTTTACTCCAACGTCAAACGGGTCTGAAACGTATTGAACTGTCTCTCTATACAAATTTTTTATTTTTACTAATTTTGGAAGAATTTTTGGGGTACCAGAAGTATGGTGAATGTTAAGATTACTACAGACTACCCTGTTTAAGACATATTCTGTTTTTGATGCATAGTTTGCTTGTTTTGATGAAGCTATCAATTTCTATCAGTGGATTAAGCCATGGAAAAGTTATATTACAGTAGCTACAATGCAAAAACAAAATATGAATTGGTTTTCAACAGTACTTAGAGTAGTGATTTGCTTTATTATACTAACGGATCTTACCGAGTTTTCTGTTGAAGTTTTGTGTGGATGAAGTGTTCGAAGATCGAGGAGGTCTCGATATGAGGAAAAGGAGGAGAGGCAAGAGCTCAAGCTTGGGGATGCCCAAGGAACCCCAAGTGAATGTTCAAGGAGACTCAAGCGTCTAAGCTTGGGGATGCCCCGGAAGGCATCCCATCTTTCTTCAACAAGTATTGGTATGTTTTCAGATTCGTTTCATTCATGTGATATGTGCAAATCTTGGAGCGTCTTTTGCATTTAGTTTTCACTTTTCTTTTATGCACCATGATGGTATGAGATAGTCCATGGTTGATTTATAGAATGATCATTGCACTTCACTTAAATCTTTTGAGTATGGCTTTATAGAATGCTTCATGTGCTTCACTTATATCATTCGAAGTTTGGATTGCCTGTTTCTCTTCACATAGAAAACCGCCATTTGTAGAATGCTCTTTTGCTTCACTTAAATTTGTTAGAGCGTGGGCATATATTTTGTAGAAAGAATTAAACTCTCTTCCTTCACTTATATCTATTTAGAGAGATGACAGGAATTGGTCTTTCACATGGTTAGTCATAAAATCCTACATAAAACTTGTAGATCACTGAATATGATATGTTTGATTCCTTGCAATACTTTTGAGATATAAAGGTGGTGATATTAGAGTCGTGCTAGTGGAGTAATTTTGAAATTGAGAAATACTTGTGTTGAGGTTTTCACGTCCCGTAGCATGTACATATGGTAACCGTTGTGTGATAAATTTGAAGCATGGGATGTTCTTTGATTGCCTTCCTTATGAGTGGAGGTCGGGATCGCGCGATGGTTAACTCCTACCAACCCTTCCCCTAGGAGCATGCATAGTAGTACTTTGCTTCGAGGGCTAATAAACTTTTGCAATAAGTATATGAGTTCTTTATGACTAATGTGAGTCCATGGATTATACGCACTCTTACTCTTCCATCATTGCTAGCCTCTTCGGTACCGTGCATTGCCCTTTCTCACCTCGAGAGTTGGTGCAAACTTTGCTGGTGCATCCAAACCCCGTGATACAATATGCTCTATAACACATAAACCTCCTTATATCTTCCTCAAAACAGCCACCATACCTACCTATTATGGCATTTCCATAGCCATTCCGAGATATATTGCCATGCAACTTCCATCATCATATACATGACTTGAGAATTCATTGTCATATTGCTTTGCATGATCGTAAGACAGCTAGCATGATGTTTTCATGGCTTGTCCATTTTTTGATATCTTTGCTATGCTAGATCATTGCACATCCCGGTACACCGCCGGAGGCATTCATATAGAGTCATATTTTTGTTCTAGTATCGAGTTGTAATATTGAATTGTAAGTAAATAAAAGTGTGATGATCACTATTATTAGAGCATTGCCCCACTGAGGAAAGGATGATGGAGACTATGATTCCCCGCCAAGTTGGGATGAGACTCTGGACTTTATGAAAAATAAAAGCTGCCAAAGAAGCCCACCAAAAAAAGAGAAAATAAAAAAATAAAAAAAATGAGAGAAAAAGAGAGAAGGGGCAATGTTACTATCCTTTTACCACACTTGTGCTTCAGAGTAGTACCATGTTCTTCATATAGAAAGTCTCTTGAGTTATCATTTTCATATACTAGTGGGAATTTTCATTATAGAACTTGGCTTGTATATTCCGATGATGGGCTTCCTCAAATGCCCGAGGTCTTCAGAAGAAAGCAAGTTGGATGCACACCCACTTACACTACTGGAATCCAGTTATTTGCCATCTGCTAGTTCTTTGCCGTCAGCTGGCTGACGGCAAAGAAGGTATTTGTCGTCTTCTTACATAAAACAGACGACAAAGAATTGGCTGATGGCAAAGAAGGTCTTTGCCATCAGCTAGTTATTCGCCGTCAGCTAGCTGACGGTAAAGAAGGAGGTGGGCCCCACCAACGAGCAGCTACAAAAAAAGATTCTTTGCGGTCCGTTTGCGGACGGCAAAGGGATTAACCTAACTAACGACTGCCCCACCCCGCTCCTCTCTCTCTCTCTATCTTCTCTCTCTCTCTCTCTCTCTCTCTCTCTCTCTCTCTCTCTCTCTCTCTCTCTCTCTCTCTCTCTCTCTCTGTCCGCGCACCTCTCCCCGACGAGACCACCGCCGCCCCCACCACCCGCCGCTGCCCCAACCAGCCGCCGCCCTCTTGCCCCGTCGTCCCACCACCCGCCGCCACCCCCTCGCCCCTCGCCCTGTCCCCACCACCACCCGCCGCCGCCCTCGCCCCTCGCCTGTTGCCCCACCACCGCCGCCCTGGCCTGTCGCCCCCCCCTGCCGCCGCCGCCCCTCGCCCCTCGCCCATCGCCACGGCCGCCCCCTCACCACGCCGCCCCACCAGCTGCGGCCCCTCCACCGACCACGGACGCCCCCTCCATGGGCCGCCACCCCAGCCGTCGCGGCCCCCCCTCCACCGCCGCCGCCGCCTCCCGCTTGTGACCTCCTGCTCTCTGCCGCTGCCGCTGCCCCCCGCTACACCGGCCACCCCGACCCACCGGTGAGTGCTACATCTTGAGCTTGCGTTGGTTTTCCTTGAAGAGGAAAGAGTGATGCAGCAATAGTAGCGTAAGTATTTCCCTCAGTTTTTGAGAACGAAGGTATCAATCCAGTAGGAGGCTCCTCAAAAGTCCCACGCACCTACACAAACAAACAAAGAACTCGCAACCAATGCAATAAAGGGGTTGTCAATCCCTTCATGGCCACTTGCGAAAGTGATATCTAATAGAAATAGTATGATAAGATAAATATATTTTTGGTATTTTATAATATAGATGAAAAAAGTAAATATGCAAATAAAAGTAGATTGAAAGCAAATATGATAAGAGATAGACCCGGGGGCCATAGGTTTCACTAGTGGCTTCTCTCAAGATAGCATAAGTATTATGGTGGGTGAACAAATTACTGTCGAGCAATTGATAGAAAAGCGAATAATTATGAGACTATCTAAGCATGATCATGTATATAGGCATCACGTCCGCAACAAGTAGACCGACTCCTGCCTGCATCTACTACTATTACTCCACACATCGACCGACTCCTGCCTGCATCTAGAGTATTAAGTTCATAAGAACAGAGTAACGCATTAAGCAAGATGACATAATGTAGAGGGATAAACTCAAGCAATATGATATAAACCCCATCTTTTTATCCTCGATGGCAACAATACAATACGTGCCTTGCAACCCTTTCTATCACCGGGTAAGGACACTGCAAGATTGAACCCAAAGCTAAGCACTTCTCCCATGGCAAGAAAGATCAATCTAGTAGGCCAAACCAAACTGATAATTCGAAGAGACTTGCAAAGATAACTCAATCATACATCAAATAATTCAGAGAAGATTCAACTATTATTCATAGATAAACTTGATCATAAACCCACAATTCATCGGATCTCGACAAACACACTGAAAAAGAGTTTACATCAAATAGATCTCCACAAGAGAGGGGGGAGATTGTATTGAGATCCAAAAAGAGAGAAGAAGCCATCTAGCTAATAACTATGGACCCGTAGGTCTGTGGTAAACTACTCCCAACTCATCGGAGGGGCTATGGTGTTGATGTAGGAGCCCTCCGTGGTCGATTCCCCCTCTGGCAGAGTGCCGGTGAAGGCTCCAAGATGAGATCTTGCGGATACAGAAGGTTACGGTGGTGGAAATTGTGTTTCGTCTGCTCCCTGGATGTTTTCGGGGTATGTAGGCTTATGTAGGAGGAAGAAGTACGTCGGTGGACGCCCGAGGGGCCCACGAGACAGGGGGCGCACCCTATAGGGGGGGGGGGCGCCCTCCTATCTCGTGGAGGCCTCGGCTGCTTCTTGACTTGGACTCCAAGTCCTCTGGATCACGTTCGTTCCAAAAATCACGCCCCCGAAGGTTTCATTCCATTTGGACTCCGTTTGATATTCCTTTTCTTCGAAATACTGAAATAGGCAAAAAAAAAGAATACAAAAGTGGGCCTCCGGTTAGTAGGTTAGTCCCAAAATGATATAAATGTGTAAAATAAAGCCCATAAACATCCAAAAGGGGTAATATAATAGCATGGAACAATCAAAAATTATAGATACGTTGGAGACGTATCAAGCATCCCCAAGCTTAATTCCTGCTCGTCCTCGAGTAAAAAGAGAATTTTTGATGTGGAATGCTACCTAGCATAATTCTCAATGTAATTTTCTTTATTGTGGCATGAATGTTCAGATCCAAATGATACAAAATAAAAGTTCATATTAACATGAAAATGGTGATACTTCAAGCAGAGTAATTCTAGCCTAAACAGAAATACTCCCACTGAAGTCAGGATCCGACTAGCGCATGCGACTAGTGAGCTTTAGCATCACTTCTAGCTAACATACCTATCCGGTAAGCAACTCCTTGCTAATCGTATCTCTATATGACTCCTGTCGGTCGGGAAGGTATCTCATATCCCGGCTCCCAACCTTCTTTGCCACAAGGCCCAAAACCGTTTTGATAGCCTTGTCAAGTTAACCTGATGCAGTGCATGTCCGTGTCCGACACGAACCCTTCAGTTCAAGGACACCTAGCAGCACCCCAATTTTATGAGCCCACTACTAGACGTACTTGACGTGCGATGGTGCTACATCGGGGATGGCAATTCGCTTGATATTCATGAGGGATCATTCTACCATTCTAACATGCATAGAACCAAAGAAGCATAACAATCACAAACAAAACATATTGTGAAATAGTATGGCTCCTTCATGTATGTTCTTCCAGGTCGGCTCCGACTCCGATGACCATCTACGAACTCCATCTTGTTTGTCACGCCGGGACGCCAAGCCACCAACCCGATCTCTATTATCCAACTGTAAGTGCATCTAGTGCCACCCTTAGTTGGTTTTGGAGTATTGACGACAAAGTTGGTTGAGCGACTAATGCGTTTGTGAGAATTGCAGGATAACGCAGGTAGTGTCCCTCATTGATTCGGTTTACCTACCGGAGATGACCCCTAAAAATGTATGAAGACATTGAAGACAATGGTGGTATGTGAAGATATTCATATTGAAGACTATGACATGAGAAGACATTGAGTGAAGACTATGGAGCCAAGATCGTGTCGTTTATTTGTTTCCTTTTCTTCTTTGTTGAGTCATAGGAACCACCGTCATCGTTAAGTGGGGTCCAAGTGAACTAAGTCGGAATGATCAAGTGATGCTCAACCCAAATCCTATGTCTTCGAGCGAACACAATGAGAGCAAATCTTATCCAGAGTTGGATGAGTCAGCTTTGCTTGTAGCCCAAGTAAAGGTGTCGTGTGTGTTTGAAATCTGACCGTTGGAACACGTATCAGTTCCTTAGTGACCCAGGGTCATTTCAGACATATCAGGTCGGGTTGCCTTGTGGCTATAAATAGCCCACCCCCTACACCAAAAATTGGTGGCTGCTCAAAGTTAGTGCACGGCTTTTGTCGTTTGAGAGCAACCCACCTCGAAGCCTTTGAGAGAGAGAAATCCTTGCGAGGACCAAGCCCAAACACCCAGAGCCAAAGAGTGTTAGGCATCACTGAAGTCTTTCTGTCTGTGTGACCTGAAGACTTATTACACTTGAGGACTGTGAATCCTCCAGCCGGTTAGGCGTCGCGTTCTGAGCATCCAAGAGTCATTGTGGATCGCCGGTGAACGAAGTCTGTGAAGGTTCAAAAGTCTACCTTGAAGACTTACCAGAGTGATTGGGTGAGGACTGTGTGTCCTTAGCTCAAGGGGAATAAGGTGAAGACACGGTCTTCTGAGTTAAATCTCAGCCTCCCTAACTGGACGCACGGTTGTCACAAAGAATCGAACTGGTCCAACAAATCCCGTGTCTTCAACAAGTGAATGGTTCTATCCTCTCCCTTCCTTTACTTAGAGTTTGTCCTCGTGAAGTCATTGCCTATCTGTCGTACCCGTTTGACTTCATTGCTTGACTACTATCATTGATTGGCTTCATACTATCTTCCATCCTGATCCTTACTACTTAGCTGCTATTAGTCCTGTACTTTCACATTATTGCATAATTGACTATGGTTTGCTTATTGTAGTTTATCTTCCGCTGCGTATCAATTAGGTCATTTCTATTGTTTGTCTTTGAAACTTCTATGTTTTGAAGACTTTCATAAAAATCGCCTATTCACCCCCCCTCTAGTCGATAACTAGAACTTTCAATTGGTATCAGAGCAAGGTACTCCCTTGTTCTGTGTGATTCGGTTTAACCACCTGGAGTTTTAGCTATGTCGACTGCAGGATTGAGGAACATATCTTGCCCCACCTTTGACGGTCATGAGTATCCCCGATGGAAGGCCATGATGAAGAAGCGACTCATGGCTATGGATAGTGAACTGTGGACCGTCACTAAGATTGGCCTTACTGATCTATGCAAGATGGCTGAGGCCGATGACATTCGCAAGTACACTCTACTGAACCTTACGGCGAAGGATGTCATCTGCTCCCATCTGTCTTGAAATCAGTTCAGGAATATTATGCACCTCAATCACGCGAAGCTAATCTGGGACCGGCTTTCTGAGGTCTATGAAGGTCATCGTACTCGTCATGATCCTTGGTTTGAGGACTACAAGGAGTCTCTTAAGGAGATGACCTTTGCACCTGAATCGCCATCATCTTCACCATGCCTCATGGCAAGGGGTGATAAGGTAACTGAATGCTACCTCTCTGAAACTAGTGATGATGAGTCAGGTGATGAATTTGGCCCTAGTTATGTCAAGCTTGCTTCCCTTGCCACTAAACAACAAAGAGTCTTGGAAAGGGTTCAAGACATGCTTAGTAAGAGCGATGATATGTTGGATGAAGAAATGGATCAGTCAAAAGCATTGGCTGAAAGTCTTCAGAGACTTCATTCCAAGTTTGACGCCCTTCAAGATCAACATAATGCTCTCTTGTCTGATCACGAGAAGCTTTCTTTTGAATGTCTTCAAAGAAAGCAAGATCTTGAAAAGATAAGAGTGGATTATGAAGATCTTCAGAAGGAGCGTGATTCATTACTTGCTCAACAGATCAGTCCCGCTCAGGATGGATTTGAACCACCATGTCTAAAATGCATTGAGCGTGATAACGCTACATCTGTTGCTGAATGTTCCCCTGCTGCTACTGTTTCATTGTCTTCACCTACTGATGTGGGTACTAACCCCTCTGCGGAGGATACAACTACTATTGCTGATGAAAATGCTAGGTTGAAGACATTGCTTGAAACAGGAATGTATAAAAGTCTGAAAGGACATCAGACACTGTGTGATGTCCTCAAAAAGCAGATTCTGAACCGAAACCCTAGGAAAGAGGGTGTTGTGTTTGAGAGGAAAATGAATGTTGATGGCTCCTACTGGAAGCCTGAGCAGTATCCCAAAACCACATGGGTTGCTGCAAAGGAACCTTCAGTGGATCCATCCACCTTATCTGGCTTTACCTGTGCTAATCCTATTATCATTGATGAATCCTTTGTTGCAAACTATAAGCTATTCAAGAATCAGAATGGTGAAGTGTTTGCCAGGTATATTGGTACTAACTACAGGAATGGACCACCTATGAAGAAGATCTGGGTACCTAAGCAGTACATTGAGAATCTTCCTGTGAATGTCATCATAACACCACCAAGGAAAAAGACGAACCCCAGACCTATGGTTTCATATGGCCCAAAGGCTTCATACAGATACATGACTCATCTGAGTCACCCTAACGCCAAGGTTTTGCAGGGAAATCATACTCAGACTTATGAATATGAGCGTGTATCTTCGAACCGCTATGTTCATAGAACTAAGAACTTTTCTGCTTATTCATATGAGTATCATTCATCTCCTGCAAGGCTATTTGCTAGGGCTCCAAAGCCAAAATTCTCAGATGCTGCACTTAGATTCATTGCTTCTAAGCCACCCCTGAAAATGTGGGTGGCGAAGAAGAACTAACTTTCTTTTGCAGAGAAAGGTCTCCAGCCTGAAATCAATGGCGTCCGATGCTATTGCTGGGGACCTAAAACACATTAAGGACGCATGATAAAATGTCTTACGATATATTTCACATCTGAATCACTTACCAGTCATACTATGAGTCCTAACCTTGATCTAAGCTGTGACAATCCTTGTGTGTGTCAAATGCTTATGCTTCACAACACTCTTTGTGAAGCCTATCCTCCTAACTGCATTGTAGGGTGATTATGGACAGCGGATGCACAAATCATATGACTGGTGATCGAAGTCTTCTCATGGACTCAACCTTACGTCCATCCGACAAGAGTCACATCACATTTGCTGACACTGGTAAAAGCAAGATATTGGGTCTAGGTAGAGTTGCAATCTCAAAGGATCAACACATGGATAAAGTGATGCTTGTTGAATCCTTGGTTTCAACTTAATATCATCTCAATGCTTTGTGACTTGAACATGATTGTGTTATTAGGAAAATATCGTTGCCTTGTACTAATGGAATCTGACAAGTCTCTAGTCTTTGAAGGGTATCGGAAAGATGATCTATACATGGTAGATTTCTCAGCAGGTCCACATCTTGCCGTATGTCTTCTCGCAAAAGCTTCAGAATGCTGGCTCTGGCATCGGTGGCTGGGGCATGCTGGCATGAGGAACTTACACACACTAGTCAAGAAGAAGCATGCCATATGCATCGAGGGTGTCAAGTTCAAGAAGGATCATCTGTGTGGTGCCTGCGAAGCTGGAAAGATGACTAGGGCAAAGCACCCCTCGAAGACAATCATGACAACATCTCAACCCTTCGAGCTGTTACACATGGACTTATTTGGACCTACTCACTACTCCACACTCACAACAACTGCTTGCCTCTATGGCTTCGTCATTGTTGATGACTACTCAAGATACACATGGGTGCATATAATTCTCTACAAGACTGAAGTGCAAGATGTCTTCAGACGCTTCGCCAATCGAGCAATGAACAATTATGGCGTGAAGATAAAGCACATCAGAAGTGACAATGGCACTGAATTCAAGAACACCGGACTTGATCTTTATCTGGATACAATGGGAATCACTCATGAGTTCTCTGCTCCATACACACCTCAGCAAAATGGCATCGTTGAGCGCAAGAACAGAACCCTCATTGAGATGGCTCGAACAATGCTCGACGAATACAAGACACCAAGAAAGTTCTGGCCTGAAGCTATTGACACAGCATGTCACATCATCAACCGTGTCTACATCCATAAGCTTCTGAACAAAACATCCTATGAGCTCCTTCTTGGCAAGAAGCCAAATGTCGCCATTACTTGAGTATTTGGAGCTAGGTCTGGATCAAGGATCCCCATCACAAGTCAAAATTTGCACCTAAGTCTCACGAAGGCTTCATGCCTGGCTATGGAAAGGACTCGCACTCCTACAGAGTCTTCAACCTCTATCTCTACAAAATCGTCGAAACTGTGGACGTGAAATTTGATGAGACAAATGGTTCACAAGAGAACTCCTGCCAAGTACACTAGATGAAGCTCCGCCCAGCGAATCTATCAAGCTGATGGGAACTGGTGAAATCATTCCTTCTGAAGCACAACCTGAAGAGGAACTTATCATTTCGCACCTAACCAACTGAAGACAATGCTCGGATCAAGACAATCCTCCCAATGATGACAATGATCGGCAAGAGCAAAGTCTTCGTCCGAGTTCATCCTCGTGTTGCAAATGAAGTACAAATTGAGAAGATAATTGATAGCATCAATGCACTGGTCCACTCACTCGCTCAAGAGCAACACAGTTAGCAAATTTACGTGGGCATTTTTCATTCGTGTCAATATCGTAACCCAAGAAAGTTCTTTGAAGCCTTTATGGAACTGAATGGATTCAAGCTATGCAAGAAGAACTTCAACAGTCCAAGCTGAACAATGTTTGGGAACTTGTCAGCGACGACCAGCATAAGCATAACATTATTGGAACAAAATGGATATATCGAAACAAGCAAGATGAGCATGGTCAAGTCGCCGTAAACAAAGCACGTCTTGTGGCTCAAGGATATACTCAAGTTGAAGGAATTGACTTCGATGAAACATTTGCTCCTGTTGCTAGGCTTGAAGCTATTCGCATACTGCTAGCCTATGCTAACCACCACAACATCTTGCTATATCAAATGGATGTGAAGAGTGCATTTCTCAATGACAAGATTGAAGAAGAAGTATATGTCGCTCAACCACCTGGCTTTGAAGATCCAAAACATCCTGATATGGTGTACAAGCTAAACAAAGCACTCTATGGCCTCAAACAAGCACCTCGCGCCTGGTATGATACGATCAATGACTTCTTGAAGAGCAAAGGCTTCAAACCTGGATCCCTGGATCCCACACTCTTCACGAAGACATATGATGGTGAACTGTTTGTGTGCCAAATATATGTGGATGACATTATCTTCGGCTGCACCAACCAGAAATATAGTGATGAGTTTGGGTACATGATGCAAGAGCAATATCAGATGTCCATGATGGGTGAGCTGAAGTTCTTCCTTGGTCTTCAAATTAAATCGACAAGCGAATGGCATCTTCATATCTCAAGAAAAATACCTCAAAGATTGTCGAAGAAGTTTGGAATGGAAGGCGCAAAGGTTACACGACGCCAATGCCACCAAACACCATCTTGGTCCCGACGACAATGGTAAAGAGTTCGATCAAAAGATATACCGCTCCATGATTGGTTCTTTACTTTATCTATGTGCATCTAGGCGGATATTATGCTTAGTGTTTGCATGTGTACTCGATTCCAAGCGGCACTAAAGGAATCGCATCACTTAGCGTGAAGCGAATTCTTCGATATTTGGATTACACCCCAACACTCGGATTATGGTATCCAAAGGGCTCAAAATTTGATTTGGTTGGATTCTCGGATGCTGATTATCTGGTGACAAGGTGGATCGCAAGTCTACATCGAGCACGTGTCACTTTACGGGTCGATCACTTTTTCGTTGGTCTTCAAAGAAGCGTAACTGTATCACTCTCAAGCGCTGAATCTGAATACATTGCTGCTGGATCTTGTTGCACTCAGCTTCTATGGATGAAGCAAACTCTCAAGGACTATGGCATCAATCTGAAACAAGTACCTCTCTTCTGCGACAACGAAAGTGCCATCAAGATAGCCAACAATCCAGTCCAGCACTCGAAGACAAAGCACATCGAAATTCGTCATCACTTTCTCAGAGATCATGTCATGAAGAAAGATATTGACATCATTCATGTCAACATTGAAGAATAACTGGCAGATATCTTCACAAAGCCCTTGGATGAGAAAAGGTTTTGCAAGTTACGGTGTGAGCTAAATATCTTGGAATCCTCAAATGTCCTATGATCAGGCACACATCCTAACACTTATGCATGTTGATGACTTAGATGTGCAACACACTAAGTAAAGTATATCTTCAATCAATGAAGACTTACATTCTGAGTGTGAATACATTAACATGGAGTTTGACTTCGGAGCACCACGATAATTGTGCACCATGTCTGGGTCTAATACTTCCTATACGGTGGGTAATGCCACCACCAAATTTCTCTGTTTGAAGTGTTCCACTCATGGCGTTATTTTTGCAATGACTTCGCATTTGGTTTGTCTTCAGTTTCAATTTCTCTTTATGATTCTCTTCACTATGATGATTTGATTGCTTTTATATATATATATATATATATATACACACACACACTAGTGTTCTGTCCTCTATAGCATTCACTTATAGCTATGTCTTCCTATTTGAATCTTTTGAACTAAGTGAATGTGATCGGACCCTAATCTCTCTATGCTTTCTATCTCAAACTCTATCTGTCCAAATCATATGCATTCTATAGAAATTGTCGAATGTCTTCTCTGCGTCCTAGTCAGCAGAAGGCACAGAGACAAACATTAAGTCTGTTTTAAATGACTCATCTTTATTGTTGAAATCCGGAGAAGCCGGAACAACCATCCGACATGCCTGCGGGCGTGGGAACGTGGGACAACTCTGAGTATGTTGCATGCTTGCCACGTGCCCCTCAGATGTGAACCGCCAGGGGCACCTACATAATTGCACTGTGCCGCACACCTCCTTATAAATACATGTCCCCTGTGGTAAAGAAAAACTTCTTCCACCTCTCCACCTCGTCAAAACCCTAGCACCACCGCTAGATCTCGATGACGCCGGCGACGAAGCGCTTAGCTGCCGCGACTTCTCCGAGGCCGTCCTCACGCCGGCCACGGACATCGTCCTCTCCGCGATCGCCGTAGGTGTCCTCCGTCGCCAAGTTAGGGCACGGTGGATTGAACTGCTCGGTCTCCTGTTCATCCCATCTAGCAGTTCTTCGTGTGGTGAATATAACTCTATTTTTACTGTCTTTTTGATCTTCAAAGATTCATCCTATCTACCAAAAGTGGTTTCTGCCTACACAATGTTAGATCTATTCTGTCTGCATCTCATACTGCCTAGTCTATTCACTTAAACTTCATATCCAGTTTGATTCCTCACTTGTACTTATTCACGGATTCGTACAAATCTGGAACCAACTCTCAACATATAAAGTGAATGTCTTCGCATCATGAGGTCAATGTCTTCAAACTGATTTATCTTCAAAAATCTTCTGAGAATGCATATGACCTCTTCCCTTCCTCAAGATCTCTAATCTTCATCACGGTACAAGTCTGTGGGAGAATCCCTTGGTTCTCATAGTATGCATTCATTTGCAGAATACTTACAGCATCACCTTAACTCTCCCGAAGCCAGTTCCTGTTTGACCAGCAAGCGAAAGTCTTTGAAGCCTTTGAACATATTGAAGCCATTCAGTTTGAAGTTCATGGCTGTAAAAATCGAAGGAAGGGTGGCGGACAGCGTCGTGGGGAACATCAAAAGATCTGCTCGATGACCTAGCGAGCTTTACAAGACAGATCTGAAGAGAATTATCATCGGTAAGAAGACACGAATCCAATGGATTCGACGCTATTAGGCTGAAGAATGGTTCAAGTACAAGTTCGTGACCCAGAATATGCAGAGAAGAATGCTATCAAAAGTCCTTGGGGTGATATTCTCTATCGAGGCCTTCAACCCAAGAACAGAGTGAAGCTATTGCACAGGTTTCTATCCTGCATGGTCCGTGGACCTCACCGAGAATGCCGATCCTCATCATTACTCGGTGTCGTGACGATACTCTCTTCAAGCGCAACTTCCAGCAAGCAAAGGCATCGGCCAAGGAAAACAAGAAGTCATTGGGATTAGACTTCAACCCTGGTCCCTCTGCTCCCCGTGCTGACGGCTCACGTGATGCTGAACCCAATGTCATTGGCCCCTTCTCCAACCTTGATGGCCTAATCACCTACATCTTGGTCCAAGGTGCCAGATTAGATCATTCTAATAATGATGCTGACACTGATGAAGCCCCAGCTCCTCCTCCGAAGCCGAGAAGCTAAAGAAGCCTAAGGCTTCAAGATCAACTGCTCCTCCAAAAGCTTTCGCGAAGCCATCGCCATCGCACCTCTTGAAGGCGATTGTGCGATCAAGATCAATCACGTATCTCCAAGAGGACGGAGAAGAAAAAGCAAATCGTCAAGCATACTGATCAAACCTTGACTCCTGCTGCCATTCTGCGAGAAGAACCCATTGATCTGTCCAGCGATGAAGATCTTGCAGATGATGCCCTTGAGCAACTGATCAAGAGCAAGGAAGAAGCAGAGATCTTCAATAACTTGCCTCTCTTTGATGTGGCAATCATCCATAACTTCATTGATGAGTGGTTTGACACCCCAAATCTCAGCTTTGAAGATCTGCAGCTTCCCATTGGCCTCAGCGTCTCCTTTAATGGCGCCATTGCTTCTGAGCTAGCTCTCGCTCAGCGCATCGTTGAGCTAAAGAACAAGATTGATTATGAGAAAGCTCAGTTTAAGAAGCATGTGGCAAAGCTCAGCGTGCAAGATGTCAGAAACTTCAAGGTCATGCTGCATGAGCTTAAAGAAGCCTTTCTCAAGAAGCGCGAAGAAGCTCAGGGCTCTCGTGAGCGCATGAAGAGTTTGGCTGACAAATGTGTGCTTGCCTACAATGAGGCTGAGAAGCGCAAGTCTCTTGGCCATCCTGGCATTGACCCCAGGATGGCTGCAAAGAAGAAGAAGCCATCAACCGCTCAACCTGCACCTTCAAGGCAGGAAGCCCCTCGCATAATCTTCCCAAGCAGCATGACTGGCTCGAAGCCAAAGGTCTTGTCAACCGCTTCATAACAGAAGAAGACGAGGGCTGCCAAGGCTGAAGCCAGAAAAAGGAAAAATACTGAAGCCTCTGATGCTGCTCCCTCCAAGAAGAAGCGCAAGACCAAGAAGAATCGGGCTGCTCCCACAGAGCCCTTAGTTGTTGAACCAATCTCAGTGGTTCGCCCTGCATCTGGACACCAAGAACGACGGATGATAGTTCATGAGCCTGCTTCCACAGAGGCTCATGAAGCTGAAGACATTCCAGCAGCTGAACCCACCGCTGCTGAAGACATTGGTCACAATGACAATGTTGAAGATGATGAAGTTCTTCCTCATATCGAACACAACCTGGTATCATCGCCTGTTCTCACGAACAACGAACTCATCAGCATTGGTCGTCCTCTGACGCCAATTGCTCAGGATGCATCGTGGGCTGATCACCCACAGCAACAAGACTCCCCAAGTACTCCCCAACAACAACCACAAGTTACACCACCCGTGCAAGAAGAAGAAGAAGAAGACTTTGAGGCCCAGCCAACTCCATCTCCAAAGGCGTTGCCAGCATTACGCAGGCTTCGCAAAGGAAAAAGGCCTCAAGTCGCTCTTTCGAACATTCCAGAAGGAGAAGTGCATCACCAACCTGTTACACGTCAAGTGTTTCCTGAAGCCACTCCAACTGTGAATGTCTCCATGTCTGAAGCCCAAGCTGCTGAAGACAATCCGGCTGCATCAGCCGATGAAGGACAAGAAGACGTACGTTATTGAAGAAGCTGTTCCTGATGAGAACGTGCCAGTGCCCGATCCTCCAGCTCATCAAGTGGAGGTTGAAAATCTTGAGGCTGCCACCATCAACACAAACGAAGCCAATGATGTAATCATGGCTGAAGTCAATGTGGAGCCTGCACCAGCCAATGTGCCCGAAGCCAATGAGGCAACTGCTCCCGAAGCATCTGTTGTGCAGCCTGAAGCCTGAGTTGTTACCACTGCTCCTGTTCTGCCACCAAGGCCCTATACAATTGAGCAAGCATACAATCATGGTCAGCTAACCACTGTTCGATGGCCCATTCTGGTTCCTCTGCCTACTGCCTCTGGTCCTCAGTTTGATTATCATGTTGAGCATAGGCCTCAGGTCCAGAAACCAAAGCCAAGACTGCCAAGGTTCTCAGGTACTACAAACTCTATAGGGTCCTTCAATGCAAATGGCTTCAAAAGCCACACCACCTTCTTTGACAGCGCCAAGAACCCCTACTCGAAGCCAAGAATATCATCTGATCGTTTCTGGAGCTAAGCAGCGAAGCTATTACTCCTGCGTTCTGTATGATCAAGGGCGCATTTTCCCTCATATGCGCCTCGACACTGAAGCCATTGCTGGAGTGCCATGCTTAGAAGAAGTGCTTGACGGCTTTCGTGATGCAGGTCTGCTCAGCTTTGTGACAGACAAAGAACATTGGAATGAGGAACTTTTGCTTCAATTCTATGCTACCCTCGACATTTGCGACTACAACAGGGATATCAACACATGGGTTCTCGAGTGGATGACAGGAAATGTTCATCATGAAGCCAAAGCTCTTGATGTCATTGAGCTTACAGGCCTACCCACTCTCGGAGAGCTATATGAACCTGATTGCCAACTACACCGCAGTGCACTGGAGAGCATCTTCCATAAGCCAGAACCCAACATGAGCCAGATGTTGAGCATGATGAAGCCTTTGCCATCTGACGCTGAATACCCAACGGAGTTCTTTGTTGATGACCTTGAGTATCTGCCTCACACAATATATCACATCATCAGGCGAACTCTATGGCCTATCAAAGGACATTCATCAGCAGCCAAACTTGAAGGAGCCATGAAGACATTGGTCTTTTACATCCTCAATGGCATCAGCTTCAATTCTCAAGAATTCTTCATCCGGCAACTTGCTGCCTCTGGATCTGACCTTTTTGGCCTGAAATTCTATGCTCCATGGGTCATGCGCCTCATCAAGCGACACTCCTCTGTCAACTATCAGCCCTCTGCTCGCAATCATCTGATCTTTTTGCCAGAGGTTGATATGTCAGTTGAAGCCATATACTCTGACCTTGCCAAGAAGCCTCTTTGTCTTCAAAATGTCGAGCACCAAAGCTTCACTCAACCCATAGAAGGAGTCCAAGCAGTAACACATATCTATCCAATGGCTGGAAATACTCGTATGCCTCATCGTGCGCAAACTGAAGCCACTGAAAGCACCATTGCCCAAAGGCCTCAGAAGCGCTCTCGCGTTCTCAATGACCGAGAACTTCTTGTGGCACTTCATCAGAAACAAGATAAGCATCACTATTGGCTCAAGAGACAGATGCAAAGCCTCTTGGTGGACGTCAATCGCATTCGAAATCTTGCCACCAAGAATGCATTTGTCGCTCACGAGACTTGTCGGCGATCATGGAAGAGTTTGACGCTGCTTAGTGCTGAAGCAGATCTTCAAGATGATGGCTTCACTGAAAGATTCTAGTTTGACTCCACTCCTCCACGGACTATTGTCCTACGTCAAACTCCATCCCTTGAAGACTCTGAATATTATTCCTTCGCGGTAACTGTGAATGCCAGAGTGATCGATGATGAAGATGATGCTACTTCACCACCCCTACTTCGCGCGCGCCGACTTTGCGCCAAAACGCGTCGCACCGCCAAACAACGGCGACAACCTGCTGCTTCACCTACTCATGAGGGCGAGTAGATGCTCTATGTCTTCAAACCTTTTTGGTCCTTACTGACAAAAGGGGGAGAAGCATATGAGTTTGATAGTCTTCAAGCGGGTTCATATGGGCGGTTGCTTTATATTTTGCCTCGTGTTTACAACTCTCGCTTTTGAAACATTTGGTTCTTTGAGTTGTAACACTTAAACTCGATGGTAAATCGCTACTTATTTGCCTTACTGTGATGCGATGATAAATTCCGCATGTGCGATGATAACTTCTGCACTTAGATCATTCTGCAGACGTCCATTTTTCATTATGCATGTCATTCTATTTGTTATAACATTTCATGCATGATAAATTATCTTCATAAGTTGAAGAGGATCTCCACAAGTACAACCAGCCATGTGCATTTGCATTCCAAAAGCAAATTACTTACATGCACATCTTCAAGGGGAGCCCTTGCTACTTATGAAGACAATACCCTATCCTTTACAATTTCACATACTTTATCCCCGTTGAAAACTTCAACCAGTTTGTCATCAATCACCAAAAAGGGGGAGATTGTAAGTGCATCTAGTGCCACCCCTAGTTGGTTTTGGAGTATTGACGACAAAGTTGGTTGAGAGACTAATGCATTTGTGAGAATTGCAGGATAACGCAGGTAGTGTCCCTCATTGATTCGGTTTACCTATCGGAGATGACCCCTAAAAATGTATGAAGACATTGAAGACAATGGTGGTATGTGAATATATTCATATTGAAGACTATGACATGAGAAGACATTGAGTGAAGACTATGGAGCCAAAGGCGTGTCGTTTATTTGTTTCCTTTTCTTCTTTGTTGAGTCATAGGAACCACCGTCATTGTTAAGTGGGGTCCAAGTGAACTAAGTCGAATGGTCAAGTGATGCTCAACCCAAATCCTATGTCTTGGCGAAGACAATGAGAGCAAATCTTATCCATAGCTGGATGAGTCACTTTGCTTGTAGCCCAAGTAAAGTTGTCGTGTGTGTGTTTGAAATCGACCGTTGGAACACGTGTCAATTCCTTGGTGACCCAGGGTCATTTCGGACATATCAGGTCGGGTTGCCTTGTGGCTATAAATAGCCCACCCCCTACACCATAAATTGGTGGCTGCTCAGAGTTAGTGCACGGCTTTTTTCGTTTGTGAGCAACCCACCTCGAAGCCTTTGAGAGAGACAAATCCTTGCGAGGACCAAGCCCAAACACCCAGAGCCAAAGAGTGTTAGGCATCACTGAAGTCTTTCTGTCTGTGTGACCTGAAGACTTATTACATTTGAGGACTGTGAATCCTCCAGCCGGTTAGGCGTCGCGTTCTGAGCATCCAAGAGTCATTGTGGATCGCCGGTGAACGAAGTCTGTGAAGGTTTGGAAGTCTACCTTGAAGACTTACCAGAGTGATTGGGCTAGGACTGTGTGTCCTTAGCTCAAGGGGAATAAGGTGAAGACACGGTCTTCTGAGTTAAATCTCAGCCTCCCTAACTGGACGTCATAGTTGTCACAAAGAATCGAACTGGTCCAACAAATCCCGTGTCTTCAACAAGTGACTGGTTCTATCCTCTCCCTTCCTTTACTTAGAGTTTGTCCTCGTGAAGTCATTGCCTATCTGTCGTACCTGTTTGACTTCATTGCTTGACTACTATCGTTGATTGGCTTCATACTATCTTCCATCCTGATCCTTACTACTTAACTGCTATTAGTCCTGTACTTTCACATTATTGCATACTTGACTATGGTTTGCTTATTGTAGTTTATCTTCCGCTGCGTATCAATTAGGTCATTTCTATTGTTTGTCTTCGAAACTTCTATGTTTTGAAGACTTTCATAAAAATCGCCTATTCAAACCCCCTCTAGTCGATAACTAGCACTTTCACCAACTACTTCAACTACTAATGAATTTTACATAGAGTCACAAGTCGACATGCAGGTCGTTATACAATATAATGACAACACTTTGGCTCCTGCCGGCTGACAAACATGACATGCAGGCCACGTATAAATTACACACATGCATCACATACACATGAGCCATACTATTCACATCAAACCTGCAAAACAAAGTTATTCATAGAATCGCATTCTACCGGTTTGTGTGTCAGGTACGAAATACACGGTGCTACGCACAAGGCGGTCACATCTGAACTCTGATCCTGCCGAATTTTCTGATTTGACCGATATTATCGATCATCGTGAATCCGATTCGGATTTACGTTTCACTGTTAACCCCGATGGTAGATAACCGACCGGTAGGGGTATATCGTGTCACGACCTCATCGATCCCGATTTACAGAAAACATAGCCTCAACGATCCCCAGGTGCAGTTGATCACATCAACCGTGCACATAGCCGATCTTATCAACGACAACAGATCTCATCTGCCGCCTCCACATATCTAATATGCATACGATCTGAATCCAAATCCTATAGCAGAGGCTCTAATACCACTGTTGGGTTCTACGGTAGGGTGCGTCGACTGCAAATTAAAAATTCCTACGCGCAGAACAACCAAGAACATGCTATGGGAGATGGATCACAGTTCGTTACCACTAGACGCGCAGTGTCGTGCAGCGGAAGAAGAGTTGGGGCAACGCGTTCGCGTGGATCGTCTCCTCCTCCTCCGATCTCCCTCGAACAGCCGGTCGTCCGATCCCACGTACAAGTTCGCTGGAGCGACGCAAGTGCACCACCTCTAACGGTATCCGCGCGTGCAGGAGGAACACCGTGCGGCAGACTGCTAGGTCCAATCACACAGTCGACGGCGAGTGGAGGTGGCTATTTGCAACACATGCAAACCCTAGTCACAGCACCGAAGCGATCAACCACATGAGTGTGCCTCGCCTCCACTTTATATAGACGTCTGTGGCAGGCTCAACACTTGGGCCTCGCACGGACCCTAAAGCCCACATGTCTACTCGGCCACAATCCGAATACAGCTCAGATCACATCCGAGCAGTGTCCTCGGATCCGACCTTGTAGGTTCCTTCCTTTAAGCGCGCGACCCCTTAGGTTCAAGTCGGCTTGGTCACAGTTCGGATCACCTCCTACCTGCACAGTTAGTAGCGGCCTCTAGCAAGGCGTGCCAACCACCAAGCAGACTATGAAGCTGGTTAGACGAACCTGTACAACATGTCACACTTCTGTTCCCTTTGCCTCACGATATATGTTGTTGGGCTCAAGGCGAGACTGTCATCCTTGTGCTAGCCCGACCTCTTTCTCGTTCCAGTGATGCCGACCACAATCCGGATTATCTCATAATCCTTGTCGCATGGACATGCTTATCCTGGTGGGATCACACGAGGGGCCCAGAGTATATCTCTCCTTATCGGAGGGGCAAATCCCATCTTGCTCGACCACGTCTCGCAGCATGGGTCTGGACAAGCCCGAAACCTACCTCTGTAACTACCCAGTCACGGAGTAGCGTTTGGTCGGCCCAAAGCAAGTCTGTCACCATCCCGAGTACATGCGTCAGCTCAGGTCTTAGGACATAGAACGTATGTTGTACTAGAGACTCACATATGACATATCGCCGCGTCTCATAGTTGGGTCTGTCCGACTCGGACCTTATCTCGACTCGGATCCGACTACGTCGAATCCGACCAGACCTTTCCAAGTCCATATTATTCGGTTAGCATCCAATGCTCCATGGCTAGTGAGACCGAGCCATCGACCGTGTCATATGCTAGTCTAGTCGGCAGCGCGTCCACACAGCCCTTTCGACCAGGGACCTTTTAGGACAGTCATCATACAATGCATAGTTCCACAAACAAGTCACGTACTTGCTGATACACATCATTGATAATGTCCAAGGATTATCTTTATTCATAAACACATAGGAAATATCATCATACATGATTGCCTCTAGGGCATATCTCCAACACCTAGGCCCTAATCCTCTGCTTCAACGTAATCCCATCTCACCCTAGGCCCTAATCCTACCGGTCGGGAGACCTCATTGACCCATCACATGGACACCACATCACCAGATCACCATTGAGGGAGAGAAAAAGGAACAAGGGGATAACACAATGAGAGGGTGCGAGCGAAAGTTACCTGCCGAAGCCATTAGTCACTACAGAAGGGAGATTCGCCTGGGGTCGCCGCTTCTGATCTCAGGCACCGCCCCTCCGGTTGCTGAGGGTCTGTTTGGTTTAAGCCCCAAGTAGCCCTACCAAAATTTTGGTGTGACCAATGTAAAGGCGTGACCAAAATTTTGGTAAGCTAACATTGTTTGGATTGTGTCCAAAGGACAGTCCAATTTTCTTGCCGTAGTACATGCACTTGCAAATGGTATGTGGGCCCACTAATTAACTACTCCAAAAGAATGGGCTGCCTTGCTGCATGCACCACTTATAGTAATAAAAAAATTAGAAAGCACCTGGGACCCACCGTGGCAGAGAGGGCAGGGCGTGATGCCAATTTTTTGGTGGAGCTTCGCTGCGCCCACGACTCGCCCGCTAGTTGGCTCAAATTACACGGGCCTGCGGCGGTTGGCTTTGGCGAGCCAATTATTTGGCAACAATCCAAAAGACAAATTCCGTGGGCAAGCCAAAATTTTGGTATGGTATGTTTTGGTTATGATCCAAACACACCCTTAAAACCGTCGCCCTCGCTGCTCTCTCTTACTCACGCGAAAGCTGGACCCCCCCCCCTCGCGAACGGTTGCAACAAAAACTGGGGGAGCAAACAAATGGGGGTTGAGAGGACACGTGTGAAAGAACATGCGGTGCCCCCATGTTTGGTTTTGGTAATTGATGACAATCTCTATGGACTAATGGTTGTCTTGAGTTATATTTGAAGAATTTGTCCATAGGCTTTTCTTGAAGTCCATGTGTTGGTTTCAAGGAGTTTATGAGTTGACCAAGGTGCTATTAAGGAATTATCCAAAGATTGGTCATGTGAGTGTTGAGCTTATTGCAAGCATGTCTTGAAGAAGAAGATTGTGTGATCATTCATGTTTACCTTCAAGACATCATCCAAATGAAGAGAGTTGGAAATATTCAAGGTTGATCAAGACTAAGTCAAGAGTGAATCAAGTTGATCAACTCACAAAGCGTAGAAGATGTACCGAGAGGAATCAAGTGATCCCATGGTATGGTAAGAATTGTCCATTGCACTTTGTGTACTAACCCATGGTCTATGTGAGAGTTCTATGTGGGGTTAGGTACATGTCCATGGGCTTGCGTCAAGAGGAAGATATCATACAACCCATGGAAAGGATGGCATCAAGTGGTGATCGTCATCAAGATTGTCGTGTGCAAGTTCAAGTGGAGCATCACGAAGAGATCAAGTGCTTGAATCTTGCCATCCATTGTGGTGTCAATGGACTTGTGAAGATGTGCCGAAGAGTGGCTCACCCATAATGGACTATGGGGGAGCAATCATCTAGTCTTCATCGAGCCAACACAATCAAGAAAGGTGGTCCAACTTGAGGGAGTCAAGATCGTTATCATCTAGCTCAAGTGGACCATGTGCAAGGCAAAGGTTTGCCCTTGATAGGTTTTCTATTTTATCGGTCTCGTGGTGGTAGTTGGGAGACCGGGTTATAGGACCGTTTGACGTACTATCAAGGGGGGCTCTCAAGTTGGTAGCTTGATCGTATCATTAGTAGAGAGCTCAAACCATTGAATCCTTGCATCATGTTTCTTGGTTCTTATTTGGTTCTCTTTGTGATTCTTAGAGCTTATGGTCATCTTGATGACAAGCTTGAGTTCATCGAAAACAGAGCTCGCATGCATCTTCTATGATGTTTTCGATGTTGGAGGTTTTACCGGTCTTATCCGAGGAAGGGTTCTCACCATTTTCTTATGGGCCTTTTCTAATTTTCTTCTTATTGATATTTCTTTCAAGATTGTGTTAGCCCTTGTCGCTAGCTTTCCAACAAACTTGGTTTCATCGAATTCGGAGTCCGTTTGCAAAAGTTGTGGCAGTTTTGGTGTTCTGAAAAGGCTGCAACGGTACTACCGTGAATTGGAGCGGATATAATTTTTTACTACCGCTCCAGAGCGGTACTACCGCGGCTCCTACATCGGTAGTACCGCTCCGGACCAAAAACTCGTCCCAAGTCCTGCGGTGGTAGGCCCAGATGTATTTTTTAGTACCGCTCGCAAGCAGTAGTACCGCTACCCTTTGTGGTAGTACCGCGATCCCTAGTGGTAGTACCGTGAGGACGAGCGGTAGTACCGCTCCAGTGGTTCTACTGGCCTTTTACCTCCTCGCTGTTGTTTTTCAAAGGGGTACTACCGCCCTAGCGGTAGTACCGCTCCTTGGAGCGGTAATACCGCTCTGTGCGGGCTGTGAGCATAATGGTTGGATTTTTCTCCACCTATAAAAGGGGGTCTTCTTTCCCATTGAACCTCATCCCTTGAGCTCGTGTTCTTCCCCATTGTTGACCTTCTTCGAGCTTGCTAACTCTAAATCCCTCCATGGATTCTTGCGAGGGAAAAGAGAAAGGAGTTCTAGATCCACACTTCCACCAATCACTTTCTCCTCTATGTGAGGGGAACCCCTTGGATCTAGATCTTGGAGTTCTTGGTGTTCTCCTTCTTGTTCTTCCTCTCATCTTCCTCCCTAGCATTAGTTGCTTCGGTGGGATTTGAGATAGAAGGACTTGGGCACTCCGTGTGCCCTTGCCATTGCATTTGGTGCATCGGTTTGAGTTCTCCACGTGATACGTGGAAGTTACAAGTTGAGAAGCTTATTACTCTTGGGTGCTTGGTACCCTTGAGCCTGTTACTCTTGGGTGTTTGGACACCATAGAGCTTGTTCTTCTTGGGTGCCTTGGCGCCCTAGACGGTTGGTGTTGTTCGGAGCTCAATCATTGTGGTGTAAAGCTCCGGGGAAGCGTCGGGGTCTCCAATTAGGTTGTGGAGATCGCCCCGAGCAATTTGATGGTACCGTGACCGCCCCAAGGGTTGCCAAAGTGTCTGGGTTGGTGACCGCCCAAGGGTCGCCATTTATACGGGTTCGATGACCGCCCTCAAGGGTCCCTTAGTGGAATTACGGCATCTTGCATTGTGCGAGGGCATGAGGAGATTACAGTGGCCCTAGTGGCTTCTTGGGGAGCATTGTGCTTCCACACCGCTCCAAACGGAGATTAGCATCTGCAAGGGTGTGAACTTCGGGATACATCGTCGTCTCCGCGTGCCTCGGTTATCTCTTACCCGAGCCCTTTACTTATGCACTTTACTTTGTGATAGCCATATTGTTTCTTGTCGTATATCTTGCTATCACTTAGTTGTTTATCTTACTTAGTATAAGTTGTTGTGCACATAGGTGAGCCTAGTTGTTATAGGTTTTGTGCTTGACAAATTAACCGCTAGGTTTGTTCCGCATTTGTTCAAGCCTAAACCGTAATTATTTTAAAGCGCCTATTCACCCCCCCTCTAGGCGATATCCACGATCTTTCAACATGGCGTAACAAGTGTCTTTTGATCTGAAGATACCTAACGCGCAGAGCGCGTCCGGCGCAATGGTTCGGCTAGTGGGCCGGCAACAAACGTTATCCTTTTATTTTCCCAAATGATAATGTCCACACGTGTGGCATATCTGCACTTCGCCCACACACTTTGATCTCCGTCTGTTATGTTTTGCACGAATCGTGAAGGAATCTGTTGGATTTTCAGTGCCACGTAGGCATAACATATTGTGTGGGTGTTAGAGCGCTTGCCCACACGACTCACGGCACGCGATTGCCAGTTGTGCCGTGTGGGCAAACCAGTTCCCGCCCACACAGTCACCACCCAGTCCACACGCGTGTGGATGAACTGCTCTTCGCTCACACGACGCTCATACGGTGATAGATGACAACTGCAGTTGCGCATATGTGGCAACTAGGTAAACACACATGGCAAAGATGATTCGTTGGTAGATGGCAACTGCAGTTGCACGTACGTGGCAAGCAGACAAACACACATGGCAACTATGATTAACCAAACATGACAACTATGGTTGGACCACATGTGACAACTAGGTAAACCCACATGACAACTATTGTTTGACCACATGTGGCAAGTAGTTAATCACACATGGCAACCATGGCTACACACAACAACTGCCATAAATTAGACATGTCAACTATAGTTAACCAAAACAGAGAGAGTTGTCATGCTTTTACAACTACATTTGCCATCCCAAATAACTAAAGTTGCCATCCCCGGGGTAACTCCTGCGGGTAACTAACGTAGTTGCGCCATGACGTGTGGGCATATTTGCTTCGTGCCACACACGCAGAGTGGGGATGAATGGTACTTATTGGACGTGTGGCACGAAGTAGCTGCGTCCACACATGTGGGCAGTTCTAATGTTCGCCCACACATGACCTGTGTGGGCTGCCTCCTGATTATGCCACACAGGGCGTGTGGGTGGATCTCTAATATACCACATGTGGGCGTTATAGGCGTCCTTTATTATAGATCTTTATGTATATATAAAAGTTTAGAGAAAATACAAGTCACGTAATACGTGTCTCATTCATATCATAAGGATTAAAGTACAAGTCACGTAAGGATCGTCTTAACAAAACTGAAAAGATAACAAAACATCTCTGAGTTTGACACCATCGCCCGTCACCTGCCTCCGGCACCACGACAACAGCCACCGAAAAAAAGAATGACAGATCACCTCCTCACCCAAGCTCGACGCGGCTCCATCGCTGATATGCAGCTTTGCGGACCTCCAAGGTGACTCATCAAAAGTGAAACCCTTATTGTTGAATGAATCAGACCGGGGCAACACCCCAGACACGCCACCGAACTCCAGATCTGGCACCCCGCCACGGATAAGACACCGCAAGAGGAAACCATACATGCCATCCACGAACCACGACCTCAACACACGTTTCGTCTTCCAGATGTCGTCGATGCAGACCACAATCTGCATTCGCTCCTGGATTACCTCCCATGCTCCGCGCCGACGCTGGAGCAAACGTCGTCGCAACGACGGAGCCCGAGGACACATGTCCACCATGAGGATGCCGCCGCCGCCACGCCATCCTTACTTGAACTGACTGGTTTCAAATCCATCCTCAACCATAGGACCAATGGCCTCGTCAGGGAAGGATCTGAAGAATCTTTATTCAACACCGTCATCGTCTTCGCCAAAGTAAAGACGATGAATAACCTAAAAACTTAAACTACGGCAGAATAAAAACGATCCACACACACGTAGATCCGGCGACCCCCCTCACCACCTACGACCGAGGTCGCCGGTGAAGGGGAGCCGCCGGAGGACAGCACTCGAAGATTTGCCTCTCCTGGCCGCGGCTAGGGAGGTGTATATCGATCTAATCTAATCGGTGAATTGTGAGTACTACTACGCGTCGGTTTCCAACGCATACATCCGGGACGGACGCCATACATACATACATACATACATACATATACATACACACATATCCTAGTCAGCAAGCAGCGGAGCTTGTGTTCCGTGGGAGGGCGAGCGGTGGACGATCCAGGCAGCAAAACAGCCGCACGATCGCGGGCGGCGAAAGCAGCGCCACACAGCCGCGGCGTCCACCGCACAAACCTTCCTCTTCCTCCCCCCGCTGCTCTGCCCCCATCCCGCTCCCTCTATTTAAGGCCGCCCCCTCCCTAGCCTCCGCTGCCACGCCGACGCAGCCCAGCCACAAAACCACCTCGCCGTCCGCGCCGTCCGCCGTCGTCCCCGAAGGGACGCGGGCAGCCGGGCCGGAAAGTCTCACTTCCTTCCCTTGGAGCCCTCCGTAGCCTTCCGGGACGCTCGGCTCCTCCCCCCTCCCGCCCTCCGGTTTGTCTCTCCGGGCATCACGGCTGCTTCCGCGGACCCCGCGCGCGGCGCCCCCGCTGCGCAGGTGGAGCCGCACGGAGGACGCGGAGCACTCCCCTCGGCCGGGGGCAGCCCCTCCGACCTCCTTTTCCTCGCCGGCGGCGGTCGCCTCCTTCTCTGATTGCGCGGCGGCGCTGACTGCTAAGTGCTAACCCACGCTAAGTCGTCGTTAACAACGTCCGGTAGACGGTAGAGACAGCAGAGGAGATTGTAAGAGCAGTCCGGAGGAGATGGAGATGAAGCTGACGATTAAGAGGGTTCCGACGGTGCTGTCCAACTACCAGGAGGAAGGAGGCGGGGGCTGCGGCAGGAACTGCCTCGGGGATTGCTGCTTGCCTGGTGCGTATTATGCCCTCTCATGCCCTATTTTCATCTAGTTTTCATATTGGGAGGTGCAGCTCAGCTCATTTTATCCTCGAATTCGTCTATTTTTTAGGTTTATTTTGTTTCCTCTGGGGCAAAAGTTTTCTATTTCCTTCGATTATACCCTAGAATACTACTCCCTCCGTATGCTAATATAAGAGTGTTTAGATTACTATTTTAGTATCTAAACGCTCTTATATTAGTTTACAGAGGGGGTACTGATTACACTGAATTAGAATATGGGCTTCTTCTGCTATATCTAGCTATGTTTAGTTTAGTAGTATGAATTTCTCGTTGTCCCATTAATCTAATCAAAGTTTGTTTGTAATTAGACAACTGAAACAAAGTTCTGAAACTTTTATTCTGTTGCCAAAAAGTTGCAGATTTAAACATCTTTTACTAATTAACCATTCTTTTTCTATAAACACTTGTAGCTTCCAAGCTTCCCCTCTATGCTTTCAAGGCCGGCCCAAAGAAGCCTGCGCAGGATGATGAGCTCCCTACCGAGTTCTTCCTAAATTCTCTCCTCCTCGCACAGGTAAGAAAATACTAGCAATCAAGTGAACCTGGCTCCTAGCTCATTTTGTTAGGAGAGTGGATGCACAACACACCACCTAGGTTCAAGTACTTACAGACATGAATTTAAGTTCCTGTCTATACTGTAGGGCTCTCCCCCCTGCAGTTTTCTTTAAAAAATTGAAAATACTAGAAAAGTTTGCATACTTAATTCTTTAGAAAGGAAGGTCATGCTGTCGTAAGAATTCGTACACTTAGTAGTTCTGCTGGTAAACCAGTACTGGATAGTGTTTTGGTGCATTTTGTTTCCTGAGAAGATCACAGGAGTTTGTTATCGCTTATTGGCTTACAGCTTTTACGCTTGGACCAAAATACGATAAATATACTGTTCTGTATTCTTCTACAAGATTTTGTAAACATGCTAAGATATCCTTGGGTAGTTAAAATGCTTAATATGGCAGAGGAGGTTAAATAGCTCAATTTGGTGCATTTCAATGTGCTATATAGACAGAATAAAAGCATGTAGTGTTTGCTTTTTATTACAAATGGATCTAGATTTCAGAACTTTATGGGATGTTTCCTTTGAGGAATAAGAATGAGACCTCATCCCTCGTAACTCTTAAGCATAAGGTATCAGCCACCAAAAACGTGAGATCCGACAATGATACCAATCCTAGGGTGAGGTGATTCCTCAAACTCAATCTGTATGTCAACTTGTGGTTGCGGGAAAATAGATGAGAAAAATCATAATTTAGTTGCACATGCTTGGCTTTTCCAATGACCTTGCGTTGGCTTTACCTTTGATAGAGCTGTAATCCAGTATGGATGTTTCTAATGGTTTCTTATTCCCAATAGGAGTTGATTATTGCAAAATTAAGCTTTGTAGGGCTGAGTTTGGAATATAATACTTTTGTTTACTCTGTTCCTCGAAAGATAACATTGACATGGACACAGTTCTAGAAAATTTGTCTTAAAATGGACCATCAAAACATCTCATAACGATTATCTTGTTATTTTAGGTTGGCCGTTACTTCTTTATTTTATTTTGTTGAACTCTTATATTTCGACTTTGCTCTCTCTTATTAGTGGGAGGACAGAGTGGCCCGAGGCCTATTCAGATATGACGTAACAGCCTGCGAGACCAAGGTGATTCCTGGCGAGCTTGGGTTTGTTGCACAGCTTAACGAAGGCCGCCACCTCAAGAAGCGCCCGACCGAGTTCCGTGTTGACCGTGTGCTCCAGCCATTCGATTCTGCCAAGTTCAACTTCACCAAGGTTGGCCAGGAGGAGGTTCTCTTTCGCTTTGAGAACGGTGGTGGCGACAGCAGCTATTTCCTTGAAAATGCCCCAAGCACTGAGGGTGACCATGCTCCCAGCGTTGTTGCAATCAATGTACACATCTTTCAGCCAAAATTTACCTTTATTCCAGAATATAAATCTTGATGTTAAGACTGGTACTTCTAACGGATTGCAGGTGAGCCCTATTGAGTACGGTCATGTGCTTCTCATTCCGCGTGTCCTTGACCGCCTGCCTCAGCAAATTGATCCTGAAAGCTTCCTGCTTGCACTACACATGGCAGCTGAGGCTGCAAGCCCATACTTTAGGCTTGGTTACAACAGCTTGGGTGCCTTTGCCACCATCAATCATCTCCACTTCCAGGTACTTTAAATCATTACACAAAGGCCTAGCTTCTGTGCTGTAAACATAGTTGATAATTGTGGTGATCACACTAAAACTTTGTTTTTTGTACAGGCATACTACCTGTCAGTACCTTTTCCTGTTGAGAAGGCGCCTACCAAGAAGATCCCCCTTGCCAAGTGTGCGCTGAATAGTGGAGTGAAGGTGTCAAAACTGACAAATTTCCCTGTGAGAGGTCTGGTGTTTGAGAGAGGGAACACACTGAAGGATTTGGCTGATGTGGTTTCCAACGCTTGCATTTGGCTCCAGGAGAACAATGTTCCTTTCAACGTCCTCATCTCTGATTCCGGTAGAAGGATCTTCGTTTTTCCTCAGGTAATTTCGGCAGTAGAGTCAAGAGCTTCTTTCTGCAAATATGATATCATTACTAATCCATCAAGAAATATATTCTCAAGGTAGATTTTCTGAAAACATTAAATAATTTCTGTAGCTTAAAGTTTTGTGAAACACCATTTATTTAGTCTTCATTGTTAAATTAGATCACTGCCACATGAATTGCATAATGATGTTGGCTGCTGCCCCCATTGTACCTTCCTGATGTTTTCTAATCTTTCCTTGTTGCAAATGCGCAGTGCTATGCCGAGAAGCAGGCTCTCGGTGAAGTGAGCCAGGATCTGCTAGACACGCAGGTGAACCCCGCAGTATGGGAGATCAGTGGCCACATTGTTCTGAAACGGAGGACGGACTTCGAGGAGGCTTCAGAAGCATCGGCCTGGAGGCTTCTTGCTGAGGTGTCTCTGTCGGAGGAGCGATTTGAGGAGGTGAAGGCATGTATCTTCGAGGCCACCGGCCTCACTGAATCTGACGAGGAAGAGGAATCCAATGAGTCTCCTTATGCGTCATCATCCTCCGTCCCACGAGCCTCTTCACACATGTCGGAAGGTTGCCTTGTCCTTCAGTGAGAGAGCAAAGGAAATCGTTCAAATCGACTCAGGTCGCTAGGTTCGCATCTGTGGCTGCTTGGTGTTAGCAGGGTTCCCAGTGATTGTACCGTGTCCGCTCTTGCTTGCTACTTCTGCCTCTAATCTTTAGCTACCGTTGTTGGCTACTAGTTGCTGGTGTTCATACTGTGCAGTTTATTATTAAGCACAGGTATGCGTGTTGGCTTGTTTATAACTGAAATGCATTGGTGTGTTCATCGCCCGACCGCGTTTCTCATTCTAAACTGCTACCTTTGCTTTTTCATTTGTATTTTTCTTTTGTCAAGCTTATCATTTGCACATGGCCACCGCAAATGGATCTATGATGAGATGCAGACAGAACTGGCAGGGAATTGAAGCAGTCATGAAAGACTGATAATCTATTTTTAAAGACCCATGATGCAACTACAGACAGATAAATGATACTAGCTGTAAGAACACATTGTTCAGACAGGAGGAGGTGCAAAAATTTCAGCTTATTTTGAAGTTATCACATGAGAAAAGTTATCACATCGTGAAACGTCGACACCATGCTATTGGTCAAATTTCTGGCAGAAGCTTCAGCATCACCTAAGCTCCAAATCATTCTTTTCTTTCATCGATTGGCAAATGCAAATTTCACCAAATCTAACTCACAGATTGTTTTTAATTTATTAATACTGGCTACATAAACAGAGTGATTCATGTTATCACTTCACAAATGAAAACTTATACCAGAGCATTTGTGGAAGAGCTCGGACATGTCGCGGTCCTAGGCACAGGCGAAGTCGATGCACAAAGTCTCAATCCCAAGCACAGTCGCACAGAGGAAGTCGATGCACAAAAGGCCTGTTAGTTGCCTGCATTTACGCATCCAAATCCTGGCCCTCAGCCAGTCCCCTCACCCCTTTCTCACCTCTCACTCTTCCCTCTCCTCATTCTCTCACCGGCTGCGGCGAGCGTCATTAGAGGCAAGATTTGGACGGCGAGCACCAAGGATGACCATCGACTGCATCACCGCTTCATCTCCCCTTCGCCACCCTATGGCTGATGTGGGTGACATGGCGGAGATCCCCATCCCCTGCGAGGGTTTCTTCCGTCGCTTCGGCCCAGTCCGATGGTACCCTGTCCAGTGATACATCTCCAACATATTTATAATTTATCAAGTATTCATTATATATTTACATCAATTATATATGGTTTTGGTGCACTTTATATTATTTTTATGGACTAACATATTAATCTAGTGGTCAGTGTTAGTTCCTGTTTTTTTGCATGTCTTTAACTTCGCAGAAAATCCATATCTAAGAAAGTCCAAACATGATGAAAATTCACGAGGATTTTTTTGTGGAAAATAAGAAACATCAGAAGCTTTGGGAGGCAGCCACAAGAAGCCTGAGGGCTCCACAAGGCGAGGGGCGCCCCCTAGGCCACGCCACCCAGGCTTGTGGGGCCCTCGAGGCTCCGTTTGACATAATTCCAATCATAAATTACGTAATATTCCTAAACCCACGGAGCGAGGCCCAAAATAATTTTATCGCCGCCGCAAGCCTCTGTTCCGAAGCGTTCACATCCGGAGCCTTTTTTCGGCAGTCTGCCGGACCCATCCACGGAGGCTTCTTCATCAACCTTACCGCCTCCATGATGATGTGTGATTTGTTTATCCTCAGGCCCGAGGGTATGTACTAGTGTTTGATCTCTCTCCCTCCCTCTCCCTCTCTCTCTCTCATGTTCTTGATGAATTCGATCTTGATTGTATCATGAGCTTTATCAATAAAGTTGGATCATATGATGTTTGTCCCCCTCTTATCATTTTTGTGGCGAATTGATTCTTCCTCTTTGAAGTTTCTTTATGTTGGATTGAATACTTTGGAGTTGAGATTGCATAACATGTGTCTAGTATTAATTTAGGGATACACATGGTGATATTGGGGTATTCTAGGTGACATAAAGGTTGAACGATACGATATCATATGGTGTTGTCGTAGTACATTCTCTAGAGCTATCTGTGACACTTTGGGGGTGGTTTGAAATATTGATTGGAAAGATAACTTTGAGGTGGTTTTTCTACCTACACGATTTTATCCTACTTTCTCCGATAGAATAGAAACTTTAGAGTGATTCTTTGCTGCACTTTGAGGGATTATCACGTGGTTCAATTATGTTAATGCTGTTGAGATATTGCACTAGTGAAAGTATGAACACTAACCCTTGTTTCCAAGCATTGGAACACCATTTTTGCTCACTTTTGTTACTTGCTATCTTGCTGTTTTTATTGATTCAGATTATAAAAATATATTTCTACCATCCATATTACACATATATCACCCTCTCTTCGCCGAACTAGTGCACCTATACAATTGACAACCGTATTGGATGTCTTGGGACACAAGAGATTTCTCGTATTTGATTGCAGAATTGTTTGAGAGAGAACCATATTTATCCTACACCTTGCACGATTTGATAAACTTCATCCACTTGAGAGAAATTTTCTACTGTCCTACAAAACTCTGCTTGGAGACCCAACAAAGTCTACAAGAATAAAGTTGAGTAGTAGACACCAAGCTATTGTTGCCACCCTTGGCGGGGAGGTGAGTGCTTGAAGATATCTTCTTAAGATCTTCCAATCGAATATTTTAGTTTCTTGTTTATCACTAGCTTGGTTTATAAAACAAAAATGCAAAAAATAAATGTAAATGAAGTCATGTGAGATTCTTTATCTTTATGAAGTTTTTCGTGGAAACCATGAATCGGATAATCTTCATGAAGTGTTAAAAAAGAATTTAACAAAATGTTTGGTTTGAGTTCCTTGAATGATAAGCATGATTGCAATGTTATTAGTATGTACTCTATGAATATCAATTGTGCTTATGATATGCACATCCATAAGCTTGGGGATACTATGTTTGATGAAGATGATCTTTTTAGTGCCCTTACTTTTGATGGAAAAAATTACTATGATGAAAACATGTGTCCTATTTATGATGATTACAATGATGATGAAAGTGGGTTTGGAAGCGTGTCAACTTTAGGTAATAATTATCCCACTACTTTTGAGGGTGATGAATCTTATTACAATGATAAAAGTGGATTTGGAGAGGTCATGACTTTATTTAGTGTTGAATCCACTATTTTGGAAGATGTGTCAATTTATTATTATGAGAACAAAGTTGCTACGCATGAAGATTATTGTGATGACACTCATGTATAAAGAATAATTGTAACCATGAAACTTCTCATCATGATTTTAATGCTCAAACTGATTATGTCAATCAAGTTTCATATGATAGTTATTTCGTTGAATTTTCTCCCTAGCTAAAAGAATGCATGAATTTTCTTATCTGGAGAGTAATAAAATTTCTATGCATGTGGATCATGAAAAGAATGCTTTTTATGTGATAGTTATACTGTTGAATTTGTTCATGATGCTACTGAAAATTATTGCGAGAGAGAAAAATATGCTTATATAAACTTCAACAACATCAAGTTTTCTCTTTTTATGTTGAAAGTTTTAAAGTTACACTTGTTTTTCCTTCCTATGCTAGTTGATTTTTGCTTTAATAAATTGTTTGCTTATAAAATTCCTATGCATAGGAAGTGGGTTAGGCTTAAATGTGTTGACTATATGATTCATGATGCTCTCTTATGTTTCAATTCATACTTTTATGTGAGCATCATTAAAATTATCATGCCTAGCTAAAAGGCATTAAAGAAAATTGCTTGTTGGGGGGCAACCCAATATTCATCCTCACTATTTTTGTTTGTCTACATGATTAATGCTACTGTAGTAATCATGTTTTGTACCTTTATATCAGTAAAGTGTCAAGTGTAGCCATTACCATGTTCAGTTCGCAAGTTTATGAGTTGCTGTTTGAAAGAAGAAAGTTTTCTGTTATGTCATGAATATTTCTGAATGGTCAGAACATGATAAAATCTTGAAATTTTAGATGGTAAGAATGTATGAGTTCTATGTCAAGTGGTAATTTTTCAAAATGTTAAGAGTTACAGGAGTATGATAATTAATTAGTTCTTTACGCACTCTTATGTTTTTGACATATTCTGTTTTGTTTTCTTTGTTTGCTTGTTTTAAAGTTTCCATGGCTTATACCGAGGGATATAAATTGTGGAAATGATATGATAAAGTAGATATCATTTAGAAATAATTATGCATCTTGTCTTGACAGTACATGAGTGGATGATTTATTTTTTTATTATACTTACCTATCTCATGAGTTCTGTTATGTTTTTTGTGAATGAAGTTTTCAAGTTTTGGGTGCAGATAAGAGGAGAATAAGGAGTGGAAAGACCCTAAGCTTGAGGATGCCCAAGGCACCCCCTCTTTCCTCTTCAGCACTATCGGTATACCGCACTTGAAGCTATATTTTAATTCCTCACATAATACGTGTTTTGCTTGGAGCGTATTTTTGTTTGATTGCTGTTTAAATCCTAAGATTCGAATTTTTTTGGAGATATTTTATGCATAGCCACCTATTTACTTAACTACTCTTTATTCTTCACTTATATCTTTTGGAGTAGTTTGTTCTTTACTCTTGTACTTCACTTATATCCTTAAGAGTAATTTTTTGAATGAATTGAATGTCATGTGCTTCATTTATTATATATTCATTGAGAAGTAAAAATGCATCCTATGCTTAATCCGTTAAAGTAGAAGTGAGACTATGATAGTGCATATTTTTAATCAAGTAAGGAAGTTATATTTTAATGACAATGAGCATTAGTTTTATGAAGTTGAACATATCATGTTGTGGTGGTAAGTATCTCCCAGTGAAGGACAGATGATTGGCTTGGCATACTGAAAGTGCGTTATATCGACTAGAGGGGGGGTGAATAGGCGATTTTTATGAATTCTTCACTAAGGAAGTTGCTGGTGAGGAAATTCCTTAGCGAAGAACTACTTGCAGCGGAATAAGTACTCAGAAGTAAACATAACATGATACAAACATAGTCATCATGATGAAATGAAGACTAGCACGAGTCTGTAAAGCGTAAACACAGGATAACAAGATGAAGACAGACGGATGAAGAAATTGAAGCGAGGAATTTGTGAAAGTCTTGATCAAAGTCTTCAAGCACGATATGAACAACATACAACACAAGAATGAGGAAATGAAAGAGTTGAGGAAATAGAACCAGTTAGTTGGTGAAGACAATGATTTGGTAAACCTGTTCCAACTGCTGTCTCGGTTATACGTCTGGTTGGAGCGGTGAGTATTTAAACTTGAGGACACGCATCCGGACACCCGATCTTTGAGCCGCAACTCAGGACACCCAGTCCTCACAGTATTCTCCTTGAACTAAGACCACACAGGCCTTGTCCAATCACTCGTGGTAAGTCTTGGTGACTTCCAAACCTTCACAGACTTGGTCACTCGGCGATCCACAATTCCTCTTGGATGCTCTAGACCTTGACGCCTAACCGTGCGAAAGAAGCACAGTCTTCAAAGGTAACAAGCGTCGGATCCACGCAGATCAATTTCTTGATGATGCTCAATCACTTTGGGTTTGTGCGGGTTTGGTTTTGGGATTTTTCTCACTTGATGATTTTCGCTCAAAGTCCTCGGAGGATGGGTTGCTCTCGGATGACAAGTGTCAAGTTCTCTCGGAGCAGCCAACCAGCTAGTGGTTGTAGGGGCGGCTATTTATAGCCTAGGAGCAGCCCGACATGATAAGACATAAATGCCCTTCAATGATATGACCGTTAGGTGGATAAGATATTTTGGACAGCCGGTAGCAAGAAGACAAGAACGGTTGGAAATTTGACTCTCAAATTCCTCGGGGCTATCATGTTCCTCTTTGTGTAGGCAATTCACCTTTGGCGAATTCCTAACTCCTCGGTCGAGCAAAGTCCTCATTGACGGAAGAACTGCGTCTCATCCTTTGAAATTGACTGAATCTGTATGAGATTTCAATGGCTTCACTCGAAGGGATTGGTAGGTGTAGGATTTTGAGTTGAGCATCACATGGAAATTTTTCCTTAGTATTTCCTCGACCCCCTTTAACAGCACGGTGTTTCCTATGACTCAAGAAAGAGAAAATGGAACTACCAAAACAAAAGTCTTCACGCTTCATATTTCTCGAATGAATACCAAGTCCTCATGGTCACACCAATTTCTTCACTTTCAAAGTCTTCAGAAAGTCTTCAGAATATCAAAGTCTTCAGTCGAAGAACTTCATTTTTAGGGGTCGACTTTCTCTGTAAATATCAAACTCCTCATAGACTTATAGACCTGTGTACACTCACAAACGCATCAGTCACTTAACCTACAAGTCTTCAATACACCAAAATCACTAAGGGGCACTAGATGCACTTACAATCTCCCCCTTTTTTGTGATTGATGACAACATAGGTTAAGTTTTCAACGGGGATTAACATATGAAGTGTAAATACTGATATTGAGGAATTTGATTGCAAGATATAGAAGAACTCCCCCTGAATATGTGCATAGTGAGGAATTTGCTTTTGAGGCAATGCACATTTGAAGAATTGAATCATGGAGATCTCCCCCTATATCTTGTAATTCATACACGCATTTGATATATAATATGAAGAATTTGAAATGCATGATGAAATATGGTGCTCGATGAGATTCAGCATCGTGCAATAATATTAACGAGGAATAAGCATGCGAATAACACATCAAAATATCGAGCACAGTGCATCAAAGTCGAGCACAATGCACCGTCCAAAAGTATCAGGGCACCATCGGTTTTAAGATTACAACTCGATCCAATAAAAAGTTTCGGAAGAACGAGAGTTGTAACTTAACAAAACGCCCATAATATAAACCCGCTTGAAGACTAACTCAGATTTCTCCCCCTTTGTCATCAAATGACCAAAAGGATCAAAACTGAGGACTAACGCCCCTGAAGAGTTTCAAGTCGATGGAGGAGCGCCAGCGTTGTCGGGGTTGTTCGTTGAAGTAGGGCCTGCCGCAGTGTCGTCCAAATCTTTATGCTCATCAGTTTCATGCGATGAAGAATATGAACAGCCACCGGATCGGGAACTCGACTCTCTTGAATTTCTTGGAGGTGGTGCAGACCGGTCAAATGCTTCACGGAGACCCATGGTCTTGATTCTTTCATGAATATACATGAGTGAGAACAGCCCAGTGCGGTTGAGGGTTTCATGAAGGTGATCTGATTTTCTTCACTTTGCATTATGGGTTGAGGTCATGTTGTGAAGAATTGCAGCAAACCGACGCTTCACCCATTTGTGATTGCGATCAACCTTCCGATGAAGGCGAGGAGTAACTCACGGTCGATCATCACCACAGGTCTTTGTTGCTTGAGGCTTTTGCTTGGTGATGTATTTGCGGCGGTGTCATGTGTTGCGAGAATCTTCATTGGTGGAGTAAGATGTAGCTAGATGGAATTGACCATCCAATGGACGAGTGCCTTCATCGATCACAAAGAGCTGCCTTGCCCTTATCATCGGATGATGAAACTGGTCGCTGAGAACTTCAATGGGCAGCAATTAGCTACCATGGTTGAGTGTCACCTTGTAATTGATGAAGATCTTGCCCTTATGAATCTCATAATCCAAGGCGCATAGGGCTTCACTCAAAAGGTGACATAGCAACATTAGCGAGTCCTCATGAAGAAATCATGGAAGTTGACGGAACGCCATGAATGATGTTGAAAAGCATGTTCTTCATGATGCCAGCGACATCTTCATCATTTGAGTCGTGGCCTTTGATAGGACTCATTGTCTTCGTCGGGATGCGATAGGCGATCGAGGCACATATAGCAATTCCTTGATGAGGAATTTGGTTCGTGGGGCCTGCCACGGCGAAGGCTTCATGAGCACTTGCATATAATGATCTGTCGATTCGCGGTCATTGTAGATGCAACGATGCCTTGGCATGGGGAGGATCAAGAGGAAGGACACGAAGCAATTCAGTTCTTTGGTGCCTTATAGTGAGTGTTTTCGTCATCCAATCCAGCACCCATGAATTGACATCTTCAGCATCTCCGGCGATATGCAAAGTGGCATAGAACTGAAGAATGAGTTCTTCATTCCAATCACAGATATTAGTGCAGAAGTTCAGTAGTCCTGCATCGTGAATAACTCGGAGGACCGGCTCGAAGCACAGCAGAGATTCCATATCCACATGAGGAATATTTTCATGATCGAAGATTTTGTCCTTGTCAAAGAGCACTAAGGAATAGAAGTTGGCTTGAGTAGCAGTCCAGAACACATGCTCAGAAAAGAAGTCTTCAGCCTTGAATTTTTGCTTGCTAGAGAACGGATTCTTCGATTTGGGCAGAGGAGTGTCAGTGATTTGCAGCACAACCTTAGGAATGACGATCTCAGGTGCTTGGTGAGGAATTTCTGGTTCCTCTTCTTGTGCAGTTTGGGGATCAAGCGGCGGTTCTTGACACTAGCGGCTGGAATTTCTTCATGAACAGACGATGTGGGATGAGTTTCTTCAGAGCCCATTTGAACAGTTGTAGCCGGGGACTGAGGAATTTGTTGAATTGGAGTGAATAGAGGAGTATTGGGATGCTGATTTTCCCAAAAGTCATCGTTCATCACTGGTGTAGTGCATCCAATATCCACATCTTCATCTTCTTTTTCAATTTCCTCAACACCAGCCTCTTCAGTTGTGAACTGACGCATAGGTGAGGAAACGAATGGCGTTGAAGGGAATGTTTCCACTTCAATTTCTTCATCAAACTGCTCTAAGGTAGCAACAAAATGATTTTCTTCATCAGATCCGCTTGGGATCTTGTAGTCTTCTCCATAAGGAACAATTTCCTTGGATGACATGGAGGAAATCGGAATGGCATCAATAGGATTTTTAAGCGAGCTGGTCATTGGCTTCATTTTCTTCGCGACCGAAGAATTTGACGCAGCTGATGTCTTCCTTTTCTTCACTGCAGCTCGCTCTGCAGCCTTGGTCTTCTTCACTTCATAAGCAGAAGGAAGAATTGGAGTTGGTGTTGGTGCAGGAGGAGCTGAGGACTGTGGTTCATTTTCTTTAGGCGCAACTGGTGAAGTTGCCCTGATCCCTTCAGTTTCTTCAGGCGCACCACTAGTGGATGCCCTGGGAATTTCTTCAGCGGCTGGAATGGAGTCATCAGCCCTGGAACTTGTATTCTCATCGCCAGCTGAAAGTCATCAGCATGTTCTTCAAAGAAGCTGAGCGAGTCTGCAGCTCGAGGATTTTCTTGTTGCGATGGGGCTGCAACAGTTGTCATTTTCTTCGTCAAATTGACGAATCTCACTTTGGCTCCTTGCCAATCAGCATTGTATGCATCGAAATCTTTGCTGAGGGCTTGGATGTCAGATTGAGCCTTGAGAAGTTCTTCATCAGAAGCCTCGTCATCAGAGGGCACTTGGAAAGCAACCTGTTTCTTTCTTGGACTTGGCCGAGGACCGCGCCCATTGTAGCTTTGTCTTCAACAGTGGGGCCTGATGAGGACATTGGTGCAGGTGAGGAACTGTTGAGACACGAAGCAATTGAGAAACCCCGAGTCCTTTGACATGTAGCGGATGAGCAGGAGTTGAGGACTTGGAGGGAGCTGCTGAGGACTTTGGTGGAGCAGCGGTAGTCTGAGGAATTTGCCGTGAGGGCGCGGCTGAGGAACTTGGCCTTGAGGGCGCTGATGGTGAAGCACTTGGCTTGCGAGCAGGCTTCTTCGGCATTGATTTCCTCGGCTTGACCGAGGTCTCGGCAAGCAGCAGCAGCAGCAGAATCCTCATTGAATTTCCTCACTGCCTCCTTGGCTTGTCTTGCCAATTTTGCTTGGCGCCTAGCCCATTCTTCAGGAAAGTCTTCACCACTTTTGATGCTAGTGGGATCAGCGACTTGGCCAGGTGCCAATGGAGCTCTTGGGCATGGAGGATTTAAGGCGAATTTCTTCATGTACTTTGGAGTAACATATCGATATTCCTCCATTCTCGTGCCCATCTTCGTTCAATCCTCTGAATCGCACTTTGCGCTGATTCTTATTTTCTTTGCCAAACTTGGCTTCATCAGTGTGCAATAATCCTTGTATATTTCATCGGGGATCTCAGCGATCATGACCTCCGATTTCTTTCCTCCTTTCTGCGGTCTCTTTCCTTGACCATTTACTTCAGATGAGGAATTTGAACAATTGAACACTCTGAAGAAGTATGCAGTTTTTCTTCGAGGAACGCTGCAAATGAGTTAAGTTGATGAGAACCTAGTGATTCAAGAAGCGGACATGAGTACTGTGAACAGAGTGTAGGTGCGAGGAATTTGGAGAGGTCATATGCGTTCTCAGAAGATTTTTCAAAAAGACAAGTTTTGAGGAATTTGACCAGTTGAGCCTTGAGGAATTTCACTAAGCGTTCTTGTCTTAGGTTCTAGAGTTGTACAGATTGAAAATCCGCACAATTGAGGAATCTTGAAGAAATGAGTGCTTAGAGGGATGGATCAAGAGCATACAGTGTGTGAGGTGTTCATATGTGAAGATTTGAAGAATAAAACACCTTTGAAGATTTTTCAGAAAAGTTTGAGAATCAAAGCGAGTAATAAAGTGACTTTTAATTACCCGAACTGAAGAACACGACGAACAGAGATGAACAGCAATGAAGTTCGTGAAGTTAGATCTCCCACGCCCTAACTTGGCAGAGGAAGACGACTACGGCGGCGGCGGAGTGAAGATTTCCGTAGCCGGCGCGAGTACGACGGCGACGAGGTCGAGACAGTGAAGCTCTTCCTCACCGGCGGCGATGGAGTAGCGGCGGCGCTAGGGTTTGAGGAGAGCTCGAGCGAGAGACAACGACCGAGCGGAGTAAATGAAGTAAGGAAGGGGAGAGGGGTATTTATAGCCACGGTAAAAACTGTTCGCCCGAAGATTTTGGGACGAACATGCCCCTGCCCTTTCTTCTTCACGCGACATGTGTCACCCACGTACTGTGCATATGAGATCGTGTAAGATCGTGGGTGAATAAAATAATGCATCGTGGGATGCGGAACGGTTTGAGCGGTAAAACCAAAAATCTGGATAAGATTTGTTTTAAAGTTTCGTTCGCAATTTCTTCAGCTGACAAGGACACATTGAAGACTTTGAACGAGTTTCAATCAGAACGCACATGTAGAATTTGTGAATAGATTGGGTTGAGTGTAGCAATTCTAAGATATTTAGCTCACACCGCAACTTGCTAAATCTCTTCTTGTCCAAGGGCTTAGTGAAGATATCAGCTAGCTGTTCTTCAGTCTTCACATGCTCGATGGAGATGTCGCCCTTCAACACATGATCACGAAGAAAATGATGACGAATCTGGATGTGCTTTGTCTTCGAGAGCTAAACTGGGTTGTGAGCAATCTTGATGGCACTCTCATTGTCGCAGAGGAGAGGCACATTCTTCACGTTGACGCCATAGTCCTTGAGGTTTGCTTCATCCAAAGCGATTGAGCACAGCATGAGCCAGCAGCAATGTATTCAGCTTCAAAGAAGATGAAGCGGTGATCGCAGATCGCTTTCTTCGAGGACCAACGGACCAAAGACCGTCGAGAAATGACAAGTGCCAGATGTTGACTTGCGGTCCACACGATCACCAGCATAGTCAGAGTCAGAATATCCAATGAGATCAAAAGCAGAGCCCTTGGGGTACCATAATCCTAGTGTTGGTGTGTGAGCTAGATATCGAAGAATATGTTTCACAGCCTTATGGTGTGATTCCTTCGGTGCAGCTTGAAATCGGGCACACATGCAAACACTAAGCATTATATCTGGCCTAGATGCACATAAGTACAATAAGGAACCAATCATGGAGCGGTATACCTTGTGATCGAAGTCAATACCATTTTCCTCAGTGCATAGATGGCCATTTGTGGGCATAGGAATTTTGACGCCTTTGCAATCTTGCATGCCGAATTTCCTCAGTACATCTTTGAGGTATTTCTCTGAGATATGAATATGCCATTCTTCACGATTTAATTTGAAGACCTAAGAAAAATTTCAACTCTCCCATCATAGACATTTGATATTCTTCACTCATCATATAGGCAAATTCATCACTATAACATTGGTCAGTACAGCCAAAGATAATATCATCAACATATATTTGGCACACAAACAGTTCACCATCATATGATTTAGTAAAAAGAGTAGGGTCGAGTGAACCGGGTGTGAAGCCATTCTTCACGAAGAATTTCTTCAATGTATCATACCACGCCCTAGGGGCTTGCTTGAGGCCATAGAGAGCCTTATTGAGTCTGAAGACTTTGTCAGGATTCTTGGGATCTTCAAAACCTGGGGGTTGAGCAACATATACTTCTTCCTCAAGCTTACCATTGAGGAATGCACTTTTCACATCCATTCGATATAAGATGATGTCATGATGGTTAGCGTAAGCAAGTAATATGCGAATAGCCTCAAGTCTAGCAACAGGTGCAAAAGTTTCATCGAAATCAATTCCTTCAACCTGTGTGTAGCCTTGAGCTACTAGTCGTGCCTTATTCCTCACCACAAGGCCATTTTCATCTTGCTTGTTGCGGTAGATCCACTTTGTGCCAATGATATTATGCTTGCGAGGATCTGGGCGATTGACCAATTCCCAGATATTGTTCAGCTCGAACTGAGGTAATTCTTCTTGCATAGCCTGAATCCACTCCGGCTCCAGAAATGCTTCATCTAGCTTAGTGGGCTCTGTGATAGAGACAAAAGCATAGTGCCCACAAAAGTTAGATAAATGTGATGCTTTTGAGCGTGTGAGAGGACCTGGTGCACTAATGTCATCGATGATCTTCTCCACTTGCACTTCTTTTGCAACGCGTGGATGAGTTGGTTGTCGCCGAGGATTTTGATCAGCATTTTCTTGACACCATTTTCCTCATCTTGTTCTTCGTGCATCAGCTCGGCGTTCTTCATGAACAGGAATGAATTCTTGCAGATTCTTGATCGGAATGACATCCTCGGTTGCCTTGAGCTTGATAGCATCTTGGTGCTGGTTCATCTAACACGAAGGTAGGTGCTCTCTTTGCCAGCCATTAGTTTCATCGAACCACACATCTGATGTCGACAATCTTGTGAAGAACAATGTTGAAGATTACGTAGGTGTGCGAGTCCTTTCGTAACCAAGCATAAAACCTTCATGTGCTTTGGTGCAAATTTAGAGTTGTGGTGAGGATCTCTAATCCAACATTCAGCACGAAGACTTTGAAATAACTCACATTGGGTTTCTTGTCGTTGAGGAGTTCATAGGCGTCTTCTTGAAGAATTTGTGAAGATATACTCTGTTGATGATGTGGCAAGCAAGTATCAATTGCATCAATCCAAAACGCCGAGGCGTTTTGTATTCATCAAGCATAGTGCGAGACATCTCAACAAGAGTTACGTTCTTGCGCTCCACGACGCCATTTTTTTGAGGAGTATAGGGAGCTGATAACTCATGAGTAATACCAAGTTCATCAAGATAGGCATCAAGACCGAATTCTTGAACTCGGTTCCATTGTCACTTCTAATATGCTTGATCTTCACACCAAAGTTGGTTGAAGCCCTCGAGGAAAATCGTTTGAAGACTTCCGCACTTCATGTTTGTAAGTAACAATGTGTACCCATGTATATCGAGTATAATCATCAACAATGACAAAACCATATAGAGATGCATCATTAGTGATTTGCTGAATAATGATTAGGTCGAAGAGGTCCATGTGAAGCAATTGAATGGACGGGTAGTGGTCATGATAGTCTTATTTGGATGCTTGGCCTTGGTCATTTTTCCAGCTTCACATGCTCCGCATAAGTGATCCTTGAGGAATTTGACATTCTCAATGCCAATGACATGCTTCTTCTTCGCAAGCGTGTTCAAATTCCTCATGCTGCGTGACCAAGTAAATCGATGCCATAGCCAGCCTTCTAAAGCTTTTGCAAGTAGACACACGGCTGGTTGTGGTCTGTAGAGAAATCAACAATATACAGATCTCCTCTCCTAAAGCCTTGAAGACTTTGGAATTGTCACTTCCATAATCACAACACAATGATATTTGCCAAAGACAACAACCATAACAAGATCACAAAGCATTGAGATCGACATGAGATTGTATCCTAAGGACTCAACAAGCATGACTTTGTCCATGTGCTTATCCTTAGAGATAGCAACCTTACCAAGACCCAATATCGACTTTTGCCTTTGTCGGCAAAGATGATATGCTTCAGAGGTGACGGTGATAAGGAGCATCCATCAATAGATTCTTGTCACCGGTCATGTGATTTGTCCATCCACTATCGAGGACCCATTCGGTGGTTTTGGGTTGATCATCCTGCAGATGAATTAGTGTAACTTACAATCTCATATGCTTCATCAGTGAAGAATATGATATCAAGTTCATCAGATGAATTTCATCAAGCAGTAAACAGATATAGCAGTATGAGGACATGTGAAATGAAAGTTCATTTCATCATGATTTGCCTGCGTCCTTTCAGGCAATTTTGTCAGGTCCCCAGCAAATTCTTCAGACGTTAGAGCACGTCTAGAGACCTGACCCTACAGAAGAGATTAGTTCTTTTTCTTCACCACCCACATCTGGAGGGGTGGCAAAGAGTTCATCATTCTGCGAGCACCACATGAGAAAGGTGGCAAAGATGCCAAACCATTTTGCTTCACATAAGAGGGGTTAGGGTAAGCATATGAATAAGCAGAGTAATTCCTTGAGGACTTATGAACATAATGGTTTGAAGAATAATGCACATATTCATAACCCTTAGCTCTACCCTGCGAGACAGAGTTGTTAGCACGATGATAATCATATGAGGACTTTGATCCAGTTGAGGAATTTGATCCATGTGAAGAATTTGGTCCATATGAGGACTTGGATCCATATGAAGAATTTGGTCCATATGAAGAATTTAATCTGGGGTTCTGTTCTTCACGGTGGTGTCATGAGGACATTCACTGAAGACTTTCAACACAACTTTTGGGAACCCAGATTTTCTTCATAGGGAATCATTCTGCAGATTAGTGCCAACATATCTAGCAAATACTTCACCATTCGATTTTTGAACAGTTTATAGTTGAGTCAAATGACTCATCGGAAGAATGAGGAGATTCACATGTAAAGCCAGATAAGTTAGATGGATCAACTGGAGGTCCCTTTGCGGCAACCCATGAGGTTTTGGGGTACTGCTCAGGCTTCCAATATGTTCCATCAGCATTGAGTTTCCTCTCAAAGGCAATACCCTCTTTCCTAGGGTTTCTGTTGAGGATATGCTTTTTGAGCACTTCACAAAGTGTCTGATGTCCTTTGAGGCTTTTGTACATGCCTGTCATGTACAGTTCCTTCAGCCCTGCATTGTCAGTGATGCTAGCAATGTCCTCAGATGAGGAATTAGTGATAGCAGAGGCAGATGAAGGATTTGTAACAGTTGAAGCATTTGAACATTCATGTGAAGAATTAGCAGATTCACGTTCAATGCAGTTTAAGCATGGGGGAACAAATTCTTCCTGAGAAGCGCTGATTTGTTGAGCTAGTAATGAATCGCACTCCTTCTGAAGATCTTCATAACACACTCTTAGCTTTTCAGGATCTTCCTTTCTTTGAAGAGATTCAAGAGAAAGCTTCTCGTGATCTTGCTTTTCTTGAAGAAATTCATAAGAAAGTTTCTCATGATCAGACAAGAGAGCGTTATGATGACCTTGAAGGTTATCAAACCTAGACTGAAGTCTCTGAAGATTTTCAGTCAAGGCTTTAGTGCGATCCATTTCTTCACCCAACATATCGTCACTTTTATCTAGCATGTTTTGAACCTTTTCAAGAGCCCGTTGTTGTTTCACAGCAATCTTAGCAAGTTTAGAGTAGCTGGGCTTGAGATCCTCATCAGATTCATTTTCACTAGATTCAGAGGAGTTGTATTTGAGTACCTTAGCACCTTTCGCCATGAAGCAATAGGTGGGAGCGTAGCCATCATTATCTTCATCAGGCTTGTCGGTGGAGTAAGTTTCTTCATGTTGAAGATGGACTTCCGACGAAGGCGAGTAACGGCCGACTCGCCACACCGGACTCAGATTCTTGACGCCTCCTCTTCATCATTTTCCTCAGATTTAGCTTGAGTCCATTTCCTTGCCAATGAATGCCCGAGCCTTCTTGGAGCTGCTCTTCTTGTGAGATGAAGACTTGAGGATTTTGATGCGAAGATTTTGACGATTTCTTCTTCTTCTTCGCATCATCGAGGCTGTAATCCTTGTATTTCTTCTTCTTCATTTCCTTTTCCCCCGAGGACAATCTTGAATATAGTGACCAGGCTTCTTGCATTTGTGGCAAAGCCTTCTCTTATAGTCATTGGATGAGGAATCATTGCCTCTTGAGGATTTTCCAAAGCGACCACGTCTTGTGAACTTCTGGAATTTCTTCACAAGCAGTGCAAGATCCTGGCTCAGTTCTTTAGAGTCACCTACCAGAATCCTCATATTCAGAGTCAGACACAGCCTTGGCCTTCAGGGCGCGTGGTTTGCCATAGTTTGAACCATAGAGATCTCTCTTTTCAGCAAGCTGGAACTCGTGAGTGTTTAGCCTTTCGAGGATATCAGCAGGATCAAGCGACTTGTAGTCAGCACGTTCTTGTATCATCAGTCCCAGAGTATCAAATGAGGAATCAAGAGATCTCAACAGTTTCTTCACAACTTCATGATCAGTAATGTCAGTGGCACCGAGGGCTTGAAGCTCATTTGAGATGTCAGTGAGGCGATCAAAGGTTTGTTGGACATTCTCATTGTCGAGTCTTTTGAAGCGGTTGAAGATATTCCAAAGAACATCGACTCGAGAGTCACGCTGAGTTGAAACTCCTTCATTTACTTTGGACAGCCTTGAAGGAAATATGCCCTAGAGGCAATAATAAAGTTATTATTTATTTCCTTATTTCATGATAAATGTCTATTATTCATGCTAGAATTGTATTAACCGGAAACATAATACATGTGTGAATATATAGACAAACAGAGTGTCACTAGTATGCCTCTACTTGACTAGCTTGTTAATCAAAGATGGTTATGTTTCCTAACCATGAACAAGGAGTTGTTATTTGATTAACAAGGTCACATCATTAGTTGAATGATCTGATTGACATGACCCATTCCATTAGCTTAGCACCGATCATTTAGTATGTTGCTATTGCTTTTATCCATGACTTATACATGTTCCTATAACTATGAGATTATGCAACTCCGTTTGCGGAGGAACACTTTGGGTACTACCAAACGTCTGGCGAATCGGGTGATTATAAAGGAGTACTACAGGTGTCTCCAAAGGTAGATGTTGGGTTGGCGTATTTGAGATTAGGATTTGTCACTCCGATTGTCGGAGAGGTATCTCTGGGCCCTCTCGGTAATACACATCACTTAAGCCTTGCAAGCATTACAACTAATGAGTTAGTTGCAAGATGATGTATTACGGAACGAGTAAAGAGACTTGCCGTAGCGAGATTGAACTAGGTATTGGATACCGACGATCGAATCTCGGGCAAGTAACATACCGATGACAAAGGAACAAGCGTATGTTGTTATGCGGTCGACCGATAAAGATCTTCGTAGAATATGTAGGAGCCAATATGGGCATCCAGGTCCCGCTATTGGTTATTGACCGAGGCGTGTCTCGGTCATGTCTACATTGTTCTCGAACCGTAGGGTCCGCACGCTTAAGGTTTCGATGGCGGTTATATTATGAGTTTATGAGTTTTGATGTACGAAGGAGTTCGAGTCCCGAATGAGATCGGGGACATGACGAGGAGTCTCGAAATGGTCGAGGCGTAAATATCGATATATTGGACGACTATATTCGGAGTTCGGAAAGGTTCGAGTGATTGGGTATTTTTGAGTCTGGGAGAGTTACGGAATTCGTATTGGGCCTTAATGGGCCATACGGGAAAGAAGAAAAAGGGCCAAAGGGTGGCGCCGCCCTCCCTTGGTCTAGTCCGAATTGGACTAGGGAGGGGGGGCGCCCCCTTCCTTCCTTCTCCTTCTCTCTTCCCTTTCCTTCTCTCCTACTCCTAATACATGGAAGGACTACTAGTTGGACTAGGAAAGGGGGAATCCTACTCCCGGTGGGAGTAGTACTCCCCATGGCGCGCCATAGAGAGGGCCGGCCTCCTCCTCCCTTGCTCCTTTATATACGGGGGCAGGGGGGCACCCTAGAACACACAAGTTAATCCTTGAGATCGTTCCTTAGCCGTGTGCGGTGCCCCCCTCCACCATATTCCACCTCGGTCATATCGTAGCAGTGCTTAGGCGAAGCCTGCGTCGATAGAACATCAAGATCGTCACCACGCCGTCGTCTTGACGGAACTCTCCTCCCCGAGCTTTGCTGGATCGGAGCCGAGGGCGTCACCGAGCTGTCGTGTGTCAAGAACTTCGGGCGCCGGGTAACGGCGCTAGGATCGGTTGGATCGCGAGGAGAACGTCGACTACTTCCTCTACGTTGTGATCGCTTCGCCGGTCTCACGAGTGCGTAGACAACACTCTCCCTCTCGTTGCTATGCATCACCATGATCTTGCGTGTGCCTAGGAAATTTTTTGAAATTACTACGTTCCCCGACAGTGGCATCCGAGCCTAGGTTTTTATGGTTTGATGTTTTGCACGAGTAGAACACAAGTGAGTTGTGGACGATATAAGTCATACTGCCTACCAGCATGTCATACTTTGGTTCAGCGGTATTGTGAGATGAAGCGGCCGGACCGACATTACAGCCAGACGCTTACGCGAGACTGGTTTCACCGTTACGAGCACTCGTGCTTAAAGGTGGCTGGCGGGTGTCTGTCTCTCTCACTTTAGTTGAACCGAGTGTGGCTACGCCCGGTCCTTGTGAAGGTTAAAATGGAGTCTATTTGACAAACTATCATTGTGGTTTTGATGCGTAGGTAAGAACGGTTCTTGCTAAGCCCGTAGCAGCCACGTAAAATTTGCAACAACAAAGTAGAGGACATCTAACTTGTTTTTGCAGGGCATGTTGTGATGTGATATGGTCAAGACGTGATGCTATATTTTATTGTATGAGATGATCATGTTTTGTAACCGAAGTTATCGGCAACTGGCAGGAGCCATATGGTTGTCGCTTTATTGTATGAAATGCAAGCATACTGTAATTGCTTTACTTTATCACTAAGCGGTAGCGATAGTCGTAGAAGCAATAGATGGCGAAACGACAACGATGCTACGATGGAGATCAAGGTGTCGCGCGGTGGCGATGGTGATCACGACGGTGCTTTGAAGATGGAGATCACAAGCACAAGATGATGATGGCCATATCATATCACTTATATTGATTGCATGTGATGTTTATCCTTTATGCATCTTATCTTGCTTTGATTGACGGTAGCATTTTAAGATGATCTCTCACTAAAATTATCAAGAAGTGTTCTCCACGAGTATGCACCGTTGCCAAAGTTAAATCGTGCCCGGACACCACGTGATGATCGGGTGTGATAAGCTCTCGTCCATCTACAACGGGTGCAAGCCAGTTTTGCACACGCAGAATACTCGAGTTAAACTTGACGAGCCTAGCATATGCAGATATGGCCTCGAACACGGAGACCGAAAGGTCGGCGTGAATCATATAGTAGATATGATCAACATAGTGATGTTCACCATTGAAAACTACTCCATCTCACGTGATGATCGGTTATGGTTTAGTTGATTTGGATCACGTGATCACTTAGATGACTAGAGAGATGTCTGTCTAAGTGGGAGTTCTTAAGTAATATGATTAATTGAACTTAAATTTATCATGAACTTAGTCCTGGTAGTATTTTGCAAATTATGTTGTAGATCAATAGCTCGCGTTGTTGCTTTCATATGTTTATTTTGATATGTTCCTAGAGAAAATTGTGTTGAAAAATGTTAGTAGCAATGATGCGGATTGGATCCATGATCTGAGGTTTATCCTCATTGCTGCCTGTAAGAATTATGTCCTTAATGCACCGCTAGGTGACGGACCTATTGCAGGAGCGGATGCGAGGCGTTATGAGCGTTTGGCTAGCTCAATATGATGACTACTTGATAGTTTTGTGCACCATGCTTTATGGCTTAGAATCGGGACTTCAAAGATGTTTTGAACATCATGGACCTTATGAGATGTTCCAGAGTTGAAGTTAATATTTCAAGCAAATACCGAGTTGAGAGATATGAAGTCCTCAACAAGTTCTATAAGCTAAAAGATGGAGGAGAATCGCTCAACTAGTGAGCATGTGCTCAGATTATGCAGGTACAACAATCGCTTGAATCAAGTGGGAGTTAATCTTCGAGATAAGATAGTGATTGACAGAATTCTCTAGTCACCATCACCAAGTTAGTAGAACTTCGTGATGAACTATAGTATGCAAGGGATGACGAAAACGATTCCCGAGCTCTTCGTGATGTTGAAATCGACGAAGGTAGAAATCAAGAAAGAACATCAACTGTTGATGGTTAACAAGACCACTAGTTTCAAGAAAAGGGTAAAGGGATAGAAGGGAACTTCAAGAAGAGCGGCAAGCAAGTTGCTGCTCAAGTGAAGAAGCCCAAGTCCGGACCTAAGCACGAGACTAAGTGCTTCTCTTGCAAAGGGACCGTTTATTGAAGCGAGAACTACCCCAAGTATTTGGCGGATAAGAAGGGTGGCAAAGTAAAACAAGGGTATATTTGATATACATGTTATTGATGTGTACTTTACTAGTGTTTATAGCAACCCCTCGGTATTTGGTACTGGTTCAGTTGCTAAGAGTAGTAACTCGAAAACGGGAGTTGCAGAATAAACAGAAACTAGTTAAGGATGCAGTGATGATGTGTGTTGAAAGTAGTTTCAAGATTGATATGATCATCATCGCACAGTCCTTATACTTTCGGGATTAGTGTTGAACCTAAATAAATGTTATTTGGTGTTTGCGTTGAGCATGAATATGATTTGATCGTATTTATTGCAATATGGTTATTCATTTAAGTAAGAGAATAAACTGTTGTTCTGTTTACATGAATAAAACCTTATATGGTTACACACCCAATGAAAATGGTTCATTGGATCTCGATCATAGTGATACACATATTCATAATATTGAAACCAAAAGATGCAAAGTTAATAATGATAGTGCAACTTATTTGTGGTAATCGCTCGTTTAGGTCATATTGGTGTAAAGCGCATGAAGAAACTCCATGTTGATGGGATTTTGGAATCACTTGATTATGAATCACTTGATGCTTGCGAACCATGCCTCATGGGCAAGATGACTAAGACTCCGTTCTCCGGAACAGTGGAGCGAGCAACTGACTTATTGGAAATAATACATACTGATGTATGCGATCCAATGAGTGTTAAGGCTCGTGGCGGGTATCGTTATTTTCTGACCTTCACAGATGATTTGAGTAGATATGGGTATATCTACTTGATGAAACATAAAGTCTGAAATAGTTGAAAGGTTCAAAGAATTTCAGAGTGAAGTGGAAAAATCATCGTGACAAGAAAATAAGGTTTCTACGATCTGATCGCGGAGACAAATATTTGAGTTACGAGTTTGGTCTTCAATTAAAACAATGTGGAATAGTTTCACAAATTCATGCCACCTGGAACACCACATCATAATGGTGTGTCCGAATGTCATAACCGTACTTTATTGGATATAGTACAATCTATGATGTTTCTTACCGATTTACCAATATTGTTTTGGGATCATGCATTAGAGACAGCTGCATTCACGTTAAATAGGGAACCATCTAAATCCGTTGAGACGACACTATATGAACTGTGGTTTAGCAAGAAACCAAAGTTGTCGTTTCTTAAAGTTTGGGGCTGCGATGCTTATGTGAAAAAGTTTCATCCTGATAAGCTCAAACCCAAATCGGAAAAGTGCGTCTTCATAGAATACCCAAAGGAAATTGTTGGGTACACCTTCTATCACAGATCCGAAGGCAAAATATTCGTTGTTAATAAATGGATCCTTTCTAGAGAAGGAGTTTCTCTCGAAAGAAGTGAGTGGGAGGAAAGTAGAACTTGATGAGGTAATTGTACCTTCTCCCTTATTGGAAAGTAGTTCATCACAGAAATCTATTCCTGTGACTAATACACCAATTAGTGAGGAAGCTAATGATGATGATCATGTAACTTCAAGATCAAGTTACTACCGAATCTCGTAGGTAAACCAGAGTGAGATCCGCACCAGAGTGGTACGGTAATCCTGTTCTGGAAGTCATGTAACTAGACCATGATGAACCTACGAACTATGAGGAAGCGATGATGAGCCCAGATTCCGCGAAATGGCTTGAGGCCATGAAATCTGAGATGAGATCCATGTATGAGAACAAAGTGTGGACTTTGGTGGAGTTGCCCGATGATCGGCAAGCCATAGAAAATAAATGGATCTTCAAGAGGAAGACGGACGCTGATAGTAGTGTCACTATCTACAAAGCTAGACTTGTCGAAAAAAGGTTTTTTGACAAAGTTCAAGATGTTGAATACAATGAGATTTTCTCACTCGTATCGATGCTTAAAAATCTGTCCGAATCATGTTAGCAATTGCCACATTTTTTGAAATCTGGCAAAAGGATGTCAAAACTGCATTTCTTAATGGATTTATTAAAGAAGAAGAGTTGTATATGATGCAACCAGAAGGTTTTGTCAATCCTAAAGGTGCTAACAAAATGTGCAAGCTCCAGCGATCCATCTATGGACTGGTGCAAGCATCTCGGAGTTGGAATATACGCTTTGATAAGTTGATCAAAGCATATAGTTTTATACAGACTTGCGGTGAAGCCTGTATTTACTAGAAAGTGAGTGGGAGCACTACAACATTTCTGAGAAGTATATGTGAATGACATATTGTAGATCGGAAATAATGTAGAATTATTCGCAAAGCATAAAGGAGTGTTTAAAGGAGTTTTTCAAAGAAAGACCTCGGTGAAGCTGCTTACATATTGAGCATCAAGATCTATAGAGATAGATCAAGGCGCTTGATAAGTTTTTTCAATGAGTACATACCTTAACAAGATTTTGAAGTAGTTCAAAATGGAGCAGTCAAAGAAAGAGTTCTTGCACGTGTTACAAGGTGTGAAATTGAGTAAGACTCAAAACCCGACCACGACGTAAGATAGAAAGAGAATGAAAGTCATTCCCTATGCCTTGGCCATAGGTTCTATAAAGTATGCCATCTGTGTACCAGATCTATTGTATACCATGCACTGAGTTTGGCAAGGGAGTACAAAAGTGATCTAGGAGTAGATCACTTGACAGCGGTCAAAATTATCCTTAGTGGAATAAGGATATGTTTCTCGATTATGGAAGTGACAAAAGGTTCGTCGTAAAGGGTTACGCCGATACAAGTTTTGACACCAATCTAGATGACTGTAAGTCTCGATCTAGATACATATTGAAAGTGGGAGCAATTAGCTAGAGTAGCTCCGTGCAGAGCATTGTAGACATAGAATATTTGCAAAATACATACGGCTCTGAATATGATAGACCCGTTGACTAAGATTCTCTCACAAGCAAAACATGATCACACCTTAGTACTCTTTGGGTGTTAATCACATAGCGATGTGAACTAGATTATTTACTCTAGTAAACCCTTTGGGTGTTGGTCACATGACGATGTGAACTATGGGTGTTAATCATATGAGATATGATTATTGGTGTTCAATCACATGGCGATGTGAACTAGATTATTGACTCTAGTGCAAGTGGGAGCTGAAGGAAATATGCCCTAGAGGCAATAATAAAGTTATTATTTATTTCCTTATTTCATGATAAATGTCTATTATTCATGCTAGAATTGTATTAACCGGAAACATAATACATGTGTGAATATATAGACAAACAGAGTGTCACTAGTATGCCTCTACTTGACTAGCTTGTTAATCAAAGATGGTTATGTTTCCTAACCATGAACAAGGAGTTGTTATTTGATTAACAAGGTCACATCATTAGTTGAATGATCTGATTGACATGACCCATTCCATTAGCTTAGCACCCGATCGTTTAGTATGTTGCTATTGCTTTTATCCATGACTTATACATGTTCCTATAACTATGAGATTATGCAACTCCGTTTGCGGAGGAACACTTTGGGTACTACCAAACGTCACAACGAATCGGGTGATTATAAAGGAGTACTACAGGTGTCTCCAAAGGTAGATGTTGGGTTGGCGTATTTCGAGATTAGGATTTGTCACTCCGATTGTCGGAGAGGTATCTCTGGGCCCTCTCGGTAATACACATCACTTAAGCCTTGCAAGCATTACAACTAATGAGTTAGTTGCAAGATGATGTATTACGGAACGAGTAAAGAGACTTGCGGTAACGAGATTGAACTAGGTATTGGATACCGACGATCGAATCTCGGGCAAGTAACATACCGATGACAAAGGAACAAGCGTATGTTGTTATGCGGTCGACCGATAAAGATCTTCGTAGAATATGTAGGAGCCAATATGGGCATCCAGGTCCCGATATTGGTTATTGACCGGAGGCGTGTCTCGGTCATGTCTACATTGTTCTCGAACCGTAGGGTCCGCACGCTTAAGGTTTCGGCGATGTTATATTATGAGTTTATGAGTTTTGATGTACCGAAGGAGTTCGAGTCCCGAATGAGATCGGGGACATGACGAGGAGTCTCGAAATGGTCGAGACGTAAAGATCGATATATTGGACGACTATATTCGGAGTTCGGAAAGGTTCCAGTGATTCGGTATTTTTGAGTACCGGGAGTTACGGGAATTCGTATTGGGCCTTAATGGGCCATACGGGAAAGAAGAAAAAGGGCCAAAGGGTGGCCGCCGCCCTCCCTTGGTCTAGTCTGAATTGGACTAGGAGGGGGGCGCCCCTTCCTTCCTTCTCCTTCTCTCTTCCTTTCCTTCTCTCCTACTCCTAATACATGGAAGGACTACTAGTTGGACTAGGAAGGGGAATCCTACTCCGGTGGGAGTAGGACTCCCCATGGCGCCATAGAGAGGGCCGGCCTCCTCCTCCCTTGCTCCTTTATATACGGGGGCAGGGGGGCACCCTAGAACACACAAGTTGATCCTTGAGATCGTTCCTTAGCCGTGTGCGGTGCCCCCCTCCACCATATTCCACCTCGGTCATATCGTAGCAGTGCTTAGGCGAAGCCCTGCGTCGGTAGAACATCAAGATCGTCACCACGCCGTCGTGCTGACGGAACTCTCTCTCCCCGGAGCTTTGCTGGATCGGAGCCCGAGGAGCGTCACCGAGCTGTACGTGTGTCAAGAACTTGGAGGCGCCGGAGCTTGGCGCTAGGATCGGTTGGATCGCGAGGAGAACGTCGACTACTTCCTCTACGTTGTGATCGCTTCCGCTTCGGGTTCACGAGGTGCGTGAGACAACACTCTCCCCTCTCGTTGCTATGCATCACCATGATCTTGCGTGTGCCTAGGAAATTTTTTGAAATTACTACGTTCCCCGACAAGCCTATCCCAGATAAGCTTAGCAGTTTCCAAAGCACTCACTCTTCCATACTGTCCTTTGCTCAGATGGCCACATATGATATTCTTCGCTTGAGAATCGAGTTGTTTGAATCTCTTCACATCGGTAGCATTCAGTGAGGGAGTGACAGAGGGGACACCATTTTCCACAACATACCAGAGATCGTTATCAATTGCCTCAAGATGCATTCGCATCTTGTTCTTCCAGTAGGGGTAGTCCGTTCCATCAAAGGTAGGACACCCAGCCGAGACCTTGATCATACCAGTGGTCGACATAACTAAAACTCCAAGCGGTTAAACCAAAATCACACAGAACAAGGGAGTACCTTGCTCTGATACCAATTGAAAGTGCGTTATATCGACTAGAGGGGGTGTGAATAGGCGATTTTTATGAATTCTTCACTGAGGAAGTTGCTGGTGAGGAAATTCCTTAGTGAATAACTACTTGCAGCGGAATAAGTACTCAGAAGTAAACATAACAGGATACAAACATAGTCATCATGATGAAATTAAGACTAGCACAGAGTACAGAAAGCGTAAACACAGGATAACAAGATGAAGGCAGACGATGAAGAAATTGAAGCGAGGAATTTGTGAAAGTCTTGATCAAAGTCTTCAAGCACGATATGAACAACATACAACACAAGAATGAGGAAATGAAAGAGTTGAGGAAATAGAACCAGTTAGTTGGTGAAGACAATGATTTGGTAAACCAATTCCAACTGCTGTCTCGGTTATACGTCTGGTTGGAGCGGTGAGTATTTAAACTCGAGGACACGCGATCCGGACACCCGATCTCGAGCCGCAACTCAGGACACCAGTCCTCACCGTATTCTCCTTGAACTAAGACCACGCAGGCCTCGTCCAATCACTCGTGGTAAGTCTTCAGGTGACTTCCAAACCTTCACAGACTTGGTCACTCGGCGATCCACAATTCCTCTTGGATGCTCTAGACCTTGACGCCTAACCGTCTGGAAGAAGCACAATCTTCAAAGTAACAAGCGTCGGATCCACGGAGGATCAATTTCTTCAGTGATGCTCAATCACTTTGGGTTTGTGCGGGGTTTGGTTTTGGGATTTTTCTCACTTGATGATTTTCGCTCTCGGAGGATGGGTTGCTCTCAGATGACAAGTGTCAAGTTCTCTCGGAGCAGCCAACCAGCTAGTGGTTGTAGGGGGCGGCTATTTATAGCCTAGGGAGCAGCCCGACATGATAAGACATAAATGCCCTTCAATGATATGATCGTTAGGTGGATAAGATATTTTGGACAGCCGCAAGAAGACAAGAACGGTCGGAAATTTGACTCTCAAATTCCTCGGGGCTATCATGTTCCTCATGTGTAGGCAATTCGACTTTGGCGAATTCCTAACTCCTCGATCGAGCAAAGTCCTCGGTGACGGAAGAACTGCGTCTCATCCATTGAAGAAATTGACTGAAGCGTATGAGATTTCAATGGCTTCACTCGAAGGGATTAGTAGGTGTAGGATTTTGAGTTGAGCATCACATGGAAATTTTTCCTTAGTATTTCCTCGACCCCCTTTAACAGTACGGTGTTTCCTATGACTCAAGAAAGAGAAAATGGAACTACCAAAACAAAAGTCTTCACGCTTCATATTTGTCGAATGAATACCAAGTCTTCATGGTCACACCAATTTCTTCACTTTCAAAGTCTTCAGAAAATCTTCAGAATATCAAAGTCTTCAGTCGAAAAACTTCATTTTTAGGGGTCGACTTTCTCTGTAAATATCAAACTCCTCATAGACTTATAGACCTATGTATACTCACAAATGCATCAGTCACTTAACCTATAAGTCTTCAATACACCAAAATCACTAAGGGGCACTAGATGCACTTACACATACGTTCACACATGTTTGATAAATTCCAAATTCAGCCTTGGTTGTATTCCAATTTGTAGGTTATCATCGTGATTATATTTTCTCAATAATGTTACTATTAGAGAATGCATGATTGTGTTTTTGTGGTAAAATGGTTGCTCCAGTCTTCAGCCAGCCTTTTCCTATAGTAAGCGGAAATACTACGTGTGCATCCAATCCTTGAAAAAAAAATTATGCCACAAAGTGTCAACCATACCTACCTATAGAAGGTATTTCACTGCTATGCCAAGTAAATTTGCATATGTCACCTCTAAACCTTCATCAACTTCTGTTTTTGTGTGCATGTACAGCTCATGGAGCGATAGGGGTAGTCAATATCATCCATGCTAAATGTGTCTTACTCTTGACGAGAGTTTATTCTCTTATTAGCTTAATGAGGAAGGCTGGTAATAGGGATGCTCGGTCCCAAATAATAATAAAAATATAATAATTGTAAAGGACACTGCCCCAGAAAAGTTGAAAGTTGGCAGGCACCCATGGATTCGGCTAGCCATGGTTTGTGTTAGTATGGTGGAGAGAGGTGTAAAAGCATGGGAACCACCATTAATGTGTTTAGCATGGAATATATTGGAAACCTTTGTCGTTAAACCATTGACATGAAAAGTACGCATCCCAAAATAAATTCATCTCTGTTTTAAAGCAATGAGGTCTGGCATATGTTAATCCATGCTTCCCTCTATGAAGGTCCTATCTATTTACTTTTCATGTTGAGTCAATTCCATCTTCCTATCTCTTTTGGCACCATGTAATTAGCATGGGGTCACTCTTAGCTTTGCATGCATTCTTTTAATAGAAATTTCTTGAGCATTGTAAAAGTATGATAGTTATCTTCAAACTGGGCTACCTAGTCATCATCCTTAATTCATTGATTGCTTATATTTGCAATATAGTCTTGAAAGATTGCGAGACACTTCCTTACCACTTTATGATATGTTGAAATTAAGGATGACAATGGCTAATGTATGGGGTGGGTAGAGCAATACCATACCCATACATGTGAAGTTAATGGGAACAAAATTCTACCCATACCCGACGGGTACCCATACCCACTAGGTGCCCAATGGGTAGATCAAAAGTACACACGTTATTCGCAATTTTACATTCGTCTATAGCACATTTGACAAAAGAACACTGATCTCAACTCAATAATAGATAGATGAGTGCATGACAGTTATCTCAATTCAAATTTACAATTGGTGACAACTTTAACATAGGTTCACAAGCTCACGACACACTTTTAACATAGGTAAACTTGTGAATTATGGATAAGGTTCAAATGTCAGTACAAACTGGTAGGGTATGGGTATATCTATGGGTAAAAGGCTATACACGTGCCCTATCCATGACTTAACGTGCAAGATATGGGTTGTATCCGTGGGTATAAAATTGTGCCCATACGCTGCCCATGCGGGTACCCGTACACATGGGTAAAATTGCCATCCTTAGTTGAAATTAATGGAATGATGTTACTTGTTATCAGAATTATCATTGCCTATGTGACCAAAGGTTTGTTCTATTTTAGCATTGACACTTCATAAATTATTTCCTTTATCATTTACCTACTTGTGGATGAGAAGGAATTAAGCTTGGGGATGTTGATACGTCTCCAACATATTTACAATTTATGAAGTATTCATGCTATATTTACATCAATTACATATGGTTTTGGTGCACTTTTGTATTATTTTAATGGACTAACATATCAATCTAGTGTGAGTGCTAGTTCCTGTTTTTTTGCATGTTTTTGGTTTCGCAGAAAATCCATATCTAAGAAAGACTAAACACAATGAAAATTTATGAGGATTTTTTGTGGAAAATAATAAACATGGCAAGCTTCGAGAGGCAACCAGAAGAGGACTAAGGGGCCCACAAGCCCAGGGGTGCCCCCTAAGTCGTGGCACCCAGGCTTGTGGGACCCTCGAGGCTCCATTTAACCTAATTCCAAGCCTATAAATTTCGTAATATTACAAAACCCTCAGAGCGAGACCCAAAATAATTTTATCGCCACTGCAAGCCTCTATTCCGAAGCGATCTCATATGGAACCCTTTTCCGGCACTCTGCCGGAGGGGGAACCCATCCACGGAGGCCTCTTCATCAACCCTTCTGCCTCCATGATGATGTGGCAGTTGTTCATCCTCGGGGCTGAGGTTCCGTACTAGTAGCTATGTGTTTGATTTCTCTCTCATGCTCTTGATGGATCTGATCTTGATTGTATCATGAGCTCTATTAATAAAGTTGTATCGTATGATGTTCTTCCCCCTCTATCCTTTTTGTGGTGAATTAGTCTTACTCTTTGAAGTTTCTTTATGTTGGATCGGATACTTTGGATTTGAGATTGCATGGTGCATGTCTAGTATTAACTTGAGGATACCTGTGGTGACATCGGGGTATTCTAGGTGACATAAAGGTTGAAGGATGTGATATCATATGGTGTTATCGTAGTACGATCTCTAGGGCTATCTGTGACACTTTGGGGGTGGGTCAAAAGATTTATTGGAAAGACAACTTCGAGTGGTTTTGCTACCTACATGATTTCGTCCTACTTTCTCTGATAGAATATAAACTTTGGAGTGATTCTTTGCTGCATTTTGAGGGATTATCATGTGGTTCAATTATGTTAGTGATGTTGAGAGATTGCAGTAGTGAGAGTATAAAACCTAGGGCTTGTTTCCAAGAATTGCAACACCGTTTTTGCTCACTTTTGTTACTTGCTACATTGTTCTTTTTATTTATTCAGATTATAAACATATATTTCTACCATCCATATTACACATATATTACTCTCTCTTCACCGAACTAGTGCACCTATACAATTGACAACTATATTGGGTGTAATGGGGACATAAGAGATTTCTTGTACTTGATTGCAGGATTGTTTGAGAGAGAACGATCTTCTTACTACACCTCCCATGGATTGATAAACCGCATGTCATTCACTTGAGGAAAATTTGCTAGTGTCCTCAAAACTTCGCACTTGGAGGCCCAACAAAGTCTACAAGAATAAAGTTGCATAGTAGACATCAACCGGTACGTTTATTGCGGCCGTTGGTACCGGGAATGCGGTGGGGTGATCGCAGTCACGGCTGGGTGCACATTCACCATGGTCAGGCCATTGTTCTCGTCAGGGTTTGGTCCATTTTTAGTTGCTCCACCTCCACTTTTGGCAGCTAGACGTGAACCCGGTAATTATACATCTCCTTTCTCCAGATTCAATTATTGTACTGGTTAGGATTTTCTAGGTAGTCCCTTTGATTTGACTCGACTCAATTCGATTCTCCTCCAATCATTTTGATCCTAGCAGTGATGACTACTATTAGTGTACCATTGTTAGAACTTCTAGGATTGCTACGATTAGTAGAATTGGTAGGATTACTAGGATTGCTATCATGAGTGTAGGAATGCTTGCTTAGAATGTGGGTATGATATGTAGGATTGCTTGCCTAGAATACGTGGTTGCTATACATGATTTCTTGTCTAGAATATGTGCTATGTGTGCATGCGATGTGATCATAGCAATACCCATTTCCTTTATGAGTGCAAATCATAGCAATGCCCCTTGCCTTGATTAGTGCACCAATCACATCATACCAACACACATTGCTTAGAACATACCATGTATGTAGTCGATGTAGGGTCAGATTTTTGGTTGTTCGGTTGTTCAATGCAGTGCTCTGCTGAGAGGCTCCATTCATCCTCTTCATTTCTTCAATGCAGTGCTCTGCCCGGAAGCTCGTCCTCGTCAATGCTGCTTCGCAAAATTGCCCGAATGGCAAGGAGGTGGTGTCGGTCAATGATGCCTACTACACAACTTATTCTTGTAGACTCGTGTTGGGCCTTCAAGCGCAGAGTTTTGTAGGACAGTAGCAATTTTCCTTGAAGTGGATGACCTAAGGTTTATCAATCCGTGGGAGGCATAGGATGAAGATAGTCTCTCTCAAGCAACCCTGCAATGAAATACAAGAAATCTCTTGTGTCCCAACACATCCAATACAATGGTAAATTGTATAGGTGCACTAGTTCGGCAAAGATATGGTGATACAAGTGTAGTATGGATAATAGATAGAGGTTTTTGTAATATGAATATATATAAAAAGCAAGGTAGAAAGTGATAAAATGGAGCACAAACGGTACTGCAATGCTTAAAAACAAGGCCTAGGGTTCATACTTTCACTAGTGCAATCTCTCAACAGTGCTAATATAACAATCCCTCAAAATTCGACAAAGAGTCACTCCAAAGTTCTTATCTAGCGGATAACATAAGATGAAATTGTTGTAGGGTACGAAACCACCTCAAAGTTATCTTTTCCGATCAATCTATTAAGCCATCCTATAAGTATCACAAACAAGCCTAGAGTTCGTACTAAAATAACACCATATGATACGCATCAACAAACTCTAATGTCATCTAGACACTCCAATGTCACCACAAGTATTCGTGAGTTGATTATTCGATACATATGAAACAACTTCAGATTCATAATATTCAATCCAACACAAAGAACTTCAAAGAGTGCCCAAAGGTTTCTACTGGAGAAATAAGGACGAAAACGTGTATCAACCCCTATGCATAGATTACCCCAATGTCACGATAATCCACAAGTTGAATACCAAAACATATATCAAGTGAATTAATAGAACGACCCATTATCACCATGGGTATCCATATGCAAGGCATACATTAAGTGTTCTCAAATCCAAAAATTATTCAATCCGATAATAGTGAAACCTCAAAGGTAAAACTCAATTCATCACAACAATATAGAGAGGGAGAAACACCATATGATCCAACTATATTAACAAAGCTCACGGTACATCAAGATCGTGCCAAATCAAGAACACGAGATAGAGATATCAAACACACAACTACTGGTACATACCCTCAGCCCCGAGGGTGAACTACTCCCTCCTCGTCATGGAGGCCGCCGGGATGATGAAGATGACCTCCGGTGATGATTTCCCCCTCCGTCAGGGTGCCAAAGAAGGCCTACAGATGAGATCTATTTGGTACAGAGGCTTACGGCAGTGGAGAAAAATTTCTAGGTTTCTTTCTGGGTTTTTTTGGTATTTATAGAAATTTTTGGCATTGGTTTCATGTCAAGGGGGCCCACAAGGGAGCGACAAGCCTGCCCGGCATGCCCTAGGGGGCCCAGGCTTGTCACTTCCTCGTGAGGCTTCTGGTCCTTCCTTGATGCTTCGGGGGTCTCTTTTGGTCCACAAAAAATCAACGTAAATTTTTAGCCCATTCCCAGAATTTTTATTTCTGCACAAAAAACAACACCACGATAGTTCTACTGAAAACAGCGTCAGTCCGGGTTAGTTCCATTCAAATCATACCAAAACCATATAAAATTGTTGTAAACATGGCATGAATACTTCATAAATTATAGATACGTTGGAGACATATCAGTCAACTGCTTGAAGGGCAAGGACGTGGATGATGGCAGCGGCGCCAAGAGGCCTTGGTTGAGGAGTTATGACCATTTCCATGGGGAGTCAAGTCCATTGCACTTCTTCAAGGTCATTATAGCGCCTAAGTTGGAGTGCCGGCTGATCCCCAGTGACTTAAGCAAGAACATGTGCACCGTCCCACCGGAAGTCATTCTCAGGATGAACACCAACTGCACTTGAAGAATCACGGTTTGGGTGGCCTATGGTAGGCTCAACCTTGATAAAGGGTTGATCGACTTTGTCGTAGATCATCAGCTACAGACTAGGTACCTCTTCACCTTCAATGTGTTGACCGCCGACACCTTCAAGGTAGTCGTCTTCGAGCTTTTCAACAGCGAGGTGGTGGCCAGGTGCAAGAAGCACGATGAGGCACTTGCATTGATCTGTTCATGTGTTTTCGCTAGTAGTGGTTTTTTTGTTTAAGACTCTGTGTGGTTAATTGGTTGTTTGTTTAAGACTATTGTTATCATGACTATGGATGTTAATGTGTTTTTACTAGTAAGGTCTAATGCTTGCTAAAATTGATACATTCTTCCTACGATGAGTGTGTGTGTCTCTACTGATAACCTCACCACTCGAACAAGAAGTTACCATACCACATGTTTTGTATGTAACCAAACAACATATTTTGCATCTGGTTAGCAGAGGCTTGAAACCAAAACCCCATGCATGTGTCTCTTCTTAGCGAGGTTAGGGGATGTAGGCAAGCAAACTATGCGCAGAACATGTTTTTCTGCATGTATTCACTCAGCCAGGGCCATCAGGGCCGCAGATGCAAGGATACAAAAATCCATGCAGGTAACCAAACATGTCTGAATTGACAACATGGAGGGTGAGACAAAGCTCAGGAAGAACCCTGGTGTAGTGATGACCACTGAGATGGCCAAAGTTTTGACCAAAATAAAAACATTTTCACATTGTCGTTCATTAGTGGTTAGTGCTATAACTTGACATGCTATTTATCTACTACCTAAAAAAGAATACAGTTCCTTTTCCTGCCTACCAGAGTGCTTCTTCCAACCTTACGTACCTTTCTCCCTCTTTTTTTCTCGTTTTTCCCGCCCATCTCAAGTTTTTTCACCGGTTTTCCTTGAAAACTGTCTTAACTGTCTCTCTTCTTGCCGAATCATGCAAGCTTTTTCACAATTCGCTCCCTCCACGAGCTTCTTCATGTGTGTCGGTGTGAGCGTGTCGTCCATTGCCGAGGCGGCCATCGCTTGTGCTCAAAGTAGGCGAGGGTAGTGGGAAGCCAGGGCGGTCGATGGCTATTTCCGGTTTCGTAGGGGATGTTGGAAATATCCCTAGAGGCAATAATATTGTATAATTATATTTCCGTTATTCATAATTAAGAGTATGTATTTCATGTTATAACTATTATGATCTTGGAATATGCGATTCAGTGGAAAACTCACAAGTACGTGTGAAATGATAGACAGTAAACAATAGGTTCCCAGTCTCGCCTCTAAGACCGACTCAAGTGTGGTTGGTGATCACGTTTTCTGGATCTTAGGATACCGTTAAGTGTAACAATAGTCCTAAAACAACATTGAGGGTATGACGTTAGAAGAATGTTCATATTGAATCAACCCAATACTTGTCTGTTATACTATGTGATTATATCATCTGAAATCATCTATTATAACATAGAGTGTTAGCATATGTTTTAGTTCCTCAGACCATGATAGTGTCTGGGTCACTTCCTATAGGACGATGGGCTTTGGGGTTGCTCAAACGTCATCTATAACAAGGTGTTCATAATGACAACTTTCAGGAACACCGAAAAGTTTGACAAGTGACCGGACAGCTCGAGACTGGGATTTGCTCCTCTAACGATGGAGAGATATTCTTAGGGCCCTCTCAGTGTGATGGCATCTATCATCGTCTAGCCAGACACAGGTGACTACGTCATGGGGAGGCTGAAACACGTCAACGAGAAAGAAAAACAAAACCGGTAACAAGAGCAACAGTATAGTGAGCATGGTGATGACTCAGGAGGGTACCGATGCACACCGGGTTTTGTAAAGTATCATGAAGCAAAGGGAACATCACATGATAACCAAAGGTTCACTCGAATATGATTTGTATAATCATAGGGACCGATATGGATGTCCACGGTTCCGCTATCAGTCATTGAACTAATGGGGTTTCGTTCATGTCTATGGTTTACCGAACCTACGGGGTCACAAGCTTAAGGTAATCATGATATTCTAAGTGTTAGTGGGACGGGAGTGATAAGAATATATTTGTAGAATTGCTTCATTAATATCCAAAATATTTCCAAGAGGTTCCGAAAGCGTTTCGGGGTCCCCGAAAGGGTTCCGATGAATATCGGGTAATACCGAGTATTATTGATTAATTATATATAAGTGGAAAACGTTTTTGGGGATGTTAAATTATATATATGCTCTGAATATGTTTAGAACATTTCATATTTAATTTAAATATCAATGGGCCTTAAAAGGCCAAGAGGTGGAGGGCAACCTGGGCCACAAGGGCCCAAGTAGGAAGGCACCCCTTTCCTTGTAGGGGGGGCCGAATTAGACTAGGGGAGGAGTCCTACTCCTCCCCCTTTGGCCAGAGATCCAAGGGGGACTTCCCCCCTTGGTGGCATCCCTCTCCCTCTCCTCTAACCTATATATTCTAGAGGATTTCCACCCTATGAGTACACAAGTTTTGGAGCCTACTCTAGTTGATCTAATGCATGTTCTATTTGGTCCTAGTTGACTAATTAGAGCGAGCCCTAGCCACCTCCAATCCTCATAATTAGAAGCCCCGTGTGGTTCTAAACTCCTCCCTTTAATTCTTCGACGACGATTAGCTCTGGACGACGAAGCGCTGCCGGATTGTGAAGACCGCACGCTTGCAACCAAGTAGAGAGGCCGTGCTTTCGGTCTTCTGTTCAAGGGATCATTCGAGGGTGGTTCGCAGGATCATCATCAATGTTTGAGGAACTCCAAGTATGATCTACACCAGCTCATCTACTTCCGCTGCGTTCCCCGAGTCGGTAATGATCGTTGATCACAACCCGTTATGCATCTTCATATTGTTCCTGGGTGATCGTAGGGCGAAATGTATTTGTTCTCTACTATGTTTCCCAACAGGGGAAAGGTCTGGGAGGAGGTTGCCATCGACGTGGTTTTGCGAGCTTCTTCCTGCCGTTGCATGGTCTAGAAGGAGGATGCGGTCGTCGTGAGCAGAGGCCCCTAGAGGTGTTGCGGTCTTCTTCCTGTTATTCGGTTCCAGTGGTTCTTGGACCGCGTTGGATCTTTTTGATTGCTCTTTTTTTCTCCTCGTGGAATTTTCTATCATGTATACTAGCTATCCATTTGTTGATGATGTACAAAGCATTTGTGCGAGCAATAGAGGTTGAAATATTATGATGTTTGCATATTGCATGTTGTTATGTCACTAGTGGAAAACATGGCATTAAACCCGGTCCCAGAGGGCCTTTAGTCCCAGTTCTTAAACCGGGACAAAACAAATGGGACTAATACCCAAAATCTTTAGTCCCGGTTGGCTTACGAACCGGGACCAAAGGTGCTCCAGGTGGCCACTATGGAGCGCCCAGGCAGGAGGACAGTTAGTCCCGGTTGGTAACACCAACCAAGACCAAAAGGCAGCCGCGCATCAGTAGCTCGCAAGCGCTACGGTTTTTTTTTGAAGGGGGGGGGGGGTAGAGGTTTTGGAGGGTTCGAGGGGTTTCATATTGTGTTAGCTAGCTACTACATATAAAGAGAAGTGACCTCTCTTTCTTCGTGCTTGTCGACGGTAGCTACTTCATATAGAGAGAACTCGACGCTAGCTAGTAAGCAAATGAAGGAACCATTAATTACACAACATCGTGATCATGAACATATATAGAGAGAAGTGACCTCTCTTTCTTCGTGCTTGATCGAACAACAAGTTTTCGTTTATCTATCCGACGCTACTACATATATACAATATAACATCCCTGACATCATCAAGCGCCAAACTCCCATTGAATTTCCGTATGGTATTCTACGTCTTTATGTATGACATGGTCAAGAAAGAATCCCGCCAATTCCTCTTGAATTGACCGTATGCGATCATGTGGTAGGAGTTCATCCCGCATCTTCCACATCTAATTTAAAGAAGGGGGTCAATACATATATGAATGAAACTCAACACAATTGATGGTAATAAAATAAAATTGTGAATATTGTTTATGTACTTCAAATTGTTTGTCAGAGTAGCCCCGCTCAGAGGTCGAGTGGCGTATGAACTCGCAAAAGTAGTATCCACATAATTATTTCCGCCTTCCTGCCACAAGCACTTTACGAGAATAGAGCTCAATCAAACTGAAAATCAAGCATGATAAATGGTATTGATGAATCTAGAATCAATGAGAGATGCGCAGAACTAACTAGTACTACTTACTTTGGGGTGTGTAAATCACAGCTCCTTCTGCAGACCCGGAACCATTCCGATGAACTTTTTCCAAACTCTGCCAAGCAAAGAAAATGATTACTTGATGTCAGGAACTGAACGAAAGTTGCCTGCATGGTGCGATAATGATTGAACTTACTTCTGGAGCATTGTAGTCATGTCTGCACACTCCTGGGGATCTTTACATCTCGAATCTAAGATAGTTACTACTCCCCCGTCAAGCTTAATGGATAGCAGAATAAAGTGGAACACGCGCACGCATAACTCATCAATTACATTACTTAACCTCGAGTAAGCGAAACCGAATATGCACAAGACAGTAACACTCACTTGAAGTTGTAAGGAAATAGAATTTTCCCTTTGTTTTGATGTCGAAGGAATGATTTTAGCAAGTTTTTCTCAGTATCTTCAACTCTATTCCTACCGACCATTCATTTACGGTATTTGGGTTAATGAACCTAATGTCATAGAATTGTCCTTTTTTGCATTCGACGATCTTCAATCTGCATAATATAGTGAGGATAATTATATAAACATGTAATGAACGAGCTGAGCTAGAGACTTAATTACAAAAGTAATACTTACATACAGTATCATGAGTTTTTTGTCGAGGGCCTCTTGATTGAGTAATTGAAATAGTTCCACAAATTCAACAGGCATCAGGTCGACTCCAATGAGGTCATGCTCATCTTTAATTCTCACCATCAAACTATCGGTCCCATTCTTCCTTCAGCTTTCCAAGTACCAGTCATGCAATCTTGGCATCATCGTTGTTAGAGGAGGATGATCAGGTTTGACGAGAGCCTTCCCGAGCTCGTATCTAAAGATCTCTACTACCTCTAATGTTTCAAACTGTACATCATCTCCCAGGTAATCACCAAGATTGGTACCGGGCAGTAGCCCCAAATGATTAACGATATCGCTAGATACCTTGAGCGGGGGGAGGGGGGCATGATTTCTTCTCCTGTAAGCCGAGCTGGGGAATTATTTTCCCACTTCTTTGTTTTGCTTCTCTTGCAGCACTGCTAGTACTTCCCGACTGACGCGCTTCATCAAATGTATTTTTAATACAGCGGTCATAGTTGGATTGCGGTGGAGGCGGTGGTGGTCGCTTAGGGGCTTCCAGAGTGCGCTCCGCTTTGACCGGATCTATTGTTTCCTTCGGAGGTGGACGTTTGCATTCAAAATGGGCATGCACTCCGGCTTCCATGATGTCCGTGTTTTACTCGTCAGTCCTCTCATATGGTAACTTTGCAGGGGGCTTGAGGCTTGGACCAAATTTGAATTTCTTCCCGCCTCTTGTACTGCTAACCGTCGGAGTGATGGCGTCTCTCTTTCGTCGTTGCTGAGGTGACGGAGTCAGCTGACGCGTCGGAGGAGGTGGAGTCCGCTAACGCGTCGGAGACAGCTGAGGCGTAAGAGGACTCTGCTGAGGGGCCTCATCCGGCTGAGTCTGTTGAGGGGCCTCATCTGGCTGAGTCTGCTGAGCCGTCCAGTTTGGAAGCTTGATGTACTCCTTTCTCCATACACAAGTACTCCTTAAAGCATTTTCGAGAAGTATATCCCCTTCACTTGTAGGGTAGTCAAGCTCCAGCCCCTCAAATCCCTCCATTATTTCATCCACCATCACAATAGCATAGCCATGTGGAATCGGATGGCAATGGAAAGTTCCCTCAGCTCAAGGAGGTACAACAGAGTCGACCGCCGCCTTCAAGGTTAGGTTCTGGCATTTCATCATTAGCACACAATGTTCAGCCTCCGTGATACTATCCATGGGGTAGCAAGGAGCCGTGAAATCAAGCTGAACAAGCTCTATGGAAGCCATGCCGCTTCTCCGCTGAGATGGTGTGGTAGCTTCTAGGGCAGCATCGAAGGAAGGATTATCGTGCCGCTAAGATGGTTGGTCGATAGCTCACTGCTCTCAAGTTCCTCTAGTTTTTCTAATCTTGCACTGAGCTTCTGTATTTCGGTTGCTTCCTCTTTCTTCTTTCTCTCTCGGCTTCTATAACCACCATTGTCAGGAAACCCATGCACCCACGGAACGGAGCCTGATGTGCCTCATGTTTGTCCAGGGTGTTCAGGATTCCCGAGGGCCTCTGTCAGCTCGTCCTTCTCTCTGTTGGGAATGAATGTCCCTTCCTATGATGCCTTGATTGCTTTCTCAAGCTTCCGGATGGGTATTGCAAGTTGCTCGTTCATCCAAACACACTTCCCTGTTTCTGGGTCCAAAGTTCCCCCAACCCCAAAGAATCTAGTCCTTGACCGATCTGGCCAGCGCAATGTCGCTGGTTGGACCCCTTTAGCAAGCAGGTCTTGCTCAGCTTTGTCCTACAACGGCCGGGCTTTGCTATAGCCACCTGACCCCGTGGTATGGTGATACTTCTTCTTTGCAGCATTTTGCTTATTTGTCAATGACCTTTGCTTACCCATCTCCAATTTCTTGTAGGCCACAAATGCAGGCCAGTGATCTCTTATCTTCTCATATCGACTGATGAATTCTGGAGTCTCCTCTTTCTCGACAAACTTTGTATTCAACTCTTTCTTCTAGTTCTTCAATAGTTCCGCCATCTTCTTAAGAGCAAAGACCTTGACTTTTCGCTCTATAAATGGGTTATTCGGATCCTCCTCTAGCGGTAGGCTGAAATTTGTCATCAGCGAGGTCCAAAGATCATCTTTTAGTCTATCCTGGACATAAGAAACTTCAGGGTCCTTCTTCTTATTCCATTCTTGGACGCTGATCGGGATGCTATCCCTAAAAACAACTCCACACTGATGTACAAATGCGTCCTTGGTCTGCTTGGGAGCAATCGGTTGGTCATCTTTCGTGACTTCTGTGATAGTGAACCTTTCATCCCGGCGCAACCTAAGAAGGAAGCATTAATATATGTACATACAAAACAATTAATGCATCAAGTTAACATAGGCTTAATTAATATATATAGCCGGACTTTGCAACAGTTAAGGCTCCCTCCTCCGTTCGGTCACAGGAGCCGTGATCATGATCTCCTTCCTCCTCCATTCGATCATTGGAGCCGTCATGATCTCCTTCCTCCTCCATTCGGTCATTGGAGCCGTCATGATATCCTTCCTCGTCCATTGTTGGATCACCGGAGCGATCATCCTCTCCTTCCTGACCATCGGTGTCATTGAGAAACGACAAGGGATCACCTCCGTCACGGATTATATCCCTCAACAACTCTTCTTGTTCTAAGTCTCTATCCATAGTTTATGCAAATATTACAACATGGCGATATACAAACATGAGAGGTGGATTAGTGGCAAACATGGGGATATACAAACATGAGAAATGGATTAGTGGTCGTCGAGGATACTTTGCGGACCCTCCCTCATGTCAAAGTTATCGAGGATATGTTTAATTCCTGAGAGAGTTACGACAATAGCTATGCAAGAGATCGAACTATCCATTCTACCCCATTGACCTATGCCGCCTACCAAATAAATCGATATTATTGTTGTAGCGTTATATATAAGACCCCACCCGCCACCTTCGACAAACGGGTAGGGGCAGGACGACGAATGAGATCGACACGCTCTTTCTTCTAGGGTTTGGGTGGCCTCGAGAGTTGGTTGGGTGAGCGGACCGGGAGTAAATTTTGAATATATGAGTTCTTACTCCCTTTCTCCATAATTGAAATTAGTAAATTTTAACCAATTCTATAGAAAAACAATATCAAACTTAATATGAGTTTTAGCATGATTAACATGAAAAAAATTGTATGAGCAAAAATTTCGTAGTAATTTCTATGAACAAAAAAAACAAATGGGAATATGTTCACATGAGCTAAAGATCGGCGGGCTCGGCGTCGGGGCAGGGAGCAGCGGCCGGCGTCGGGGGCTCGACAGGGATGGCATTGGGGGCGGCGACGAGGAGCTACAGAAAAAAATTGACCAAGTTTTCATACATCACAATGAACATCAAAATGAACTCTAAATAAATTTTAAAGACAAAAAAATGACCAAGTTACTACAAAAAAATCATCATCATCATCTATCATCACAATCAAAGAACATCTATATATCATCATCATCATCTAAAAATCATCATCATCACATCATCTACAGAAAAATTGTAAAGAAAAAATAATCTATATATCACCATAATGAAAATAATCTATATATCACCATAATGAAAATCATCTGTATATCATCATCATCTATCATCTATATATACAATAGGAAAAAAAATTATCTAACAAAATAACAACAGAAAAAATAATCTATATATCACCATAATGAAAATCATCTATATCATCATCATATCATCTATATGTATTACAAAAAAAATCATGTAACAAAATTGTCTAACAAAAACATCTATATAGAGGGGGCAGGGGCAGCAAGCTCACTAGGGGCGGCAACGAGGAGGCAGGGCGCGGTGACGGCGACGGTGACATCAGGGCAGGGGCATGACGACGACGAGGCAGGGGGCGCGACGAGGAGGAGGCAGGGCACTGCAAGGGGAGCTGGGGATGGCGTCGGGGCAGGGAGTAGCCGTCGGCGTCGGGGCAGGGACGGTGACGACGACAACGACGAGGAGAGGGCGGAGCAGCCTAGCAACATCAGGGCGCAGGGCGTCGGCCTCGAGGGGGAATTTGAGAAATTGGGGGAAAATCCTAAGTGTTTGGTTATATACCCCACTCTTTAGTCTCGGTTGGTGGCTCCAACTGGGACTAAAGGCCCCCCTTTTGTCCTGTCCTAGCCACCAACCAGGACTAAAGCTCCTTTTCAGCAGCCGAAAGGGCGGGAGGCAAAGGGCTTTAGTCCTGGTTGGTGGCTCGGACCGGGACTAAAGGGGGCCTTTAGTCCCGGTTGGAGACACCAACCGGGACTAAAGGGCTGTGTTGCCGCATCCATAAGTTTAGTCCCACCTCACTAGTTGAGAGGGGCTCGGAGTGGTTTATAAGCGTTGCTGCCGCTACCCTCTCGAGCTCCTCTCTACTGCAGGCAGTACATGCCTATTTGACGCCCTGTTGGGCCTGCTAGCACCGCTGGCCTGCATCCTGGCCCATTTTTAGGGTTTCTAGTCGTATGCAAGCCGTGGTGGCTAGTAGGTGGGCCTTTTTTTGTACTTTTTGCATATGTTATGTTTTTAAAAAATTTATGTTATTTTTGCATATGTTATTTTTATTTATATAGTTTTAGTTGCATAAATTTTATATAATTTTAGTTGCATCAATTTATATAATTTTAGTTGCATAAGTTTTATTTTTTATTGATTCTTTTTAGTTGATTCCTTTTTCTATTAGAGTTTTATAAAAGCTTTTTAGTCTTCTATTAAAGTATGTAACAAAAAATACTTTATGAAAATTCTTTTTACTATTAAAGTTTTTAACAAATAAATACTTTGATAATTTTAGTTAATATGATTTTGATTCTTTTTAGTTGATTCTTTTTGCTATTGAAGAATATTATATTTAATTGATTCTTTTTAGATCATTCTTTTTGCTATTAGAGTTTTATAAAAGCTTTTTAGTTCATTCTTTTTGCTATTAGAGTTTTATAAAAGCTTCTTAGTTCATTCTTTTTGCTATTAGTTCATTCTTTGAGCTAAATGACCCTAAAATTGAAAAGCACCACAAATGAACTCTGAAAAGGTTGAAAGTTGGCATGGTATCATAATTTCACCCACATAGCATGTTCTAAAAAGTTGATAGGCTTACAAGAAAAACTGGATGCACTTCGTGTACAAACTGGACAAATATCTCTTTCGAACTATCAGGGTTTCGGACGAAAAACTCATCTACTACAAAGGGATTTTGTTTTTAACTTATTTTAACTCCAGACCTTTTGTGTATTAAAATTGCACTATTCAAAGCCACATCATCAATTTTCAACCCTTTTGTGACTTCATTTGCTAAATTTCATGCATTTAATGATTTATTTTGAGCTAAGTGACCCTGGAATTGAAAAGCACTACAAATGAACTCTGAAAAGGTTGAAATTTGGCATGGTATCATGATTTCACCCACATAGCATGTGCTACAAAGTTGAGAGGGTTACTGCAAAAGCTGGATGCACTTCGTGTCCAAAATGAACAATCTCTTTCGAAGTATCGGGGTGTCGGACGAAAACTCATCTGTTACAAAGGCATTTCATTTTTTTAACTTATTTCAACTCTAGACTTTTTATGTGTTCAACATGCACCATTCAAAGCCACATCATCAATTTTCAACCCTTTCTGACTTCATTTGCTATTTTTCATGCATTTAGTGATTATTTTTTTAGCTAAATGACCCTGAAATTGAAAAGCACTACAAATGAACTCTAAAAAGGTTGAAAGTTAGCATGGTATCATCATTTCACCCACATAACATGTGCTAAAAAGTGGAGAGGGTTACGGCAAAAACTGGATGCACTTCGTGTACAAAATGGACAATCTCTTTCGAAGTATCAGGGTTTCGGACGGAAACTCATCTGTTACAAAAGGCATTTCATTTCTTAACGTGTAACTGCACTGATTTTCTAGATCAAAGCCATCATCAGAATAGTTTTGGAGAGAAAGTCTTCACTTTTTCTTCGCGTGTGTCCCTTGCTTATTGCACCGTAACCATGGATAATCTTCATCGTTTAACTGGGTGCTTGGGTCAGCCTTGACTTTGAAGGGAAGAATTTCATGAAACTTTTCATAATCTTCAGACATGTCTGTCTTGCCCTCCACTCCCATGATGTATCTTTTCCCTGAAAGAACTATGTGGTGCTTTGGCTCATCTATGATGTATTCGCTTCCTTATCTTTTCTTTTTCTCGGTTTGGTAGACATGTCCTTCACATAGAAAACCCGCGCCACATCATTGGCTAGGAAGAATGTTTCGTCTGTGTACCCAAGATTGTTCACATCCACTATTGTCATTTTGTACTTTGGGTCTACCTGTACCCCGGCTCCTGACAGATTGACCCATTTGCACCAAAATAAAGGGACTTAAAATCATGTCCATAGTCAAGTTCCCATATGTCCACTATGTAACCATAATATGTGTCCTTTCCCCTCTTGGTTGCTGCATCAAAGCGGACACCACTGTTTTGGTTGGTGCTCATTTGATCTTAGGCGATCATGTAAAATGTATTCCCATTTATCTCGTACCCTTTGTAAGTCAATACAGTGAAAGATGGTGTCCTGGCCAACGAGTACATCTCATCTGCAACAGTGGTGTTACCCATGAGATGTGTTTGCAACCAACTGCCAAAAGTCCTGATGTGTTCACATGTAATCCAGTCGTCACACTGCTCCAGGTGTTTGGAGCGCATAATATTCTTGTGTTCGTTGACATACGGGGTCACCAAGGTAGAATTCTGTAGAACTATGTAGTGTGCTTGAGCCCAAGAATGCCCGTCCCAACATATTATTGAGTCTGCTCCTAGTGTGCCTTTTCCAGTCAGTCTCCCCTCATACCGCGCTTGAGGGAGACCAATCGGCTTAAGGCCAGGAATGAATTCAACATAAAAGCCAATGACCTCCTCTGTTTGACGGCCCATGGAGATGCTTCCTTCTGGCCTAGCACGGTTACAAACATATTTCTTTAAGACTCCCATGAACCTCTCAAAGGGGAGCATATTGTGTAGAAATACAGGGCCCAGAATGGCAATCTCGTTGACTAGATGAACTAGGACGTGCATCATGATATTGAAGAAGGATGGTGGGAACACCAGCTTGAAACTGACAAGACATTGCACCAAATTGTTCTTTAACCTTGGTAGAATTTCTGGATCGATTACCTTCTGAGAGATTGCATTGAGGAATGCACATAGATTCACAATGGCTAATCGAACATTTTCCGGTAGAAGCCCCATCAATGCAACCGGAAGCAGTTGCGTCATAATCACGTGGCAGTCATGAGACTTTAGGTTCTGGAACATTTTCTCTGCCATATTGACTATTCCCTTTATATTGGATGAGAAGCCAGACGGGACCTTCATACTGATCAGGCATTCAAAGAAGATTTTCTTCTCTTCTTTGGTAAGAGCGTAGCTGGCAGGACCTTCATACTGCTTTGGATGCATGCCGTCTTTTTTGTGCACATGTTGCTGGTCCTCCCATGCCTTTGGTGTATCTTTTGTCTTCCCATACATGCCCAAGAAGCCTAGCAGGTTCACGCAAAGATTCTTCATCACGTGCATCACGTCGATTGTAGAGCGGACCTCTAGGTCTTTCCAATAGGGCAGGTCCCAAAATACAAATTTCTTCTTCCACATGGGTGCGCGTCCCTCAGCGTCAATTGGAACAGATAGTCCGCCAGGACCCTTTCCAAATATTACTTGTAAATCATTGACCATCAAGTATGTGATTACCAGTACGGAGGGCGGGCTTCTTCTGGGGATCTGCCTCACCTTTGAAATGCTTGCCTTTCTTTCGACATTGATGGTTGGTCGGAAGAAATCGACGATGTCCTAGGTACGCATTCTTCCTGCATTTGTCCAAATATACTTTCGGTGTCATCTAAATAGCACGTGCATGCGTGGTATCCCTTGTTTGTCTGTCCTGAAAGGTTACTGAGAGCAGGCTAATCATTGATGGTTATAAACAGCAGCACATGTAGGTCAAATTCCTCCTGATTGTGCTCATCCCACACACGTACACCTTTTCCATTCCACAACTGTAAAATTTCTTCAACTAATGGCCTTAGGTACACATCAATGTCGTTGCCGGGTTGCTTAGGGCCTTGGATGAGCACTGGCATCATAATTAACTTCCGCTTCATGCACAACCAAGGAGGAAGGTGTTGGGGAACGTAGCATGCAATTTCAAAAAATTTCCTATGCACAGGCAATGACTATCCATGGAGATGCATAGCAACGAGTGGCAGAGTGTGTCTACATACCCTCGTAGACCATAAGCGAAAGCGTTTGACAATGCAGTTAATGTAGTCAAACTTCTTCTAGCTCTGACCGATCAAGTACCGAACGTATGACACCTCCGAGTTCTGCACACGTTCAGCTCGGTGACGTCCCTCGCCTTATTGATCCAGCAAGACATCGAGGTAGTAGGTGAGTTCCGTCAGCATGACGACGTGGTGACGGAGTGATCCTCGCAGGGCTTCGCCTAAGCACTACGAAAATATGACCAGGGGTGTAAACGGTGGAGGGGGGGCGCCGCACGCAGCTAGGAAATTTTCTGGGGTGTGCTAGGGGCACCCCCCCCCCACACACACATATATATATATATATATATGTGGGAGGGGGACGGGAGAGGCCAGGAGGCGCCCCAAGTAGGAGTGAATCCTACTTGGGTTCCTCCTAGGCCGGCAGGCCCCCTTCCTTATTTATTGGAGGAGGAAGGAAAGAGGAGGGGGAGAAAGGGAAGGGGGAGGCTCATATGGTTCGGCCCATATGGGGGGCACACCAGCCCCTGGTGGCTGGTGCGTTTCCCTTCTTGTCAGGGGTGCTCGGAACCCCTTCCGGTGACCTGATATGTACCCGGTACCCTCCGGAACACTTCCGGTGTCCGAATACTATCATCCTATATATAAATTTTTATCTCTCGACCATTTAGAGACTCCTTGTCATGTCTGTGATCTCATCCAGGACTCGGAACAACATTCGGTCACCAAATCATATAACGCATATAACACTATATCGTCAAATGAACGTTAAGCGTGTGGACCCTACGGGTTCGAGAACTATGTAGACATGACCGAGACACCTCTCCGGTCAATAACCAATAGCGGGACCTAGATGCCCATATTGGCTCCTACATATTCTATGAAGATCTTTATCGGTCGAACCATTATGACAATATACGTAATTCCCTTTGTTCATCTGTATGTTTACTTGCCCAAGATTCGATCGTCGGTATCTTCATACCTAGTTCAATCTCGTTACCGGTCAAGTCTCTTCACTTGTTCTGTAATACATCACCTCGTGACTAACTCCTTAGTCGTTTGCTTGCAAGCTTATGATGTATTACCGAGAGGGCCCAGAGATACCTCTCTGATACTTTGAGTGACAAATCTGAAAGTGCTAGTATTCGACTAGAAGGGGGGTGAATAGGAAATTTTTATGAAAGTATTCAAAACATGGGTGCTTTGAAGACAAACAATAGAAATGAACCTATTGATATGCAGTGGAAGGTAGACTACACTAGACAAGCCATAGTCAAGTAAGCAATGTAGTGAAAGCACGAAGGCTATCAGCAGGTAGGTAGTATGGATCGGGATGGAAGATAGTATGAAGTCAAACAGTAAAAAATCTTCACACAATGAAGTCAATCACGTCATGCAAATGGGAAAAGACTTCACGAAGACAAATTGTAAGTAAAGAGAGAGAGGAAGGATAGAACCAGTTGCTCGGAGAGGACAAGGGATTTGTTGGACCAGTTCCAGTTGCTGTGAGAACTATACATCTGGTTAGGAGGCTGAGATTCAACTCAGAAGACCGTGTTTTCACCTTATTCCCCTTGAGCTAAGAACATTTAGTCCTCGCCCGATCACTCTGGTAAGTCTTCAAGGGAGACTTCCAAACCTTCACAGACTTCGTTCACCGGCAATCCACAATGACTCTTGGATGCTCAGAACGCGACGCCTAACCGGCTAGAGGATTCACAGTCCTCAAGTGTAATAAGTCTTCAGATCATGCGGACAGAAAGACTTCAGTGATGCCTAACACTCTTTGGCTCTGGGTGTTTTGGGCTTTGTCCTCGCAAGGATTACTCTCTCAAAGGCTTCGGGGGTGGTTTGCTCTCAAACGACAAAAGTCGTGCGCTAACTCTGAGCAGCCACCAATTTATGATGTAGGGGTGGGCTATTTATAGCCAGGAGGCAACCCGACCTGATTTTTCCGAAATGACCCTGGGTCACTAAGGAACTGCCACGTGTCCAATGGTCAAATTTCAAACACATGCGACAGCTTGACTTGGGCTACAAGTAAAGCTGACTCATCCAGCTCTGGATAAGATTTGCTCTCATTGTCTTCGCTCAAAGACATAGGATTTGGTTGAGCATCACTTCAGTCACTCTGACTTTGTTCACTTGAACCCCACTTAACAGTATGGTGGTTCCTATGACACAACAAAGAAGAAAAGGAAACTACGAAACAACTATGTCTTCGCGCTCCATAGTCTTCATGTGATGTCTTCTCTTGTCATAGTCTTCAATGTGAATATCTTCAGAGACCACAATTCTCTTCAATGTCTTCACACATTTTTAGGGGTAATCTCTGGTAGGTAAACCGAATCAATATGGGACTACTACCTGTGTTATCCTGCAATTCTCACAAACACATTAGTCCCTCAACCAAGTTTGTCGTCAATACTCCAAAACCAACTAGGGGTGGCACTAGATGCACTTACAAAATCCTAATCTTGATCTATGCCAACCCAACAAACAACTTCGAAGATACATATAGAGCATCTTTATAATCACCCAGTTACGTTGTGATGTTTGATATCACACAAGGCCTTCCTCCGGTATCCGGGAGTTGCATAATCTCATAGTCGAAGGAATATGTATTTGACATGAAGAAGCAATATCAGTAAGACTGAATGATCATTATGCTAAGCTAACGGATGGGTCTTGTCCATCACATCATTCTCCTAATGATGTGATCCCATTCATCAGATGACAACACGTGTCTATGGTTAGCAAACTTAACCATCTTTGATTAACGAGCTAGTCTAGTAGAGGCTTACTAGGGACACGGTCTTTTGTCTATGTATCCACACATGTATCAACTTTTCGGTTAATACAATTCTAGCATGAATAATAAACATTTATCATGAAATAAGGAAATATAAAATAACAACTTTATTATTGCCTCTAGGGCAAATTTCCTTCAGTCTCCCACTTGCACTAGAGTCAATAATCTAGTTTACATCGCCATGTGATTTAACACCAATAGTTCACATCGTCATGTAATTAACACCTATAGTTCACATCACCATGTGAACAACACCAAAAAGGTTTACTAGAGTCAATAATCTAGTTCACATCACCATGTGATTAACACCCAAAGAGTACTAAGGTGTGATCATGTTTTGCTTGTGAGAGAACTTTAGTCAACAGGTCTGCCACATTCAGATCTGTATGTACTTTGCAAATTTCTATGTCTACAATGCTCTGCATGGAGCTACTGTAGCTAATTGCTCCCACGTTCAATACATATCTAGATTGAGACTTAGAGTCATCTAGATCAGCATCAAAGCTTGTATCGACGTAACTCTTTACGAGGAACTCTTTATCACCTCCATAACCGAGAAACATTTCCTTAGTCCTCTTTATGGTAACTAAGGATAATTTTGACCGCTGTCCAATGATCTACTCCTGGATCACTATTGTACCCCTTTGCCAAACTCATGGCAAGGTATATAACAGGTTTGGTACACAGCATGGCATAATTTATAGAACCTATGGCTGAGGCATAGGGAATGACTTTCATTCTCTCTTTATCTTCCGCCATGGTTGGGTTTTGAGTCTTTACTCAACTTCACACCTTACAATACAGGCAAGAACTCCTTCTTTTCCTGATCCATTTTGAACTCCTTCAAAATCTTGTCAAGGTATGTACTTATTGAAAGTCTTATCAAGCGTCTTGATCTATCTCTATAGATCTTGATGCCCAATATGTAAGCAGCTTCACCGTGGTACTTCATTGAAAAATTCTTATTCAAGTATCCTTTTATGCTATCAGAAATTCTACATCATTTCCAATCAACAATATGTCCTCCACATATAATATCAGAAATGCTACAGAGCTCCCACTCACTTTATTGTAAATACAGGCTTCACTGTAAGTCTGCATAAAACCATATGCTTTGATCACCTCATCAAAGCGTATATTCCAACTCCGAGATGCTTGCACCGGTCCATAGATGGACCGCTGGAGCTTGCACACCTTGTTATCATCTTTAGGCGACAAAAACCTTTTGGTTGCATAATGTACAACTCTACTTAGAGATATCCATTTAAGGAATGCAGTTTTGACATCCATTTGCCAGATTTCATTAAATGTGGCAATTTCTAACATGATTCAGACGGACTTAAGCATCACTACGGTTGAGAAAGTCTCATCGTAGTCAACCCCTTGAACTTGTAGAAAACCTTTTGCGACAAGTCGAGCTTTTTAGACCCTAATATTACCATCAGTGTCAGTCTTCTTGGAGATCCATTTATTCTCTATGGATTGTCGATTATCATGCAAGTCCACCAAAGTCTACAGTTTGTTCTCATATATGGATCCTATCTCAGATTTCATGGCCTCAAGCCATCTATCGGAATCTGGGCTCATCATAGCTTCTTCATAGTTCGTAGGTTCACCTTGGTCTAGTAACATGACTTCCAGGACAGGATTACTGTACCACTCTGGTGCGGATCGTGCTTTGGTTAACCTACAAAATTCAGTAGTAACTTGATCTGAAGTTTCATGATCATCATATTTAGCTTCCTCTCTAGTTGGTGTAGGCATCACGAGAACAATTTTCTCTGATGTACTACTTTCTAATTCGAGAGAAGGTACATTTACCTCATCAAGTTCTACTTTCCTCCCACTCACATCTTTCGAGAGAAACTCCTTCTCTTGAAAGGACCCATTCTCAGCAACAAAGATCTTGCCTTTGGATCTATGATGGAAGGTGTCACCAATTGTTTCCTTTGGGTATCCTATGAAGACGCACTTCTCCGATTTCGGTTCGATCTTATCAGGCTGAAGCCTTTTGAGATAAGTGTCGCAACCCCAAATTTTAAGAAACGACTGCTTAGGTTTCTTGCTAACCCACAGTTCATACGGTGTCATCTCAACGGATTTAGATGGTGCCCTATCTAACGTGAATGCGGGTGTCTCTAATGCATAACCCCAAAACAATAGTGGTAAATCAGTAAGAGACATCATATATCGCACCATATCTAATAAAGTGCAGTTACGATGTTCGAACACACCATTACGCTATGGTGTTCTAGGTGGCGTGAGTTGTGAAACAACTCCACATTGTTTTAAATGAACGCCAAACTCGTAACTCAAATATTCGCCTCCATGATCAGATCGTAGAAACTTTTTTTTTCTTGTTACGATGATTCTTTACTTCATTCTGAAATTCTTTGAACTTTTCAAATGTTTCAGACTTGTGTTTCATCAAGTAGATATACCCATATCTACTTAAATCATCAGTGAAGGTTAGAAAACAACGATACCCGCAGCATGCACTAACACTCATCGAACTGCATACATCGGTATGTATTATTTCCAATAAGTTATTAGCTCGCTCCATTGTTCCGAAGAACGGAGTTTTAGTCATCTTGCCCATGAGGCATGGTTCGCAAGTATCAAATGATTCATAATCAAGTGATTCCAAAAGTCCATCCATATGGAGTTTCTTCATGCGCTTTACACCAATATGACCTAAACGGCAATGCAACAAGTATGTTGCACTATCATTATCAACATTTCATATTTTGGCATCAATATTATGAATATGTGTATCACTACGATCGAGATTCGATAAACCATTCACATTGGGTGTATGACCATTGAAGGTTTTATTCATGTAAACTGGATAACAATTATTCTCTGAATTAAATGAATAACCGTATTGCAATTAACATGATCCAGTCAGATTCATGCTCAACGCAAACACCAAATAACATTTATTTAGGTTCAAGACTAATCCCAAAGGTAGAGGGAGTGTGCGATGGTGATCGTATCAACCTTGCAATCATTTCCAACACACATCGTCACCTCGCCCTTAACTAGTCTCTATTTATTTTGCAACTCCTGTTTTGAGTTACTAATCTTAGCAACTGAACCAGTATCAAATACCCAGGAGCTACTACGAATACTAGTAAGGTACACATCAATAACATGTATATCAAATTTACCTTTGTTAACTTTGCCATCCTTCTTATCCGCCAAGTATTTGGGGCAGTTCTACTTCTAGTGACCATTTTCTTTGCAGTAGAAGCACTCAGTTTCAGGCTTAGGTCCAGCTTTGGGCTTCTTCACGGGAGTGACAACTTGCTTGACATTCTTCTTGAGTTCCCTTTCTTTCCTTTGCCCTTTTTCTTGAAACTAGTGGTCTTGTTAACCATCTACACCAGATGCTCTTTCTTGATTTCTACCTTTGCCGATTTTAGTATCGCAAAAAGCTCGGGAATCATTTTTGTCATCCCTTGCATATTATAGTTCATCACGAAGTTCTAGTAGCTTGTTGATAGTGATTAGAGAACTCTGTCAATAACTATCTTATTTGGAAAATTAACTCCCACTTGATTCAAGCGATTGTAGTACCCAGACATTCTGAGCACATGCTCACGGCTGAGCTATTCTCCTGCATCTAGTAGGCAAAGTACTTGTCTGAGGTCTCATACCTCTCGACATGGGCATGAGTCAGAAATACCAATTTCATCTCTTGGAACATCTCATATGCTATGTGGCGTTCAAAATGTTTTTGAAGTCCCGGTTCTTAAGCCGTAAAGCATGGCGCACTAAACTATCAAGTAGTCATCATATTGAGCTTGTCAAACGTTCATAACATCTGCATTAGCTCCTGCAACAGGTCTGTCACCCAGTGGTGCATCAAAAACATAATTCTTCTGTGCAGCAATGAGGATAATCCTCAGATCACGGATCCAATCCGCATCATTGCTACTATCATCTTTCAACTTAGTTTTCTCTAGGAACATATCAAAAAACAGGGGAGCTACAACTCGATATATTGATCTACAACATAATTTGCAAATACTATCAGGACTAAGTTCATGATAAATTAAAGTTCAATTAATCAATTTACTTAAGAACTCCCACTTAAACTGACATCCCTCAAGTCATATAAGTGAAATGTGATCCAAATCAACTAACCCATGTCCGATCATCACGTGAGATAGGGTAGTCATAAATGGTGAACATCTCTATATTGATCATATTTACTATATGATTCACGTTCGATCTTTCGATCTCTAGTGTTCCAAGGCCATGTCTGTACATGCTAGGCTCATCAAGTTTAAACCAAGTATTTCGCGTGTGTAAATATGGCTTACACCCGTTGTTTGTGAACGTAGAGTCTATCACACCCGATCATCACGTGGTATCTCAACATGACGAACTGTAGCAACGGTGCATACTCAGAGAGAACACTTTTACCTTGAAATTTAGTGAAGGGGTCATTTTATAATGCTACCGCCATTCTAAGCAAAATAAGATGCATAAAAGGTAAACATCACATGCAATCAGAATTATGTGACATGATATGGCCATCATCATCTTGTGATTTTGATCTCCATCTCCAAAGCATCGTCATGATCTCCATCGTCACCGGCTCGACACCTTGATCTCCATCGTTGCGTCGTGGTCGTATCGCCAACTATTGCTACTACGACTATTGCTAACTCATAGCGATAAAGTAAAGCAATTACATGGCATATGCATTTCATGCAATAAAGAGACAACCATAAGGCTCCTGCCGGTTGCCAATAGATTACAAAACATGATCATCTCATACAATAACGTATATCACATCATGTCTTGACCATATCACATGACAACATTCCCTTCAAAAACAAGTTAGACGTCCTCTACTTTGTTGTTGCAAGTTTTACGCGGCTGCTACGGGCTTCTAGCAATAACCGTTCTTACCTACGGCACAAAAACCACAATGGTGATTTATCAAGTTTGCTGTTTTAACCTTCAACAAGGACCGGCCGCAGTCAAATTCGATTCAACTAAAGTAGGAGAAACAGACACCCGCCAACCACCTTTATGCAAAACTAGTTGCATGTCTGTCGTTGAAACCGGTCTCATGAACGTGGTCATGTAAGGTTGGTTCAGGCCACTTTATCCAACAATACCGCCGAATCAAAAAATAAGACATTGGTGGTAAGCAGTATGACGATCACCCTCCCACAACTCTTTGTGTTCTACTCGTGCATATCATCTACACATAAACCTGGCTTGGATGCCACTGTTGGGGAACGTAGCATGCAATTTCAAAAATATTCCTACACACATGCAATGATCTATTCATGGAGATGCATAGCAACGAGTGGGAGAGTGTGTCTACGTACCCTCGTAGACCATAAGCGGAAGCGTTTGACAACGCGGTTGATGTAGTCGAACTTCTTCTAGCTCCGACCGATCAAGTACCGAATGTACGACACCTCCAAGTTCGGCACATGTTCAGCTCAGTGACGTCCCTTGCCTTCTTGATCCAGCAAGACGTCAAGGTAGTAGATGAGTTCTGTCAGCACGACGGCGTGGTGACGGTGATGGTGAAGTGATCCTCACAGGGATTCACCTAAGCACTACGAAAATATGACCGGGGGTGTAAATTGTGGAGGGGGCGCCGCACACGGCTAGGCAATTGCGGCGGGGTGTGCTAGGGGCGCCCCCACATATATATAGGTGGGAGGGGGAGGGCAGAGGCCAGGAGGCGCCCCAAGTAGGAGCGGATCCTACATGGGTTCCTCCTAGGCCGGCCGCCCCCTTCCTTATTTACCGGAGGGAGAAAGAAAGAGGAGGGGGAGAAAGGGAAGGGGGAGGCCGAATTCCCCCTTTCCTTCTCCCTTTAGTTCGGCCCATATGGGGGGCACACTAGCCCCTGGTGGCTGATTCGTTTCCCTTCTTGGCCCATTAGGCCCATATCTTTTGCCGGGGGTGCCCGGAACCCCATCCGGTGACCTGATATGTACCCGGTACCCTCCGGAACACTTCTGGTGTCCGAATACTATCGTCCTATATATAAATATATACCTCTCGACCCTTTCAAGACTCCTCGTCATGTCCGTGATCTCATCCAGGACTCCGAACAACATTCGATCACCAAATCATATAACTCATATAACACTATATTGTCAACGAACGTTAAGCGTGCGGACCCTACGGGTTCGAGAACTATGTAGACATGTCCGAGACACCTCTGTGGTCAATAACCAATAGCAGGACCTGGATGTCCATATTGGCTCCTACATATTCTATGAAGATCTTTATCGGTCGAACCATTATGACAACATACATAATTCCCTTTGTCCATCCGTATGTTTACTTGCCCAAGATTCGATCGTCGGTATCTTCATACCTAGTTCAATCTCGTTACTGGTCAAGTCTCTTTACTCGTTCCGTAGTACATCACTTCATGACTAACTCCTTAGTCGTTTGCTTGCAAGCTTATGATGTGTATTACCAAGAGGGCCCAGAGATACCTCTTCCATACTCGGAGTGACAAATCCTAATCTCGATCTATGCCAACCCAAAAAACACGTTCGGAGATACCTGTAGAGCATCTTTATAATCACCTAGTTATGTTGTGATGTTTGATAGCACACCAGACATTCCTCCGGTATCCGGGAGTTGCATAATCTCATAGTCGAAGGAATATGTATTTGACATGAAGAAAGCAATAGCAATAAAACTAAACGATCATTATGGTAAGCTAATGGATGGGTCTTGTCCATCACATCATTCTCCTAATGATGTGATCCCGTTCATCAAAGGAAAACACATGTCTATTGTTAGGAAACTTAACCATCTTGGATTAATGAGCTAGTCTAGTAGAGGCTTACTAGGGACACAGTGTTTTGTCTATGTATCCACACATGTATCAAGTTTCCGGTTAATACTATTCTAGCATGAATAATAAACACTTGTCATGAAATAAGGAAATATAAAATAACAACTTTATTATTGCCTCTAGGGCATATTTCCTTCAGAAGGTTATAGATACATAGAGTCACGGGCCAGGTGCTATGATTGCTGCTCTGCTCCCCAAAAGTATTAATGCCATCTGGGCTTAAACCAAACCATATGTTCCTTGCGTCACCTGCAAAGTCCCCCCACCTTCTCTCAATTTTTCTCCACTGTGACCCGTCAACGGGTGCGCTCAACTTCCCACCTTTCATACGGTCTTCTTTGTGCATAGCATCAACTTGGCATGCTCTCTGTTTCTGAAAAGTCGTTTCAACCGTGGTATTATAGGAGCAAACCACTTCACCTTGGCAGGAACCCTCTTCCTGGGGTGCTCGCCCTCAACATCACCAGGGTCATCTCGTCCGATCTTATACCGCAATGCACGACATACCAGGCATGCATTCAAATCCCCGTACTCACTGCGATATAGGATGCAGTTATTAGGGCATGCATGCATCTTCGGCACCTCCAATCCTATAGGGCATATAACCTTCTTTGCTTCATATGTGCTGTCGGGCAATTTGTTTTCCTTTGGAAGCTTCTTCTTCATTATTTTCAGTAGCTTCCCAACTTTGTTGTCAGATACACCATTGTCTGCCTTCTACTGCATCAATTCCAGTGTGGTACCGAGCTTTGTGTTGTCATCTTCGCAATTTGGGTGCAACCCTTTTTTGTGATCCTCTAACATGCGATCGAACTTCAACTTCTCCCTTTCACTTTGGCATTGTCTCTTTGCATCAAAAATGACCCGGCGAAGATCATCATCAGGCACATCGGTTGGTTCCTCTTGATCTTCAGCTTCCCCCGTTGTAGTAGCACCATATTAAGGGGGATAGTTGTCATCATCCTCTTCTTCTTCGTTGTCTTCCATCATAACCCCTCTTTCTCCGTGATTAGTCCAAACATTATAGTGTGGCATGAAACCCTTCTCAAGCAGGTGGATATTAAGTGTTTTTGAGTCAGAGTAATCCTTCGTATTCCCACAGGTAGGGCATGGACAATACATAAAACCATTCTGTTTGTTTGCCTCAGCCACTTCAAGAAAATTATGAAGGCCCTCAGGTGCGCCAGTCACTGTACATCCATTGTCGGTTCATCTGCGTGCATTATATAATTAAGTGTATCAAAAACCATTATAGAACATCATGAATAGAGAAGTGACCAAATTAATGCAAGTTTATCATCACATTAAAACCAAAGTACAGTAGTGATGAAATGTTATTACTGAAAAAATAAATACATAAAGTTCATACATAGTTCTCATAGAACAACATACAGCTCTCTAGAGCATCTAATTAAAACATACATTGAAACTAACATACAACTATTTAAAACATTTAAATGCAACAACAAATGCGATCATAATCGCAACTAAGGTAACAGTTGATCCAACACCATAATGACACCAAGCCTCATTATCAATGGCATATTTTTCTATCTTTCTAATATTCAAGCGCATTGCATCCATCTTGATCTTGTGATCATCGACGACATCGGCAACATGCAACTCCAATTTCATCTTCTCCTACTCAATTATTTTCAAGTTTTGTTTCAAATACTCATTTTCTTGTTCAACTAAATTTAACCTCTCGACAAGAGGCTCGGTTGGAATTTCCGGTTCACATACCTCCTAGATAAAAACATCTATGTCACGTTGGTCGGCATAATTGTCATAAACAATAAATGAAACAAATAGTTATAGAAGATAATATACCACATCTGAATCATAGGCCGAACGAGGGCCGACGGGGGCGGATACCAAAACCATGGCACTATATAATAACGAACAATAATAAAAGTAAGAAAACTATACAAGTATATCTATCTAAATCATACCAGTAAGAACTTTTTCTTTTAAAAAGAAGATAAGAACAAGAGGCTCACCACGGTGGTGCCAGCGACGAGATCGGCGCGGGCGATCGAGGATGGTGAGGACGGGGACGGGACGGCACCCTACACATGTGCAGACTCTAAGAAGTTAATTTGAGCTCAAATTGTGCATCCAAATCAAAAGAACTCCCACATACACTCCTACACTAAAACCCGCAAACCACTCTACTTCTAGAGCATTTGAAATGAGCTAAACTAGCAGTGAGAGATGAAAGGATGAAGTAGCTAAGCTTTTAGAACACTTGTGTAGTTGGTGCACCGCCAAACCTAGACAAATTTTGGGGAAAATGGAGCTTGGAGATCGGGCTTGGGGAGGAGAAAGCTTAAGTGTGGCTCCGACATTTCATCAAACACCTCATGTGCATAGGAGGTGAAAACAGAGAGCAACAAACCTCCCACCCTTCCATGCGGCCAAAAACAGCGGAGATGGGGGGGCAGATATATATAGGCAAAATTTTAGTCCTGGTTTGTGTCTAAAACCGAGATTAAAGGTTGTCCTTTAGTCCCGATTCCAACCACCAACCGGGACTAAAGGGGCTGCGCCAGGAGCGAGGCCCTTTGGTCCTGGTTCGTGTCTGGAACCGAGACCAAATGGGTCAGACGATCCGGGACCCTGGCCCGGCCGGTGCACTGGCCTCACGAACCGGGACTGATGCATCCATTGGTCCCGGTTCATAACAGAACCGGGATTAAAGGAATTATCTTGCCTGGACCAAATCCCTATTTTCTACTAGTGTGTGCTACATTTCATTTTTTGTATCATATCACAGTAAGAGGACAATCAATCAAAACACCTAAACTGGAAGGTAAAACCAACATCACATAAAGCATGCCCATCAAGAGATTCAGAAAAGGTCCAGTTAGCCGGATTTGCATCTCGGGTGGGTTCGTGCGCGATTCTTTCCCTGTGGAATGGGATTTGATGGGGGCGCTATAGAGCACATTCGTCGTCTGCTCTTTGTTGGATGCAGAGGGGCATCACGTACCTGGCCTCTTGCAATCGCGGCCCCTAGCAAACTGTCATGTTTTCAAATGCGTGGGCTCTTGGATGCCACTGGATATTCAGAAAGCTCGCGCTGACCAGTTTTGCACCAGCATAGTTCGTGCGTGTTCTCTAGGTGGTGGGGTTTGATGGGGGCACTGTGGGGCGCGTTTGTCATCTGGGCTGGCTCCAATGCGTTGGGGCATTGCATAACCGGTACGTTGCCGTCATTGGCCCTGACCAACTATTGTGTTTTTGACTGTCTGACCTGCTTTTGTGTGCTGCTGGATCTGCCCGACCAGCATGTTGGACTAAAACTCCACCCGGCCAAGATCCAGGTACAAAGGAAGCAAACTGAGATCAGGAAAATAGCCAGCCAACCACGGCACCAAAGGAACACACAAAAATGAGCCTAAATCGTCCACAACTCGGTGAGAAAGAATAAACATGACCAGATCTGGGTCAGAGACTTACCCCACCAGAATGTCCCATGCGAGTGCGGTTTTGTTGTGGTTGTGTTCACTAACGCCAGTACTTCTCCGTTCCCATCATCGCCTGGAAGTAGATCTGATGGCTCCGCTCAAATCTCTCTCATGTCATCGACCAAGCGTTGGGTTTTGCTATGAATCGGTTGCCACTGACAGAGCTAGGTGGGTCAAGTGGGGGCAAACGATGCCCAAAGTGTAGCGCCGGTTACGGTCAACCGACATAGACCGGACGAAACCATGACAGAATGGCAAAACCATAAAAGGAGCAAAGTGACTTGGACATGACCAATATTTTTTTGAAACTAATGGAAAATCAAACGGGTGGGACACAACTAAAGGTATGGAAATGATTATGCTTTTCTTCTTCGGGGCGACGATTTGCTACGCAGATCGTGGTCACCGGCATCATCTTGTCTACATTGATGATTTCTTAGCGGCTGCTTATACAAGCTTTTGGGTTTCAACAAGTTTTCTACGCTGATATGGAGATTCTGAGGCGGCAACAACACACGTGGGAGGATGTACGACGAAGAATACTTCGGCAAGCCAAGGGTTTGGATGATTAAAAAAATTGTACGGTTGTTTTTGTAAGGGTCTATATTTTTTGTTATATGACTTTAGCCTTTTCACAAAAAAAGAGTTAAACCAATGACGAAAAAGGGTTTCCCCCTGCTTTAGATTATAAAGCAACCGCCCCAACAACATCCGATAACAAAGGCCACCTCAAGGTTCCAGCCAAAGAAAGAAAAAAACATGGCGCCACAGGAGCAACCAAGTCTAAAAGTATAGTAAGTAGTAGCTGGGGCAAAACAAACCCCTAAAGAGGAATCACAAGCTAACTAATCCGGCTCTGGTGGAGGAGGGGGGACCGATGGCGCCGAGGACCCGGCAGTGGTACAAGAGTAGAAGTGATCCTGTCGATGAAGTCCTGATCATGCCGCTTGCTCAGGGACTCCAGAGCTGTAAGAAGCCATACAGTTTGTAGATCGAGTCAGTCGCACGAGATGGAATTACATGCTCAATCCCGAGTTTATTGCGCCCAGTCCATAACGTCCAGGCAAGTGCACCCACCACCATCCACAGGGTGGGGCGCATCTTGGTGTAGCGACCAGACCTCAAACAGTCTGATCTCTATGCTTTAGTGTCATCCCTGGATCAGTAATGCTGACACGCAAAGTACTTGAAGGATTTATAACAGAGTAGCAATCACACACTTATTACATCGAATGTCTCAAAAGAGAGATTATTACAATAAATATGGCTTAAGACCATCTAATAACGATAACAGCGGAAGACTTGGAAGATAAGTGGGTCCATCAACTCCAACGGCATCACTGAGTATAGAACCACGACCTAAGGCACCTTACTCGTCGTCTGAAAAGTCTGCAACATGAACGTTGCAGCCCGAAAATGGGCTAGCACATGGAATATGCTGGCAATGTAACATATAGAGAGTAATGAACAGAAGTATGCTATACTACATGCATATATGGCTGGTGGAGAGCTCTATGGTTACAGTTTTGCATAAAGCCAATTTTTCCCTACTGCAAAGGAATAAATTTTATTTAACTATCATGTTGGTTGTTAAACATTGAGAAGATAGACATCCTCTCAATCCCAATTAAGCATCATCATTAAACCCAACAATATTAATTAAAGTAACATGATGAGATTCATATGATAATCCAAGTACTAGATACTCAAGATGTCCATAACTGGGGACACGACTAACCATGATTAGTTTATACACTCTGCAGAGGTTTGCGCACTTTTTCCCACAAGACTCGATCTCCTCCGTTGGGATTCTCGCACTACATGATGTTTGAGAAACAGATGACCGAGACATAGTCTTTCAGAAGCGCTATCACCTTACGATCGGGTAGACAGTACCAACCTACATCCCCTACATCTGCTAGTCTACCATTGTAAGAGTTCGCACGACTTAGTCAACTATGCTAGAGCCCATAGTAGCTTGTGGCTGCACACGAAATTTTCTAGCATGAATAATCTCATGATCCCTTTGAGCGTGGGTGGCGGTCCATAAAGAAAAACAGGCAATCGCTGGAATACCCAGGTGCCTCAATCCACCCAGATGTGTGTTTAAGTTGCCACCTTAGATAAATCATTAAATAACAATCTCACATCTATCATGCATACACTCACCCAATCCACGTCTACTAGCATAGCATGGCACAATAAGCAAACGTAGAAGTAACTCCCAAGGGTTTGATAATAAAACAGGTAATAGGTACTACCTCATCTTCTTCCCAAAATCCACATATTAATCATATCCTAATCATGCAATTGTTTGAGGATTGATCTAATGCAATAAAACTGGGTATTAAAGAGGTATGATCAAAGTGTTACTTGCCTTGCTGATGATCCGTGAAACCTAGAGATTCGAAGTAGCAAGCGGCGCACTCCGGGTACTCTATCGCAAACAAACAAGCATACAATAAGTACTCATCTAATGCACATGTAAAACTCAAATAAGAAAACTAACCAGAAAGTTCAACTTAAGAACTTCGGTTTGCAAAAAGAATCAAAACAAACGAAGCAACGAAAGTCAAACGGCAAAAGAAACAAGCTTCGTTTACTAATCTGGATCTAAGTCAAATTTTACAGAAGCAAAAACTTGTTTGAGTTGATTAAACGGAAAGAGGGTTTCGAGACGAAACTCTAGGCTCTTGAATCGCCTGATTCCAAAAAACGAGCGAAAAGTTATACTAGAACGAAAATCAGATCAGAAATCGCGATCAAAAATAACCGCGGAAAATCCGAGAAAAAAGAAAAACTGACGAACAGATTAACGAACGAACGTTCGTTAACTGGAACTAAATGGCGAATTCGTCCGTTAAAACGAACGAATGGGCGAACGCTCGCTAAAAAAATAAACCGAAAAAAATAAACCGATCTATTCTAAAAAAATGAAAACTAGGGTTTCTAAAAAACCGAATTGGTTTTCTTTAGAAAACCGGGGCAGCGGGCGGCTACCTCGGCTCGTCTCCGTGCGGGCTCCGATCTTGTGGCGGCAGGGCTTGGCTGCTGGGCGGCGGGGCGGTCGCCGGCTGCGGCAATGGGCGGGTCGGGTGGCGTGGGGGGGAGGCGGCGGCAGATCTAAGAGGGGTGGCGGCTTGGGGGGGGGCAAGGCGGCGGGAGGAGTCCGGCTCGGGCTCCAAGTCCGGGTCGGCGGCGGCGGCGACGCGGTCTCCACGCGGGAGACGGCGGCAACGGGAGGCGGCCGGCCTGGCTCGGCTGGGCTTTGGCCCAGTCGGCGCGTGCAAGTTTTTTTTTAAACGATTCCACCGAACAGAAAATAAATTCTAAAAAATAAATAAAAATCTAAAAATGCCAAAACAAATTTTCACCGTCTAAATAAAATATTTAGAACGAGATGAACATTTTCTTGGCCCTAAAAATGCAGTTTTGAAAACGTGCAATTTTTCCTAAATTCAAATAAAATAGAAAAGTCCCAAAATAAATCTTATTTGATTTTTTATTAAATCCTCAATATTTCTTCATTTTGGGAAGTCATTTTATTCCCTCTCTCATATTTTTATAGTTGAAATAATTGAAGATAAAATAAATAAAATCAAATTATCCTATTTTCAAAATTCGAGAAAACTCAAATATGAAAATAACAAAATCCCTAACTCTCTCCGAGGGTCCTTGAGTTGCGTAGAATTTCTAGGATCAAACCAAAAGCAAATAAAATATGATTTGCAATGATGATCTAGTGTATAACATTCCAAATTGAAAATTTGGGATGTTTCACTTGGCCTCCCGGCTTAGAACCGCCTGGAACAGATCGGGGAGGTTGTCATGGCACCAATCACCCCCAATCGCATCCCGGATGCAACTCCAAAGGAAAATCGCCGCCAGGCATCAGAAGAAAATATGGTTGGAGTCTTCTGGCACACCACACAGAGGACATAGCTGTTGGGGAACGTTGCAGAAAATTAAAATTTTTCCTACGGCTTCACCAAGATCCATCTATGAGTTCATCTAAGCAACGAGTAACGGGAGAGAGTTTGCATCTACATACCACTTGTAGATCGCGTGCGGAAGCTTGCAAGGTGATGATGGAGTCGTACTCGAACGTGATTCAGATCACCGATGCCAAGTGCTGAACGGACAGCACCTCCGCGTTCAACACGCGTACGGGACGAGCGACGTCTCCTCCTTCTTGATCCAAAGCAAGGGGAAGGAGAGGTTGAGGAAGATAGCTCCACCGGCAAAGACGACGGCGTGATGATGGTGGAGATGCAAGATCTCGGCTGTGGCTTCGCCAAGCTCTACAGAGGAGGAGATGTGTTGGGAGGGAGGGCTGCGCCTTGGGAGTTGTGTACAGCAGCCCCCTCCCTCCCCCTTTATATAGGCCCCAGTGGCGGCCCTGGAGATCCAATCTCCGGGGCGGCGGCCAAGGGGGTGGAGTGCCCCTGCCGGTGGGCGCCCCACCCCTAGGGTTTCAACCCTAGGCGCGGGGTGGACCCTAGGGGCGCACCAGCCCCTTGTGGGCTGGTTCCTTCCCTCTCAGCCCATGGGGCCCTCCGGATAGGTGGCCCCACCGGTGGACCCGGGATCCTTCCGTGGTCCCGACACTTTGCCAGAACCCCAAACTTTCCCGATGGCGAAACACCACTTCCTATATATTATTCTTTACCTCCGGACCCTTCCGAACTCCTCGTGACGTCCGGATCTCATACGGGATTCGAACAACATTCGTGGTCACATACTTGACTTCCTACTAACCCTAGCCTCACCGAACCTTAAGTGTGTAGACCCTACGGGTTCGGGAGACACGCAGACATGACCGAGACGACTCTCGGGCAATAACCAACAGCGGGATCTGGATATCCATGTTGGCTCCCACATGCTCCTCGATGATTTCATCGGTTGAACCATGATGTCGAGGATTCGATCAAACCCTGTATGCAATTCCCTTTGTCAATCGGTACGTTACTTGCCCGAGACTCGATCGTCGGTATCCCAATACCTTGTTCAGTCTCGTTACCTGGCAAGTCACTTTACTCGTACCGTAATACATGATCCCGTGACCAACACCTTGGTCACATTGAGCTCATTATGATGATGCATTACCGAGTGGGCCAGTGATACCTCTCCGTCATACGGAGTGACAAATCCCGCCTCGATCCGTGTCAACTCAACAGATACTTTCGGAGATACCGTAATGCACCTTTATAGTCACCCGATACGTTGTGACGCTTGATACACCCAAGGCACTCCTACGGTAACCGGAGTTACACGATCTCATGGTCGAAGGAATAGATACTTGACATTGGCAAAGCTTCTAGCAAACGAACTATCCGATCTTTTATGCTATGCTTATGATTGGGTCTTGTCCATCACATCATTCTCCTAATGATGTGATCCCGTTATCAACGACATCCAATGTCCATAGTCGAAACCATGACTATCTATTGATCACAACGAGCTAGTCAACTAGAGGCTCACTAGGGACTCATTGGGTCTAAGTGTTCACACGTATTACGATTTCGGATAATACATTTATAGCATGAACAAAAGACAATTATCATGAACATTGAAATATAATAATCCTTTTATTATTGCCTCTAGGGCATATTTCCAACAGTCTCCCACTTGCACTAGAGTCACCAATCTAGTTACATTGTGATGAATCGAACACCCATAGAGTTCTGGTGTTGATCATGTTTTGCACGCGAGAGAGGTTTAGTCAACGGATCTGCGACATTCAGATCCGTGTGCACTTTGCAAATCTCTATGTCTCCATCTTGAACATTTTCACGGATGGAGTTGAAGCGACGCTTGATGTGCCTGGTCTTCTTGTGAAACCTGGGCTCCTTGGCTAGGGCAATAGCTCCAGTGTTGTCACAGAAGAGTTTGATCGGCCCCGACGCGTTGGGTATGACTCCTAGGTCGGTGATGAACTCCTTCACCCAAATCGCTTCATGCGCTGCCTCCGAGGCTGCCATGTACTCCGCTTCACACGTAGATCCCGCCACGACGCTCGCTTGCATTTGCACCAGCCATCGCTCCACCATTCAACATATACGTATCCGGTTTGTGACTTAGAGTCATCCAGATCTGAGTCGAAGCTAGCATCGACGTAACCCTTTACGACGAGCTCTTCGTCTCCTCCATAAACGAGAAACATGTCCTTAGTCCTTTTCAGGTACTTCAGGATATTCTTGACTGCTGTCGGTGTTCCTTGCCGGGCTTACTTTGGTATCTTGCAACCAAACTTACGGCAAGGTTTACATCGGTCCAGTACACAAGCATGGCATACATAATAGATCCTATGGCTGAAGCATAGGGATGACACTCATCTCTTCTTTATCTTTTGTCATGGTGGTGGTCGAGCTGAGCTCGGTTTCACACCTTGTAACATAGGCAAGAACCCTTCTTGGACTGATCCATTTTGAACCTCTTCAAAATCTTATCAAGGTATGTGCTTTGTGAAAGACCTATGAGGCGCCTCGATCTATCTCTATAGATCTTAATGCCTAATATATAAGCAGCTTCTCCAAGGTCCTTCATTGAAAAACACTTGTTCAAATAGGCCTTAATGTTGTCCAGAGTGTCGTATCATTTCCCATCAAGAGTATGTCATCTACATATAACAGAGAAATGCTACGGAGCTCCCACTCACTTTCTTGTAAACGCAGCTTCTCCATAAGTCGCAAGATAAACCCAAACGCTTTGATCATCTCATCAAAGCGAATGTTCCAACTCCGAGATGCTTGCACCAGTCCATAAATGGATCGCTGGAGCTTGCATACTTTGTTAGCGTTCGAGGATCGACAAAACCTTCCGGCTGCATCATATACAGCTCTTCCTTAAGATGTCCATTAAGGAATGCCGTTTTGACGTCCATCGCCATATCTCATAATCATAGTATGCGGCAATTGCTAACATGATTGAGACGGACTTAAGCTTCGCCACGGAGAGAATGTCTCGTCAGTAGTCAATCCCTTGAACTTGTCGATAACCCTTAGCGACAAGTCGAGCTTTATAGATGGTAACATTACCATCCGCGTCCGTCTTCTTCTTAAAAATCCATTTATTTTCTATCGCCGCCGATCATCGGGCAAGTCTGTCAAAGTCCATACTTTGTTTTCATACATGGATTCTATCTCGGATTTCATGGCCTCAAGCCATTTGTTGGAATCCGGGCCCGCCATTGCTTCTTCATAGTTCAAGGTTCATTGTTGTCTAGCAACATGATTTCCATGACAGGTTGCCGTACCACTCAGTGCGGAACGTGTCCTCGTGGACCTTCAAGTTCAAGAGTAACTTGATCCAAGTACCTTGATCATCATCAACGTTTTCCTCTTCAAGAGGTGTGGGCAAGACAGAACGGTTTCTCGCGCCGCACCACTTTCCCGCTCGAGAGGTAGTACTTCATCGAGTTCTACTTTCCTCCCACTTACTTCTTTCGAGAGAAACTCTTTTCCAGAAAGCATCCGTTCTTGGCAACAAAGATCTTGCCTTCGGATCTTAAGTAGAAGGTATACCCGACAGTTTCCTTAGGGTATCCTATGAATACGCATTTTTCCGACTTAGTTGAAGTTTCTTGACATAAGCATCGCATCCCCAAACTTTTAGAAACGACAGCTTAGGTTTCTTCCCAAACCATAATTCATACGGTGTCGTCTCAACGGATTTAGACGGTGCCCTATTTAAAGTGAATGTAGCTGTCTCTAGAGCGTATCCCCAAAATGATAGCGGTAAATCGGTAAGAGACATCATAGACCGCACCATATCCAATAGAGTGCGACACGACGTTCGGACACACCGTTTCGCTGAGGTGTTCCAGGCGGCGTGAGTTGTGAAACGATTCCACATTTTCTCAAGTGTGTACCAAATTCGTGACTTAAGTATTCGCCCCCACGATCTGATCGTAGGAACTTTATCTTACGGTCACGTTGATTCTCTACTTCACTCTGAAATTCCTTGAACTTTTCAAAGGTCTCAGACTTGTGTTTCATTAAGTAGACATACCCATATCTACTCAAGTCGTCAGTGAGAGTGAGAACATAACGATATCCTCCATGAGCCTCAACGCTCATTGGACCTTTTACATCGGTATGTATGATTTCCAACAAGTTGGTTGCTCGCCCATTGTTCGGAGAACGGAGTCTTGGTCATTTTGCCTAAGAGGCAAGGTTCGCATGTGTCAAACGATTCATAATCAAGAGACTCTAAAAGTCCATCAAGCATGGAGCTTCTTCATGCGCTTGACACCAATGTGACCAAGGCAAAGTGCCACAAGTATGTGGGACTATCGTTATCAACTTTACATCTTTTGCATCCACACTATGAACATGTGTAATATTACGCCGAGATTCATTAAGAATAAACCATTGACCATCGGAGCATGACCATAAAACATATCTCTCATATAAATCGAACAACCATTATTCTCAGACTTAAATGAGTAGCCATCTCGTATCAAACGAGATCCAGATACAATGTTCATGCTCAAACTTGGCACTAAATAACAATTATTGAGGTTTAAAACTAATCCGTGAGGTAAATGTAGAGGCAGCGTGTCGACGGCGATCACATCGACCACGGAACCATTCCCGACGCGATCGTCACCTCGTCCTTTGCCGGTCTCCGCTTATTCCGCAGCTCCTCTGCTGTGAGTTACATATGTGAGCAACGGCACCGGTATCAAATACCTGGGAGTTACTACGAGTAATGGTAAGGTACACATCAATTACATGTATATCAAATATACCTTTGGTGTTGCGGCCTTCTTATCCGCTAAGTATTTGGGGCAGTTCCGCTTCGGTGCCCTTCCCTTGCAATAAAAGCACTCGATCTCGTGCTTGGGTCCATTCTTTGACTTCTTCCCGCAACAAAGCTTACGGCGGCGCAACATCCTTGCCGTCCTTCTTGAAGTTCTTCTTACCCTTGCCCTTCTTGAACTTAGTGGTCTTATTGACCATCAACACTTGATGTTCTTTCTTGATTTCAGCCTCTGCGACTTGACGATTGAGAACACTTCAGGAATGGTCTTTACCATCCCTTGCATGTTGTAGTTCATCACAAAGCTCTTGTAGCTTGGTGGGAGCGACTGGAGGATTCTGTCAATGACCGCCTCATCTGGGAGGTTAATGTTCAACTGGGTCATACGTGCGTGCAACCCAGACATCTTCAGGATGTGTTCACTGACTGAACTGTTCTCCTCCATCTTACAACTGTAGAACTTGTCGGAGACATCATATCTCTCGACCCGGGCATGAGCTTGGAAAACTAGTTTCAGCTCTTCGAACATCTCATATGCTCCGTGATGCTCAAAACGCTTTTGGAGCCCCGGTTCTAAGTCAGAAGCATGCCGCATCGAACGAGGGAGTAATCATCGGTAGCGAGTTTGCCAAGCGTTCATAACGCCTTGGTTCTTCGGGACGGAGCGGCACCTAGCGGTCCTTCTAGGACATATTGCTTCTGGCAGCTATGAGGATGATCTCGTGTTCGGACCCAAATCCGTATAGTTGCTGCCATCATCTTTCAGCTTGGTTTTCTAGGAACGCGTTGAAGTTCATGTTGACATTAGCGTTGGCCATTGATCTACAAGACATATTTGCAAAGGTTTTAGACTAAGTTCATGATAATAAAGTTCTTAATCAAAATTATGAACTCCCACTTAGATTAGACATCCCTCTAGTCATCTAAGTGTTACACGATCCGAGTCGACTAGCCCGTGTCCGATCATCACGTGAGACGGACTAGCCATCGTCGGTGAACATCTTCATGTTGATCGTATCTTCCATACGACTCGTGTTCGACCTTTCGGTCTCCGTGTTCCGAGGCCATGTCTGCACATGCTAGGCTCGTCAAGTTAACCCTAAGTGTTTTCGTTGTGTAAAACTGTCTTACACCCGTTGTATGTGAACGTAAGGATCCATCACACCCGATCATCACGTGGTGCTTAGAAACGACGAACTGTAGCAACGGTGCACGTTAGGGAGAACACTTCTTGAAATTTTTAAGGATCATCTTATTTACTACCGTCGTCCTAAGTAAACAAGATGCATAAACATAATAAACATCACATGCAATTATATAGTTGTGACATGATATGGCCAATATCATCAAGCTCCATTGATCTCCATCTTCGGGCTCCATGATCATCTTGTCACCGCTTGACACCATGATCTCCATCATCATGATCTCCATCATCGTGTCTTCATGAAGTTGTCACGCTAACGACTACTTCTACTTCTATGACTAACGCGTTTAGTAATGAAGTAAAGTAGTTTACATGGCGTTCTTCAATGACACGCAGGTCATACAAAAAATAAAGACAACTCCTATGGCTCTCGCCGTTGTCATACTCATCGACATGCAAGTCGTGAATCCTATTACAAGAACATGATCTCATACATCACAATTCAACATTCATCACAACTTCCGCCATATCACATCACATGATCAATCGCTGCAAAACGCAAGTTAGACGTCCTCTAGTTGTTGTTGCATCTTTTACGTGGCTGCGATTGGGTTCTAGCAAGAACGTTTTCTTACCTCGAATCACCACAACGTGATTTTGTCAACTTCTATTTACCCTTCATAAGGGCCCTGTTCATCGATTCCGCTCCAACTAAAGTGGGAGAGCAGACACCCGCCACCACCTTATGCAACTAGTGCATGTCATCGGTGGAACCGGTCTCACGAAGCGCACGTGTAAGGTTGGTCTGGGCCGCTTCATCCCACAATACCGTTGAGCAAGAAAAGACTAGTAGAGGCAAGTAAGATGACAAGATCAACGCCCACAACAAATTGTGTTCTACTCGTGCATTAGAGAACTACGATAGACCTAGCTCGATACCTTTGTTGGGGAACGTTGCAGAAAATTAAAATTTTTCCCACGGCTTCACCAAGATCCATCTATGAGTTCATCTAAGCAACGAGTAACGGAGAGAGTTTGCATCTACATACCACTTGTAGATCGCGTATGAAGCTTGCAAGGTGATGATGGAGTCGTACTCGAACGTGATTCAGATCACCGATGCCAAGTCTTGAACGGACAGCACCTCCGCGCTCAACACACGTGACGGGACGGCGGCGTCTCCTCCTTCTTGATCCAGCAAGGGGAAGGAGAGGTTGAGGAAGATAGCTCCACCGGCAAAGACGACACGTGATGATGGTGGAGATGCAAGATCTCGGCTGTGGCTTCGCCAAGCTCTACGGAGGAGGAGATGTGTTGGGAGGGAGGGCTGCGCCTTGGGAGTTGTGTACAGCAGCCCCTCCCTCCCCCTTTATATAGGCCCCAGTGGCGGCCCTGGAGATCCAATCTCCGGGGGGGCGGCCAAGGGGGTGGAGTGCCCCCAAGCCGGTGGGCGCCCCCCCCTAGGGTTTCAACCCTAGGCGCAGGGGTGGACCCTAGGGGCGCACCAGCCCCTTGTGGGCTGGTTCCTTCCCTCTCAGCCCATGGGGCCCTCCGGATAGGTGGCCCCACCGGTGGACCCAGGATCCTTCCGGGGTCCCGATTTTGCTTCAGTAACCCGAAACTTTCCCGATGGCGAAACACCACTTCCTATATATTATTCTTTACCTCCGGACCCTTCCGAACTCCTCGTGACGTCCGGGATCTCATCCGGATTCGAACAACATTCGGTGGTCACATACTTGACTTCCTACTAACCCTAGCGCCACCGAACCTTAAGTGTGTAGACCCTACGGGTTCGGGAGACACGCAGACATGACCGAGACGACTCTCGGGCAATAACCAACAGCGGGATCTGGATATCCATGTTGGCTCCCACATGCTCCTCGATGATTTCATTGGTTGAACCACGATGTCGAGGATTCGATCAAACCTCGTATGCAATTCCCTTTGTCAATCGATGCGTTACTTGCCCGAGACTCGATCGTCGGTATCCCAATACCTTGTTCGGTCTCTCGCACGGCAAGTCACTTTACTCGTACCTTAATACATGATCCCGTGACCAACACCTTGGTCACATTGAGCTCATTATGATGATGCATTACCGAGTGGGCCCAGTGATACCTCTCCGTCATACGGAGTGACAAATCCGATCTCGATCCGTGTCAACTCAGCAGATACTTTCGGAGATACCGTAATGCACCTTTATAGTCACCCGATTCGTTGTGACGTTTGATACACCCAAGGCACTCCTACGGTAACCGGAGTTACACGATCTCATGGTCGAAGGAATAGATACTTGACATTGGCAAAGCTTCTAGCAAACGAACTATCCGATCTTTTATGCTATGCTTATGATTGGGTCTTGTCCATCACATCATTCTCCTAATGATGTGATCCCGTTATCAACGACATCCAATGTCCATAGTCAGGAAACCATGACTATCTATTGATCACAACGAGCTAGTCAACTAGAGGCTCACTAGGGACTCATTGGGTCTAAGTGTTCACACGTGTATTACGATTTCCGGATAATACATTTATAGCATGAACAAAAGACAATTATCATGAACATTGAAATATAATAATCCTTTTATTATTGCCTCTAGGGCATATTTCCAACAATAGCTCATTCCCAGGGCCATTCCGCTTTCGGACCTTCATACCCGAAGGTAGGAGGGCACGCACCCATTGCCACAGAAAAATGCGGATCTTCAAAGGGAGCTTAATATCCCAGAGAAGGGTCATTTCGGTTGGACCCAGGGTAGCTACTAGTGCGTGATATAGGGATTTGGTAGAGAAAATCCCGCTTGGTTCGAGGGACCAAGAGATTGAGTCCTCCTCGGGGAGGGGGAGTGGAGGGGAATGCATTGAAGCAACTCCTCCCATTGGTCCCCTTCTAACGGGCCAAAGGTGCGGCAGAAGGCAACGACCACCAAGTTCGTGAGGGCCGCACACACAGTAAGTTGTGGACGGGTTCAAATACTAAAAAGCGCATAGAAACGTTCGACGAACGGCCTATCGCCCGACCATCAGTCGAGCCAGAACAGGGCATTAGTGCCCATCCCTACCGAAATTGAGGACCCTATCCGAAGGACCGGCATCAACTGAATGATCGATTGCCAGAACTGTGATCCGCCCATCCTAGGAGCGAAGGCAAGGGGTTGCCCACGCAGGTATTTTGCACAGATGATCTAGACCCATAGACCCCATCCCCTGCCTCAAACCGCCATAGCCACTTGGAGAGCAAGGCTATGTTCATCCGCTTGGATGAAATGATGCCCAGGCCGCCTTGGTCCTTTGGCTTGCAAATCTCGAACCATCTCACCATGTGGTATTTTTGTCTATTGTCCCGCCCTGCCTAGAAAAACCTAGAAAGGTATTTGGCGACTTCCTGGTGGAGGGATTCATGCAGACTATAGAATCCCATCAAGTACATGAGCAAGCTAACTAGAGATGAGTTCATCAACACTACCCGGGCTGCCTTGGATGGCCAATGTCCCTGCCATGGTTCGACACAGTGTTGGAGCTTGGTCACCATGGGGAAAGGATCCTTCGCTTGGAGTCGGGAGTCACTAATTGGCAGGCCAAGGTAGGTGGTCGGGAATGAGCCTAGTCGGCAGTTAAACTTGTTGGCTATGCGTCAGGACTCATCCACAGAATAGCCCAGCACCATCACTTCACTCTTGGCGAAGTTTATTGTCAGCCCTGACATCTCTTGGAAACATATGAGAAGGAACTTCAGATTGGATGTCTACGTCTGAGCCCTCAACCATGAGAATGGTGTCGTCCGCGTATTGGAGGTGTGTGATGCCCCCATCACCTACAAGGTGCGGGCATATCCCCGTGATATGTCCAGCCTTCTGTGCTTTGTCCAAGATCGTCGCCAGAGCATCGACAATCAAGTTAAATAGGAAAGGGGACAGGGCCACCTTGGCGCACCCCCTGGGCAGTGCGGAAATAGGGGCTGACTTCCCCATTGATGTTCACCGCCGTGCGATCGGATGTCACAAGCTGCATTACCCTAGCAATCCAATGAGGATTGAAGCCTCATTTCTCCGTTACCTCCCGGAGAAAGGACCAATGAACCATATCATAGGCCTTATGGAAATCAATCTTAAAGAAAACAGCCCGAAGGTGACTTCTTTTGACCTCATGGAGAACCTCGTGCATCACGAGGACCCCGTCTAAGATAAATCGACCCTTAGTGAACGCCGACTGGTTAGGGTGATGGATTCTTGATGCCAACAGAGCTGCCCTAGTGGCATACCCTTTGGCTAGAATCTGGAAGATCGCGTTAAGTACCGTGATGGGGCGAAATAGTCGAATATCCAATGCCCCTGGACTTTAGGGATCAAAGAGATAACCACATAGTTCAGACGGGACACATCTAGGGTTCCCCTCGAAAATTCGAAGAATAAAGCCAGAATATCATCCTTGATGGTAGGCCAGAATACCTAGAAAAACGGACGGGTAGGCCATCAGGGCCGGGGCAGAAGCCGGATTCATTGATTTGATAATGGCTTCCACATCCGTTTCTTCAAAGGGTGCGACCAGGGAATCGTTCTCCTCTTGGAATATACGCAAATGTTCTTCCCAGAAGTCGCTCGCGAGGGCTAGGCCCCCTCTAGCTCGTGGGGAGAACAGGGTTGTATAAAACTCGTCTACGTATGCCCGAATCGCGTCCGGGTCCTGCAACATCCGATCCCCATCCCAAAGGATGGGGATGGTACAACGCCGCCGTCGGCCATTGGCAATGGCCTAGAAATATGCCGTGTTGGCATTGCCAAAGAGGAGCCAATTGAAGGATCCGCGCTAGCGCCAATACTCTTCTTCCTTAGCATAAATGTCAGTCAGGGTATCTTTGAGGCTATACCGAAGTGCCCACTCCTCCGAAGAGAGGCCCGGGCTGTCAGCCCGGAGGTCAAGCGACTAGATCTCCATGAGCAGAGATTGTTTCTGGACCAGCAGGTCCCGCCCAACGAGCCCCCAGCCTTTCATGAATTGTCTGGAGCGTTTCGCCAAATGGTGCCAGTCATCCATCATAGACATGGCGCGGTGGGGTTAAGCTCGGGCCGCTATCCAATGTTGTTTGACGGCCGCAATAAAACCCGGTTGGCGAAGCCAAAACGTTTTAAATCGGAAACGAGGTGGTGGGTGAGGACGCTCATCCATCGATGGCAGTAGGAGAGGCACATGATCGGATCCAATCCACGTGATAGCGTGGAGGGTAGGTAGAGGGAACCGTAGTTCCCAGTCCTCAGACATAAAGATCCGGTCTAGGAGGGTAGGGTTCACCTATTTATTTTTCCAGGTGTATCTAGCCCCTACCCTATCTAATTCTCGAAGCTCGAGCTCCGCAATCCAATCATTAAAGCGCTGCATGCCCGATGGGTCGACTCGGGCGTTATTCTTATCGGCCACCGAATGGAGAAGGTTGAAGTCACCACCAACGATCACAGGTAGAATAGCCGCCCTAATCTTTGTGTGCAATTCTGCTAAGAAGGTGGTGGACCGGCTATGGTCAGCCGGGCCATAGACGACAATCACTTTTTATGAAATATACTATGTTTGGTTATGTGTGTAGGCTATGGGGATATAAAAATTGTGATAATGACATATGATTAATGCGGAATATTTGAAGCAGACATCTTTACACATTTTGTCAAGTCTAGCTTTCCTCTTTGCTTGCAAAAGCCATGCAGTTACTATGTATGCTAAGGCTTAAGAATGTCATGGAGTTGCAACAACATGCAGTCTAGTTGCCAAAGAATTAAAGGCTTCAGATTTGAACTCCCTGCACAACCGCTCGGTGTACTTATACCTTACTTTAACATGCTTGTCTATTTTTTGTAGGTTGGTGCACTAGAAGCAAACGGAATAAAGGCGATCACTACATAAGTTAAACCAACGGTTGGATGGTTTGTCTATTTTTTGCAGGTTGTTCATGTAGTTCCATCCTGTGACTTGACTTCACACTATTTTCTTTCTAGAGTAACTTTAACATTTAGTCGTCAATGTAGATTTGTCCATGTACTAGCAGACCGTAAAATTCTTTATCATGGACTATTAATATATAAAAGTATTATTGGATTATTAATAAAAATATATTCTTAGTTTTTTGGCAGATATAATTAGATTTAATATCATGAAAAGTGCTTCATAATATTTCTGGAATTTAAACTGTTCACTGACAAACTCGAAAAGGAAATTACAATCGAAGTTCTATGTTGCAGTTTTTGCATGTATAAAACAGGCCAACATTTTTTCACTGTTATGTGTGGACAAAAGCTGCATAAAACGATTTTGTTATTTCAAAAAGGCGACTATTTATTACTCCATAAGCCAGTGTTGATGACTGCTCGATCTTTCACGAGTTATGCATAAACATATATGAGGAGAAAATCTTGAACTTATGGCTATGAGTAGTTGTCTAGAAATAACTGTTTCTAAGTTGATTTAGCCATATATAGTCTTTTTTTTGCGGGTAATTTAACCATATATAGTCCCTCCCAATTACTAGTAATTACTTCTGACTAACGGGACGACGGTATTCACCCTTTAGTTTGGAAAATGTGTATTCCATGTGAATGTGATTTACTAACGGAAGGGTCTCCCAAGTCCCAAGTCACAGCATTGGCAAACTGCACGTTCGACTTGACAGCCTTAAACAAATTTCCTTTTACGATCTTGTTGCCTCTTTTTTACGGGATCTTGTTGCCTTTTTTTATCACAGTTTACACGTCTGATGGTGATTAGCACTTTTTTTTTTACAATTGGCGTCTCAACAATCGGCCTTTATATAAGCAGCGATTAGCACACAACACAAATTCAAATTATTAACCAGAAAAAACCAACGATGTGCCACAAACCTTATTTGATCGATCAACAGTTCAACACATGATCATGTTCAACAGTTCAACACATGATCATCACAGTTATAATTAAGGCCCTCCTGATCGCTGCCATAAACAGTGCATGCATGCGCCTATCTAGCCAGTTAATTACCAATTAACGGCGATGCAATGCTCTAACAACACAGATCGATCGACAAGTTGATGGAGGCGGCAGCCGGCCGCTTCCTGCGATCGATCGTTCCATTGCCACGGTTCACGAGGACACGCCGACGCCGAGGAAGTCGATGAACGGTGGCGCATCCTTCGTTTTCAGTGGCTCGTCGCCGTCGACATGGTAATCCTTCCTGCGGTGATGGTCAGGGCCGCCACGGCCATCCAATGCTAGTGCTTCTCTTGAAGGTGGGGAGGAGAAGGCGATGGAGAGAGAAGACGGCGCCGCTGGTTGCTTGCCGCCGTCCAGGTAGCTACTGTACCTTGACAGCAAGCTCTTGTTTCCTGAAGCGCCGTAGCCATTGAACAGTACTGGAGTAGAAGAAGGCGCCACTGCCGCCGCCGTCGGCGGTGAGCCGAAGAAACCGCCACCACTAGGCTTGGAGAAGCCAAAGCAGAAGGAGCCGGCCGACGCGCTGGCGAAGTCGAGCTGGGCGCCGCCGTTGTAGGAGTAGGACGGGAAGGTGGACGAGGCGGCCTTGGCGAGGAGCCTGCAGCGCTCGCGGCTGCGGCGGGCCCTGACGACGTGCCAGTGGTTCTTGACGGCGTTGTCAGTGCGGCCAGGAAAATGGCGGGCGATGAGAGCCCACTTGTTGCCGTGGACGCGGTGCGCCGCTAGCAGACGCTCCTCCTCTTCCTCCGTGAACGGCCGCTTGTTGATCCGCGGGTCAAGCTGGTTGAACCACCGGAGACGGCAGCTCTTGCCTACAATTAATTACCACAATTTAGTTTTAAATATTAGAAATAAAATTGAAAACTTAGCAGGTCAGGGAAATACATTCTATAGCAATTATTAATCATGAAAGAAATTCGCAATTCAGTGTAATTCATTGGCGAATGAAGCATTGGTAGTTTTTCCTTTTTCTTTTGGCCAATATGGAGAATTCATGGTTAAGTAGTGTAATTTTGCAAGGACGTGAAATTCTATATATAGCAGTGTAATGTTGTAGGATTTGCGGGACAAATTAATCGGGCGAGTAATTACATAATTAACGCACTCAAGGTACTAGGTCAGGGCACATAAAGGTTATTGCGTACAGATCGATTTAGTTGCATCAACCTGCATGCATGCCTGAGAGAGACGAGTGAAGAAATCTTCTCATTAGGCTAAGCCGTGTAGGTGATCAACTCTTGACACATGCATCCATATATACATGGATTTTTCACATGTATAAACATAAAACTAACCGTGCTTTGCCTGGTGATTAACTAATTAGGGCTGTTTCAGTGTTGTTACTTGTTAGTAAGAACACACCCTACCGCATCTGTAACATTAAGTAACTATACACGGTTTTAGTTATGTTGTTGCTTCCCTTGACCTCATACTATGTAAAAAAAATTTGTGAAAAAAATATTATGCAACTATATGTTTCGGGGGAAAATTATTTAAGTGAAACTAAAAGAGGAGATTTAGAGTAAAGATGCATGCATGCTAATTTCACCTTGTTCTTGAATTTTGCAAGCTAGTAGTCATGCAGATGAAACCTTGTGTTCATAATTCCTTCTTCAATCTAGAACAAGTATTTCAGGGATATAACTAATTCCGAGCTTCTAAATTTTTTATGTATCAATTAGACAAAGATCACTTAATCGTACCTGTTTGCCTTTATGGACATCAGATTAGATTTATCTTTGGTCTAAGAAAAGTAACACTAATCTTTCCAAATTTCCGAAAATATTAGAGAATATATTGTGTATCATTCCATTGAAGCGCCTTGAAAGATAGAAAAAGTTACATCCACAAGCACAACAAGAGAACTATATAGGTACCCCAAAACAGACTCAACTCGTCATCGTGCACACTAATGAACAATTTATATGATCCTACTGTTTTTTGGGTAAAGCACGAAGAAAAACTCACTAACGAGACATAATTTTAATTAACTTATATCTAAATAAAACTTTTATTTCCAAGATACCCAAAGACTAAGAAAGAAAAAACTAAAGCCCAGCGCAAATATCATTCCCCTAGAGGAAGGATTTTCTTGGTAGATGGTACAACGGCGCTAAAACAACCTGACCGTGCTGAAAATTAGTATGGCAACAAACTGAACCAAGATGCGTAGATCATCTACTTCCTGAGCACAAATCGCATCAACCGAAGTCAATTTCTCAAGTTCGTATGCATCAACATCATCTCGAAAAGAAAATTAAGAAACATTTCTTGTTGGAAACAGATCGACGATCAAGGAGACAGACCAGCAGTTCCACCCACCTGATCTGCCCTCGAGCTTCTCGGCTATGGAGTTCCAGTTCTGGGGGCCGTACTTCTCCACGAGCTGGCGCAGCTTCTCGTCCTCCCCCGGTCGCCAGTGGCCTCTCGGGCACAAGGACGACGACTTCGCGCCGCCTTCCGATGTGTTGGTCGTCGACGAGGACGCCGCCATCGGCCTTCGCCGGCCGGAGAAAAGGAGGAGGATCGAGGCCTGGCCGATGAGAGAGCTCCGAGCTGCGCTTGAGAGAGAGGAAGCTAATGCGTTTTTGGTCCGTAATGAGCTAATGGCCACAAGTCAGAGGGGCGTATGTATATAGAGGTAGAGTGAGAGAGAAGGCTATGGTGTGTGTGTTAGCTTTACCCACACACACGCACGCAGGTAATGACACGCATGTTGGGCTAGGGTTTGGGGAAGAGGTCCTTTTAGTTTAGTTTTACACGACAAGAGAGAGAGGGGGAGCTGTGAATGATGCATGCACGCTCACATACACCGCTAATGGAGTATTCAACATCTCTCTTTCTCCCTCTCTTGTGTGCGTGTGTGTAGGGCTAGCTACCGTGTGTCCATGTCATCTCTATCTCCCACCAACTTGCCCCGTTTGGCTATTCGCCAGAGACCACTCCTCTCACAGCCCCCATCCAACACAAACCTATCCCCGCCCGGATTACTTCCAGCTGCAATATTTGTACTTCTTCTCTAACTTCCCTAACAATATTCTCCCCCTCCCCTCCTCCATCTGCAATGCAAAGACATCATCAACTTTCTTAACAAACGATCTTATCTAAACAACTCCCTGCCCCGTTGTACGTGTTCTTGACGCTTCTCTTCAATTACGTATGCCGTTTGTTCTGACGCCTATTTATATTACATCACAGATCAAACGGCACTTTCTTATGATCTTATGTTCCATGTAGTACAAATAATTCCTCCATATGTACGCATCTCATTTACACCAGATGAAAAAGTTGAGAGAGGTTGTTATGGTCAACATCTGGGTGCACCCCCAAGAGGGCAAACCGTTCTATCCCAGCCATTACAGCCATACACAAAAACAGCAGCCGTAGTAATGGCCAATGAGCTAGCACACACACAAGGAAGGTGGTTGGCTGCCTGCATCCTGCAGAGCAGAAGCCCAAAACCTGCAAACCTTTGCAGCATGGGATGTGCTGCAGAAATGGGATGCATTCAAGCGTTCCATGCCGCCCACTGTTCGTTTTGTATGGGTGGTATGGAGTAACATGTACATCTTGATGTGAGCGACAACAGTAGATCAGTACATGCATATGCACTCTGCGCCGTAAATGTGACCATCACCATGTGGCCTGCAGGGATGTTGCTCTGCACTATTAATTGCTACGTTTGTTGTACTGCACATGTAACTAAGCAAAACGCATGCGCTCTCCAAGGGGTGTCCAGTGGCCTGTCCTTCACTGGTACATTCAATTTGTACTTGCAGAACAAAAGGCAGAAGGGTGAACAGTTTACATTCAGAAAATGGGTTTTACAACGGTTTTTCAGGAGACCGGAGAAAACATGAACTGTATCAGCATTTGGGAGACTAGATTGCAGAACAAAAAAAAAGTCAAACCTGTAAATATATTAGTTGCTATACTGGTCCTTCCAGTTTTGTCTTTGCATATACAAATGGTCAATATTTTGCTCAACTGTTTGCGGGTGAACATCTTATAGCATATATATGGTCAATACTTTGCTCAACTTAACTGAAGGTTGCGCCAGCTACCAGTATTAGAAAATGTACAAGAGTGTTGCTGCGTAGAGCAGAATTAACACTCATGCATAGCTTTGTTCTGGTATGACTTGGCTTTTTCCCGACCTGCTTTTTTGTGTGTGTACGTTGGTTTTGGTTGTCTGCATCCTAGCTATGTGAAGGCTGGGTTTGTGCTCATTGTGGATGTATCTCCCACTTGATGCCTCATGTTGAGTCAATAAAATTCACCCGTTGTCAAAAAACAGAATTAACACTCATAAAAAATTAAAAGGCTTACTGCTGAGATGTTCCTATAACTAGCCCTAATAAGAATATAACTAAAACTGATCAACCCTTCCACCCAAAATATGTAACATTGATAGCCCTTGTTTGGTTTAGCAAGGCAAGCACATATTTATGCAAATGGAATGGGAAACTGCTTAGCATAACTAAGTGGGGAAGTAGGCCCCAACAACAATGGACAAAATGCACATCCGTAGCAAACTGCGGAAATCTGATGCAACCACTAACCAAAACATGCACTACACATATATATTCCTTCCTAGATGCAAGTGTGAAGAGACAAATATATCTCGGTTTTTACTGCATATACAAAGTGATTTTTTGCTGACCGAGACTTTTTCAGTTTTCAGGGTTTTAGTTAATTAAATCACCAAAAAAATAACATCAGCTCATTGGCTATAAGTAAGCCTATCTGCAACAAGTATGACAGTGCCACCTACTTAAACGTACACTTCGCGGATGCACCCGATTGCAATAGCTTTCCATATTAAACATATGGTCATCCATCACAAATACGCCCCCCTAAATTTTGTAGTCAAAGTAGTTTCACCCGTGAGATGCCGACGTTGAAAATTTGGGCGCCAACGACCTATTAACAATGACTTGAATACAGTTTCAGGTTACGAATTCCGTTCCAAGAAAGTGCGATTGATAACGCACTCGCAACCGCTAGTATTATATGAACCATTGTTTAACTAGAGTATAAGTTAAAACAGGTTAGTTTCTGAGTCTGACTTGGCATGTGTTGAGGGTGTAGCTTTAGCTTGCTGCTTTGGAATTAGAATCGGTTCCAGAAAGGTTTTTGTGATACCAACAGGTGGTGTGAACCTTGAAGGGAAAAACAGCCAAAGTTACCACAAGATCAATGTAGTGTTACACAAGTTTTAGGCTGGTAAAGGATTGAGAGCTTTGACAAATCATGAGTACAAGAGCTAATTGAAGAGCTTAAACAGAATTCAAACTAATATAACATGCATTTGGCACACACATGCAGTCGGCATATCCGTTGATCGTTTCGATCAAACTGCTTTAATCTAACTATTTTCGTCACGAAGGTTCCTAATCATTTGCCATTAAGTAGTCGACACGATGACATGGATAATCCCAAAAAGGAACCAAAAGAGCTCCCCAGCTGTATAGCTGACATGTCTAGAGGGTGTTGTATAGCTGGCCACGCCACATTCCTGACATAATAATTAACTGATTTCGTCAGGCAACGCTAATTTTGGAGATTGACACGCTAACTTTTCTTGTATAATTGTGATTGTTAAACGGTATGTTGACTCAGCTAGGGAATTAAATAGTAACAACCACGTGTGCATGATGGAGCCACCTAGGAGCGTGAGAAAGAACAAGCACTGTCTAATCGACACTTGATATATAATGTCCAAAAGAGATGAGAGATTTTCAGGCATTGACAGGGACTTACAACCAATCCCCTGAGGAGATGGGAATGACAAGAAAACGGAAACTTTTACCAAAGTACATATCATTTCGTATCATCTTAAACAAGGAACCGAAGGTGTAGTACTATTAAACTATGGGGTGTGACCAACTACTTGAGATTCTACAATGGTTAATGAGTATGATTTTGGAAATTAATTGTCTTTTTTAAATGGTGGCATAAGATTTGCCCCATCCATTAAATAAGGAGAGAATAGAGTTTAGAGTTTTACAAAACACCCCACACAAGCAGCATGACAATTACTCACTAAAAATGATAGTCCCTAGTTTATTTGTGCCGGCAGTAACCCATAACTTTGCCTCTTCAAGAATGGCTCGAAGAAGAATAGGTGGTGGCACAATTTTTTTGTTGAAACACCATAGCATTCCACTCGTTCCAAGTTGTCCATGAGATGAGCATGGTGAGGGAGGTCATGGCATGCGAAATTGGGTTTCGGTTATCGGTTCGTTTGTCCCACCACTCATTAACGGATTCATCTAGATGCCATTCAGGGATATTGACGTGAGGTAGCTCAAGCTTCTCGATGATTGATCTCCAAAGCCTAAGCGTGTAGCAACACTTGAAGAAGATGTGTGGCCCATGCCACGCATGTATCATTAGGGCAACACGGGTGGCGATTCCTCGATGTCGCTACACGACTCCAGTTCTCGTCACCCATCGCCACAGTTGGACAAAGCCAGTATGACATCCTAGATGTCAAGGAAACTGCCCTGGAAGGTGGGCCACGAACGGCCCTCCGACGAGCATTGTGGCAACGACGGTGGCTGCTCCCCGATCTCTGCTGGCGAACGAGCCACCGGCAGCTCGTTTTGGTCGCCCACCGGAGCTCAAATTCCCATCTTTTCTTTCCTCTCGATCTCCGCCAGAGAGTCCGTGGATTATCCTCCCGTCTGCCTGCCGGCAGGTGGTAAGGAGGGGATGCTAGTGCCTCGGCTCCATTTAGTAGATAGATTAGGATTTTAATCCTTGCAATGGCGGTGCTCGGATGAATGGCAGCGCTTCACCCTCTAGTCAGTTTTTTGGGCTCCGATAACCTCGAGTTTGTCCATCGGGATGAATTAGTCGGAGCTTTGGCATAGATTCCTATCGGCTTCTCGGGGCAGCGAGGTTAGGGTTTCTCGCAACGCGTACGCGACGACGAGATTTGGTGTCATGTTCTTCCAATCGATTTAAGGATCCGACGATGACTGCGGCTTGGGTGTTAGTCCTTAGGGGCACATGCATGAAGGTTTCCGGCTGTCATCGACAAGGTCAGGCCGGTTTCGGTATGGGAGCAGCGACATCGACGTGTTGGCAGCTCGTTCTGGCAGTGGTAGTGGTCGTCCGGTGATCCAAAAACCTCAATGTAATTTTATTTATGTTTGGGTGTGCTTTTTTACTTCCAGTGAATCTTTATAATAGACCTAATTCATTCAAAAAAAGATGATAAGGAGGGTTGTGGTGTGCCTCGAACCCACCAGGGATCAAACCCCAGGTTTGGCACTTTGGTGTCTCATAAAAAGCAGAGATATTCTTTCAGTGGGAAGCGACGTGATCGTCGATGCCCAAGATCCATCGGCTCGGTCTCTCCGATGTGCTCATTGGATAGGGTATGTATGTGCGCGTTCATTGAGGCGAGTTCATGTACGTGTTCATGAGCGTGTGCGTCTGCATCCGTATTGTGTGTTTTTTAATGTCATGATCAAGTCATTTTTAGCTGCATCATTGTTCAATGCTGACCAAGTCCTTTTTTTTGCTTGCGATAATGGTGAAAAAAGAATTTGATAACGCGATTGTGTAGATTTTTTACACATTCATATACACATTGACTTTTTGGGCTTTTTTTTTCTGCTAGGTCCTGGACAGGAATATTGGGCTCTTTGATTAATTAGATTAGAGGTTAAGTGTACCCGTTTGTGGTGAGTATGTGGGAGTGGAAGATTGAGTAGCGATTTAGTCAATTGTATGGAAGACTTCGAATCAAATCATGTATCCGTGTGCCGTCGGAAGACACGTAGTAGTAGATGAGAAATTGTTGGTTATTGTATTGGTCATAGCTGACCAGACCAGGTCAGCTGCAGTGCAACACGGGTACACCTGAAACCTTTGTCTTTGGTGCATGTACGTCCATTGCACGTGCGCGTTGAGAAACTCTGATCAACAGATAACTGCTTATCGTTGAAGGGTTAGAATAAAAATCATGTGACGCTGATGTTTCTGTGACAAAAACAGCAATAGCACTGGTGAGAAATCATCGCCTTAATTTTATTTTCTTAACCCGACCACTCGTTAGTTGGTCTCGAGGAACAATTCTTCCTCGAAGAGAAGAAATCTTACTGCATGGTAAGTCGCTATAGGGTTCGCGTGAGTGATAATTAACCGAGACCCAGAACAGCAGCGAGGTGACCAGGTCGGGTCGTACCTAACCTAACACGCACCGAGGAGCAGTAGATCTAGCTGAACCAGGTTGGACCAGATCAGTCTGGTTTGCTCGGGACAACGGGGCTACCTTCATCGGTTCACCCCTTCTCCCTCTGCCGCCTCTACACACAAAGCAGAGAAGCATTTGCATCTGTGTGCATTTCCCTCTCACGGCAGTGGGGCCAACGTGCCGGGCCTGAACCTCGGCCAAAACATTCACCGGCCGGATGCAACACTTCATTCAAATGAGCGCAAACTTCGAACCCCGGTGAAAATCCCAGTGCTTTTCTTCCAGAAGCACGTACGTACATGGGCTCCGCCGATAGTGAAGGTGTAGCTAGATCGAGTAACGGGGACGCTCGTCTCTAGTCGGCCATCCCATGTCGCCTTCGATTCGGTTGGCTACACTTGAGGCATCGACGACGTTGCCTTTTCCGGAGAGAAAAATAGTGGTTCATGGTGTCTCTCCAAGCAATAATAATCCTACTATATCACTACTAGCACACCCGAGCAATGTGAGGACCAACTGAACCACTGGAGCTGGACGCATAAAAGTACAGGTGGTGGTTGGTTTCAAACTTCAATCCAACAGTCACTTGCCCCCAACTACACATATTCCCAAAGCAAGCCAGCAGGGGAGTGAGTTGCACCAGCCCAAGATAAGCAATCCAACTCCCTCTGGCGCCTCGGCTAGACAACATACGCAAGAATCCAAGGCGCAATTATGCATGAAAGCAACGTTAAACCATGCTGCTGGGTTTGTTTGTCACTGGTAAGCCACTGAGGAAGGAGCCATTTGCGGCAATAAGCTTAACTGGTGCTGGTGCCAAAACCTGGGGCTCTCCGGTGTCAGTCAAGGCCACTCAAACTCGCTGCCAGCCGTGAGCTATCTGCTGTTTCAATGCGGAGCAGAGGCATGTGCATCGGCGCATGCATGCTTGTGTTGTTTTGTTTAAGATGGGCTGGGCCAATTGATTAATTAGCAGTGTCTTCTCAAGAAAAGCATGGATTTCGGGGATATGTATGGTCGAATTAATACCCTGTTGGTACTTGGAGGATTGGATTTATAATTAACATAAAATATTAGTTAGTGATGCTCACTTATCTAGAGCAAAAATCATGTTCATATTCCAAGAATTTGTTTTTGGTAGCGAATCTTGCTTGCCTGGCGGGTTTCTTGCTAGAACTGTGTAACGCCCCTGATCTGATCGGGGGATCGGTGATCCAGAGAGGGCTTGAGGGAGCAGGTGAGGAGGGGATGAGCTTGGAGAAGGGGGCTAAGATTTCAGAGGAATGTTTGGATACAGAGAATGATTCACCACGCATCACGCACACAGCCACAGACGGCCACCCTTTAGACTAGCCACAGTGGGAGTAACTTCAGCAGTAACATCGAGTCCAACTCAGCAAATTTGCTTATGTGGCAATGAGTTAATGAGGAGAAAGATAGTTACAGTAACTTAGCTAGTTACTGTAACATCACATGTCCAATGCAATATGAGTCTATAACCTAATAAATGAAGCTTTGCATGTTACCGCACTTATGTTACTACCCACTATGAAGGTAGTAACATAGTCTAGGGATATGTGTATGTTACTAGTGTATGTTACTATGCATTGTGGCTAGTCTATCGCTACCTACGCCTCCACTTGGCCGGCCAGCTGGCTGGGCCCACCAGCCAGCTCTTTAGGCACACTAACAGCTGGTTAGGCGTGACATTCTCTCCTCCTTAAGACGAGGCCTCCCCCTCCCAAATGGTAGCCGTGGGAAATCGCCGGCGTAGCACGTCGTAGTCCTCCCAGGTGGCCGTGTCCGAGGACGATGACGACCACTGGATCTTTAGCTGCACCACGGGCGCGTCGCCGTGCTTCATCATGCGCCGCTCCAGAATCTTGACGGGCTCTGTCCTTGAAGCAGACAGGTCTTGGACGCGGGGAAGCTCGGCGAACTCCGGCAAGTAATCCGGCGTGAACGGCTTCAGCTGGGAGACGTGGAAGACTGGGTGTACGCGGCTGTCCGGCGGCAAATCCAGCTTGTAAGCCAGAGGTCCAATCTTCTCCAGCACGGTGTAGGGGCCGAAGAATTTGTATGCGAGCTTGGCGATGGGCGCGAGACCACGGAGCGTTGCACGTAGGGCTGCAGTTTCAGCAGGACTTGTTCCCCCACTTGGAAGGAGCGCTCGACGCGGTGCTTGTCCGCCTGCTTCTTGAAGCGGTGCTGGGCGCGCGTCAGTTGTGCACAGATGGCATCCGTATGAGCTACCCAGTCCAGGTCGTCGCCGGCTGGTGCCTCCTCTGCCCAGGTTGCCATGGCGCCCAAATTGGCTTCTCTGCCATACAGGGCCTTGAAGGGTGTGCAGTTGAGCGATGAATGGAAGGTCGAATTGTACCAGAACTCAGCCATCGGTAGCCAGCGGTGTCACTTGTTGGGGGATTTGTGGACGGCGCAGCGCAGATACATCTCCAGGCACTGGTTCACCCTCTCGCTCAGGCCATCGGTCTGTGGGTGGTACGCCGTCGAGTACAGAAGTTTGGTGCCCGCGCTCTCGAGGAGCTCACACCAGAGGTTGCTGGTGAAGATCTTGTCGCGGTCGGAGACAATGGAAGAAGGAATGCCATGTAGCTTCACAATGTTGTCCCAGAACGCGCGGGCGACTGTTGCCGCGGTGAAGGGGTGGCGAAGTGGCACAAAGTGTGCAAACTTGGTGAAGCGATCGACGACCACCATGATGGAGTTGCAGCTCTCGGACGCCGGCAAGCCCTCGATAAAATCCATTGTCAGGTCCTCCCATGGCCCAGACGGAAATGGGCAGGGGCGCGAGGAGGCCGGCCGGCTTGGTGTGCTCGTGCTTGGCCTATTGACAAATGGTGCATTGGTGCACGAACTCCTCCACGTCCTTCTTGTTGGGGAACGTAGTAATTTCAAAAAAATTCCTATGCACACGCAAGATCATGGTGATGATATAGCAACGAGAGGGGAGAGTGTATGTCCACGTACCCTCGTAGACCGTAAGCGGAAGCGTTAGCACAACGCGGTTGATGTAGTCGTACGTCTTCACGATCAACCGATCCAAGCACCGAATGTACGGAGCCTCCGAGTTCAGCACACGTTCAGCTCGATGATGTCCCTCGAACTCCGATCCAGCCGAGTGTCGAGGGAGAGTTCCGTCAGCACGATGGCGTGGTGACGATCTTGATGTTCTACCGGCACAGGGCTTCGCCTAAGCTTCGCGATGATATGACCGAGGTGGAATATGGTGGAAGGGGGCACCGCACACGGCTAAGGAACGATCCGTAGATCAACTTGTGTATCTTTGGGGTGCCCCCCTGCCCCCGTATATAAAGGAGCAGGGGAGGCCAGCCGCCCTTGGGGCGCTAAGGAGGGGGGGAGTCCTCCTCCCATGGGAGTAGGACTCCTTTCCTAGTCCAACTAGGAAGGAGGAAGGGGAAGGAAAGAGGGGAGAGGGAGAGGAAAGAGGGCGCGCCCCTCCCTAGTCCATTCGGACTCCCCTTGGGAGGGCGCGCCACCTCTGGGCTGTGCCCTCTCTCTTCCCTCAGCCCACTAAGGCCCAATACTTCCCGGGGTTCCGGTAACCCTCCGGCACTCCGTTTTCTCCGAAATCACCCGGAACACTTCCGGTGTCCGAATATAGTCGTCCAATATATCAATCTTTATGTCTCAACCATTACGAGACTCCTCGTCATGTCCGTGATCACATCCGGACTCGAACAAACTTCGTACATCAAAACTTATAAACTCATAATAAAACTGTCATCGAAACGTTAAGCGTGCGGACCCTACGGGTTCGAGAACTATGTAGACATGACCTAAAACCATTCTCGGTCAATAACCAATAGCGGGACCTGGATGCCTATATTGGTTCCTACATATTCTACGAAGATCTTTATCGGTCAAACCACATAACATCATACTTTGTTCCCTTTGTCATCGGTATGTTACTTGCCCGAGATTTGATCGTCGGTATCCAATACCTAGTTCAATCTCGTTACCGGCAAGTCTCTTTACTCGTTCCGTACTACGTCATCTCGTAACTAACTCATTAGTTACATGCTTGCAAGGCTTAGGTGATGAGTATTACCGAGAGGGCCCAGAGATACCTCTCCGACGATCGGAGTGACAAATCCTAATCTCGAATTATGCCAACTCAACATGTACCTTCGAAACACCCAGAGAGCACCTTTATAATCACCCGATTCGTTGTGACGTTTGGTAGCACACAAAGTGTTCTTCCGTAAACGGAGTTGCACAATCTCATAGTTATAGGAACTTTGTATAAGTCATGAAGAAAGCAATAGCAGTATACTAAGCGATCAAGTGCTAGGCTAACGGAATGGGTCATGTCAATCACATCATTCTCCTAATGATGTGATCCCATTAATCAAATGACAACACATGTCTATGGTCAGGAAACATAACCATCTTTGATTAATGAGCTAGTCAAGTAGAGGCATACTAGTGACTATGTGTTTGTCTATGTATTCACACATGTATCATGTTTCCGGTTAATACAATTCTAGCATGAATAATAAACATTTATCATGATATGAGGAAATAAATAATAACTTTATTATTGCCTCTAGGGCATATTTCCTTCAGTCTCCCACTTGCACTAGAGTCAATAATCTAGATTACATAGTAATGATTAACACCCATGGAGTCTTGGTGCTGATCATGTTTTGCTCGTGAGAGAGGCTTAGTCAACGGGTCTGCAACATTCAGATCCGTATGTATCTTGCAAATCTCTATGTCTCCCACTTGGACTTGGTCCCGAATGGAATTGAAGCGTCTCTTGATGGCTTGGTCCTCTTGTGAAATATGGATTCCTTTGCCAAGGCAATTGCACCAGTATTGTCACAGAAGATCTTCATTGGTCCCGATGCACTAGGTATGACACCTAGATCGGAAATGAACTCCTTCATCGAGACTCCTTCATTTTCGCTTCGAAGCAGCTATATACTCCGCTTCACATGTAGATCCCGCCACGACGCTTTGTTTAGAACTGCACCAACTTACAGCTCCACCGTTTAATAAAAACATGTATCCGGTTTGCGATTAGAATCGTCCGGATCGTGTCAAAGCTTGCATCGACGTAACCATTTACGACTAGCTCTTTGTCACCTCCATATCGAGAAACATATCCTTAGTCCTTTTCGGTATTTCGGGATGTTCTTGACCGCTGTCGATGATCCACTCTGGATTACTTTGGTACCTTCTGCCAAACTTATTGCTAAGCATACGTCGGTGCGGTACACAACATTGCATACATGATAGAGCCTATGGCTGAAGCATAGGAACATTTTTCATTTCTCTCTATCTTCTCATTGTGGTCGGGCATTGAGTTTGACTCAACTTCACACCTTGTAGTACGTGCAAGAATCCTTTCTTTGCGATCCATTTGAACTTTTTCAAAATTTTGTCAAGGTATGTGCTTTGTGAAAGTCCTATTAAGCGTCTTGATCTATCTCTATAGATCTTGATGCCCAATATATAAGCAGCTTCCCGAGGTCTTTCATTGAAAAACTTTTATTCAAGTATCCTTTATGCTATCCAGAAATTCTATATCATTTCCAATTAATAATATGTCATCAACATATAAAACTAGAAATGCTACTGAGCTCCCACTCACTTTCTTGTAAATACAGGCTTCTCCAAAAGTGCAGATAAAACCATATGCTTTGATCACACTATCAAAGCGTTTATTCCAACTCCGAGATGCTTGCACCAGTCCATAAATGGAACGCTAGAGCTTGCACACTTTGTCAGCACCTTTTGGATCAACAAAACCTTCCGGCTGCATCATATACAACTCTTCTTCTAGAAATCCATTCAAGAATGCAGTCTTGACATCCATTTGCCAAATTTCATAATCATGAAATGCAGCAATAGCCAACATGATTCGGACAGACTTAAGCATCGCTACGGGTGAGAAAGTCTCATCGTAGTCAACCCCTTGAACTTGTCGAAAACCTTTCGCAACAAGTCGAGCTTTATAGACGATAACATTACCATCGGCGTCGGTCTTCTTCTTAAAAATCCATTTATTCTCAATGGCTTGCCGATCATCGGGCAAGTCAACCAAAGTCCATACTTTGTTTTCATACATGGATCCCATCTCGATTTCATGGCCTCTAGCCATTTTGTGGAATCTAGGCTCATCATCGCTTCCTCATAGTTCGTAGGTTCAGCATGGTCAAGTAACATGACTTCCGAATAGGATTACCGTACCACTCAGTGCGGATCTTACTCGTAGACCCACGAGGTTCAAGAGAAACTTGATCCAAGTTTCATGATCAATATCATTAGCTTCCTCACTAATTGGTGTAGTCGTCACAGGAACCGGTTCTCGTGATGAACTATTTTCCAATAAGGGAGTAGATACAGTTATCTCATCAAGTTCTACTTTCCTCCCACTCACTTCTTTCGAGAGAAACTCCTTCTCTAGAAAGGATCCATTCTTAGCACGAATGTCTTGCCTTCGGATCTGTGATAGAAGGTGTACCCAACAGTATCTTTTGGGTATCCTATGAAGAACATTTCTCCAATTTGGGTTCGAGCTTATCTGGTTGAAGTTTCTTCACATAAGCATCGCAACCCCAAACTTTAAGAAACGACAACTTTGGTTTCTTGCCAAATCACAGTTCATAAGGCGTCGTTTCAACGGATTTAGATGGTGCCCTATTTAACGTGAATGCGGCCGTCTCTAAAGCATAACCCCAAAACGATAGCGGTAAATCGGTAAGAGACATCATAGATCGCACCATATCAAGTAAAGTACGATTACGACGTTCGGACACACCATTTCGTTGTGGTGTTCCAGGTGGTGTGAGTTGCGAAACTATTCCGCATTGTTTCAAATGTAAACCAAACTCGTAACTCAAATATTCTCCTCCACGATCAGATCGTAGAAACTTTATTTTCTTGTTACGATGATTTTCCACTTCACTCTGAAATTCTTTGAACTTTTCAAATGTTTCTGATTTGTGCTTCATTAAGTAGATATACCCATATCTGCTCAAATCATCTGTGAAGGTGAGAAAATAACGATATCCGCCACGAGCCTCAACATTCATCGGTCCACATACATCTGTATGTATGATTTCGAACAAATCTGTTGCTCTCTCCATAGTTCCGGAGAACGGTGTTTTAGTCATCTTGCCTATGAGGCACGGTTCGCAAGTACCAAGTGATTCATAATCAAGTGATTCCAAAAGTCCATCAGTATGGAGTTTCTTCATGCGTTTTACACCGATATGACCTCTACGGCAGTGCCACAAATAAGTTGCACTATCATTATCAACTCTGCATCTTTTGGCTTCAACATTATGAATATGTGTATCACTACTATCGAGATTTAATAAAAACAGACCACTCTTCAAGGGTGCATGACCATAAAAGATATTACTCATATAAATAGAACAACCATTATTCTCTGATTTAAATGAATAACCGTCTCGCATCAAACAAGATCCAGATATAATGTTCATGCTCAACGCGGCACCAAATAACAATTATTCAGGTCTAAAACTAATCCCGAAGGTAGATGTAGAGGTAGCGTGCCGACCGCGATCACATCGACTTTGGAACCGCTTCCCACGCGCATCGTCACCTCGTCCCTGGCGATGCTCGCTTATTCCGTAGTCCTGCTTTGAGTTGCAAATATTAGCAATGAACCAAGATCAAATACCAGTGCTACTACGAGCTCTAGTTAGGTACACATCAATAACATGTATATCACATATACCTTTGCTCACTTTGCCATCCTTCTTATCCGCCAAATACTTGGGGCAGTTCCGCTTCAAATGTCGATCGCTTGCGGTAGAAGCACTCGATTTGAGGCTTAGGTCCAGACTTGGGTTTCTTCTCTTGAGCAGCAACTTGCTTGCTGTTCTTCTTGAAGTTCCCCTTCTTCTTCCCTTTGCCCTTCTTCTTGAAACTAGTGGTCTTATTGACCATCAACACTTGATGGTCCTTCTTGATTTCTACCTCCGCGGCTTTCAAAGATCGCGAAGAGCTCGGAAATAGTCTTGTTCATCCCTTGCATATTATAGTTCATCACAAAGCTCTTGTAGCTTGGTGGCTGTGATTGGAGAATTTCATCAATGACACTATCATCGTGAAGATTAACTCCCGTTGAATCAAGTGATTGTTATACCCGCACATTACGAGTATGTGTTCACCGACGAACTATTCTCCTCCATCTTGCAGCTATAGAACTTATTGGAGACTTCATATCTCTCAATCCGGGCATTTGCTTGAAATATTAACTTCAAGTCCTGGAACATCTCATATGCTCCATGACGTTCAAAACGTCGTTGAAGACCCGGTTCCAAGCCGTAAAGCATGGCACACGGAACTATAGAGTAGTCATCGACTTTGCTCGCCAGACGTTCTTAACGCCGTCGGCCAGCATTAGCAAAGAGTTCGCACCCAGCGGTGCTTCCGGGGCGTAACTCTTACAGGCAGCAATGAGGATAATCCTCGAGTTACGGACCCGATCGTGTAATTGCTACCATCATCTTTCAACTTTGCTTTCTCAAGGAACGCATTAAAATTCAACGGAACAACAAAGACGAGCCATCTATCTACAAACAAACATAAACAAGCAAGATACTATCGGTACTAAGTTCATGATAAATTTAAGTTCAATTAATCATATTACTTAAGAACTCCCACTTAGACAGACATCTCTCTAGTCATCTAAGTGATCACGTGATCCAAATCAACTAAACCATAACCGATCATCACGTGAGATGGAGTAGTTTTCAATGGTGAACATCACTATGTTGATCATATCTACTATATGATTCACGCCGACCTTTCGGCTCTCGTGTTCCGAGGCATATCTCGCATATGCTAGGCTCGTCAAGTTTAACTCGAGTATTCTGCGTGTGCAAAACTGGCTTGCACCCGTTGTAGATGGACGAGAGCTTATCACACCCGATCATCACGTGGTGTCTCAAAGACGACGAACTTTGGCAACGGTGCATACTCGGGAGAACACTTCTTGATAATTTTAGTGAGAGATCATCTTAAAATGCTACCGTCAAACAAAGCAAGATAAGATGCATAAAGGATAAACATCACATGCAATCAATATAAGTGATATGATATGGCCATCATCATCTTGTGCTTGTGAAGCACCGTCATGATCACCATCGTCACCGGCGCGACACCTTGATCTCCATCGCAGCATCATTGTTGTTACACCATCTATTGCTTCTACGACTATCGCTACCGCTTAGTGATAAAGTAAAGCAATTACAGGGCGTTTGCATTTCATACAATAAAGCGACAACCATATGGCTCCTGCCAGTTGCCGATAACTTCTGTTACAAAACATGATCATCTCATACAATAAAATATAGCATCACGTCTTGACCATATCACATCACAACATGCCCTGGAAAAACAAGTTAGACGTCCTCTACTTTGTTGTTGCAAATTTTATGTGGCTGCTACAGGCTTAGCAAGAACCGTTCTTACCTACGCATCAAAACCACAACAATAGTTTGTCAAATAGACTCCGTTTTAACCTTCACAAGGACCGGGCGTAGCCACACTTGGTTCAACTAAAGTGAGAGAGACAGACACCCGCCAGCCACCTTTAAGCACAAGTGCTCGTAACGGTGAAACCAGTCTCGCGTAAGCGTACGCGTAATGTCGGTCCGGGCCGCTTCATCTCACAATACCGCTGAACCAAAGTATGACATGCTGGTAGGCAGTACGACTTATATCGTCCACAACTCATTTGTGTTCTACTCGTGCATATAACATCAACGCATAAAACCTAGGCTCGGATGCCACTGTTGGGGAACGTAGTAATTTCAAAAAATTTCCTACGCACACGCAAGATCATGGTGATGATATAGCAACGAGAGGGGAGAGTGTATGTCCACGTACCCTCGTAGACCGTAAGCGGAAGCGTTAGCACAACGCGGTTGATGTAGTCGTACGTCTTCACGATCAACCGATCCAAGCACCGAACGTACGGAGCCTCCGAGTTCAGCACACGTTCAGCTCGATGACGTCCCTCGAACTCCGATCCAGCCGAGTGTCGAGGGAGAGTTCCACAAGACGACGGCGTGGTGACGATCTTGATGTTCTACCGGCGCAGGGCTTCGCCTAAGCTTCGCGACGATATGACCGAGGTGGAATATGGTGGAAGGGGGCACCGCACACGGCTAAGGAACGATCCGTAGATCAACTTGTGTATCTTTGGGGTGCCCCCTGGCCCCGTATATAAAGGAGCAAGGGGGAGGCCGGCCGCCCTTGGGCGCGCCAGGAGGGGGGAGTCCTCTCCCTCTGGGAGTAGGACTCCCTTTCCTAGTCCAACTAGGAAGGAGGAAGGGGAAGGAAAGAGGGGAGAGGGAGAGGGAAAGAGGGGCCGCGCCCCCCTCCCCTAGTCCAATTCGGACTCCCCTTGGGAGGGGGCGTGCCACCTCCTGGGCTGTTGCCCTCTCTCTTCCCTCAGGCCCACTAAGGCCCAATACTTCCCTGGGGGTTCGGTAACCCTCCCAAGCACCGGTTTTCTCCGAAATCACCCGGAACACTTCCGGTGTCCGAATATAGTCTTCCAATATATCAATCTTTATGTCTCGACCATTACGAGACTCCTCGTCATGTTCGTGATCACATCCGGGACTCCGAACAAACTTCGGTACATCAAAACTTATAAACTCATAATAAAACTGTCATCGAAACGTTAAGCGTGCGGACCCTACGGGTTCGAGAACTATGTAGACATGACCTAAAACCATTCTCGGTCAATAACCAATAGCGGGACCTGGATGCCCATATTGGTTCCTACATATTCTACGAAGATCTTTATCGGTCAAACCGCATAACATCATACTTTGTTCCCTTTGTCATCGGTATGTTACTTGCCCGAGATTTGATCGTCGGTATCCAATACCTAGTTCAATCTCATTACCGGCAAGTCTCTTTACTCGTTCCGTAATACGTCATCTCATAACTAACTCATTAGTTACATGCTTGCAAGGCTTATGTGATGAGTATTACCGAGAGGGCCCAGAGATACCTCTCCGACGATCGGAGTGACAAATCCTAATCTCGAATTATGCCAACTCAACATGTACCTTCGAAACACTGTAGAGCACCTTTATAATCACCCGATTCGTTGTGACGTTTGGTAGCACACAAAGTGTTCTTCCGGTAAACGGGAGTTGCACAATCTCATAGTTGTAGGAACTTTGTATAAGTCATGAAGAAAGCAATAGCAGTATACTAAACGATCAAGTGCTAGGCTAACGGAATAGCAGTATACTAAACGATCAAGAACACATGTCTATGGTCAGGAAACATAACCATCTTTGATTAATGAGCTAGTCAAGTAGAGGCATACTAGTGACTATGTGTTTGTCTATGTATTCACACATGTATCATGTTTCCGGTTAATACAATTCTAGCATGAATAATAAACATTTATCATGATACTGGTGAAGTAAGCCACATGTGTCACAGGCATCCGTCTTGATGGTGAATGACTTGTCGAAGTTGGGAAGCACAAGCACTGGTGTGGTGACCATGGCCTACTTGAGCAGGTCGAACGTTGCTTGGGCGTGCTCGGTCCACTCGAAGCCTTTCTTGGTGAGGAGCTGTGTGAGGGGCTTGGCGATGATGCCGTAGTGTGGCACAAACTTGCGGTAATAGCCGGTGAGGCCGAGGAAACCGCAAAGTTCAGTCGCCGTCGTCGGCGTAGGCCACTGCACCATGGCCTGGGTCTTCTCTGCATCGGTGGCGACGCCCTCGCGAGAGATCACATGGCCGAGGTAGTCGATGTGGTCGGTGGGAAACTCGCACTTGGAGGCCTTGACATAGAGTTGGTGCTGCCGAAGCAATTCTAGCATCATGCGCACATGTTCCAGGTGTTCTTCCATCGTTTCACTTAAGACCAAAATATCGTCAAGGAAAATGATGACAAACTTGCGGATGTACTTACTAAAGATCGCGTTCATCAGGCACTGAAATGTTGCCGGTGCGTTGGTGAGGCCGAACGGCATGACGCGGAACTGAAAATGGCCGTGATGGGTTTTGAACGCCGTCTTGGCCTCATCTTCTTCTCGCATTCGAATATGATGATAGCCGGACCGCAAATCCATCTTGGAGAAGACCGTGGCACCCGCTAGTTCATCGAGCAGTTCATCCACGATTGGCAGGGGAAACCTATTCTTGATCGTCGCGTCGTTGGTAGTCGACGCAAAACCTCTAGGTGCCATCCTTTCTTCTTGACAAGCAACACCGGTGCCGCGTAGGGGCTCACTCCATGTGTGATAACCCCCGAGTCCAGCATCTCACGGACCTGCCGCTCGATCTCGTCTTTCTGCAGAGGAGAGTAGCGGTAGGGGCGAGTATTGGCCGGAATCGCCCCTTCCACCAATGTGACGACGTGGTCGTACTAACGGTGTGGCGATAGTCCGTGAGGCGCGGCGAAGACGTCGGTGTACTCGTCGAGGAGGTCGGCGAGCGGGGGTGTGGCTCGGTGTTTTGCGCTTGGTCTGGACGGGCGGGCAGGCATCCACCATGGACATTGCCCGCACCTCGTTGCCGGCGATCAACTTGTGAAGCTCTGCTGGTTCCACCGCCGTCAGGGTCTCGGTGGCCTTGGGCTTGACGCCATGCAGCATGACTTGTTCGCCGTCGTGGAGGAATGAGACGAAGTTGTCTTGCTAGTGGCAAGTCATGGGACTGTGCTGCGCCAGCCAGTCCATGCCCAGAATGCCGTCGTAGGCGCCGATGTCGAGCTTGTGCATTGGGGTGGAGAAGGTGTGCCCCTGCATCCACCACTTTAGGTCGGGCACGATGCGATCACAGGTGAGGCGGTCGCCGTTGGCGACGCGTACTTCCACCGGCGGCAGCGGTTGAGTTTGCTCGCCGATGCGGTCGACGAAGCTCTTGTTGACGAAGCTATGGGTGCTGCCCGAGTCGAGGAGCAGCAGCATAACTTGGTTCCCCACCAGAGCACACAGGCGAATAGTACTTGGCGAATCGGAGCCGTCCAACGCTTGAGTTGACAGCACGCAACACTCTGCGGGTCGAGCTGGTGGATCGGGCTCGTCCAAGAGCTGGAGAGCATGGATTGCGTCATCGGAGAGAACCTCGCCATGCTCCCCCACGTGGATGGTGAGCAATTGTGCCAGCTGCGCGCAGCGATGCTCCCGTGAGTATTTATCCCCGCACTTGAAGCAAAGATTGTTGGCGCGCCGGTAATCCCGTAGCTGCCGCTCCCATGCGAATTCATCGCCGGCAGCGCGTGGAACGGCCGCTTGGCGCGGTGGCGCCGCGTTCGTTGGTGGAGGAGGACGCCCTGGAGGGACCGTTCGGACCCGTGGGCCTGTCGTGCCTAGCTCTTCCTCCTGAATGTGCGCAAGCACGGACGCGCGGGTGATGCTCGACGGGGCTTGTAGGTGAATTGCTGCACGTAGCTCGTCCTTCAGGCCCAAATAGAACTAGGTGATGAAGAATTTGTTGTTGATGGAGGGATCCAGCACTAGAAGGTGATACATGAGTTCATCAAACGCCGTGCGATACCCGGCGACGCTGCCAGTCTGCCGTAGCTGAAGGAGACGATGCATAGTCTCGAACTCGTCCGCGCCGAACTCTCCGAGCACGGCAGCGGCGAACATGTCCCATAACATGTTGCGGTGGCTCTGGCGAAACGCCTGGAGCCAGTGTGCTGCCTGCCCTTTGATGTACAGAGCAGCGGTGGGCACCCAAAATTGTTGACCCACCTTGTAGAGCTCAAAGTACGCCAAGCACCGATCCAGCCAAAGGTAAGGTGCTGATCCGTCAAAGCGTGGGAAATCGTGTTTTGCGGGTTTGTGGTAGGAGCTCTCTGTGTAGCTGGGGCTGGGCGGCGGCGCGGTGTCCCTAGCCATGGGCGCACCGAGAGGGGGAACCGGGATGAGTGGTGGTCGGTTGTCCCCCAAGCGAGCGAGAGCAGAGGCGGGGTGATGGGGCTCCGCATGAGGGGCTGGTGACGCGGAGACGGCGGCGGCGGCGGTGGTGGTGGTGGCGGTGGTGGTACCAGCGTGGTGACGGATCCCGCAGGTGAGGCCGAGCCGTCGACGGTCTTGCGGGCTGCATCGACGTTGGCCTGCGTCAAATCGAGCTGCCGCGCGAGACCCCGCAGCTCCAGCGTGATCTGGTTGTTGAAGGAGAGTTGCGCCTCCAGTTGCTTGTCGCGGAGAGCGATCTGCTCGTCGATCTTGGTGAAGAGGGAGTCGAGCATCTTCACGATGTTGGCGTTCCCTTCCTCCATGGCTTCCAGGACTTGCCGCGTCGCAACGGAGGGCTTCGAGGCCGCCGTTGCTCCGGCCTGAAAGGGGACCGAACCCCGTGATGGATTTTGGGCGAGATCCGGCGAGCGGACTCGCACCGTGCGCGGTGGATGTTACCGATCCACCTCTCAAGATCCGACGGTGCAGTGGCGGTGAGGGAAGAAAATTTAGCTATGAATACCAATGTAACGCCCCTAATCTGATCGGGGGATCGGTGATCCAGAGAGGGGTTGAGGGAGCAGGTGAGGAGGGGACGAGCTTGGAGAAGGGGGCTGAGATTTCAGAGGAAAGTTTGGATACAGAGAATGATTCACCACGCATCACGCACACAGCAACAGGCGGCCACCCTTTATCGCTACCTATGCCTCCACTTGGCCGGCCAGCTGGTTGGCCCACCAGCTAGCTCTTTAGGCACACTAACAGCTGGTTAGGCGTGACAAGATGTTGGACAGCCAAGACTGTGTGTACGTAGCCCATATCTGTCTTGATTTGGAGCAGCTTGCGCACTTACCCAGCCGTATTCCGGAAGATGTTGGCTGCCATTCTCTTCAGATCACCATAATATGTGTATAACACCCGAACAGTTTTTTGCACTTTTAGTTTGTTGTGAACTGATATCATCAGATTGAGAATACACAGATTAACACTCAGTTTCTGGAAATAAAATGTTTTTTCGTGTATTCTCCTCAGCATCAAGTTAGAGGTTGTCATTACACAGACATGACTTATGTTTTTCAGATTCCGATATCCTTTGATATCCATGCTTGTAAAGAGCTGGCCGAGGAACAATATAACTAAGCAGAATATCCTCACTTGCCCTGTGTTTCAGATTTTATAGTTAGCATCGTCACTAGACAGCCTCTCAGTCTTTTTTTGAAACAAGGCAAAATACTTGCCATTTTCATTGATTAAGAAGAAGGTTTAGACATAAGCCGCGAGGCGGCAAAAAGAAAAAGGTCTACTCTCGCGACATAACAGTACTAAACTGTTTGGCTCCCGCCAAAGACCAGAGATGGGCCGCCTCTTTGATTTTTGCGATAACAATGGAGGTCGGGGCAGAGACATTTTGAAAAATTCTTGCGTTGCCCTCCTTTCAAATTTCCCACGAGACAATCATCATCAAGGAGGCGATGGCCTTCCTGCAGCCACATCCACCATTAACCGCCTTGAGCCACCAATCTCTACCTGAGTCTTCATGAGGCCAATTCATTGGTGAGGAGTCAAGGATGCCAAGCCAAGTGCAAATTTCGGTCCAAATCCGGACAATGAACCTACATTAGAATAGGAGGTGAGCAGCAGATTCTTGCACTTGCTTGCAGAGAGGTCACAAATTGCAGCTTGGCCAACCTCGCTGCAGTAAACGATCGGCTGTCCAAACCCGATTTTGGAAGGTCAACCAAGCAAAAAATTTGCACTTCGGTGGAGCCCACATCTTCCAGATTGTAGCATTCATTGGACAAAAGAAGAGACCGGCAAATTGCGCCATGTAAGCCGAGGAGGCGGAGTACTCGCCTTGTGAACTTCCAAGTTATGGTGTCTTGGCTTCCCTGGTTGAGGGTTACATCAGCAAGCATCCCCCACAGGGTTGCAAATTCCTGAATATGGGCCAAGGTTAGCCCCTGCTGAGTGTCAATGTGGCAGATCCAAAGGTTATTGTCAAGAGCTTTCCTGACCAGGCACGTTTTCTTTTTGACAACTCAAAAATCTTTGGTGCAATGTCTTTAGGCCGAAGGCCGTCTAGCCATGGAGATTCCCAGAACTTAGCCTTGTTTCCATCTCCGATGCACACCCGTGTGGCAGCGGCGAAGAGATCTTTGTCATTGCTAGTACAAGGCGTTCCTGAGCCAGACCAAGTCTTAGGTGGATCATCTCATTCGTGTCAGAGCCAACGCAAGCATAGCGCAGTCGCAAACTTCTGTAGGTTGAGCACTCCTAGTCCACCATAAATCTTGGGCTTGCAGACGAGGTCCCAATTAAGCTTGCACTTCCTGACGGTCACCTTATCACAACCCGCCCAAAGATAGGCACGCCGGAAGCTATCTATCCTCTTCCTCACTTCAACCGGAAGGTCAAGGGGCGTTAGGTGGTAAATGGCAATGGCAGTGAGCACGGCCTTGACCAAAACAATGCGCCCCTGCGGAGCCACATGCATAGCCGACCAAGGTGGAAGCTTTCCAGCCACCTTGTCCTCCAAATACTGAAAGTGGATGCGCTTTAGTCTTGTGACCGACAGCGGAAAACCAAGATATCGCATGGGGAAGGTAGTCCGGACCGCCGGGAAGGCCTGCAAAATGTCGTCAAGCAGCGGCGGAGCTACAAAGAAATTGCTAGGCGGGCCATGCTGAGCAAGAATCTGCCCTCACGTATAGATCCTGGACTGGACTAGTGAGCTGAGCATACTGGACATGTATAAAATTCGTTTTTGCTTCAAACATGGGCGGGCCAGGGCACAGGTTTGCCCTCAAGTAGCTCCGCCAGTGTCGTCAAGGTCGATGTTGCCGCAACAAATGGGCGCCACAAGGCTTTTGGCGCAGTTGGTGACATCCTTTTGTCATCTGGATGATGCAAATATACACTTTAAGTCTGAAGTATCTGAGGCGCCCTCAAACGAAACGAATAGTTCACTAAGAGGGCATAAATGATGAATCCATGTCCATATGTTTGGTTAGCTTAAGCTTAACTGGATCGTTGACGATCTGAATACCAGCACCGTGATGCTATCACAAAAAGAGAGATATGTGAGCATCAAATGGAACGCCAAGATCAGTCAAGAGCCATCGAAGCCATACAATCTCCGATGTGGCAGTGGCAAAGGCTCGAAGTTCAGCGTTAGCACTAGGGTGTGAACATTGGAGTCTGTTTTTTGTACTTTCATGCAATAATAGAAGTCCCAAGAAAGACAATGGCTAATGATTTTTTCTATCGCCTCTATTCTCTTTCTTTTTCGTTACTTTTTACATGGCTCGCTTACAATTCTGTAGAGAAAAAATGTTAATTCGTAGTGTTTTTTTTTAACTTGTATACAAAAAATCTATTATATATTGAAACATTTGTTATAATATATATTGATACATTACATTTATAATATACGTGGTCAATATTATTTTTATACTATTTTTATCTATTATACAAAAAATCTATTATATATAATGTGTATAAAAATAATGTTGACCACGTATTTATTTATTACACATGTATAAAAAATGTTCCTAATTTATTAAGAAAATGTACAATGTACATTGAATAAAAGAAGACATAAAAACATATATTTTAAAAACAATTGTATTAAAAATGTCAAACATCCTAAAATATTCCTGATGTATACGAAAAATATACACTATGTGAGAAAACAATTATTCCTGTTGAAAAAATGTTCCACCTGTATTTGGAAAATGTTGACATGTATTCAAAAAAGCACTCAAAACTTGTATTGAAGGTAAAAAATGTACATCGTGTATTTCGAAAGCAGTGAAAACTAAGAAAGAAACAAAGAAAAACAAAGAAAAAAGGAAAATAAGAAAGAAAAAAGCAGTGAAAACCAATAAGGAAACAAAAAGAAAGGAAGAAATCGAGAAAGAAACAAAGAAAACCAACATATGAAGACGAAGAAAAGAAAAACCTGAGAAAACTGACGAAAAACACAAGGTATAATAAAGAAGAAAAGAGCGACAAATCTGTCTGTGGGCACCAGGTTCTACCTCGCCACCGCATAGGGTCGCTATCGGGGCAAAGCCCTGGAGGCGGTGGGGTATCTCCTCAGCGTGGCCCCCTCCTCTTAGCCATGGCGTGGTGCTCTTCCGTCGGATCAGCTTGGCGGCGTGGCGCAGCGAAGTTCCAACGGAGGCTCGGCGCGTTGGTTGTGGTGGTGGCGCGGCCCCGTCTGGTGGTGCTGCCTATGGCAGCGACGACTAGGGGTCTCGACTCCGTCCGATTCGGCTCGCCCGGATCTGAATCTGGTCAGTACGGATTCGGTCGCTGCTACCTTCAGGCGTGGGGACGCTGGGACTCCATGGATGCTGGGCATGATGATGGTGTTGGCAGCTGAGGTGGTGGCGCGGTGTGGTTGTGGCCGTCGATGGTGCACAGTGAGAGGCGTGGAGGAGTGGTGGTCTTGGAGGGGACAGACAGTGGTGTGGTGAGGCGGACTTGGCACGTCGGTGTGTCTGGAGGCGGCGGCCCGATCTACCAACAAGAATGGTGGCGGCGCTGTGATGGCTAGGCTAGGATGGAGTTCCTGGCAAGCAGCGAGCGACGTTGCTTTCCCAGTGGTGCCGGCATGGGAGTTATCCGTGGTTAGGTGCTGGGTTGTCGAAAGGCTGTCCCTTGAAGTGGGTGACAGCCTTCAAGGTCAGTCCATGCTCTTGCCGAGGGTGTTGGTGGTTGTTGTCCCTCGGCCAGGTGGAAGGAGTTGGTTGGACTATGCTTCTCTCTCCCGTGCGGTCTGTCAGCGGTCCTCGGCTTTGTAGCTATGACGGCGAGGTGTTGCGGTGGCGGCGGTGCTAGGCTACTTGGATAGTGATACACAATTCCTTCGAGGTGTGGAGATGTGCGATGACCGGACAAAAATCTTGCACGGCTTCTGCCGGGCCGACGGCGATGGCACATGTGGCTGTCGTTTCCCTACTTGGAGCGTCGTCGAGGTGTATTCGACATCTCCCTCGCTCGTGTGGAGTTGGTTATTGTCTCTGAGAAAAAGCCTCGATTCGGTGTAGGATCCGCGCGATGGCGGCGTCCTCGACGTCGCTCCTCTGTTGGGAGCATCGTGTTTGGAGACACGGCTTGGTTCCTCGTTGCTTCCTCCGGTGTTAATAGTGGTCCTATTTTGATCCTCGGTGGTACTATGTACGTCCATCATCAGTGTGTCCAAGATGTGTCTTCCTCGGAGCTGATCAGTCCTGCCATTCACTTGTCACCTTCTCTTCGGCATTCAGGGTGTATGGTGCGTTGACAAGCAAAGTTCAACGGGAGCTGGTGGTCTTCGGAGGTGCCCAGCGTTGGTCGAGACGTGGCGTTGTTCTGAGTTAGGACATACGCTTTTACTTTGTAGTTTTGTTTGGTCGTTGGTGGTTGTATTTGGTCTTACCTGGGTGTGTGGTGTTCGTGCTACACTTGTTCGCAATGAATGATAGTATTCTTGTACTTACAACTTTACTTTCTATAAAGCTATGATACACCTAGACATACTGTTGAAAAAATTTAAGAAGAAAGAATAAAAACAAAAGAAAATAAGATTAAAAAACCGACAAAGAAAACTAGTGAGAAACAAAGAAAATAAAAAACCCCAAAGAAAACATAACGAAGGAAACCCAACGAACGAGCACCAGCGAACGGAAAAAAGACGAAACTATGACGGCCCAGTAGACACACCGCAGGAAACAACATCAGGCGAGACGGAAGGAGCGCCTTACATAAGCGAGATATATATATAGATTTCGCGATGAAACACCCGCCACACGCGAGAGCAATGCTAGGAATCACGAAATCACTAATTAATAAAGAGTACTCCCTCCATTCCGATTTACTCGCCGTGGTTTTAGTTTAAATTCCGATTTACTCGTCGTGGTTAAATTTGAACTAAAACCACGACGAGTAAATCGGAACGGAGGGAGTACTTCTTCAAAGATCACTTCCACATTCTCAGGTTGCGAAAAATGACGCACGTCACTGTGTCTCACCTGTCGCAACCTTGGGGGTTTTCATTTTTCATAGATCCGTTTATTTAAAACGTTTTATTTCTTAAACCGTGCGTCTAAATCTCAAACCGTTTTCACTGTTGCATTTCTCGCATCGAGATTTTCAAAACTAGATCTCATATTGATAGGTTTGACAAATTTTTTTTAACGAAAAACCGAAAGGAAAAACAGAACCGGGATCATGTTTTTTCTCTTCCGTAAGTCGTTTCCGAGTGCCTCTCGCAAAAGTAAAACCGTGCCTCTCGCGAGTGCAAAACTGTGCCTCTCACGAAAGAAAAAAAAAGAGAAAATAATTTTTTTCTTCCGTTTCCGAGAGGCGCGGCCACGCCTCTCGCAGAAGCAAAACCGTGCCTCTCGCGGATGCAAAACCTTGCCTCTCACGAAAAGAAAAAAGAAAGAAAACACGTTCTTTTTCCTTTTCTGAGCACGGAAGCAAAATCATGCCCCGCACGGAAGAAAAAAAACACGTTTTTTTCGTTTTCGAGAGGCACGGCTGTGCCTCACGCAGAATCAAAATTGTGCTTCTCGCGGAAGAAAAATATTTTTTTTTCATGCAAAAAATATTTTTGAATTTTTTCTGTCGAAATCTAAGATAGACAGGTGAAAAACCGGAAAGCTAAAAAACACCGAAAAAACCATCTAAAAAGCCGAAAGCATATGCAATTTTTTTTAAAAAAATCGGATGAAGCATCCAAAGCGCGACACATGGCGGCGGCTGTGAACCCGCTTTCAGCCCACCCCAAGTAAATGTTGGGAGGCTCTCTAATGAGCTCTCATCAACTAGTTTCTCTCTAGGAATCACCTATGGGCGGGCGACTATCGGGCCGACCCATTAACGCAGGTCGAGCGCTGCCACTCATGTTGTTGTAGGTTCGCTCTACTCTGTTTTCTTCGTCTTTGTTTATTTATTTTTCACCGATTTTCTTTGGATTTTCCTTTTTTTTACCCTGTTTATATTTTCCTTGGCACATGTTTTCTTTGGGTTTTTACTTCCTTATACTTTGGTTTCATTAGATTTTTCACTGGTGTTCCTTGATATTTTTTCTTTGTTTGTTTTCCTTTGTTTATTTATTGGTTATCTTCATTTTATTTGTTTTTTGTCGGTTTTTAACATATGTCTAATTTTTACGGTCCACAATGTACATTTTTAGAGCGCATGTGCAATATTTTTTATACACTTTGGACATTTTTGAAATACATGATGTACATTTTAAAAAAAGATATTTTGAGCACTTTTTCAGATACATGGCAACATTTTTCAAATACATGTTATATATTTGTTTACCGGCAATAAATATTTTATTAAGATATGCAAAAAATTAAATTGTATACATTTTTCTAAAAAAAATCACAGAATTTTTTTATCCATGTGACTATTTTTAAGAATGTCGCGTACATTTTCTTAATGTAAATACAGTTTTAAACCTATGCGAAACTTTTTTAAACCTAAAATATTTCCCTAAAATATCAGGTACGTTTATTAATGGTACAATTTTTACATCATGCGAAAATGTCTTTTTTATATTGTATATATACACTATTAAAAAATGTATTCATTTTTGAAATGCCATATACATTTTTTAGCTGTTTGAATTTTTTTTACATTTTTTTTGCCAGAACATTGTTTTTCATTTTCACGAGCATTTTTTGGAAAGTTATAAACATTTTAAAAAACTACACTAACAATTTCTTATACTATGCTAACAATGTTTGCAGGTTTTATTTTTAAAAATTAAAATTATGTTTTTGAAATATATGCATTTAAAATATAAGTAGAATTATAAAAGGGAAAAAAATGATATATGAGTGACGTCAGTGTGACGACCCACGTCCTTACTCAGCAGGACCGCCACTGGCTCCCTATAGCATTGCTCGCGGGCAAGGCAGCCATCTGTCTCGCCATAAGCGAGACATTGACACGCCCCATGGAGGCGTGTGTGTAATGTCAGTGTTTGTTGACGTAAGTTACATTGACACCAATTTCTCATTGCTTGATCGTAAGGAGAATCCACGAAAAAGCATTTTTAATGTTTCAAATACTGGTGTTATTCTGCATACTCTCAGTCTGATGATTTCAGCTCAAGAAAAAATTCCTAAAAGCATGCACACCCGAAGAGTTTGGCGTGTGAAGGATGCAAATGTACACTTTTATGTATGAAATATCTAAGTCATGCTCAAACGAAACAAATAGTTCACTAAGAGCGCATAAACGATGAATCCACGTCAATACGTTTGGTTAGCACACGCTTAGCTGGATCATTGACAAAAAATGAAAGTTCTCGAAAAAATATTGGAGCAAAGAACTATCAGAGGGGGCCACCAGCAGGCCACAAGCCTGGGGCACACCTACCCCCCAGGGCGCTCCTGGTGAGCTTGTGGGCCCCACGAGCCTTCATGAGACTAATTCCAAGTCTATATATCTCGTCTTCTCGAGAGAAAAACCAGAGCGAAATTTTTATTGCATTTTACGATACAGAGTCACCGCCACCTCCTGTTTTTCATCGGGAGCCCTAATCTGGAGTGAGAGATTCATCGCCGTCGTGATCACCGATCCTTCTCCATCAACAGTTTCATGATGCTCATCATCATTAGTAAGTAATTCCCTTGTAGGCATATTGAAGGTACATGGAGATGGATGAGATTTCTTATGTAATCATGTCAATTTGTTAGTTCTTGATTCCTAGTATCCATTATGTTCTGAGATTGATGTTTCTATGAGTTTTCTATACTTAATGCTTGTCACTAGGGCCTGAGTATCATAATTTCAGATATGAATCTATTTGGTTTCCACAAATATATTTGAGTTCTTTATCCTATCTGCAAGTTATATGGACATAGACCCCAAGGTGGGATACTCTCCGGGATGACTATAATTTGAGGAGTTCATGTATTCACTATATGCTAATGCTTTGTGTTGGTCCTCTATTAAAAGGAGCACCTTAATTACCCCTAGTTTACATTAGGACTCTGCTGCCACGGGAGGGTTGGACAGAAGATGTCATGCAAGTTTGTATCGCAAGCACGTATGGCTATATACAAAATACATGCCAATATATCACTACCGCAGGATGGCCCAAACGCGACACAATATCGGAGACCAATTGACGAAAGTATGTGTGATACATCAATCACAAACGGTATCTTAATAAAACCGTCACCAATAAGACGAACTGTGTGCGATGTCGGAGACATCAAGCACGATTCAGATTAGAAATGCATGTGCGATACGTGGAATACAGGTGAGCCATACAAACTGTTTGCAATGAGCCAGAGCAACAGAAACTGTTAGCCAGATCAATGTGTGTGCGATATACGACATACAGTTCACTCAGTGAACTGTTTGTGATTAGCTAACACAATATAAACAGTTAGCCAGATCAAGGTGTGTGCGATAGATGGCATACAGTTCACTCGGATGAACTATTTGCGATGAGCCAAAACAACAAAAATGGTCTTAACAAGATGTGTGATATGCGGCAAACAGGCCAGTAATCATAAATGTGTGGCAAGACCGATAACAACGCTGACGGTTCCTACTAATAAGTCGTGTGTGTTGTAGGCAATGCTTGCTGGTATATAATAGTCAGTGATTAATGAAATCATCACCAATGAGTTCCCTAGTTTAGTCCATGGGCGATGTGATTTGCTCTGTCTGCACAACACCTATGCTCTATCTACAGAACAAATATATATATATATATATATATATATATATATATATACTTATAAGAACATGATTGCATAACAAATTAAACATCCAATTACATAAGTGACTACACACATAATATTTGCACACACCAAAGTAAACAATTATATGCATACTTAACTAGGAGAAACGATCATCTAATCATCTACTTCTTGTTGTGATGACGCTTGCCATTGCTCTGCTTCCGGCTGGATCCCTGGCCGTTTTGGGGAAGAAGTAGGCACTTCCTCATGTCAACGATCCCCCTGTACATCTCGTAGATCATGTACGCCTCCTTGGCCGCGTACACGGCGTGAGCTTCGTCGAGTTTCTCAATCCAGGCTGAGTGCCAGGCATGCTTGTACTTGTTGCAGAAATCCTTCATGTCTCTGTGGTAGGGGTCGATGATGGCCTCGGCGAGGTGAACCAGTAAGTCCTTATCATGCTTCTTGCTGCCCCAGACCTTGTATTGGCCCTGGATGTCGAAAAGATTCTGGCTGGCGACACCCGAATTCTTGAGGACCTTTACATCATTGGTGATGTCCACCGTAGCGAACCTGTAGTGGGGGATGTTGACAAACCCGGCAAAACTCTCGCAAGGCCTTGTGGCTAGGCAATAGTGGTAGACGAGGACGTGATTGCGCACGCACATCTAGGTGATGACGACCTTGTGATGAGACCTGGCATGAGCGCAGGTGTGCTCGAGGTCGAACCAGTTTGTAGTTCTCCGCAACAAGCAACAACTCCATAGTGTGAATGAAGTTCTCCACCCAAATTGAATTGTTGGTGTACACCATGGAGAGCTTTGTGAACCTTATGTGGGTGTCCACTACGCCATACATGGTGAACTGCCGCTCATCGCCGGCAGTCACTGGGAGTGCCATTGGAGCCACGTAGGATACCATCTCTATATTTGTCATCGTGGGTGTGCTTCTTGCAATGCTGGGGTGCGATTGAAAGGTTGAAGAGACACAAAGGTTAAATGACCATTGTAATAATAAATGGGGTCAGATGACATGTAACCTTCATGTCTTGTCGCCGCATTCCTAGCGGAGGATTCTCGTGCATGTTTGAGCACCCCACACACGTTTTGTTTGACCACGCGTGGGCTCACAGATGTGACAAATGTATTGTTGGTGAGCATGTTACCGCGCAACTGCGCAAGCTTCCTGCTAGTTTGGCCATGCATCGACTAGAAGAGGGGCCAATCATGGGTGTTTATTGGCAAAAGTTTTGCAAAAACGAAGTGTGTGGAATGACTTAAAGCAGCACACATGTTTTACAATAAGCTTACCCGTGGGTGATGAGGTCAAAGTTACTCAGACGGGTAATGATGGACACTTGAGTGCGATAATTCTGTGCTCTACAGGGCACACAGTTGAAGACACCAACTGTGTGCAATAATGTCAAAGATCGCTATCAAGTATGCATATAGATCCTTTGCGATGAGATCGACAGGGGAAACACATTCGATAATGGTAAATAAGAACAAGTCCATTGAGGTCCAGATATTCGTCGTCCATTGCATATTAAGGTCAAAATAGTACTACCAATATACGAGCCTCATACGATGCCATTTCAACGATTGTACCACAAAAGCCCGAAATATTACAAGGTTCAAATTCCAGAGTTAGAAGGCTCAAATTCGAAGATTACAAGGTTCAAACTGATATTAGAAATGAAATTGATCTCATGCAGTTGTAGACCCCCATGCTGATTAGTTGAACATGGACATATGAGAGGTTCAAACTAATATTACAACTTTTTTCCAAACCTTAACACTTCTGCAAAAGGATCAGCCACTGACAAGTCATGTATGGGCTTGACATAATGACTTCCGATTACTCTGTCAGCTGAACTTCCAAAATGAAATTCAGCTTCTACAGAGCCTTTTCTATTATGCTATAGTGATCGATGTTGATCAACAAACCAATTAGTTTTCCGAAATAATTGCAGGGCAAACCTCATTATCTTTAGCACCCTTGCTCCCACAACAAAGAACATGGAGAATATAATCTCGGATAAGGTCCCTGGGTAGGAGTTCAAAGTAATTTCTGGGAGATGCAGATCAAGGCATTCGATGTGATTGTTATATTGTATCACATTATCCACTACCGGGCCTAATCTTATCTACAAAAGAAGAGAACGTATTTGTGCCTACATGCAGTTTTGAACAATACATGCCTCTTTGATTTTCAAGATTTCAAAATTACACGAATAGAGTGACATGCCATCTTCGATCCTACATGCACTAGTGCAGAACCGGGCATTAGCACCGGTTCGTAAGGCCCTATAGTGCCGGTTACATAACCGGCACTAATTAGTGGTCACTAAAGGCCCCCCCCTTTAGCACCGGTTCATACGAACCGGTGCTAAAAAGCTACCACATGGCACTAGCGGTGGCCGTGACTGGAGGCCTTTAGTACGGTTGGTAACACCAACTGGTACTATAAGGTTTAGTGGGTTTTAGTTTTATGATTTCTTTTCATTTAATTTTGTGTTTCCATTTTAATTCTTTTTCGTTTCTTTGGTATTTTACGATACTACACATTGTATCGTTATGCATCATATGTACATCATGCATGCTTTAATTGTTTATCAACGCTGCTGCTATGTTCATTGCACCCTTGCAGATATAACATGCTCATGCATGCTTTTGCATCATTACATCATCATATATATATAATAACAAGTCCTACTAATCATGCATCATCATACAACTTCTACTCGTTATTAATAATAAGTCATCGATCATCATCCTCATATATAGTCATCGAACCCAACCCTACATAATTGTTCTTAGCACATGATCATCGATGTCGGTAGGACATAAACACCCTTACGGTAAAATAGCATAAAACAATATAGACCCCGACTCTCCATTATGAAGAATGGCGATCATCCTGTCTCCAATTCTTGCCTTTCGCTGCTTATTGCTTCCAAGAAGCTCCTTCTGACGATCCATACATTTTTCCATTCTTTGATTGTTATGTCTCCACTTCTTTTAGAAACCCGGTATGGACGGTTGAGATTAGTAGGGCGACCTGGTAGTATGTTCAAAACATGAAGGCTACCACGCGTATACATCAGATGAGGCACACATTCATTCGGGATTATCTGTTGAAAAACATAATAATAACTTTGTAGTTAGCAATGATGTACTAGTTTTAGAAGTGTGCAAAAAGATGCACGAATGTTGAAATAGTAAAAAATAATCTTACCAAGGTATTTCCATGGTAGTTCCCGTAGTTCAACACGTGCACTAGTGGCACGTATTGACCATAATGTTGAGGAGTTTGATTGTAGATATTGTAATTCTCAAGATCAGTACAAAATCCGACCGGATGTCATTTCTCTGATAAGTTAACTTCGCAGCCTTGATGTGTAATGCGTTACATCTACCATCTTCCGCACATTCTTTGAAGAATGAAAATAAGCTGTCAATGGAGATAAGTTGTCAACTATATATTTTGAAATAAACAATATAAATTACTTAATAACTATGTTTAGCTCACATGAGGGAAGAACTGGAGGTGTATCCACAAAGACCCAAATCGTAGGTGTCTCTTGCTCGATTGTAGGATCACCAAGATCCATGGTGATAGTCATACCCTCATCAAGACCATACATCTTGCAAAATGCATCCCAATTTTGCAACCAAAATGGGTTACACTCGAGCATTGTACAGCTTTACTTGAAAATCCACGCCATGTTAGGTGCTTAGGATAATTTTTTTGGTTTCGAAATTTTCATGGTCTTCAATATCCATCCTCTCCAAGACATAGCGTCTTGCAAAGCATGGGATAAGTTAGTCGAATTGGAAAGATGAAAAATACACGTTAAAATAGTTGAAGTCGTGCTTAATTACGAAAAAACCGTCATTTCGTACCGTATGAACATCGCAAGTCTCCTCGAGGTTAATCTGAGCGCCGATCTTCATCCAGCTCAATGAACTGTCATGAGATACCTCGGTTGTCGTGGCACCGGTCGCACTCCCAGGCGGTTATCGTCGTCCGATGAGTACGACATTTCGACCTATGTTCATAATTTAGTTTTATTAGTCAACTATCTAGTTCAACTATCTAGTTCAACTACTAAGCACTTACTATAAATAAATAAGTAGTACTTACTAAAACAAACTACTTCTATATATAGTAAAATAAATTAGTTTATTAAATCAACTAGCTAGTTCAACTATAAATAAACTGCTTCTTCTTTTTTACTTTTTCTAAATACTATGAACAAAAAATCATTAAAATTCTATGAACAAAATTAATTACACAATCTAAATATCACCAAAAAACTATTAACAATAGTATCACCAAACATGCATATTCAATAATAATATCACCAAAAAATCTATTAACAGAAAAAAAATCTATTAACAGAAAAAATCTATTAACAGAAAAATCTATTAATTCAACTAGTTCAACTAAGCATTTACTAAAAATAAACCAGTAATTATATTAATTAATTCAACTAGTAGTTCAACTAAGCATTTACTAAAAAACTAGTTCTACATATTAATTCAACTAGTTCAACTAAGCATTTACTAAAATAAACATTAACATATTTCTAATTCATCTAACATAACATTTCTAACATTCTAAAATAAATTAACTATAAATATTGTCCTAATTAATCTAAACATGAGAAAACAGAAAATAAGTAAAATATATGTGTGTGTAGGGTTTGTATATGTGTGTATGCGTACATGTGTAGTGTACGTGTAGTGTGTGTGTGTGTGTGTGTGTGTGTGTGTGTGTGTGTGTGTGTGTGTGTGTGTGTGAGTGTATGGGCGTGCTGGTGTGCGTCTGGTGGCGGCGGGCGGCGACGACGGCGGCGGCGGGGGCGGCGGCGACGGGCGCGGTGGCGTGGAGCGATGACAGCAGGCGGCGGCGGATCGATCGATGACGACGAGACGTCTGGTAAGCGGGGCGTGGCGAAGCGGCGACGATCGAGACGGCGCGGGAAGCGGCGGGGGCGGCGACGACGGCGGCGGCGGCGGGCGGCGGCGACGACGACGGGCGGGGCGGCGTCGGCGACGGCGGAGAGATCGACTCGTCTGGCGGCGTGGAGCGACAAGTGGCGGCGATAACTGAATTTTGTAAGTGCCATATATATAGGGTAGCCTTTAGTACGGTTGGAGCCACCAACCGATACTAAAAACCAATTTTGGCCAAGCCCAAGCGGCGGAAGCGAGGCCCTTTAATGCGGTTGGTGGCACCAACGGTACTAAGAGGGCCTTTAGTACGGTTTGAGCCACAAACCGGTACTAAAAACGTGTCTTCCACACCATGATGCGCTATGTTTAGTCCCACCTCGCCGAGCGAAGGGCAGCCGCACTGGTTTATAAACCCAGCCACGGCTGCCCTTTCGAACTCCTCTGAATAGCAGACTTCTGGGCCTAACTAAGGCGCGCTGCCCGGTGAGCCTCCTGGCCCTTGTGGGCCTGCATTTGCACACCCTAGGACTGGTAGGCTCACCGGGCAGCGCCCCAAGGTTCACCGGGAAGCGCCCCAACATTTTTTTTAATTTTCTGCTCTATTTTTTTCTTCTATTTATTTCTGAGTAGTTTTTTGCCGTATTTAGTTTCTTTGTGAATATTTTTGCTTTATATTAGTTTTTTTCTTTTCCGCATTATTTATTTTCTTCTATTTATTTTTGAGTAATTTTTTTATATAGTTATTTATTTTCTGCTTTATTTTCTTCTTCCTCTTCTTATTCTTCTTCTTCTTCTTCCTCTTCCTCCTCTTCTTCTTCTCTTCTTCCCCTTCTTCTTCCTCCTCCTTCTTCTTCTCTTCTTCTTCTTCTTCTTCTCCTTCTTCTTCCTCTTCCTCTTCTTCTTCTTCTTCTTCTTCTCCTTCTTCTTCCTCTTCTTATTCTTCTTCTTCTCCTTCTTCTTCCTCCTCCTTCTTCTCCTCTTCTTCTTCTTCTTCTTCTTCTCCTTCTTCTTCCTCTTCCTCTTCTTATTCTTCTTCTTCTTCTTCTTCTTCTTCTTCTTCTTCCTCTTCCTCTTCTTCTTCTTCTTCTTCTTCTTCTTCTTCTCCTCATCCTCCTTCTTCTTCTTCTTCTTCCTCTTCCTCCTCTTCTTCTTCTCTTCTTCTC